>CP095191.1:3864475-4508555 GCA_022965775.1 Cercospora sp. J1 LZ-2022 | reverse complement strand
TACCCTAACCCTAACCCTAACCCTAACCCTAACCCTAACCCTAACCCTAACCCTAACCCTAACCCTAACCCTAACCCTAACCCTAACCCTAACCCTAACCCTAACCCTAACCCTAACCCTAACCCTAACCCAAACCAACAACCGCGAGGTCGACATCCCACTCAACAGTGACGACAATACCAGACCTCCGCTGCTGCTCCAGCCGAGGCGAAGAAGCAGGCCCTTTGCCAGCAATGGCGTCAATCCCAAGCAGAGAAAGACGACCCGGACTGGAGGTATCGCACGCCTTCGGCGATTTCAGTCTTCTTCGATGTGAAAGCAAAGACGGAGGCAAAGCGTACGATGGCAGAGCCGAACGAGATGGAGGTATGCGGCCTTTCCAACGAATCGGAAGGCACAGTGAGGGTCTGGGTCTGGGTCAAGCGGCAGCTCGAGGAAGGCCCTCTTTCACCAGGCTGATCCCCTTGGCTGGCTTCACGATTCCTGCCGAGTTCGCAGAGTTCATTGTGGGAGTTACCGGTAAAGCCCTCCCGGAGCATCCTTCGGTCGAGCGTAAGGCAGCTGTCTCTCCAGAACCTAGACGTGCATTCCTCCAAGCGATTGTGACAACGGCAGACACCGCGGCCATCTCGAACAACCCCAGATGCGTCACGAGCATTCACTATCGCGACGGCGCAAGGTATCCGAACTTACACCGTCGAGGATGCTTCCGAAGAAGAGCCCGAGGACGCTGCATGTATACATCAACAAACAGTTCAAGCAAGAAGGCGCCACAGCTAGTCAAGCTCAGAAACGATGGTACTTTCGAGCTCGCGAAGACCAGCAAGCTTCACCCTCTGGAAGCGGCGCTGAATGGGTTCGCCCAGACCCGCGCCGGCGCATCACTTCCAAGTTCGTCGCCAATGTCTCAAGTTCGTCAAATTTTGCCCTGCAGCAGATTTCGTTCTCCCTTACGGACACACAAACTTCGCCACACTTCGGCCCTCCAGAGCATTTCCAGGCCGACGGGATCCATTTACTGGGTCAGCTGAAGCGTTCTGCGGGCCCAAGTTTGTCGCTCGTGGCCGAAGTTCGGTCAGGTTTGCTTGGGATCAAGGTGGAGCTCCAGTCGAGTATCCTACAACCATGGGCAGACCTCCACGGTATAGAGCACGGCAGACGTCTCTGCTAAGTCACAAGACGGATTCTGATCCCTCAAGTCTACTGCCAGACCGTCGAATTCGCTCAAATTCGCTGAGGGCGCCAAATGGCCCAAATCTCGATATCTATACACTTGACGCAAACTTGGGGGTATGGAGGGCAGGGAATGCTCCTTTGTGACCAGTATAACCGTTCTGCCAGGCGAAGTTTGCTTTTAGACGCCGAAGTTCGCTCCAGTCTGTGTACTGTCAGAGTAGGGCCGACCTGAGATTGTCACATAAACCAAACCAAACTTGGAGGTATGCAGGGCGGGGAACACATCTGAACAAGCGTACAAAGTGTTCTACAGCGCGAAGTTTAGTCCTAGACGCTCAAGTTTGCCCAAGTTTGACCTGAAGCCATCCACCAGCGAGCCTCACATACGGCTACAAACTATGCCAAACTTGAGCGTTCTGAAGAGGCAGAATTCTTTTCTGAAGGCTTTTGAAGCATTCTGTAGCTCGAAGTTTGGGATTAGACGCGGAAGTGCGCCCAATCTTGGGGTGAAGCCACCCTTCACCAAGGGTCATCTTCGAATACAAACTTGACCAAACTTGAGCATTCCCAACAGACAGAATGCTTTTCAAGAGTCGTCTGAAGCATTCTGCCGCCCGAAGTTCGCTGTTAGGCGCTCAAGTTCGCCCAAGTTTGTCCGCAAAGCGTTTCTAGCAAGCCCTGTCTGTCTGCTACAAACTTGACCAAACTTGAGCATTCCGAAAAGACAGAATGCTTTTCAAGAGGCATTTAATGCGTTTCGTGGCTCGAAGTTTGGATTCGGACGCTCAAGTCTGCCTAAGTTTGTTTCTAAAGCTTTTCTTCACTCATTTCTGCCTTCCTCCAAAAACCGATACAAACTTGACTAAACTTGGGCGTAACAACGATGGATCAATACACTTCACACCCCAATGCAGAGCTCTGGCGTCTCAAGTTTGCATTCTGACCCCAAAGTTTGTGTTTTGAGCCATCTGATACATAGCAGCATTCCGAGCACAACATTCCCTAAACTTGGAGCACGCTTGAGACGTTCAGGCACACGGGAGTTACTTTGCATGCTGTCTCAACCTGTCTGAGTAGTCAGGTCTGTCTCCAGGAGCTGAAGTTTGTGTATAGTAGCAGAAATGGAATTTTTCGCTCATGTATAAACTTGAGCAAACTTCGACCGAACTTGAGGGTTTCGAGCATTGAAAATCCATCTTCTGGGTAGTCCAACACTATCTGATAGCTCAAGTGTGTTCCTATACGCTGAAGTTTGCCTATTAGCTAGTAAATGTAATCTTTCACCAAAACATAAACTTGAGCGAACTTCGACCAATCTTAGGCCTTTCGAGCGTGCAGAATCAAACTTCTGGTCACTATAAAGCTGCCTTATAGCTCAAGTATGTGTCTGGACGCACAAGTTCGCTCGATATACCATGTATAGGATTTTCTTTTGGGGTACGGATTATTGCAGACTTTGACCAAACTTGAGACTTCCGACCACACGCCAACAAACTTCAGAGCTATAAAACATGTTCTGACGGGCCAAGTTTGCCTTTGGGCCATGAAGTTTCCTTTTCGTAAGTATACATCGAACAGAAATGGTCACCGCACCCGAAAACATAAACTTGAACGAACTTGAGCATTGCTAGCATACGAGATGCATCTGTAGAGCATCATGATTCCTTCTCGTATGCGAAGTTCGTCTTAGGAAGCGCAGGTTTTCATTCGGGGCCTAAGGAGGTCATAAACACTTCATCTCGCTTCAAAAGCAAACTTGAACGAACTTCACTACACGTGGACCGTCTCCATGTATCTGAGGCATCTCTGGAGCTGTGTCAATCCCCTCTAGCAGCTCAAGTTGGCCGCTATGCTCTCGACTTTCACTTTATACACTCACAGCAAGAGAAGACGGCATATCGTCTCAGATCTTACAATTGCACAAGCTTGGGACCTCCTAGCAGCTAACAAGTATTTCTGATGCTTGGTATTGCCGCCAGAATGCCCAAGTTTGTATCTGGAAGCTCAAGCGTCTCGCTTTTCACTAGAGCCATATTCTCAGTTCTACAAAACGATAAATTAACCACACTTCGAGCTTCCCCTGCTACGCTACTCACGTCTGAATCTCTGTGGACAATTCTGCGCGATTTGGCCGGTCGAAGTTTGCATTTCAACGTCCAAGTGTGTCGCTATTCCCTACGGACATTTCCTAGCTTCCACAAAATCACAAACTTCGCCACACTTCGAGCTCCCCCGACTACCATACTCGCGTCTGGTACTCTGTGAACGCTGTCACACCTTTTGGCGGGCCGAAGTTTGTGTTTGGGCCCCCAGTTTTCGTTCATTTTGTCTACCCCGACCTGGCTTTGCACAAAAACACAAACTTCGCCACACTTCGAACTCCCACGGCTACCATTTTCACGGCTCATACTTTGTGGACATCCTCACGGCTTTTGGCGGGCCGAAGTTTGTATTTGAGCCCCAAGTTTCTGTCCACTTCTTCACCCAAAACCTCAATTTTGCCCAAAACATAAACTTGAGCACACTTTGAGGCTACAGGCGTACACCATACGTCCTCCCTGCTTCTATGAATGCTAAAGTTTGTTCCCATTGGCTCAAGTTTGTGTTTGCAGCTCAAAGTTCGTTTCTTACACTTCCACGAGCGAATTCCAGCAAAATTACAAACTTGGCCACACTTCGAGGCTAACGGCTCAAGCCATGCATCCCCTCTGCTCCTCCGAGTGCTGAAGTTCGTTCCCGTTGGCTGAAGTTTGTGTATACAGGCCAAAGTTCGCTCATACTGCTGCTCCGGCCAAATCTGTACAGAAGTACAAACTTGACCAAACTTCGAGCTTCCTATTGCATTCCACGCATCCCAACAACTTTCTAAACCTGTCAGCTCTCTGTCTGCCAGCTCAAGTTTGGATATACAAGCCAAAGTTTGCTCATCCTACCAGCTAGGCCAAATATCAGCAGAATCACAAACTTGCCCACACTTTCAGCCTCTCCTTACATGCCACGCATCCCAAAAACAATCTGAACGCTTGAGGATGCCCTCTGCAGGCTGAAGTTTGCTTTTGGGTAGAAGCTCGCTGGACCATTCAAATTTGGCTAGCAAAAGTGTAAACTTCGCCACACTTCGTGGATCGAATCACTTGATACGCACACCCATTGCTTTCTGCATGCCTAGGACCGTGTCTGCTGGCCGAAGTTTGTGTTTACGTGTCCAAGTTCGGTCATATTGTCGCCCTTCAGCGAATCTTGGAATTTCATGGCAGAGGAGCAAACTTCGCCAAACTTCGAGCCTCGCAGCACACTCCAAGCATTCCACGACAGACTTCTGATGCCCAGAGTCCCGTCCGTGTGCCGAAGTTTGTGTTTACGTGTCCAAGTTCGGTCATACCGTCGCCCTCGAGCAGAATCAGGGCCCCTTGGTGAAGGCACGAAATCGACCGAACTTGAGGGCTCTCAGGGCATGGCATGCGTCTGCACAGCACTCCTGTTCGTCCCAATGGTCGAAGTTTGCAATAGGATGTCCAGAGTTCGTCGTGGAATAGTGTTCACAAATGTCTTGAACTTGTGAGCGAGCCGAACGAACTTCGCCACACTTCGGGCTTCTGGAACAAACTTCGACGTACACCTTGTCTCTTCCAAGTGTCTTGATGCTGTTTGTACGGCGAAGTTTGGTTTAGGAGCCCGAAGTCTGTCGTTGCTTATCCCAAATTCGTAAGATATCGAGCAACACGAACTTTGCTGCACTTGGATCCTCAGGAACAAACTTCGATGTACCGTGGGTCCTTTTACAGTACCCTGATACTGTTTGCAAGGCGAAGTTTGGTTTAGGAGCCCGAAGTTTGTAGTTACATGTACCAAAGTCGTGAGATGTCGAGCAGGACGAACTTGGCTACACTTCGGGCTTCTGCGACAAACTTCGCTCGCCAGCGGGCTTCTCTGGAAGGTGTTCCAGCGTTCTGGGCCTCCAAGTTCGTTGTGGGGACCTCAAGTGTGCCGTTACTTATACCGTCCCTAGGATAGCCTTGGAGGCAAACTTGAGCGCACTTCGTTCTCCAAAACCAAACTTCGACAGACAGCATGCTTCTCTGACTGCTTCTAACGCTTTCTGACCGTCGAAGTTTGGTTTCCGGGCCCCAAGTTTGTCGTTACTCATGCTGTCTACAGAATATCCTAGAGGCAAACTTGAGCGGACTTCGACTATCTGCAGCAAAGCCTAGTAGACAGCATACTTCTCTGAATGACCCTAAAGCTTTCTGCAGGTCGAAGTTTGGTTTCTGGCCCCAAGTTTATCGTTACTTATGCCGATGTAGCCGTATATCTAAAATGACAAACTTGGGCACACTTGAGGCCTAGAAACCAAACTTCGGCAGACAGCAGACTTCCCTGAGAGGCTCTGAAGCTTTCTACCAGTCGAAGTTTGGTTTTTGAGGCTCGGATTGGAGCTGCCCATGTATGGCTGATTTGGCAAAAATTGGGAATATCAAACTTGGTCACACTTGAGGCTTGAAAACCAAACTTCAACGCATGTCAGATCTCTGTAGAGGTCTCTGAAGCTTTCTACAGGCCGAAGTTTGGTTTCTGGGCCTTGGATTGAAACTGCCCATATATGGCCAAATTCGAGAAATTTGAGCGAGACACACTTGAGCACACTTGAGGCTTGAAAACCAAACTTCGACGCATGGCAGACGTCTGTAGAGGCCTCTGATGCGTTCTGTCGGTCGAAGTTTGCTTTCTGAGCCTTGAATTAAAGTGACCTACACACAGCCAGATTCGGGAAAACAGAGCGACACAAACTTGGGCGCACTTTGGCCGCCTAAACCAAACTTCGACGCATGACATTCATCTATGGAGGCCTCGGACACGTTCTACAGGCCGAAGTTTGGTTTCTGAGCCATGGTTCGAGGTTGCTCACCGACGACCAAATCCGGAAAAGTCGAGCACAGCAAACTTGGCCACACTTCAGCTACCTGGAACGAACTTCGACATGAAGCGAGCTTCTCTGAAGGTCTCTGATGACTTCTCCAGCCTGAAGTTTGGTATAGCACTCTCTAGTGTATATGCTTACCGTTGCGAAGCGAAATCTGGCGAAAGTTGAGCAAAAACACAAACTTGGCCAAACTTCGTAGCCTGGGAACAAACTTCAGCATATGGTGAACCTTTTTGAAGGGCTCTGATGCTTTCTGCAGGCCAAAGTTTGGTTTTGGAGCCCCAAGTTCGGTCGCCTGTCCGAGATTCAACTCATACAATCTTTGCCATACTAATCTTGCGCTCCTGTAACGCACTTCGACGCCCTACAAACATCACTAGACAGATCTGATGCTGTCCAGATGCCCAAGTGTACTGTAGCGGCCCGAAGTTTGTAGTCTTGCCGGTGCGAAGTCAGATTCCAAGCATATCGACTAGAAAGACAAACTTCTCCACACTTCGGGATCTAAAACCAAACTTCGGGGTTGGATAGTCTTCTTCCAGTAGCTGTAATGCCTTCTGCATATTGAAGTTTGCTGCAGAAGGCCGAAGTGTGTCGTTGAGCTCGTGTAAGCCAAAACGAATTATTGTTAGATTGCAGCGCAAACTTGAGCACACTTCGAGATCCAAAACCAAACTTCAGCTTTCGGCGAACGTTCTACGACCATTTCAATCAAATTGGCTGATTCAAGTTTGCTGCAGAAGGCAGAAGTGTGCCGTTCTGCTAATGTAATGCAAACGGGATATCGCTAGGTAGGAAAGCAAACTTGAGCACACTTCGAGATCCAAAGCCAAACTTCGCCCTACAGTGAACGTTGTACGGCTATTTCAGTCAACTTGGCTGATCCAAGTTTGTCCTAGGCGCGGGAAGTGTGTCGATAAGTGAAAAGCTAGCTGCATAGTTCAGAAACATAAACTTGGGCGCACTTGACCATCTAAAACCAAACTTCGGCTTATGGGCAACCTTCTACGACCATTTTCACGAGGTTTGCGGGTCGAAGTTTGGTTTTGGATGCCCATGTATGTCAGCTGTAGATAGGTCAGCTCTGCCGTACGGTAACATAAACTTTAGCGCACTTGAGCATTCAAAACCAAACTTCGGCTGTTGGGCAACCTTTTGCGAGTATTTCGAAGAGATTGGCCGGTTCTAGTTTGCCCTATACGCTAGAAGTGTGCCGTTTAAGCAGAGGTCGACCGTGTCGCAAAGAAATATAAACTTGAGCACACTGGAGCATCCAGAACCAAACTTCGGCGTATAGGCAACCTTTTGCGAGCAGTTCAATGAGATTAGCCGGTCCAAGTTCGCCCCATATGCTGGAAGTATGTCGTTGGAGCATAGGCCGATCGTGTCGTATAAAAACACAAACTTAACCAAACTTTGAGCTCCAAAACCAAACTTCGGGTAATGGATAGTCTTCTGTAAGCATCCTGAAGAGATCTACGGGGCGAAGTTTACCCCAGACATGCAAAGTGTGTCGTTCGGGTGTAACCTAGTAGTCTCGAGCAGAAATATAAACTTGAGCGAACTTTGGCCTCCAAAACCGAACTTCGACCTGCAGGAAGGGTTCTGAGAGTACTCTGATGCTGTCCGCGTTGCGAAGTTTGGTTTTGGAGGCTGAAGTTTACGATCAGATAGCCGTGAGTCGATTGGACTACGACGACAAACTTGAGCGAACTTTGAGCTCCAAAACTAAACTTCGACCCACAGCAGAGGTTCTGAGAGTGGTACAATACAATCTGTGCAGCGAAGTTTGGTTTTGAAGGTCGAAGTTTATAGTAAGATAGCTACGGGCAGGTTGGGACACAATAACAAACTTGAGCGAACTTCTAAACCCAAAACTAAACTTCGACCTACAGCAAGGCTTCTGAGAGTCGTCTGATGCTATCTGCGTAGTGAAGTTTGGTTTTGGAGGTCGAAGTTTACGATTGAACGGTTATATGTTGTTTGGGCTATAATCGCAAACTTGTGCGAACTTTGAAGCTGGAGATGTACGCCACTCGTCTGGTAATGTCTATCAGACTGTTCTGAAGGCGTGAGATCGTGCTGATACCCCAGGTTTGTGGTCTGGGAATTGCAACAAAATATAGTTGATTTTGGCCCGAGCAAAATCGCAAACTTGAGCAAACTTGACGGCTCCAATGCTATAAGAACTAGAGAACGGCTATTCCGAAACCATATCAACGATTTCCAATAATAAAGTTTGTAGTACAGGCGTCAGATGTCCTCGCCAGAGCGCAGTAGATCAAAATTCAAACTTTGACAGCGGGAATGCAAACTTGAGTGAACTTCTAGTATCCAAGGCTAGCAAAGCATTATCCCGCGTTAAAGAAACGCTTTCCGCATAGCACGGGTTGGTGTAAGGGCCCAAGTTTGTAGCTGATCAGTTCGATGAAGGCTATCCGTCTCTAGACCTGTCCTGCGGACTTGACTGAACGCCGCATGCACTGCTGTCCGCAGAACGCTTCTCAAAGTGTTTTTGAGCCGTTTTGGCTGCCTGCATTCATGTCCGGGAGGTCAAGCATGCGTCGTTAGTCGCAGGAAGGCCAAATTCGTACAAAAACACAAACTTGAGCAAACTTCGCCTGTCGTTTCGCTTCTCCCCTGGTAGGGCACTTCTGTGGGTATATACGAGCTGTATCGTCTGTCGAAGTTTGGGTTTGGATGTCGAAGTCTGTATCGTTGGTCGTTGCAAGCCGAAATCGGTACAGAAACACGAACTTGAGCAAACTTGGCTAACTGTTCCGCTCCTCCCTTGGTGGAGCACTTCTGTACATGCTATAGAACCGTCTCGTGTGCCGAAGTTTGGTTTTGGAGGCCGAAGTTCGCTCAAGGTTGGATCGTTGGCCGTACGAGGGCGATTTTCGCACAAAAACGTAAACTTGAGCAAACTTCGCCAGTCAATTCCCTCCTCCTTTGGTAAAGCACTTCTTTATATGCCGTTAAAGCTAATCGTATGCTGAAGTTTGATTTTGGAGGCCGAAGTTCGCTCAAGTTTGCACCGTTGTCCGTAGAAATAGCGAATTGCACAAAAACACAAACTTGAGCAGACTTCGCCAGTCGTTTTCCCTGTCCTGTGGTAAACTTCTATACATACCGTTGAAGCTCATCGTCTGTCGAAGTTTGGTTTTGGGAGCCGAAGTCTGCTCAAATTTCGATTCTAGAGCCATAGTGGCGGTACATAACCAGAATGACAAACTTGAGCGAACTTGGGCGGGCTACCGGCCTCAGCGATTGCGAGGTACTTCTATACGTACCTCTGGAGCTTATCGTGTGTCGAAGTTTGGTTTTAGGGCCCGAAGTCTGCCAAAGTTTGTTATCTCGAGCCGGGAGTCGTAATGTCGGCTAATATTCATGCAGCCAGGCAAGCCTTCGACGACTACGCGACTCTGAACAATCTGTACGAGGTCTTACGGCTTCGTAATTGCAGTCGCAGGCTGGAGGCTCTGGTTTAAAGCAAGTGAAGTCGAGCGCCGGCATTGGCGACACACAAAATCGCAAAATTGAGCACACTTCCCGCATCGATACACACCAAATTGCATCCCAACACTTCAGAGAGTCTCCCAGACGTGATCCCGGTTCGAAGTTTGGTTTTGGAGGCCCAAGTTTGCTCAAGTTTGTGATTTTGAGGCGAAATTCGTACCCGATTAACCAGGAAGACGAACTTGGGCAGTTGCATCGCTGCCGTGCCCGCTGAACATTATTTACAGTCATTTCTGAGTAGTTGAAACCCCAGCAGGGCGTCTGGGGAGGTCAAGTGTGCCGCTCTGGTACGAAAGTTGTACCGTGTGGCCTAGAGCAACGACCTTGAGTAAACTTGCGGATTCTGCCGACCTACACTAACCAGGACAACTCTCTCACACCTTGAATGAAGAGATTCCATAGTCCAAGGTCGCTGCTGGGGCCTGAAGTTTGCAGACTTAGCGCAGAATGTCCTATTCTTAGTACAGCAATGGAAAAGTTCTCTTCAGCGCTGCATATGAACAATCTTGGGGCCTCCATGTCCAGGAAACACATCTCTAAATCATTCTGAGTGGATTAGCCGGCTTAAGGTTGTTGCTGAACGCTTATGGTTCTCGATTCGGAAGCTGACATTTGAAATCTGCTCGCCTTGATAGAAGACGATCTTTGCAGAAACTGTAGCCTCCCTGTATTCGCAGACTGTGTCACAGAAGTCTCTGCAACTGTTCGAATGGACTGTGGCTCCCAAGATCGTTGCTGAATGTTATAGCGTCCGAGAGCAGAACTGTCCAAGCCCCATATAGCGTATTGACGAACTTCACCAAACTTGAGCAAACTTGACCATTCGTACGGGCTCATGAAGCTCGGAAGAGTCAGCCGGATCTTGTTTCAGCCTTAAGATTGCTGATACTGACTCCAGTCCTCACTGAGAAGACCAGACCGGGATACTTGAGGCTCCGGCACATACACCGCCAGACATCGCCCGCGTTTCAGTCTGCTAGTTGGATGGATCACTCGTATGAACCATTGGCCGGGATCCGTAGTCGGATCTCCGTCGCTGCTTGCCCAGATATGCATCGAGAGGCCGCAAATTTCCGCAAGACATCTATAAAGTCGAAACTTCGACGGACTTCGGCACACTTGAGGCACCTCCCAACCCATCTGACTTCATTCTTCGAGACTTACTGAGGCGGCCCCCGTCTCTTTCAGCGCTTATCACGGTGAGTTGACTGCCACCACTTTCTCGTTGGTGCTTTGCGCTGACCTGGCTTCACAGCTGCATTCCCACCTGACCTCACACCTCTTTTGATCTCGACAGGTTGTCGGCTACCCACTTTCCACCATCAGCCACTCAACATTCGCGTTACTTCTCTGTCGGACGTTATGGCTCATCCGTGTAAAGCACTTTGCAATCTCAAGTTCGTCTTTAGTGGCTCAGCTTTGTCGCATATCCGATCGTGCCCCCATATGAACAGGATCACAAACTTGGGCAAACTTGAGCAGTCTTGAGGCTCCTCCGCTGACGGCATGCCTTTTCTCACAAGCCTGATGGGTCTTGCACTGCTAGGTGTGTTTTAGGTGGCCCAGTCTCTCACCCATACCGCAACACTCCCAGTCCGGTGAAAAGGTGGGTGGAAATCGTAGACTTGGTCACACTTCTGTGCACCTGCGACTTCTCCATCTTCTTGAACACTCTCTTAGACCAATTGAAAGTGTTCTGCAGTGCGAATCTTGTCAAAGTCGTGCGATAATACGCCAGAGCTCAGCCCCGCGGGGAATCCGTCCATGGAGAGATTAGGCGGACTTCAAACATTTCCGCCCGCAAGATGCCTTTCGAGATGGTGCTGAGATTGTCTGCGATTTCAGATACCCCACTCACAGCCCGAATGTATCTCAACAGCCAGTTGCCAGCCTTACGCTCTGCATCGAGCGAGGCCCGAACTTGGCTATCCCTAACCCTGAAGGACGCCATGGACGCACGGCAAAACACCAAGAAACGAGACCACCCAAGCTCGACTCTTCATTCGGAGCCCTGTCCTCGAACCCCTCAACCTCAACGAGTGGGGCGACACCAGCATTCCGCTCCGCATCCTTCGGTAACATGACGCTGGCAGCTGCCTTCCACACGCAGTTCGGTCACTGGTACGCCAGCATCAGACACCTACCACCCACATGGGAGGCGCCCAGATTCATCCTCCAGTTACGCGTTCTTCCAGCATGTGCAGCCGGTTGTTACGCAGCAAATTGCCCGCTCAGATGCCGGCGTGGTCCAAGTTTTCGATGATGCCCTCTCGTTGAACGCTTCTCGACAGCCTCACTGTGTACCCAGTCCAGCTTGATTGACCGCGATGGTGGATTGTCGAGATTGAGGGACAGCCTGAAGTGAATGGGCCGAAAGAGGGGTGGATTGGAGAGATGTACGGTGTAAAGACACTGCAGTAGAGGGTGAGACTCTAGCAACTGTCATCAATCTGAATTCCTGCAGTCTCGCTCCATGCACAGTTTCGTGCGGCAATGGCAATTCTGTATACAGGCTCGAGGAAGTCAAAGCAAGACTGCAGGCGTCAAGCTACGAGCAGTGGTCAGCACTGATTGGAGCTGACACGTAGCAGTCCGATCGCAGGTGGCGAACGTCGAGTGGTAAAGCTGTAAAAATGTCCGGTGTCGTACGGTTCAGCTATACGCGCCTCCGGAAAGTTTCGGACATTGACCGGTCAAGCTATGCTACTGACAATCCAAGCTCGTGCAAAGATATAGCTATCACGGCATGTCGACACGAAGCTTACGGAGACGGCTATCTGGAAGCCGTGACTTGCGGCAATCAGAAGGACGAGTCAGAGCCGGTGCTGACGCTGGATGAGCAGTGCCTCCAGAGCGGGGTGAGACGGCAGAGAATGGCAGAGGGAAGCCCTCATGAATGGAGATGGAGGTGGATCGTGGGTTCTAGAGTGACCGGATCGAAGCGGCGGCACCGATAGGAGGATTGCCCGAAGACTTGCTCTCCGTTCCAGATCATACGTCTCTATGCCTGGGCCATCTTATATCCGCTAAACTTCCATCACAAGCTGTGTTGCGCCTGCGTACAATAGCAAACTTTATCGTAGCATCTCCGGCCTTCGACGTAATACGAGTAGTTGAAGGGGAGCGAGCCAAGGACGTAGAACGGGAGCATGTCGATATTGCACATCCACATTCTTGCCTATCGTTCTGTAGGCTGGCGACTCTTGAAGAGACGGGGTCCGATAGTTGCTGAAGATTGCTTCGTGGTACTAGAATCTTGGAGGGTTTGCAGGGAATTGGAGGCCTCCTCTACTAAAGGGCGGCATGTTCGGGTACAGCAAGCGTCCTGCTCACGATTCTCAATCTCGCAATGTCGGAGAGCGATGGCCTTCCCGCATATGAAGCCGTGTCGAGTACGGTAGAGCTCTGTGACCCCGTGCCTCAAGACGTCGCCACTTCGTGACATTCATTACTCCGCGTTCGACTTTGGGTAAGTCCTTATTTCAAAGCCGTTTACGAGGAGCGTCGTGCGCTGAGGTGAATAATCCTGGATTCCCGCTGCCATCGAATAATAAATTTGGAAGCGTGACGGTGACTGCAGCAGCACTGCAGCCGAGATTGTGCATTATGGCTCAGCTTTCCATCCGGTCCGAAACCTGCAGACGGAACAACAGGCCGTAGAGCGTTCTGAGAGAGCGTACATCGACTGGCATATGCATAGAAGAAGACGGAGTTGGGGGGTATTTGTATCGTAGGAGCATTTGCAGTGTGGGCGCTTCTGAGAGTCATTCGCAGCGGGGGGCAGTCGAATATACGGATCATGGTCCTTGCTGGCTATTAGCTTCAAGCCATTAGGATGACTCTACTAGATTTTTGCAGGCGTTGAGTGTAGTATAATGTCCATTGCAGAGTATCTGTGACATATTGGCATGCGCGGGAGTGGACACACGAGGCCTAGTCCTTGACGAGGAATGGACAGAATGTCAGACGGCGGAAATTATCGCTAGGAGGGACAAAGATCGTAATAGCAGTTCGATGGCGGACGTGACTGCCGACAGCCTGTGCGCTCGAGATGGATCTCTTCCTGTTGAAACGCCAGCTTGCCGTCAGCTAAAGTCCTTCTCACTCATCCAACCCTCTTTCAAGATGTCCAGCGCACAACCTAACTCCATTCTATGGGAACATCCTTCACCGGTCGTTCCGAGATAGCTGGGAAGAAGGCCGAGGATTAGCATGCTCTCACATATCTCCACGTTCCATTGCCTGGCATAAGTCAAAGGCACGTTAAAGGCTGACGGCGAGATAGAGCGCTTTAAGTCACTGAAGCCGGGATATGCTGGCTGGAGACGCAAGGCGACAGTGATGATGGAAAGTTGGCAAGCAACGACCGGTCGAGCCATGACATTGTCCGAGATTGCGTGACAATGTAGCTGTCAAGGCAAGTCCTTGGAGGCTCAGCATGCTTGCAGTTCGTGGCTTCGTGGCGACAAACGGAAGGCGAAAGTCAGAGCTGGTGCTGACGCATCGAGGGTTGGAGAGCAATGTTTTTCGAGCAAAGCGTTCATGGTGAGAGCATGCGAGAGGTGATCCTAGAAGGCGAGGGCTAGGCTTAGTGCTAATGTACCGATGGCGGGTGAACAGCATGTTCCGGGCGCAGCGTTCAGAGTGAGAGCCTGCGAGAGTGGTATGCAAAGGCGAAAGCCAGAACGCTGGCTATCCCTAACCCTGATTCTGTGGGAGTGACAGCAAATCGGCGGTTCGGACAACGATGCAGCAGTAATCACCACGATACGTCGTAGCCCTAGCGAGGTGTCATCTCTTCTAGCATTGACCCGAGCGGCACTCACGTTGCCAGTGTGTCATCCGAACCACGCAGAGTAACGATTCGGCCTTACTTCACAGAGAGTACGAGCCGAACGCCACTGCAAAGTGAAGCAAAAACGTGATGTGAACGCAACTGTCATGCCGACGATCCGAGTCTGCATACAGCGCATGGCGCCCCCACTTCAGCCCCTTCATTTCAGGCTGCTCCTCGGGTTCGACAAACCCATCGCGGCTGATGAAGCTTGACAAGCTGGATTGGGTACGAACCCTTCGTCGAAAGGTTGGGTAAGCCTGGTGAGTGGTATATCAGAGTTGATGCTGATGCGTCCAAGGAGGATGGGCAATGCGTCCTGAGCAGATCGTCCGGGATGAGGGCATGCCAGAGTGGTGTTAGAAGGATGTTTCTATTAATGGACAGGTCAGGGTCAGGCCATGCCAGGATGTTCCTGTCGAATGGAGCGACCAGGATGAGAGCATACTAGAATGGTGTTCAAAGGATGTTTCCATCGAACGGAGCGTTCAGGGCGCGAGCATGCCAGAGTAGTGTTAGAAGGATGTTTCCGCCGAATAGGACATTCAAAGTAAGAGCATGCCAGAGTGGTGTTAGAAGGATGTTTCCTTCGAATGGGATTAGAGATGTGGGTGGAGGTGCTCTGGAAGTCAGATGGCCCGGTGGTGCTGACAGTCTCTGATCCGGCAAGAAGATTGTTACCAGCTCGATTGCCACCTCAATGTCAGCTGTGGTGCCAGTTATCGTGATCCGCTTTGGCTTCCGAATGTGTTTCGGTCCGGGAGCGCCATTACAGTCTCATAGTTGCGTAGTTGAATGATAGGCTGCTCACCTCTCCGCCTATGGTGATGAACAAGCCCATGGCCTTACAATTAGATTGTGACTCAGCGATACGAGGTAATGACTCCGCGTGGTCGGCTCTGAATGGCTTAAACTCCATGAGGTGACACTAGTCTAGCCGCCTACAGTGATGGTCATTCATTGACTGTGATGGTGTCTGTGTGTGTGACGGCCGTCGCTCACGCAATGACCTCTGCAGTCTTTGATATGGCCGTCTGTGCTGAACACTACAGAGCCAAGCTAGCCGTCTGCCATGATGCCTGCCGTGCCAACTGGCCTTCCCCCAAGCCAATGTGGCCGTCTGCCATGATGGCGATGCGGTTGGTAGGAGCTTCGCCATGCTCAATTCATATCGCGTCAAAGGCTTGTAATTGACCTCTGAGGGCGATTGTCTGGTTGTTCGTCCTTTGAAATTCATGCGAAGCCTTATGCACATGCGAGCTTTCCTTGATCACAGACAGACCCGAGTCAGAAAAGGCTTGCTGTCCTGACATCTGGCCAACAAAAAGAGTGAAGGTGTGAAAGATGCGAGTGAGAGGATCGGCGAGCATCTGTCGGGATCAAGGACGCAGAGAGTGGGTTCGGACGTCGACAAGGCCACACTGGGCGTTACTCATTGCTTACCGGCTGAGCGCCAGAATGGGAAGTCGTTTCTCTCGACGACTGAGTATGACAATACGCCTTCACTGTTGGCAGCAATCTGCACACCACTGGGAGCAGCCGGCATTCTGACAGAGTACCTCGTAGGCACGACGAAATGATCGGCCAGACAATGTCGAATAAAGGAAGAAGCGGAGCAATTTTATTGTGCAATGTTCTCGCGATCGCGTAGAAAATGAAAGACTTCGTGAAAGTGTCTCGATAGGCATCTGGTTGAGCTCGGTAAGGATGCCAAAAAGGCTTGTGTTCTTGGCCGGGTGAAAGCAGGCTCCGTCATGAAATGGAAATGTCGAGGTTGGTGCGCGTCTCGATGTTCAACTTCTTGCTGCGGGAAGCTGCACTGCTCACAGGATACGCGCTGGCCATGATTCTTCTCCCGCAGGCTCTAGTGGCTGGGTTGCACAGCACGTCGCTGCTCCGGCGTATGTCCCGAGGCCCGTCACTCTGGTTCTGTGGCGCAAGCAGGACACCCGTCCGGTTGTCCGACCTCTGCCTACTTGGCTACGTAATGAAACAAGGCTTCCATTGCTCCTCTTTCAGACCACGCTCTACCCGCGAGATATTCTCCATAACTGCCCTTGTACAATCTTCATCTGCCTTATCAATGTCTCGTCATCCTGCTGCTGATCGCTCCTCGTCATGGCAATGGCCGAATCCGGATTAAGGTCGCGCATTGTAATACAGAGGAACAGCATGGGGAAGGCGCTGGTTGGAGGATTGCAACGAGCTCGACAACCGGCGCCTCTTCTGCTGTCGTTCGTCGGTAGTCCAGAATGCTGCACGGTAGATTGGAGAGTGGAGAGGCATCTCGTCAGTTCGAGGCTATCGAAGGACTGAAGGGCGGCAGGACTGGGCATCTTGGTGAAGTTGAGGGTAGTGGCCCTGCGAGCTCGTTTTCGTGCCGGTGGTTCTTGAACGCAGCCGCGCAAGTCGCTGACCAGGGAAAAAGCTCTTGTGCATCCTTGTTTGCTGTGCGGGAGAGTCACTGATATGTTCGTTTGTGAGGTGGTTTTGTGATGGGCGAAGCTCAAGTGCTAAAGTTGAGGCGAATCCGAGCTACCGCGGGCTGTTGATTACGAAGCCCATCTGTATACATGGTCCAGTAAGTGAAGAAACGAGAGAGCAATACAGCCAGCAGATTCGTTAGCGATCTACAAGCTACAAGATACCACGTACAACTGCAGAATCGGCCCGCTCCATTCAAATGGAGACGGCAGGCGGCACTCGAAAGCTTCAACGTGATGTCTTGACATGTGATGACAGGTCCCGCTCAAGATGCTGGCAAGCAACGTAGATGATCAACCAGACCTGTCGAAAATAAAGATTAATCTCCTGGCGGAGATTCGAGCCCGGTGCGCGATCAGGAGGCCTGACATCGGGTAGACCAGCACCATCTTGTAAATCTTCTCACGCAACTCCGCCGGGAGTTCCATGAAGTCGAAAGTGCCCTGCCGTTCTGGTTCCAGGTGCTGACGGAGATAGACGCGAGCGGCTGGCAGAGAGATGCGCAGTAGCGTCTCATTACGCTGCCAAGCTTCACGCTTGTCAAATGGAAGATCAAAGTCGCGCACAGCATCAAAGAAATCATCGATGGCAGATTCGACGTGCATGATGGCCGAGAAACCGTAGGGTTGCCGACCGACATAGTCGGTATACTCGTCGTCAAACAGACGGCGGTCGTGCGGAAAGGTGTAAAGTATCCACGAGTGCGCTTCCTTCTGTTCCATCTCACCCTTCTCCAGCATGATGAATGCAAAGACGATGAGCTCGCCTGTCGTGAAAGGTAGCTTCTTGTCCGTTGACAGCCATGGCTCGATCAGCGTTGTTACTTCTTCGCGGAGCGAAGTCGGCTCTGGCGTAGGCACAGAATTGAGAGTGTGGAAGTGCTGTACTGTTGCTGTGCTCGACATTTCGAACGCGTCAAATCACCGGCCAGGGGTTGTGGCTCAGCAGCGCGAGAGATGGAAAGAGATTGTGTGATAGTCCAGAGGACCGAGAACGCATGAAGCGTCAGAGATTGACGTTATTGAATAACGCGTGGGTGGATAGTCCAGAGGACTTCAGACGAGATGGGTGTTGAGGACGAGGATGGAGGAGAGGAGAAGATAGGCAGCAAACAACGCCGTGTGGAAGCGACGCGTGAAGTCGCAGGGCAGCTACTTCTGAGCATCACAAACACGGCAAGACCGACTTGCCTATGCAGCACTCGGGATCGCGATTCGGAAACTCGCGATGGTCTCCATGCTTGTGCTGTCGTCCAGCACGTGTTGAGACTTGCTGTCCCGCCGACGCCCTCTCATCCTACAACGACGCTTCAGGTGCGCCGGACAGACCTGGCGCGCAGAAGCAGCGCATCATGAACGTCTGCGCCGATACGACAGAGATAGAGCCGCCAGAAAGATTTCCCCAAGCGGCAATTTTTGACCTGGAGACTTCCGGAACGCCAGAGCTTACCAAAACCTTCGACAGGTGGATCCTCACGGCAGCAGGCTCTCGATTATGCCCAGCTCTCCGCGCGCAGACTCATTCGCCGCTCCACCCAGCCACCCGCGGTGATGACAGCTCGACAGGCCATGCTACATCCACATATCGCAACATGTCGATAGCCACAACGCACCACCTCGAGCGGATCATACGAGCAGACTTCAGTCTACCATCCTTCCGAACAGTGCATCGAGCGCCCGTCTCTCAAACCGATCGAAAGGATCCTCGTCCAGAACTCATTTAGCGGAAGAGCTTGGAAGGCCACATCAGAGCTTGGAAGGCCAGATCACAAAGAGCTGGGAGCGTACATGATGATACGGGACATTTCTCCAGGTCGGCCGGCCATTGAGCTTAATGGCGGCTTCATAGAAGGCGTTTCTCAATGTCTTGTCTAGACAATGAGTGGGACATATGATCTGGGCGGATATGGCGATGGGCTGCTGTGATCGATCGCCTACATCACGACGTTCACAGAGGTTTTGTCGAGTATGGAGGTCCAGCTAGGTGAGTCGAACTAATCGATCCTGCTCGCGCATATACTCAACAGCTCTCGCACCGTCTGCGCAGACGACTCCGAACTCAAGTCCTATGAGAAGGAGAACCCTTGCATACCGCTCGCTCCGAAAGCGAGGACTTGGCTGTTTCATTCAAACTTGTCGTCAGCCCAGCTACGTATCGGATCTCTTCGCTTCTATCCTGAACGCTAACGTGCATATTCAGTTTCATGGTTGTGCATCGTCGCATTGCTCGCATGGCATAAGCCCGGCTGCACATCCATAAGGGTTGTGATCTGACGCTTGGGCAACTGATATATCTGTCCGCCGACGTAGTGTCGTTCATCTCCCTCGCACGCTCAAGTTGATCTTTCGTTACACTTCTGAAGCCCACTTCAGTAGGTATTTCGTGACCATGTCGATGCCAGCGCCCTCTGCCGCGCTCACGTCCGGGCTTGACTTCAGCAACGCCTCATATGGAAAGCTCACTGCGGAACGATTCGCCGCAGAGACGCAAGTCGCACGGGAGATCTTGAAGGAAAAGTTGCAGGTAAGCATCGATCGCCTTGAGTGCCGCGAGTCTCAGTAGCTCGGCTCAAGATATTCTTACCATGTCTGATACGCATCTTGGCCAGACATTCGGGGAGCTCAGATCTGTCTTCAGCGTCACACTTGCGGATGGCGGTTTCACAGAGCCAACAATATGGATCGATGCCCGCTCTTCTCCCGTGAAGTTCCTGGAGACCTCGCCACCCGACGAGCCGGCCCCAGCATTCGAGATAACGCTCAAACCAGAACAGATCGAGTGGCTCTCCACAGGGTTCGGGGAAGATCCACAAGCCGTCGTATTCTTGCAGACTGAACGAAAAGGCGACGCTATTCAAGCGGTTCAATTCGTGGACTTGCTGACCACAAATCCGAGCAAGGCGCCCACGCCAAAGAACGAGTTGAATCTTGACGAGCTTCCTAAGCCAACAGAAGATATTAACCAGGTCCGAAGAGACATCAGGAGGTGGGGCTACGGGTAACTCACTCGTGGCCCAAATGCGATCGCACTTCCCTAGAATGCTGACTTGTAACAGACTGGTGAAGAACGCTTTGTCACCCGAGCAGGTCGCGATCTTAAAGAAGGCGGTCCAGGAGCAAGCTGCCGGAGAGCGAAACGCTGGGGTTGCAACTTTTGACGGAGGCCCTAGCAGGCCCAATCAGCGGGTTTGGAACCTGTACAACAAAGGTGATGAGTTCCATGACCTGATGAATCATCCTCTGGTCGACGCAATCGCGGCATGGTATCTGGGTGACAATCCTCTGCTGTGGAGCTACAATGCCAACATTGCACGCCCAGGCGGACATCCACAGGTTCTTCATTGGGATTCGGGTGTGATGGGCGCTGGACGAAGCAAGCCGGTGGCTCTCAACATATCCTGGTTGTTGGTTGACATGACAGAGAAGAATGGAGGAACACGAATCTTCCCAGGCTCTCATCTTGGCAATGTCAGACCTCGCAACATGTTCTCGACAGTAAGTGCTGTAGCTCGCCGGAAGATGCGGACGAAAATAAGAAGCTGCTGATAAGTTTCGTGCAATAGGAAGGTTCCATAGCTGCTGAGGCACCTGCCGGCACAGCGCTCTGCTTCGAAGGCCGTCTTTGGCACGGTACTGGTCCTAACAATGAGACAAGCGGCGAGCGTCCGGTAATTCTGTCCCTATTCTGCAACAATGGCATCCGCCCTAAGGAAAATGCTCTCCTTGGCCTGGATTATGAGACTGAAGACAAACTATCTGAGCGAAACAAGTCTCTGACAGGATTCCGGACCTCGACGGCTGGCATAGGTGGTACGTCAGGAGAGTCTCGCAAAGGCATCATCTTGTCTCGACCCCGGAACGGAGATTTCAAGCAGACGGGCAAACTTCGAGCGCCACACGACGATGCTGAGGTTGCTCGGGTGATCGCCAATGGAACCCACGCTACGAACGCAGCAAGCCAAGCGCGCGCTGTGTCCAATGTCGACGGGTGAAAGAATTGGAGATTCACCCGCATCTGATGACGTGACAATCTAAGAATCCTTGTCAGGGCTATGTACGTAGAGGCTTCCATATGCATCCACGAGACATGCACGAAGCATTACGCATACTTTGCACAAACGAGCAAAGTTAACCCTGTCATGGGGAAGAGACTCCTTGCCCTAGCCCACTGCAATATGGCTCACTATGCTCCGCGGAGATCAACGCATATAGCGAGCATGGTTCGGGAAGCATGATACAGTTGTTCGCTCGATGCTGTTAATCACAATCGCCAGATCGGATAAGGCTTTTGATCGAAGGCGCAGGTTCCTCCACATTCCTCGCTTGCAGTGGCTTCTCGGAAGACAGTACATGTCCTCGCCTTTCACCCGTTAGGTCTAGGGGGCCAAGCGAATAGGTAAGTCTCTCTTCCACTATGGTAGTCTACGCACACTCTACAGTCACCATGGATAATCGGCAGTACTTGAATATCCGACGGGTAATCTTGGAAGTTAGCCACGAGTCTTGGCATTGCTATACCCGAGCTTGGCTGACCCTTCCTCTTACTCTTTGTGCAATGGCGCTGCTCCTAGATCTGCGGTCACTCGAGGCGTTTCTATTTTCCATCGCGTGTCCCACACATGGGTGGTCGATCTCGCGCGAGATCATCAACATCACGCGGGGTAAGTCTGGAGAAATGCGGAGCAACGACGATCAACTTCGAAGGCAAAGCTCTTCGCAAATACGAGACGAAAGAACAATGTCGTGTGCAACTCTCTGGTCGCAAATATAAGAAGGGAGTCGCGAGACGTCAACTTTGCTTCCATCACTACTATCGAGAACAGCATCCTTCCTGCCTTCTCCTGGTTTCCAACACGTCAGCCAATCCAGCATGATTGCCAAAGCATCTACAATCAGTGCTGCGGCAGCAGCTGTTTTGCTCACGTTGCCTCAATATAGCATCGCAAGCCCAACCAAGCGCCAAGCAGGCCCTTTCCAGCCAACATGGGAGTCAACAGACCAGCACAATCCTTCACCAGAGTGGTTCAAGGATGCCAAGTTCGGGATCTACTGGCACTGGGGAGTTTTCACGGTACCAGAATATGGTTTCGAATGGTATCCACGTCACATGTATGATGCCAACGATAACATGGGTCGACACCACCGCTCGACCTACGGTGATCCCAGCGTGCAAGGAGGGTTCGGATACCAGAATTTCACTTTTGGTAGTCCCGACGTCGCAGGCAACGTGGCACAGTTCAAGCCAGTCCGATCATCGGAAGGAGGCGAGTGGGATCCTGAGCATTGGATCGAAGTGATCAAGGCTTCGGGTGCCAAATTCGCCGGCCCTGTTGCAGAGCACCACGATGGCTATGCATTGTGGGACAGCAAGTTCAACGAATGGAACTCGGCCAAGCTCGGCCCCAAGCTGGACATTGTCCGCATCTTTGAGAAGCTTGTGCGAGACAATGGGATGAAGTTCATGATCGCAATGCATCAGGCCTACAACACCAATGGCTTCTTCGGCTTCGCGCCTCAGCAGAGCGATCCGAGCTTGCGCAGGCTCCTGGGACAGTTCAATCACGAGGAAGGATCTGAGCGGTGGCTCGCCAAGCAACTTGAAGCCATGGATCACGTGAAACCTGATATGATTTGGAACGACTTTGGTCTTTACAGCCCCGGTTTCTGCCATGGGTCCTCCGACATTTGCGCCATTCGCGAGAAAGAACGACTCGAGTTCTTGGCAACCTATTTCAATCGTGGCGTAGAGTGGAATCAGGAAGTTCTGACGACTTACAAACATTTCGATCAAGGTTTCCGGGACACTTCTGCTGTCGCCGATTGGGAGCGTGGGGGTCCGGCTGACCTGACACGGCCTTACTGGCTTACCGACGAAGCCATCAGCGCATCCTCGTGGAGCTATACCAAGGGTATCAGCTATTATTCTCAAACATCTATGATCCACTCACTTTTGGATCGCGTCGCCAAGAACGGCAACATGCTTCTGAACATCTCACCCACCGCAGCCGGTGTCCTCCCCGCCGAGCAGGAAACTATTCTTCGCGGTATTGGTGCGTGGCTGCAACGGAACGGTGAAGCTATCTACGGAACTCGAGCCTGGGATGTGTACGGCGAGGGTCCCAACAGAGCTGGCGGCGGTTCGTTTACCAAGCCTCTGGAGGGTGATAGCCGAGATATTCGCTTCACACGCAACAAGGACGAGAATGTACTCTACGCTAGTGTCCTCGGATGGCCAGAAAATGGGGAGGTGAAGATCATCCATTTCGGTTCGGAGGCCAGAGTCAGCATGGCAGGCCTAAGGAGCGTCGACCTTATTGGTGGACCGTCTGGGCTTCAGTCCAAGCATAACCAATACGACTTGACTATCACGCTTCCACAAAAGCCATTCGAGTCGGACGCTTACGTCTTGAAACTTACTTTCGCCCAACGTATTCCGGTTCCGCAGCCTCCACGAGGTGTTACTATCTGGCCAACGAAAGACATCACGGATACCACCAAGGGCGTCACACTTCCAGAAGGGGATTTCAGAGCAATTTACCTGGAAGATGCTGGTCTCAAAGGCAGTGATATCACATACATGCGCGTATCGGGATTCACAAAGGTCACGGTCTGGAAAGCAGGCAACTTGCAAGGTGAATGGAAGGATTACTTCGAGGGTGACCATACCTTTGAGGCGGGCACTGTGGGCTCTATGCGAATCGTATCTGTATAGAAGGTCCTGTTAGGACGGAGGCTGGGGTATTAAAAGTCTGAGACGGGGAAATAGTTCAATTTTGAGCGTACAAAGGCATTGCTGTCGGAATGAATGATTGGTGCGATTTCACTAAGGCTGTATGTTTGACAGAGCTCTAGGAAGGTCGTCAGAAACTCTCCCCAAATCGAGCAAGTAAAGCTCTGGGCGAGAAAGCAAAACTCTCCGACGCTTCTTCCATGCCGTCCATTCTTGGCCGCACACTCAATTTCAGCACTCCTCAGGTTGGTTTGTAGTCTTCGAACAAGCTCTTGGATCTGGTCTAGATCGGTGCGATGTTCCAATGGTCTCCCCGTTACAGGTGTCAGCGAAGGTCTTGTGTCGCAGCACAATAACCTCATTTGATGCGTTGTTCCCAACGTCACAACACTTCATTCCTCCAGGGCCATCGAATCGGGTTCCTCTTGCCGCGAAACAAGCAGCCGCGGTCAAGCCTCCCGAGAGCTGATAGTCGGGCACACAGTCTATTGTGTATTTCGGGTCCCCTTTCAAGACGAATGTCACGCATCGATTTTCGATCGACGCGGTATGAAGGTATCACTCCATCCAGATTAAATTTTGTTGTAGCGACGGGCGCCGCGACCAATACTCCAGCCGGATCTGACGACCAAAAGGAGTCAGCGCACTGGAGTGTACTCAGGATAAACCGCGCTCATCCCAAAGAACAATCTCCCAATCCAATAGCAAGCCGTGCCGACAACGTAGGAAATCCACATCATACTACGCCATTCCAGACGCCACGTCCAAGGAGGCGGATACACCCAGAACCACATCTGATGGAATGGAATGCATCCGTGTCTTTCGTGATAATCATGCGCATAAAGCGTAAGTATAACTTGCATCCTCAGGACCTTTCTGAGCAGCGCATCTCTTGCCGACGGGAAAGGATCAAGCAATCGAAACAATAACTTCAACCATAACGGCGTCGAGCTCAGGTCCGGGAAGATCTTGTAATCGAGAATCATGCTACACACGTTTCGATGCAAGATCTCATTCGCCACGAGGCGTACTGTCAGAGCCTGTGCAACTGGTCTAAATCGCTCATCGTAGTCGTAGTCGGGTGCTCATTCGATGCGTTCGTCCAGTGTGACTTCGTATGGCTCAGAATATGCATTCATGTGCGTAGACGAACCACCCATGGTTCCCGAAAAGCCAGAAGCGACAACCAGCTTGCCGCGGACAACCTGTATGGATCGAGAATCGAGTTGTTCATAATGACAATGCGAGTGCATGCGCCACATGCTGTCGTCGGGAATGGAGATCTGCATCGCACCTTTTTCTTGGAAAGTGAATGTGACAGCATTTGGAGGAGGAAGACGAAAGACGGTGCGCTGTGTGGTTGATGTTCGCCTCATGCTTGCAATGTATGGGGCGTCTGAACGTGGTACGCACCGGTCATGCGAAGTGTGTGCGGTACGACACAGCTGAAAGAATGTAGGGATGATTCCATGCGATCGTCGCATACAGATGTACAGACAACTTCCGAGGCTCGAGTTGCCCAGCACTACCACGCACGTGGAAGCAGGACCTGCTGCTTGGCGGAAGGATTGCCCAGTCGCTTTAGTGCGGGGATCTGGTAAAGCAGCGGATGCCTCGCAGCTGGAGGTAACAGTGCTTCACAAGAGTCGAGAGACGGACTATCAAGTGCCTCTAGAGTTGCGATGGACACATTGAACTTTATTCCGTCTGGGAGGGCAATGGACGGATCGGCGTGCCCATCACCGGCTACCCTCATTTGGCACAATTGCTTGTGGAAGAATGTTGAGTCGATGTTCTCCTGCCGTCTTCAGCTGCTATCAGCTGCGTGTGATTGAGTGAGATGTTGGGCTGTGGCTGTTTCGGTATAAAGATGAGCTCGTTGGGATAACAGAACCGGTATTTCATCAGGTACAACGTCCACGCTAACCGAGGCAGACTCTCGGGTTTCGATCACCCTACAACACCTTCTCGACGACGATCAGTAAAAGACACGTAGGACTCCAATGCCACCTGCCCACCCGTCCGTGCTCACAGGCCCCTCACGCCCGAGAAGTCCACCTTCATCTTCCCACTCCTCGGCGAGATGACCACATAGTTGTTCATGATCATACTTTCATCGGTCGTGTCTGGTGCCAACTTGACACCCGCGAACCTCTTGAAGAACAGCACAGTGGCGAGTCTCATCTCCATCATTGCAAGATGCTGCCCGATACACGTGCGGCTGCCAGCACCAAAGGGCCACCAAGCAGTTCGAGCATCCGCTGAAAGAGTTGCTGGGCCATCGGGAAGCCAACGTCGGAAGTCGAACCTGATCATCAAGTCAGTGGGGTGTAGGACTCATGCGAATGACTACCCGACGTACTTCTCCGGGTCTGGAAAGATGGCACGATCTCGATGTGACACCCACGGCGTAGTATTGACCACTGTTCCCTCTGGCAGGAATTGTCCCTCAAGAGTAACGCCACCTTTTGGCACAACTCGAGGTTCAGGCATAGGAATAGCAGCATACAATCGAAGCGTTTCCTTGATGACAGCGTTCAATATAGGTAGCTTCTCCAGCTCGGCATCGCTAGCGTCGCGGTCTATTGTCGCGAGTTCTCGCTGCAGCTCACTCTGCACTTCCGGTCGCTTAAGCACAGCCCAGATCAAGTAGGTCAGAGACTCCGAGGTGGTCTCACTGCCAGCGATGATGAACGAGCCGGCCTCTACAGTGACTCGCATGGGCGTCAAAGTTTCATCGTCCTCTTCAGCTTTGGCCAGTATGCCAGAAAAGATGTTCTTATTGGACGCATTGCTGAGACTGTTCCTGTACGCGATCGAAGAGATGTCGAGTAAAGATCTCCAGGCGTTAAAGAAGTTTGTCAGAGCTGGCAAAGGTACCCAGCTCAAGGCTGAATAGACCAGAGGCAGGTGGTATGATAGAAGTGATGCCAAGTTGGAGGTGCGAACTTTGTGGAAGAAGGCATGCATCTGATCGCGGTCAGCCTCATCTGCTTGCATGACAATGCGAGACAGCACACCTTTTGCGTCTCAAGCCCGCCGAGTGACTCGCCAAACATCAGCTCACTTATGACATCGCTGGCTAGGAAAGTCAACCATCGTCGCACGTCACATATGCCCCCGGCGTCTCGAGCTTCCTTGGATATGCCGTCCACAGCTTGGGCTGTCTTCTTTCGCACCATGTCTTCCCACTCAGCTCTCAAATACGCAGCTGTAAACCCACGTGCGAATAGTTTCCTTGTCATGGCATGCTTATGGGGATCGTTCTGTTGGAACAGTCCTGCTGGTGGATAGTTCTTCTCAGTGGGTCCGATGTATTCGTACCAAGGCGACTTGACGAACCCGCCACCGATCTTATTCACAACTTTAAAGGACGCCAGAGAAGAGACGGCGACCTCGTTCGGAGCAATGCGAACAATGGGTCCGTACTTGTGGTGGAGCTCCTCCACAGTCTGCGCTTGTTGCTGGCATACTGCAGACTTGTAAAAGAGGGGCAGAGCCGAGAGTCTAGCCCACCATGGCCCTGGGATTCCATTCAGTGGCGATATGAAGAATCTCCGCAGTAACTGAGACCATGTCAGTCTCATGAAAATCCAACGTTGCCACATTCATCTGTATACCAAGATCAAAGGCGTGATGATGAAGAATGAGGCTAACACTGCCAGCGTGGGCGCGAGGAACGTGCTTGAAAACATGTTGACATTCAAATTATCGTCAGTGACTGAAGGCACGAGTGCGTCTCGAGAACGCAACGGGCGTTGTCCAGTATTTATCATATGTCCTGAAGTGCCTCTGCATTGCACGCGGGCATCGGACCTTTCCCGTCACACATTGCTGAAGCTCGCCCAATGCGTGAGCGGACATGACGGGACAACAGCGCCGCGAATGACAGCACGACGGTGCAATATACGGCTCCTTGAGCATCGAAATGCACTCGACGACGTGAAGGCACCAGGCGGGACTTGTATCATTGGTCACGATCCTGGAATTTCTCACTGAACAGCAACGCGCGTCCAATCCCGAAGACGTTTACGATGTATGATGGGATCCCAGGCAGGTTAGTTCTGCCTTGAGCGCTAATCTCTAGCGTGCACGAACAGAGGATGCATTGTGCCATTGCACCAATCAAGGTATCCCTCGAGCTGAGAGCCGACACTTGAGTGGGCCACAAAGGGAGTGATCGTATTCGGCAATCGTAATATGGTTCACATACTGAGTCGTCCCGATCTGGCTGATCGACAGCTTGGCTGGAGCAAAATGCTGAGGGTTGTTCTTTCGCAACCTGCCCAGTCAAGACCCAGACCTCGCAGGTTGCATGAGCGTGTCGTTGGTACATACAGCTGATGAAAAGAGGCAGTGCCACTTGACAACTAGCGTATGTCGATGTAGGCAGGCTGTGATCTGTCGTCGTAGAAGCTCACTTCCCTGTCGACAATCATTCTCGGCAGAATGAACAAGCTTCGCGGGTCATTTCTTGGAAATGCTTGATGATCCAGGATCCTCGTCAAGACGACGAGGATGACGCGCTCAAGGCGCGAGCTTTGGAGATCGTGAGATGAAGTTTGGCGCTAGGCCGTGAGCGAGGTTGCAAGATGCAGGGTCGGAAATCGCCCGAGTAAGATGGAATCGCCCGACGCCAAGAATCGCCCGGGCAGCGTTCTGCAATCGCAACGCAGATTGAGCTGTCAAGCGTGGTAGTCTGGCCGCATCAGCTTTGATAGAAATTTGCTCATGGCGCAGTATCGCATGAATCGGCATCTTGGGAGGTTCCGGATGTCCAGATGCTGGTAATACGATGGGCGGGCGACTTTGCGAGCAAGAACCGGCTACTACAGGTCCAGTGAGCCGGAAGAGGAGCAACAAGAGTGCGTCTAAGGCCCATGCGGACGCCGGGTCCTAATTCCTTCCATCACAGGATTCAGTGTGTGTGGAGTCCAGCTCTGTTCATCCTTCTGCGCAAGTGCAATGCCTAGCCAGAAGAATCAGATTCCGAGCCGGGCGAGCATCCCCAGCGCTTGACTTCGCCGCTTGTGCCATCGTCGTACCACATCTCCTTCAATCAACATCGTCCTCCGTGACACTGACAGCCGCAAGTTCAACATTCCCCAATCTCTTTCCAAAATGCCGCACGAACTGCTCCGCCACAGCACCAACATCCCATTCCTCTTGTCCAGTCTGCTCACTCAAGCTCGTTGTCCTCTTTCCTTCCAGTCCACAGGCAACAACGCGCTCGAACCAGCCCAACTCCGTATTCAGATTCAAGCCAATGCCATGGCTACTGATATGTCGTCTCAAATGCACTCCCGCAGCACAAATCTTCTCATCCTCATTGACCCAGACGCCAGGGTGCTCTGTCGTCCTAGTTTGCACCCCATACTCTTTACAAACGTCCATAACAGTGTTCTCCAGCAGTCTCACATAGCACCTCGGTGTAAGTCCATGCCGTCTCAGATCAATGATGGGGTAAGCTACAAGCTGTCCGGGCCCATGGAAGGTGGTCTGGCCTCCACGAAGAGCTTCTTGGAAATCGGCTTGGCCCCAGGGAGTCGGCTGCGTCAAGAACTCGCGCTGAGCAGCACTGACTGTGCCGATTTCGCGTCGACCGCACGTGTAGACAGGATGAAACTCGGCAGTGAGGATGGTCGGAGGTGGTGCGGCGACATGCTTCGCGTCTGCTTTGTGCGCGAGAAGTCGGGTGACGAGACGGTGCTGCAGCTCGGCCGCATGTTGGTACGAGACTACATTCGGAAGGTGAAGATGGCGGAGAACGGTCATGGTGAAGAAGACATGGGAGACGTGAACCTTGTGGTTGTGGAAAGCTCCATCTCAGCTGGCTTTGCGGGCCGCGAACCGACAGAATTGAGGACACATTCAATACAAGTCATCAATATTTTCATTGGATTCAATGCACTATCTGCTGGAGTCACGACTGCATGCTCTAGTACTGTCCTCCCTTAAAAGCCGCTACCAATCACAAAGCTAGCATCATTATTGAAAGAATTCGTAGTATCGTAGTTCTGAGGTCCGCCATTCCTGGCCACATATCCAGCATTGTTGAAGTGGCGGAAGAACCTCGTGGGATATCCCCAGGCACGGATCGTGTTGCCTTGACCATTGAGCCCAGATTGTCCACAGAAAGTCGAATCCTCTGCGAATTGCTTACTTCCATCATTGCCTTGGACTTGAAGCACAAAGTTGAAGTGGCGAAGGAAGCTTCCAGGTGAGTCGACGGACTCAAACGAAAAGCAGCCAGTGGCCTGGCTTGCAAGTGGTGCTCGCACAGTCCACTTCGCTGCGTTCTGCGCGGCAGTACTGCTCGATGAAGTGACGACTTGAGTGTTGACAGTTGAGCCGCTGTGCGAGAGATAGCGAGTATTGTAGCCTGGCGTGGTAGCACGGATAGTGATGGTAGAGCCAGAGTTGAAGGCTGGTCCACTGCTCAAGGAAGTAGTTGCATACTTAGCCGCCACAATGTTGGCCTGCACTGCATTCTCAGTGGCATCGCTTGGGAAACCAGAAGTCATCACTCCCTCATAGAAGGTACCTTGGGCACCATTGCTGTTGTCACCACCAATGCCGAGGAGGATCGATCCTTCCTTGCTCATGGGGTTGTAACCATCAGCGTTGGGTCGCTTGCCGTTATAGTACGTAGACAGTCCACCAGAGGCAGCATTGGCTCCTCGCAGTGCCCACTGGTTGGGCTGGCCCTTGACAATAGAAGTGAAGAAGCGATCCGTGATGGTAGGATCCGCGGGGTTATTTTTGATGTTGGCGCCGGAGAAGAGGCCATTCTCAAGATCCGCCATGAGCCAGGGACCCGGTCCAGAACCGGTGCCCCAAATGGTATTTGTACCGTAGTAGATCGCCTCCATGTGGCCGTTGCCAGTGTCGAGGTTGCTGGTCTCGGCGTTGCCGTAATCGAAACAGCATGCATCATTGTAATGCGTACCATCGAGGACGGCGTACATGCCCTCAGGCTGATCACCAGTAGCAACCCCGCTGCCCTGTTTAATTCTGTATCCTGTGCCGGGATGCACGAAAACACCGTATACTTTCTTCCCGTTGAGCGTCACTGGCGCACCAATTGCGCTTGCAAGTTGATCAAAACCACCTGCTTCTGTGCCGCTTGCGGCACCTCCAGGAGGAGCTTGTGTGAGATGATTGCTGCGTCCTGATTGATCGTATAGAATGGTGATGAGGCAAGTTGTATTGGCACAAAAGCTGTCCTGGGCGCCTGAGTTGGCGACACCACCAGCGGAGACAGGCAGGATATCAGTGGTCTTGCCATCGGAGGCACGTGAAATTTGGTAGAGAGGGCCATTGTAAGAGTTGTATAGTGCTCGCGTAGTGCTGTGTGCAGCAACACAGGGAGTGTTTCCCGAAGCGTAGATGTCGCAAGGTCCAGCGTGCACAAGAGCACCTGTTGCGGCAAGGCCAAGTGCCAGCTTCATGTTGGGTCGAGACAGCATGGTCGCGGTAGAAGTAATGTCTCTAATGGATGGAATATGGCAGTGTGTGTAGCCTTTCCCACTTGTCGGACCTCTCTTTATTTATCGTCATGGCCAAGCATGAACAAGCCTTCCATGCTTCTCCGTCTGTAAGCTCCGGAGAATTTGTCACACGTCTGCCGTCTCTGTCAATTTTGAGCATGCATACAGGTGCGGTCGCCCAATGCGTCTGTTAGCGATCGTGCATGTTGAGTATCGCTAGGCGCGTGACACATTTCTGGTCAATCTGCGAGAAACAGCACATGGCAATATAACCAAGCTTTGGCTGTACAGTCCAAGAGATGCGCAAGCTCGTGGTCGTGTCAGCAAGCACCACCAAGATTGCAAAGACTTGTCTTGGCCAGCAGCTCGTTGCTGCATCTCGTTGGAGGAAGAATGCTGATCTGTCTGGGGAAGCCATGTTAGCAGTTTTTAGGTTCTGCAGCCCGTGGGGCTCCAGGTCGCGAATGCGGGTTTCGCATCCCGTTGGCGTGATGATACAAAACAGAATTCGTTCGCGTGACACTTTTGCAGAAGGTGCTTGAACGACTACGCGAGCGGCGGCTCGGCCAAATCAATTCCACCAATATAGCCGCAGAGCTCATAGGTGCGCCTCCGGCTCCACACTTCACCTTGTGCCTCTCGGAGCTATAGAGCTCGCCTGATGGTGATGCTCGCGTGGTGAATTGAGAAGATGTGCATGTTCCGCGTGCATTCCATGCGATTTGAAGACCTGCACACTAGGAGATGATTGTTCCGTGTGCTCTTATTCGAGTTCCTGAATTGGAAGGACGCGCCAGAAGTAGTCTGGGCCGGCTTGAAATCGCAGATCACGCCGAAAGTGCAAGATCACCGAACTGCGAATGCGGCCACCAGAGACGCCGTAAGTGCGATGTCGGCGTGTTCATCGCAGCGCACTACACGTTGGATAGCTGCAAGCGGTCAACAACTCTGCTGCAGTCCTTCAAGTAGTGATGTCAAGCGAGAGAGGACGAGGCGGTTGAGCAAGGCGTGAGATGTCAGAAAGAAGCTGCATTAGGGTTCATCCCGCTCGGCTTGGCGGAGGACAATCGGAGGCTTCGCTCTCTTGACTTAACCAACTCCAGCAACGCGTCGAACAGCATGTAACACCACCACGATGGCAGAAAAGGTGCTCGCCGGTCGCGTCAACAAGCGCTCGCGTCGTCGCAATGCCGTGCCGAAGCTGCCAACTCTTCCGCCAGACGCCCAAGTCACCAAGCGCCCTCTTCTGCACCCAGCACTTCCTTCTCCGTACGCCGGCTCGACGCAGCAGAAGGTCATTTACGTGTCGAACAAGACGCCTTTCATGTCCGCTATCAAGCGTGTCGAGAAACTCCTTCACCTCAGCGATAAGCGACTAGTCCAGTCGGCTACCCAACGCAGCAAGGACGCGCAAAAGACAAGACGCAGGTCAGAGCGCGAGGCAGACGATATTCTGAGCATCGCAAAAGAGCTTGAAAATGCGAAGAGCAACGTTAGCGAACGTGAAGAAGTCGTCCTGAAGGGCACCGGAAAGGCTATCAGCAAAGTCATGGAGCTTGGTTTATGGTTTCAGCAGAGGGACGAATACCGAACCACTTTGCGGACAGGTACTGTCGGCGCCGTAGACGACGTGCACTACCAGCAAGACGAGAAGGAGGCGGACGTTGATGCGAACGGCAACGAGTCTGCACAAAAGGAGGCCGAAGACAGCTCAAAAGCATTGACACGACCGACATCCAGAGTCGTCAAGCGCGAGGAGCGCGTGAATGAGGATGGCAAAACGGAAGTGGAAGAGACGCGCATTCGCCAGCTGAGTGTTCTCGAATTACGCGTGAGCCTGCGGTAAACATTACTGAATGGTCATGCGCTGGACTCAAACTCCCACTACTCCCAGACACCCGGTGGGCACTTGCTGGATCTCACGTTCTCGTCGAGGTCTTATATTTCATTCGCCTCCGAATTTGTGCCCTTCCAAAAAGTCATGAGCGATCTTGAGGCTGTCTTGCGCTGACTTGTGCAGGTGCAGCGCGTGTCCGGTTCGTGGTATGCTTTTCCAGCTGTACTCGGCGTTGGGAAAGAGCTCTCCCGATTCTCTGAGCAGATCGCCGCATGCAGGGTTGGGGTCTATCGCAGAACTACCCGGCCCGCAAAATGCTTGGTCTTGCTCGCCAGTGAGAACTAGGATTCGTCCCCGGTATGCCGGTGCCGGTCTGGTGTCAACGTACACGCTGGATATTGTCAGCTGCTGCAGTCCCCGTCAATGGAGACAGTTCAACGCATACTTACCTGACAAACTGTCCCGCGGACACCACGTCTTTTCTGTGGAAGAAGTTTGCAACCTCCGGCTCAAAGTCTACCACGTTCGGATCTCCGAAGAATGACTCGGTCCTGGTCGTCTGGTTTGGGGTCGTCATGTAACCTTCTGCAAGATCCCCAAAGGATCTTGGATCGACCTGGCTGGCTGGCTGTGCTCCCAGAGCGGTCACACCGGGTAGCGAAGGTAACACAGACTTTGACCAACCAGTCAGGATCATCTCTTGGAAGTCTTCCGGATATGCTGCAGCAAGCAGATTCCCCATCTGCGATCCGTATGAGCAACCTACGTATATCAAGTGCTGGAAAGTCCTCAACAGTGGGTTCTTCTCCTCGGACTTGATCTGTCTGACGAGGTCATGGTACAGTTCGACTTCGTAGGGGCTCTGCGCTTCATTTGCAGGGTCTGGATGCGAGCTTTTCCCGGTGCCCAGATGATCGATTGCCAGAGTGGCGTACCCCATTCTGTTGGCGTAGTCTACCCAAGAATACAGCTCTGACTTGTATGGCTCGTTAGCAGGCGTTGCTAGCCCAGTTCCTCCAAGAGCGGTCCAGTATTCGCGATTCGCCGTGATAGGCGCGTTCAAGATTTGCAGTTTTCCCTCGTCACAGTTCCACACGGTAGGCTCGCAGTACCATGCGGCGATTTGTTGCGAGCCCGACACTTCGAATGTCTCAAAATCATTGGCCTTGAATGTAGCCGTGAGCGCTTCGAGGTCGGTGAAGGGCACAGTGCTGATGGTCCGGTTGTGCGCAGTGCCCGACACTGTAAAGACTACCTCTCTGCAAGCAGAACGCCGTACCAATCCCGACATCGCCGAAATGGCGAAGAGCAGCAGTGCGACCAATTGGAATTCCATCGATTTCATGAACCAGTGGTGTTGTTGGCCCGGCAGCTGAGGACCCGCGACGTCGACGTTGCGCGATATATACAGCCGTGGCCGCTGTCACTGAAGTCGTGCCAAGCTCTGTTGAGGTCCGCAAAAGCCTGCTGGAGGCCACTGTCGCGCTGTATCTTCCCCTCCTTCGTGGCAGCGGTGAGTGTCTTGCGCAGCGGCGCTGCCGATCTCATATGCTGCCTGGCTCTAGGAGCCAGACACCATCTCTCATCACAGTGCACTGGCTCCAGCCGCATATTGGGCATCTCAGAAGCAAGCTCTCCCCGGCTTATCCTAGCACGTGCTGCAATGGCGACTTCATGACGAGTGACATCTTTCCAACTCCGGCCATGCTCTTTTGCCCGCATGCCACCTAACAAGCTCCGCATCATCACGTTACTGACTTTGAATGCTCTAGCATCCCAAACCTGATCTGTCGCAATTAGTTCTCTGCCGAGGGCAGCGAGCTTGAAGTGTAAACTTGACACCAAATATGCTTCTGCTACAGCAAGGATAAGTGGTAATGAGAAAGCCAATCTTACATCTAACGTACTAACACGGCAAGAACGAAAATTAAAGACCTGCCAACACAGACCTTATGCTGGGACAACGCATGAACTTTGATTGACTTTGCCGTGATTTGGCAGCAAAAGCCGGACCCAAAAGCAGGGCATGGCTTCAGACAGCTGAGCAGAATTGGCACTCGTCGCGAGATAGGATTCTCTACTTCCCGCTGCCAGTCCAAGTTGACCTGCCTAAAATCAGAATCCTTACACTCTCCGATGAAGTGAATTTGCCCCAAGCTTGAAGCACTACCTATCTCTGCACTTCGCTCGGAGGAGAAGTACTTGCACTTGCTTTTGACCAGATTCAAGGCATGGAGCAAGTTATTACAGCCTTTCTGGAAGCTTACAGTATGCGTCTTTTCACAAGCACTCTTTCGCCGAGACTTTCGCAGAGGCTTGGACACTGGCAGACACTTCGATTCCAAAATTGTTTCACAGACAGCTCACTCTATTGCGACTTGTCTCGCAAGAACTCGGAACGCTTTGTAAATTGGGCCGAGCCCGACTCCTTCGTGTTCGGTATCGAGTTCGCGCCCATGACAGACGTTTCGGCAATCGGCACACGTTGCACACCAATGAGAGCATTGTGGCTTTCCTCCACGTGCAAAACTCCATTGATCCCTCTGTTCACGCTCCATGATAAGTCAGACAGACTATCTCTGCATACGTAAGCCTCGCAAAAGCTACCACATCCGGCGCTGTTTTGCCAAAAGAGAGTGGTTCGCAGACGGCTACTGACTGATTGCAGCGCAGTGGTCAATGTCTGCGCCATGTCAGGCGTGCCATTTGGCACCGCTGAGGATCGCATTGACGACGTAGACACCAGGCACCGATTTGCGCGTGTCCGAGCCGCGAACTAATATACATCGGTGTCTCTGCGCCCGCAGACATGGACAGTTTCATGTGATCGATCCCTCCCGAACCACCACATACCATGCCAAGCCTTCGCCGAATCAGCACTGCGACCATCAGCGCTGGTCTAGTCGCAGGCAACCCTCTGGTCCACATCAATGCTGGCACGATATCGGGCACCACTTGCAACGATGTTTCGACTTTGGTCTTTCGCGGGATTCCTTTCGCGCAACCTCCAGTTGGCGGACTGAGATTCATGGCACCTCGTGCTTCCAATACTTCCTTTCCGAGTGGCCATCTCAACGCCACACGATCCGCTCCAGCTTGTGTGCAGATGCCTGGGGAATTCTCTTGGACAAGACCATCAGAATCAGAAGATTGGTACCACGAGTTCAACTACTGCCTTAGGTCGTATCTAACTATGCCGCAGTCTTTATCTGGATGTATACGTACCTCCTGGCAATCTGAGTGGGCTTCCAGTCAAGGTCTGGGCCCATGGCGGCGGCAATACCGGAGGTGCAACTTCGTACCCTCTGTACGATCTCTGCCATATGGCAAATGACTCCATCGCTGTGGCCATCAGCTATCGACTTGGCCCATTCGGGTTCCTTGGCCTCAAGGCAGCAGGCATTGAGGGCAATATGGGACTCCAGGATTATGTCATGGCTCTGGAGTGGGTGCAAGAGAATATGTAAGATGCCACTGTCCTTGATGCTTGCTCAAATCTTTGAAACTCTGCTGACATCTGACATATTATTTCAGAGAAGCTTTTGGCGGTGATAAGACCAAGGTAATGTTGTTTGGACAGAGCTCGGGCGCAGATGATACGTATGTCATTTCGACATTACCGGAAGCCAAATCTCTGTTCAGTTCTGCAATCTGCGAGTCCGGCGGCGGCCTTGATCTTCCACCATACGAGACTGTACAAGTTGTAGGAGCAGATTATGCTTCTGTTCTGAACTGCACGCCATCAGATGTGAGTGTTTCGATGGGAGTCTGCGCCTGCGAGTGCGCGTTGGCTGAGATTATAGCCAGCTCTCTTGTCTCCAGTCTAGGTCTGTGGACGACCTCGTATCAGCTTATGTCAACACTCCGGCTCTTTATCAAGGCGTCGGAACGTTCGCGGACTCCAGTCTCTCTGGCTGGTCACTGGGCCTGCCAAATGCCACCACACTCTCAGCAGCATTCGTCGATGGCAGTTTCATCAAGCAGCAGCCTCTTGCGGCTGGTCCACAGGTCCCCATCATTATGGGTCATAGTAGGGGTTTTCGAGGAACTTTACAGAAGTAAACTAATACATCGTGTAGCTGGAGACGATGGAACTCTTTTCTCGCTGCCCACACTCTTCTTCTCCGGCGGTCCTATCTCTGCGGAGAACTACACCACTTTTCTTTCGCAATTCGGCTCATCCGCTTCCGAGATTGCTCAAAAATACCCGCTCTCTTCGTTCAACTCAAGCGGATCGACGGCGACTGCAGTCGAGGCTGTCATCACTCACATCATCACCCAAGCTGGGTATACTTGCTTCACGCACCGTGGGTTGCGCTCTGCACTGATGTCCAGAGTCCCAACCTTCGCATACACTTTCAACCACACGCCGTCCTGCCCTTGGATCTGGTTTGAAGGTTCTCCATTTCCGAATAGTGCAGAGAGCTCATACTTTGGTTCCACCCATACTTCTGAATTACCTTTCGTCTTGGGTAATCTCGTTGACCAACCTTTCGGCAATGGGACGTGCAATGCGACACAGCAAGAATATGCCCTCAGCACCAGCTTACAAGCTATCTGGACATCTATGGCTCGTTCGAGTGACCCCGGGGTAGGCTCCAACTTTTCGTGGCCGACGTTTGATTTTTGCCCAGGACAAGGACTCTACGTGGAGAACGGTACCTCTATTCGTACCCTTGATTTCTCAGAATGCGAGTTTTGGGATCAGATCTGGGAGACGCAAGGAGGTGTGAAACTGGCAAATTTCGCAGCATGCTCCAACAATAGCAACTCAACATCTACAAGCGGCAGTTTAAGGCATGACAACGCTGCGTCAGCTCTAAATCTGCAAGCCTCAGGTTTACGCATCGCGGCTGCCTTGGTGGGAATTCTATTCGCACTATTGTGCTTGTAACGACGGAGAGAACGCGGCTTGGGTGGAGGAGCATTTTTCCAACGCAATCCAGATTTGTTTCTACAAGATGGGATGCCATGTCGCATAATGCCATGAGGGCAGCTCCAGTACAGGGTTGAGCCTTTGCCAGTCGATCATTCAAGCTTTACGGCATCTTTGGCGGAAATAGCACATGAGCGCGCGCCTGTCGCCTGCTGGCTCCCGTATCATCGGACACATGCTCAGTTCATTTAGCACTCAGCAGCAGCAATCTAGCCCAACGACACAAATCATGCCCACGGACACGTACGCAGCACGCGCTGCAGTTCCTAGCATGGCGACGCCAGTCCGAGTCACCAGCAACTTGTCTATGCCCTGCTTCTTCCATGCCAGTTACAGTACAATTCCCGACATACATTCCCTCCATTGACTGCGATAGCCCACCACCAGAACTGCTGCCAGAGTGGCAGCTGGAAGGGATTGATCGTGTGGCCAAGATACCATTCGGCTGCCTTCCACTCGGCGAGCTGACATAGGACATGACCCAAGGCCCACACGAAGAATAGATGCAGATATCCTGGAGATCTAGCAGGGAGTACTGTGCTAGTTTCGGTCTTCTGGCCATCTGAGCTCATTAGCCAGCTATGTGGTGTTGTAGACATCGAGTTGCACTGACAAAGACCATCTTCTGAACGACGATTGTGTCGCTTGCTCATTTTTGGGGGAAGAGTTGGAAATAATCGACGAAGTGCTGTGCATCTGCATACTAATAAGTGCGTCGCTCGAGGTCGGCTTTTATGTATGGGGCGTGGGGCAAGCGGCGCTACTGTGCTGTGCCACCATTAGAAGAATCCCTGCTCCCACACACGAATCACAACGGACTTCTGCCGCGCGAAGGAACTACCTCCTCGCATAGTCGCCGACCACAACTCCAGAGAGCGATCCTGACGTACGTATTGGATTCACAAGCTGACGAAGGACAAAAGGACATCACAATGGCGCACATGACTAGCAGAGCAAACCTCAGTCTCTTCCAAATGGGCGTGATATGCACAAGTCAACATTGAGCGGATGGGAGAATACAGAGACGAACTCCATTGCGCGATCTAGTTGTGCGTGTTGTGCATTGCTCACGTTCGAGCACAACTCCTCAATTGCCAACATCCTCATAACCTGATGACCCCGAGCAGAAGCTATCAGTCTACGCTCAAGCGGCAGCGATTTCGAGGCCGATCTCGACTTTCGCGGTCTTGGCATCAAACCCAGCAGTGGCAGGCTGCTCGATTTCATTTCCTATCCATTATCAGAGTCGAGCGTCCACAAGCTGTCTTGCAGATTGTTATACGTACCTGTTACTGGTTGACAGTAAGCTTCCTTAACACCGATGCTGCCCGCTCTCGTGCAAGCAGACACCGTGGCCCAAATCAAATTGTACCACGTGCACCGAAAGATCGCAACAACGACCCTGTTGTTCACGTCCGGAACATTACGTCGTGCAATCTGGGTCTTGCCAAGGAGGGCGCCGCCATCAAGGCAATACTGGCAAACTCCTCCCAGGACGAGTCCCGCCGTTGTTGAGTACACCTGTGGGACTATTGTTAGTTAGCCATCAACTCAAGATTAGTGATCACGCTCGCTTATTTTAGAGTTTCTGTTGGAACTGTCCAAAACAAGCCCGGAGGATCTTCACAGTTTTGACGAGTGGTCAAGTTGGTCATGCTGAGAACAACTTCCTCGATGCCAGCGCGTTTAGCCAGCTCGAATCGCATCGGTATCAAATCGATAGTGTGACTGGAACATCTCGCCACTGTCGTTGCGCCACTCCTCAACTGAAACCGGATCTGGACGACCAGTCTCGCTGGGAGCTTGGAAAACGCTGTGGTCACTGATCACGGCATGGACGGCGTGTTGGCTGCTACGAAGCAAGAAGCCCGCTTAGATCGTGGAGGCGTCCAAAGACAGCACAAGGGTCGCATTCGCGGCCTCTCTAGGGGAATCCCGACAACATGTTGTAATGAGCAGAGGAAGCAGTTGTTCGACGACGAGGGGAGGAGGTGGCGATGTAGAGAAACCACAAGGGCCCCTTCCTGACTGGCCATCGCTCGCCATCGGCGAGGCGGGAGTCTCACGCACTGGATGCATTCTTCCTGCACGATTCCCAGGCACCTCGCGATCTTGCGACGTGTCGTCTGTCCACAGAGTGCGCTTTCGCCGCGTACTATTGGCACTAGAATGTAATCCAGGCATCTGCAACGTCGGTCAGTGCAGCGTGGAGATACTCATGTTCTGATGGGTGGGATACATCGCTCGATGAGAGCCGTGTTGCAGAAATCGCTCTGATAAGTGGACCTAGCAGTGGTTGTGACGCCTTTGAAACAACGTAGCATAACCTCATTACGCGGACGTCGTTTTATGGATCTCACGGAGGGCGCTACTACGCCGCCATCTTCTCGTCGGTGTCGGAACGGATGGGGACCGCGAGAATCAAGGCAGGAGAAACACGTGCCACACCCTCCGTGCCATCCGATAATACGAACAAATACTGATTGCAAAGTCGAACCTACCTTCATTGACTACTAGCGAGCAGACGTTCTTCTCGTGTACAACTGTTTCGAGACAGACAATACCGTGCGGCACCCTTGTGAGTCCGTCAGCTCTATGACCGTTCCTGTGTTGTAAGAATCTCGGAATGCCTTCTCTAGAAAATGCAAGCAAACAAGGGCTCCGATTACTCAACACATACAGATGTTGGCGCGGGGCTAGCGTACTTGGTTCTGCGGCCGTCGCGGGGATGCATGAACCTTATATAGACAAACCTAGACGGAAAACCAAAAGTAGGCATTGCATTGTTTACCTAGTCTGCTCTAATATCGTCCTCACTTTGGAGGGTATCCCCGTGCACCAGCGACGCCCCGGATAAAATAGATCCGCATGCGGACGGGGAGCCCAAATCATAAATATATAGATCAAGTCCTTCGCCCCGAGAGCCATCTTCGTCCAAGTCAATACCTCCTACCGATTTCGCACTACGATTGTCATAAGCAGAGTCCGATTGTCGTATACACTATTGCCCCAAAGCTACTATGAAGAGTTGGAGCCTTCTTCTTATAGCTCTGTCAATGACAGCTTATGCTATAAACATCCCACGAGCGCCAATCAGATCTTGCGGACCACCATCTATGTGCTTTCCCGGTCATTATCCTACTTGCACCGTAGGTCCAGGCCCACATAACACCGATAGCATAGGTTGTTACTTACTGAACCTTCTTTGACTAAATAGGATGCTCGAGGCTGCCCACAGTGTTGTTAAGGATCGAGCGGCCGTACATCGAATGGTCGGCGCTGCTTTGAGGATTTCGACAATGATGGGGTGGGTGGTGGCAGATTGCGGTTGAGATTTTCATCTCGTAGGAGAGATGCTGGATTACGGTTGTGCCGTGAGAGGTGTTAGCACTGGTATTGAGCTGGACTACTCATTCGCTTACTTAAAGCATCGAGGGCGCAAATACCTTCGCTTGTGCGGCGGGAAGATCTATGTTCCACTGTCATGTAGATCTGGTCAATATTGCAGAAGCTCGTTCCTGCGAGATTCTTCGCCGAGCCATCGTGACAGACTTGTGTCACTTCTCTTAGTGCCGTGGAAAGGCATAGGAACTGGCGTCGCATCAGTGCCTCTTCCGCGCTTCTGGTCAGCTTTACCGCGTCTACTTCTACAGTGTCGCGAGCCTAGGACGGACGCCACAAGAGGCACGGCTATCCTGGCAGCGAGTTGTACAACTGCTCGACTTTGATGCCTACAATTTTGGGCCATTGGAGCACTCCATAGATTACAGAATGCATGTCAGGCAGCGCCCGTGAAAAGCCTTGGTCTGCTCCACGTGACGTCGAGCGATGGTCGTTGTACTGCACTTCCGAGCTTCAAGGGACCTTATATGCTCAACGATATCACTCATACACGCCAGATAGAGATACGTACAACGTCGAATAACCTAGGAGAGACGTTGCTCATCCCATGCCACTCACACAATGACTATTGGAGAGATATGCCACTGTTCGACGCCATCTATGTAGGCTGCACAATTGTGGAGGTGAACATCTGATTGGCTGAACCGAGTGGGTTGTTGGACGTCAGGCGCTGTCATGGAGAGCCATCATAGATTCGTCCACTTTAGATGAACATTGAGCCACTTTCTCGGGCCGCTCAAACAACAGTAGTTTGACTGCCATTCCTGACTCGTCCAGGTCGGTCTACGATGCTGAAGTGCGATCTGGAACGCAGCAGATGACAACACAAATTTCAGGATCTTCCCCATGGCTCACCAGACACTCACGTTTTTGCTCGATCTCAAAGACGATCCATGAGCTCTACTTTCGCTTCTCATTGACCAGATTGAATCCCTCCATGAGCAAAGCTTCCTCAGCTTTGCCAAGACCATCGTTTCATCGAAGGTGCCCTGCGCTCTATGTCTTGCAAACATTCGGGATGACATCACTGGAGTGCTCAAGGAGCGATAGCATGGCTATATGTGAACAAGAAGATTGTGCAACAAGTCAATCGTCAGTGAGCAGAAGATCTCATGAATGATAGATCTCGTGAACAATTTTCATCGTGTCATCTAATCAATAGGACGGACTATGGATGACCAAATCGTCCATTCTCACTATTTTCGACCGGGATGAAGCTTCGATTGAAGCATCGCAGTGCTCTACCACAGACACATCGTAGACATGAGGATCAAAGTTATTCCAAGCCGCCGGCATCCATACCCTCAACCGTTTATCGTAAACGTGAGATCATCGAATGTGACCTGCGGAGTGGCAGCGACATACGGGAACGGAGAATTGCAGGCGAAGCGTGCAAGAAAAAGGTCGCCGTTGGATTCCAAAGTCTTCCGGGCATCCACTTCGAACGTTGATGTCGTGTTGACATTCGGCGAAGTCCACATTGTCGTCGAAGCGGCGCTGAGGAACAGAGTACAGCCGGTTACAAGATCTCCCGGAAACTTGAGCATGGCCTTTCCAGTCACACGAGCCGTTTGACCGAGTTCATACGCTGCAAGGCCGCGTTGAATGATCCCGATTGACTGACTACTCGATCGAGTCATCGGAGCCATTTGTACGACAGCGGCACCATCCACGAGCTTCACGCTCTGGTTGGTGGTCAGAGTAGTCCAGGATGCCCATGGATCAAGGGTAGGTCCACTAAAGTCACCGTTCTTCAGAATTTGTACGGGCTCGAATTCGGTCGGGCTGGAGCCAATTTCTGCCGCGAGGGTCGAAATCCTTATGTTGTCGAGAGCAATGGTGACTGGCGGCCTGGGTGAACCGCCGCAGTAGCCGCCAATGTTGAATTCTCTGCGTCCGTTCACACCCATCTTGCCACTCATCGTGACAATTCTCTTCAGTGTCTGTCCACTTGCAGGCTTGCTCAAGACCACGTAAGGATCGCTCACGCCCAAGCCATCGAACACCGCGTAGCAATCCCAGCTGGTCCCCGTGACGGCGGCGTGAGCTGTGATGTAGACGTCAGCGCTCATGGTCCAGGATGCACCGACATCGAGGATTAGCGTCGACCGCAGATAGTGATAAAGAGTGTACTGGCAAGCGGGCAAATACAGGGTTCTGCGAAAGGGTCAATATTATCGTCCAGTTGTCAAGCGCGGAGTCAAACTTACGCCATCCCATTAGCGTCGGACCAGGGAACTTGTCCACATATAGTATTCGGCTGGAATGCTGTCCAGCCATTCAGTCCGTTGGAGAAATCGCCATTGGTGAGAACATCTGTGGAGCCTGTGCCTGTAGAGCCCGTTTGGCGCTGAGCAATATAGACAACAGTGCTACCCGGGTTACGAAGTGTCGAAACTCCTGACTTGAGCTCGCACATCTTGGTGCCCGGCAGCCATCGAGCGGCGCCACACTTCGTGCCCTCATTGACACATCGGTCGATGCAGGTCTCGAAATTGTCCGCCGGGGAGATTGGAATGCCTGGCATCTTGTTCCCACTCATGTCAGATTGACAGGTAAGTGTGAATCGAGCTCCGTCGCGGGCTGTGTAGACAGTTCCGTCCGAAGCGCAGTTCGCCACTGGAGCAGGCGAGACCTGGATTGTCTGCGTGACTGTTATGGTCGTTGTGGGCGTCACCGTCCGAAGCGGCGTAACCGTCGTCGCCGGAGTGACCATGACAGTCTGCAAAGGTGTCGTCGTGCTGGTGACGGTGACGTAGACAGTCGGAGTGGTGTAGACTGTCGATTCTGGAACCACGGTCGAGAGCGGAGTAACAAAAACCGTCGGAGTGTAGGTGCTTGATGGCGTGATGAAGACTGTAGGTGTTGTGTGCGCTGTGGCTTCAGGGACAGTGGTATATAGCGGCGTGATGAAGGCGGATGGTGTGCGAGTCGTCAGGGCCGTGACAGTCATAGTTGGAGTGACATGTTCCGTGTAGAGCGGTGTTTCGTGCGCTGTCGCTGTAACAAGAACTGTCGGTGTCGACGTAACCTTTGGGGTCACGTACACAGTCGGAGTGGTGTGGACAGTCGTCATCGGAATGCTCGTAGAGAGAGGAGTCTCGTAGACAGTCGGCGTGAATGTACTAGTAGGGGTGATCATCATGGTAGGTGTCATATATGTTGTGGAAGTTGGAATCACCGTCTGGTGAGGCGTGATAACCACGGAGGGTGTTTCATGGTTGGTTGCCTTGGGCGTGTTCGTGCTTGTCGGAGTCACGACGACCACCGGTGTTGTGGTCACGGTTGCGGCTACGTTTGAGGTCTATGAAGGTCAGCACGATGCATCGACCTAGCGAGGGTACCATGAGCTCATACTCGAGTAATGGTGGTAACCGGCTTGGTAGTGGTAGTCTGAGTGGTGGTTGGAGTCGGAATGTTGAAGCAACGACATGCTGAGGAGACGACAGTCGTAGCGACTGACGCTAGAGCACGAAGGGCCGGAGGAATAGATGGGGCCGCTGAAGAAGTCGAACTATTTCTGACTTGTCGCTTCTGAATATTGCCAGTGGTAACTGTCGTTTTTTGTGTTCGAGTAAAAGTTATAGCATCGGCAGAGACGACAGAAGTTGCGGCGGTGAAGGTGACGGCATCACCAGTCAGCGTCACGAAGCTCGTATCGGCAGTATGCAGGAGGGTTGCTCCAGCGAGCGAGGCGGGATCGGCAGTCAGCTATACGTTGTTAGCTCAGTGGAGCAATAGTCGTCCAGGCCGCCATACTATAAGAGTGCTCGTTTCAGCAGTGATAATCAGAGTCTCCAACGTGCTGGTAGTTGGCTCAGCAGTTATCTGTGAGCAGACGTTAGCGCATCCACGAACGGGCTTGTTTGACCTAGGCTTGCCGTTGTTGTTCCTTCCGTCACCAACGCGGCCTCCGCGGTGATCTACTAGCAATTAGCTTCGTGTCTTTCTCGCCTGAAGAGACAAAATACCGTCACTGTGGTTGGTTCTGCCGTGATAATCTGTGTAGGCTCCGTAACAGTGACCTCATCGGCAGTGATGGTGAGAGTGCCGTCGGTGAAAGTGGCGGCGTCTGCGGTCAGCGTGATACTACTCGTGGGAGCAGTAATAGTCTGAGTGGCCGCAGTCACGGTGACTGGCTCATCGAAAATCGTAGTTGTCTGCGAGTCATCGGTGAACTCTGCAGCAGTGATGGTACTGGTGACGGTGTCGGCGACGATCACCTTCGTGGCAGCAGTCGATGTCACTGGTGCATCCGTGATAGTAATGGTCACTGTGCCGGTCTCGTTCACTGCCGGCGCTGTGAGCTGGAGGCAGTCAGTATTTGTTCAACCCTCGCCGCGCATCTTCAGCCTTACAGTTATGGTCGTAGCCTCTGCTGTAACCACGACTGGGCTCGCCGTGACAGTTGTTGGGCTAGCCGTAATAGTTGTGGTTTGTGTAGCCCCTTGAACGACGACTGCGGATGCGGTAGACGTGGAGGCAGCAGCTGTGACAGTGCTCGTAGTGGTTGTCGAAGTGATCGTCGTTGTGGTGCTCTGGAGTGATGTTACAGTCGAGGTTGATGTCTTGGTCGCGATGCCTAGCCACGACGAACAAAACGGCGTTGAGGATGGGAAGGCGGTAATGATCCGAATCACTGGAGCAAGCGGCGCACATGTCCCCGACAGGACCGGTCCTGCAAGGACCTGAGCAACGAAGAGCAATGGCAGCAGCGCCTGCAAGATGATGTTGAGCAACATGGCGATGACCAACGAAGGCTCAAGGGCTGCCGTACTGACTGCAAAGACGACCTACTTGTTATACGACAGTCCTCAGCACGACCTTGCGAGTTTTGCCAAGCTGGGCATCGTTGGATAGAGCAGTGGTGTGAGTTCTGCCACAAAAGCCATCGAGACGTGAAACAGTTGGGTAGCGAGGGAGAGAGCTGTAGGGTTTGCTGTGCAGTAGCACTAGGTTTTGGCTCTCGGAGTGTGCAAGCAATGAAAAGCTATGAGTAGCAGCCATGGCGCCTGACGGGCGAATCAGAGGAGGAGACACGTAGGTCTGGTCCAGGACCAGTCAGTGCCACATGTCTAGAGTAAGCCCGGGTGGCTGTCTGCGCGCAAAGCGCTGTTGGTGGTGTGTGTGAAGAGCTAGCTTAGCGTATGCTCCGATGCTTTGCCGCCGTGCAGTTCAAATCTGACGGTATCCTTGGCGGTGGAAATGGCGGAGGACCTTGCTGGGAGGGACTCTTCCTTCCAAGCCGCGCGGGAAGACAGAGCCCGGCATCGACTCTTGAAGAAATTGAAAATGTGTTAAATTTATTCAAAGCGCCTGAGAATCAGGCCGTCATATTATGGACGCTCAGCGCAGTCGACAAGGAGTTCTTGCGAGACTTCTCAAGCTCCCTGCCAAGAAAAGCCAAAACAGCTCAAGCCAGCTCGTGGATAGCACGTGGTGTCGTAGGGTCCATTTAGTCTGTGGTCACGCCATGTTTTCCATCCTCTGTGGCGGTGAGGCTTCGCAAAGTTGGTGGTCCACTGCCCCTTTGCGCTGGTTCCCGCTGCGACTGTGCCGCTCCGGGTATAGGTGGCTGCGCGGTGTAGTCTTGACTCGGTCACGCTTGCTGCACGAGATCGAAGCCATGTCCAAGTCTATGCAGCACGACCAGGTAAAGTCTGTATAGTAGGTTTGACTATGCCAGTTTCGACATCTCGGTGGCCCAGATCAACTGTGGCGGCGATGAGGCGGGCTGAAGCTCAGCATGAGGCTGGCCTGAGGGTGAAGTGGACTGGAGTGAAGTGGACATTGCCAAGCCAGTTCTGGCCTGATGTCTTGGCAATTCAAGATCTGGCTTTGGCTTGCGACTGCTTGTCTCCCGTCTTTCTCACTATTGACCTTCGCTAGGGCATTTTGCAAGCCACCATCCAGGTTCCCGCAACAGAAACAGGGCGAACCCCACAGAGGGATATCCTCTCTGCGTGTGGTATAGGCGCTGTTCGGTCACGTCTGGCGAACGTCCAGCGAGCTTCCAGAAAGTTCTCCATGTCCCACCAGATCAGACTTATTGTGACTCTACTCATAGCCATCATCGCCATTCTCCTTGGTCTCCAACTAAAAGAGTCCCAGAGCGCGCTTATGCGCTACTTCAGTACTTTCCGAACAGCGCTAACGCTGAGCAAGCCGTCCTTCACGCCATTCGCTGGCCAGTCCGCAAGCGTCAACACCTCATCTACGGCCATGGCAGCGCCATCTGCTCCTTCGGCGAAGCCGACTTCAGCCGCAGAGGCTTCTACACACGACGAAAACGGAGAGCCGCTTGGCCTACCAGCCCCGCCAACCGAAGACGAGGCTACGAAGCTGGATCTGTCGAGTGGTGCCGATACGGTCAAGCTCGACCATCTAGGGCCACTGGTCGTGAACAAGGATGGGACTTTGTCCAGAATTAGCAATTGGGAAGGGATGACAGAGCAAGAGAAGAAGGCCACTTTGAGAATACTGGGAAAGAGGAATCAGCTGAGGACCGACGCGCTCAAAGCAGAAGGGGATAAAGACCAGTCATAGACTTTTGTGAACCGACCAGACGGGCTTTACAGTCATGCACGGCCGCTCCAACCGTATGTGGAATGCGGGGACGTTGGAAAGCTCCAGGATTGTGCCACTGGACTTGGGAGCCTCCAAATTTCAATTTTCTAGGATCGCAGCCATACCGATCAAGATGACTTGACTTGTGCGGCTTGCTGCTCTATCGGATGCTTGCTCTCATCTACCGACTTTTCATCAGCATCTTCCGTATTGTGCACTCGCTCATTGGCTCTCCGCGCTTGCTCCGCAGCCTGCTTTCTCCAACTCAACCCTTTGGCCATGATCCAGAATACTGCACCCAGAAGCACAACATAGATTAGTGCGAGAAAGGTGAAAGTCCAGCCTCTGCCCATCGCATTGCACATTGGTATAATTGCTGCAGCACCTCCGGCAGACATCAAACACCGCACAAAATTAACTGCAGCAGTGGCGGTGGCCGGCTTGTCCCGATGCAGGTCAATCAGCAGGGTGTTGGTGATGCTGAAAGCCGTGCTCACACCGAATCCGATCAAGAATAGCGCGACTTCTGGACCAGCCAGGTGAGTTTCAAAGTGCAGAGTCCAGCCGAAAAGAATGATACCAAGTGTTCCCACAATATGAGTTGGCACGACGATCTGCAGTCGGACTCGTTCGATGGGAAAGTCCGCGAGATCCTGCTGCTTCCCCTTGGATATGGTCATGTTCAGTCTCCGAGCGTGACGTCGAAAGTTCCAGTCGACAACCTGGCCCATCGTCAAGGTTGAAGCCATCGAGCCAGCGCCTTGCGCGATGTAGCAAAGGCCAACGTCAAGAGTACTCAGGCCGTAGACCTCCGTGAACAAGGTCGGAACGGATCCTACTACCATCATCATACCGGTAAAGAAGAATCCATTGTACAACAGAATGATACTGCTTTCTTTGTCGAATAGCACTTTCAGCATGAGGAGAGGATTCGGAAAGCTGAGCTTTGGCTTCAAGCCAGCGCCAGAGCTCGTCGACCGATCATCGCGTACTGGCACGTCTTGGCTGTACTTCTTCCTCTGCCAAGTGCCCACCAGCGATTTGTTGATGCCTCGAGCTTGAACAGAACCGTTTCCAACGACATTATGGCACGTCTCAGGAAAGAACGGAACGAAAACCACCAGAAGTGCTCCTGTGAAGATCACGAGGAACCAAAATGTCCAGCGCCATCCAAGGTACTCTGCGAAAACACCTCCGATAGTGGGACCTGCCCCAGAGGACTACGAGTTAGCAAAGATTGGGAGAACAATATCAATCGAGCCGAGGACATACCAAAGGCAGGACCCAATAGGAGGCCGGCAGTGGCATACGCCATGTATCTGCCGCGCTCAGCGCTCGTCGATATGTCAGCCACCACAGCAGTGCTCAGGGCGATTGCCGCGCTGCAACCGAATGCTTGTACCATTCGCAAACACAGCAGCGCAGCATAACTGGTTTGCAGCGCCAAGCCAATGTTTGCAATCATGAAGATGATGAAGCAAATGATGTACGACAACCTTCGGCCATTACTGTCTGACATGCCGGCTATCAATGCTGGAGCGATGCCCTGTGCGATCTACAGGTCGTCAGCCCACCTCGATGAATGCGCACGACTGTGCTGCTTGGCCTTACCATGTAGGTGGTCAGTGACAAATTGATCAGCGTCGGAGTGACATGCAGATCACGAGCCAAGGGTTCCAGCGCTGGAAGAAAGGTCGTCCCTCCGAAAGGTGAGATCAAGGACGAGATGGAGACCGCCACCACGATGAAGATCTTGGCTCGAGGTGTAAAGATGCTGTATGGTGGCCCTGTCGCTGTCCGCGCCAGTCCAAGCTCCTGTTCATCTCGACCTCGCCCAGAAACACTCCCCTCGCTGTCGACATCTCGCACTGCCTCTGTCGGCACCTCTTCTTCCTGCTCTTTTGCCGCAGCAACAGGATCTTGCTTCACTCCAGTCGAGCCAGGCATCGTCGTCATGCTTATAGAAATCTCAAATAGCCACTCTCAAACGTATCACAGCGAACAGAAAAAGAATTTGCTAACCGGCGCGTGAATTGACCTACATTTGCTCTTTCTCTGATTGCTGCAGTCGATATCGCACGGCGTTTGAGCGGTGTTAACACAGCACGGAAACCTATATCGGCCGCGCTAATGCAGCCGGCGTGGGTCTGCCGTCCCGGGTATGCATCATTCAGCCGCTACGATGTTCGGTGATCACATACAAGCTGCGATAGCTCCGCCGAGTTATCCGTTCTGCTTGAACTTCACTTTGTGGAAACATGAACGATCTTGTCTCGTCGGTCAAAATTTATTGTAGAGTCGCTCAACAGCTTGTCAGGGCGCTCACGACACACGCAGCCGCAGTAAAGAAAGGACTCACCGAGGTCAGGTCGCTAGGAGCAATATGGAATCAGCTACAACCTTCGCGCCGGAGTGACAACATCGCAAGATCCTTTCCCTCACAGCGCATGGGGAGCCTTTCAGACACCTTCGCAAACTTGGCCGTGACATGCTGACCTGGACCCGATCGGTAGCATGTATCTTGATAATTTGGAATGTCTTGCGTTGAGGGAAGACGAAGGATCGAGAGTGTTAGGAAACAAATTTCGAAGTGTGTGACATTTCCTGCGTAGCATAAAGGAGGTTGGACAGACTGCCTTCTCGGAAACTGATCGGGGAGCATGGTTCTTACAACAGGACACGATGCGGGAGTTGCGCCCACTGGCGGAGGGAATGAAGAGACCATGAAATGGCGAAGGCCATTCGTACTGATATTCGACTGCAGTTCGGGATGCCCGAAGGAATCGCTCATACCAGTGCTCATGCCACCAGTCATTCCAAATCCTGCTACACCGCACACCCAATGCACAGAGCTCAATAGGCGGTGTTACGTTAGGCATACGGAACATCGCAGCCCGGTCCGGTTTGCACGACAATCGCTTGCATGTGGCTTCACTGGATTTACCTAATGAGGCAAAATTTCAGGCATCGGGTCCTCCGCCAGGCATGTCGCTCACCGCCCCTCACCCAATCATCGGTTTCGCCATGATAATGTGGTCTAATACGTCGGGACTCTGCAGAGATCTGTACGCAGAGTCCGAGCATGGCCGGTACGATGCTGCACGACATCATGGTGAGCCAGCTCTTGATGCTGTGCTGCATACGGAATTGTGTTTGTCATGAGTTTTTGTGCATCCGCCAGGTGTCATGAAGAAGTCTTTCATATAGTCACAGACCTGCCAGCCAGTATTCTGCAAGCGCCTTCAGGTTGGTGCATTGAGAAAACGCGGTGAAAAATGGAGTCAATCACGGCGTTCCCACCTCAACCAAACATCAACAGTACGCCATCATGGAAAATGGTCAAGCAAGACATGGAGCTATCACAACTTCAAGCAACAGATGTCGTAACTCTTGTCTATGATGCTTTCGCGGCAGTGATCTGGGCCTACACTGGTGACAACACCGTAAGCTTTGTGGCAGCGACTTGCTCTCAAGCTGGGCTTCAAGACATTGCAGTACATGAATATCAACAGTCTGGAGCAAGCCTAGATGAAAGAGATCTTATGTTGGTTGGCAAAACCGCACTGGAAAGGCTTCCAAGCAGTAGAAGCATACTGATCCAACTCTACGACGATCATGCCAAGTGCACTGAACAACTTTCTCTACCACAGAATATCGCATTACAGCTTTCCTTCCAAGTGACCTCGAAAGGCCGCGTTGTCCAATTTGCAGCTCGATTTGACCAGTCATCTCTGGACAGATCTCATGTGAAATCCTATCTGCAAGTCCTGGTAAATTCGGCCAAGATACTCCAGTCAGCTACAATGCCTGAAGTGCTGCGTGTGGTCAGCGAAACTTCCATGGACGACAGGAAGTTCATCCAGCGATGGAACGGCGAGCCTCAAATACTCATCTCGGAATGCATACACGACCGCATAAGCCGGATCTTTGCCAGCAACAGCGAAAGAATTGCGGTAGAGTCGTGGGACGGTCGCCTGAGCCGGAAATCTGTTGAGCGAGCATCCACCTCTATTGCTACGCTCTTACTCAACGCCGCGGTACGGCCTCAGGGTAGCGTGGGAATTCTTATGCACAAGTCAAAGTCTGTTCCCACATGCATGCTCGGCGTTCTGAAGTCAGGAGCGGCATTCACATTGATGGATCCAGCGTTACCACGCAAGCGATTAGAGACGATCGTTAAGAAGCTCTCGATTGAGCATGTCCTCACAACGAGATCGCACGTACACCTCATCCATGATCTGATCACATCGGTATTCGTCGAGATTTCGCAAGGTCACTTTGCAGCAGCATCGCCTGACGAGGGACAGCGAGTCTTCAGCACATGCAGTACTACGAAGCTACCTCGCGTTTCTCCTTCGAGCGTCGCTTTCTACATTTTCACCTCTGGTAGCTCTGGAATCCCAAAGGCTGTGGAGATCTCCCACGCTGCATTCGTCACCTCGTGCGAAGAGAACAACCAATGTGGGATCTACGAGAGCACAAGGACCCTGCAATATGCATCTTACAACTTCCTTCCGTCGATAGCTGAAACATTTGGTACATTCATGGCTGGGGGCACGCTATGTATTCCTGGCCCGGAAGAGAGGATGGATGACTTGTCCGGGGCAATACAGCGCTTACAGCCAAGCTTGGTCTGTTTGACTTCTTCAGTAGCAAGTGTGCTCGATCCGGACGAAGTAAGCAGTATCAAAGAATTGATGCTATGGGGAGAGCCAATACAGCGACCAACAGCAGCCACATGGCTCGCATCAGAGACTACAATCCTGCGTCACGGATACGGCCAGAGTGAAGCTGGTGGCCAATGCTGCGATATAGCTTTGACCCAGTCAAGTCGCAGCTACAGAGTGATTGGAACTCATAGTCACCTCAATTTCTGGATTGTGGACCCCTCGGACCATGATCGCTTGATGCCAGTCGGTGCCGTAGGAGAGTTACTGTTGGAAGGCCACTCTCTGGCAACTGGATACTATAAAGAGCCCACCCTCACCTCCGCAGTCTTCATTGCTACACCCTCATGGGCACACACCTTCAGTGCAGGTGCTGATGGCCGTAGATGGTACAAGACTGGCGACTTAGTTCAGTATCAAGAAAATGGCGACATCGTGCTCTACGGACGGAAGGATTTTCAGCTCAAAGTGAACGGCCAGCGTGTCGAAAGCACGGATATTGAGCACTTCGTCAACGCTGTCTGTCCTGATGAAGTCGAACAAGTGGTCGTTGACAAGCTGGGACCCGAGTATAACCAGAAGCTCACTGCAATTGTGAAGCTGCGAGCAGCCTTCACACAAACCCCGATGGTTCCTTCGACTTTTCATGCAATCATGCACGAAAGGTTGAAAGACGTGGTGCCGACGTACATGATACCCTCCGAAGTGGTATTCATTGAGGAAGTGCCAAAGACGGCGACTGGGAAGCTCCATAGACGAGCGCTAAGGCAGCAATGCAATGATTCTAGAGAGGAAGGCGTCTCGACTCTAGAAGCGGCGCGCATGGTCATCACAGAGGCTGGGTATCCCGAAACGAATCTCTTGCGCTCACTATGTAGCAAAGTGTTGGACTTGAGCGACAAGCCGTTCACTGCTGGGAGCGACTGGATCTCACTCGGCGGAGACTCGCTATCTGCGATACGTTTCATTAAGCACGCCAGAGGTCTGGGCTTCCGTCTGTCAACAGCAGATCTGATGATGGGACGAAAGCTTTCTGAGCTGTGTTGCGACAGACGACCTACCAACGTGCTCTCCACATCCATGGGACAGTGTTCGCTGGGTGCTGCACAGTATTTCCCGCTGACAGATTTTCAACGCAAATATCTGCCTCTGGTCAACGGCTCCAGCACAGGCCTTCTTTGCAAATACGAGTTGTCATTTCGTGGGCGGATTGATAGCGAGAGACTGCAGGAAACTGTCTACCGCTGGATCGAATCGATCGATATCCTGCGCCTGTCCTTCTCATCGAACAGTGGGAATCTAGCACAGAGCTTTCTGGACCCCGCGAGCAGCGCATGGAGATGCCGCGTTGTACCGCAATCCGATCGTCAAAGTGTCGCCACACTGTCTGCTCAGCACGATTTTCTGAAGCATCCTGTACTTGCCATTCTATGCGATGCGCCTGAGCCGGATCAAGCAGACTCCTGCCTTGTTCTGCACATCAGTCACAGCATCATGGACGCGACTTCTTCCAACTACTTGTTCCAAGACTTGGTTGACATCTACGCCGGTCGACCCGCTGAAGTGCGACCGAGCTTTGCGCAATACTTCGGAGCAAGAATGGCACGGGAGTGCCATGCCTCCATCAAGTACTGGAGAGCGCTTCTCGCCGGATCAAAGCCACTATCGTTGCGTAGCGCACTCAGACCCCTTTGCGAGTTATCCGAACAGGATTTGGCAATACGTACTGCCACAAGTGTGGCAATTTTGCCAACAGGAGGTGCCCTCAAAGCGACAATGTCAACTGTGGTCCATACCGCCTGGTCACTCGTCTTGAGCGTTCTTGCCGATAGCAACGACGTTATGTTTCTCTACCTCACACACGGCCGCGATGACAGGATCGAAGGCAGTGACGCTGTGATCGGATGTTGTGTCAACGAAGTTCCATGTAGAGTCATCCTCGATGATTCATTTCACTCGTTCAAGCTCCTGGACAACGTTCAAGAACGAATTATTCAGTCCATGGCCCATGCTCATCTCGGCGCGAACACCATTGCAAACAAATGCACCAACTGGCCTCACAAAGAGACGATGTATGACCACAGTAGCTTAGTGGTGCATCAAAATGTCCCCATCGAGCACAGCTGGGCAATGGGCAATGATGGGTACATGAACTTGCGAGAAGTAGACTTTGAAGAGCAATGGACCTACGACTTCGATTTGTCCACAAGCTCTTCCAGTGCGAATGAACTCTATGTGGAGCTAAAGTGTTTGCACAGTCTCTACACTGGCGATGAACTAGAAGCAGTGATGAAAGGCTTTCTGATTGCAGTGCGCATGCTGAAAGAGGGCATGCGAACCGTTTCTGATATCAAGGCCAAAGTGGGCGCAGTGGAACACTTGCCCATCATGATATCAGCAGAGTCAGGTCCGGTACGGATGGAACAAAGTCGCTTGTGAAAGCCAGCATAGAACTGAAAGTAGTGGATACTACGAACTGCTTCACAAACAGTACAATCTGTCCCAATAATGCGAGCTTACGCTTCTGCAGCTTACGCTCTGAGAGCTGAGAAATGATCTTTTCGAATGAAGAGCCCAGGCCAAGATCAATGAGTATCATCTTCACAGCGTGGTTGCTGAATCGCGTCTCTACAATTAGACCTTGGCACCCCCGGCGACAGCAGCACCCTCCTCCCCTGGAATTCCCACTTCAGAGATTGGTCCAGACCTAGGACCGGTATACTTGAAGTCCTCGTTGACATCGGTGCCATCCTTTTCGTAAGTGGCAACTGATGGTGTGACATAATCCGCAGCAGGGTCGATGCCGAGGCTCACCCATGCGAGCACGCCGTCTTCAATCTTGTCTCCGACAAGGACATATTCGACAAACGGGTCGGAGCCTTTGGCTTCTTGGTATAAGATTCCATCCTCGTCGTTGTTGAGAAGCTCCTGGGTGTTGGTGTTGTACGGAGCCGTAGCTTCGACTTGGGAGATAAGGTCTTGGTCGAAGAAGATCTGGCCAACATGCGAGGCGTGCGCAGTGTGGTTGCTGGCTGCGTTGATAAGGGTGCCATTGGTTCGGATAGTGGTAGAGTTCACGTTGTGCGTCAGGACGTGGATGTGGACAGCACGGCCGATGTAGTGGCCTGGGAAGATAGATTGGAATTGGACGACACCATTGATGTCAGTCTGCTGCACAGCGCGGAGGAAAGTCGTCTCTTGGTTCGAGGTGTCGTTGGGGTTGCCGTTAGATGGGTTGATCACACCCGAGTAGACGCCCGTGCTGTTGCAATGCCATACGTCGACGAAAACAGCGGGAACCGGCTCGCAGGTGGCCGTGTCCACAAGTTGTATGGACAGGTAAAGCGGGATGCCAACTTGATCTTCGGACATGTCATTGCCTGGAGGATACATGTCAATTAGGCTTTCTCGTGCTGACATTCCTTCTTTACTTACGAATGATCTCGCCGTCAACGTAATATGGTCCTTGTGTAGTCTCCGGCTGGAGCAGACAGCTGGAGTCATCGGCGAACAGCTCTCGCTCATCTGAGCCCAGGCCAACATCGAGATTCGACGCGTGGGAGATATTGTAGTCTGCAAAGTCTCGACGTTGAACAGTTGGCTGCTCCAGACCGCGCTTGGTACGAGCCAGTCGAGCAAGCTCTGATCGACGAGCAACAGCTTGCTCGTGGTGTCCGCGACGTTTGAGGTCACTTGCACAAGATTGCACGGATCTTGGCTTTGCTGTGCGAAGCCAATGGCCGCGCTCTGCTGCCTCCTCAGCCACGGAGTGACCTGGATGGGAGAGAACTCCGTTTGCGGCCAAGAGCCCGAAGGCAAAGAAAGAAGTAATCGGTGCCATTTGAGTCCAATGAGCGCTGGACTAGAAGTCGAGCTGGATTTGTGAAGTGGAATTTGAGACCTGAGAGCGCCCCTTACAATATAAGTACAGATTCATTAGTGCACAGCTATGAGTTAAGCCACATCTCATCGCTGCGGAATTCTTGCGCAGAGAACGGTCTCTGAAACATGGTCTCGCACTTTCGTTACACGAAGCGTTCGTTGAGTATCTAGCGAACGTCGGCAGCACTCGATCGGAGCGGTAGGGAGACTGCATGCGATCACAAAGCCATGGCCGAACCTGAATAGTGGTCCAACCATGGCCAATGAGGCAATCCACGAAGTCGATTATGAGGTATTGGACCACTGCCCGTGTGAGACGGCAGGCCTGCCGCGAAATCCCCATAGTAAGGCCTCGTCTACTCGGGCAGCTAGAGGGTAATCGCGAGTTAGCCCATTGGCCCCAACTGGAGTCGCAAGCAGATGAGGCTCAATGTGGCGATTGTGGCCTGTGAAGAGTCTGCAGCCGAGTGGTGTGTCGGCTCGCCGAATGGCCATAGGGTGATGCCATAGCCCGTCTAGCTCACGCAAAGCAGGCTTCGTTCCACAATCGACGGCGCGTTGATCGTTACAGAGCCAGTATGTAGAACAAGGCGCTGTGGGTCAGTCTGGGGCCGGCAGGTACACAGTCGACCTCCCGTGTAAGCTCGACTGCTCTCAGTCCATAAAGACAATCGGTAGCATCCCCCCGGCACTGTTCGACGGATCAATACCACGATGAGCACAAGTCTACGAGATTTCGATGCTGCGCGAAAAGAGCCCGCCTTCACGTCCGATGCATGAGTTGTAATAATCTGCCACCTGCTTGCTTTGATCGCAAGAAGTTCGGCCGACTCCCACTGTTGATGTTGCAATCGACAACGTGCCACGCTTGAGAGAGGACCGTTTGAAACTTGCGACGAAGAAAGTGGAGTACTTTTGACGATTGTCGGGCTTGACCTGTTGCTCTTCATCTTCGGGTCTACCACGGACCAACGCATGCGGCCGCATGGTGCGCGGATCTTGGCAGTGACGAAGGCCGTCTTGCGTGGTGGTACTGCCAGCAAGGCGATAAGAACGCACGAAGTGTAAATCTGTAGCGGAAGGTCTCGAACGAAGTCTTCAGTAGGAAGTACTAAAGTCTTCTACCGGCCCCGTCTGCCGCTGCGCCGCAGACTAGACCCACAAAAAGACTTCGCCCGATGCGTCGCCGACATTGACCAGCATTTGAATCACGCGTCTTTCTTCACAAAGTCTCAGACCGCACGTCTTGTTTAGTGATCAATCTAACACGATGAATCGATGTCTATTGAGGCATAGTAAGCGACCCCTGTTCTCGAGCACGCGATGTCCATGAAAAGCTTCGGAATCAAGCGCTTGCAGTGATGCTCTATGCAGCTCTTCAACTTCTGAGTGGATCTGCCACTTGGGCAGTCAGTCACCGCGCAGCATAGTGTGAGGATCCACCATTGAGTAGTAGATATCTGACTGTGGCATAGAACCTCCAGCGCCGTCACGTCGACCGGGTTCAAGTCAGCCTCTCCATCATCATTGGCCAAATTGTCATGGAGTTCAATCCGGTAAGAGATTGGTCGATATATGACCATCGTGATCGCTGTGGCTTGCATGCCTTACTCATGAGCAGGCAAGGCTTGTTGTCCGACTGCGTTCCTGAGCAGCGGGCATCGTGACCGTACTGAAGCTGTCTTACTTGATGAGCCATGCCTTCGAAGCTTGAGATAGGAAAGCTCATTAGCATCTGCCAGCTCCTACTGTTAATGTGCCAGCTCGCTTCCGTGCGCGACGTATTAAGGCTCGTACCGCTAGGTATCCTGGGAAAGGGCTCAAACCCACGACTGACAACCTGTCGAAGACCTATTTGCTCTATGCTCGGGACAACGTCTTCAACTTGATGTGATACTCATCATTAGAGAGTATTTGACGACATTTTTCAACCCAACTTTCGTGGATGAGATGCTCGATGTCGCAGTATGGTCTTGACACGAATAAAGTCGTTTTCGCGAATTCTACACCCTCCATCTTTCCGTAGGTAAGATTGGAGGACGGCTACATGGTCATCGATCCTCCAGCGTGGGGGGAGATTACAACAGGTTTTTCTGCACACGTCTCTGCTAATGAGTCTCCATAGTCTTTAGATTTCCTCGCTGACGTCGCTCGTCGACGACTCATATTCTGAGGCGCCGTTGAGGCGCTCGATGAATCGGTACATTCCCGAGCCGGCTCTATCTATGTTGAGCGGTTCAGCTGGTCTTGATAGCATCCGCACTTGCTTCTTGCGCAAAAAGCAGTGGTGAGAATCCCTCTCGTTGCCACGCCCAAGTGCCTCTTTCTTTTCGAAATGCTGCCCTGCATCAGCTTCGATGTACTTCGTGATATCGTCTAAGCGGATTCCCGCTTCGTTAAATAGGCGATGGTTCATCATTTTGCCGACGTTTGCGAATCCCTCGCCATCAGCACGAATGACGCCTGCTTCGACCAGGGCGAAGTAGGAGTCGAGGGCATGCTTGACGACCAAAGATTTGGCAGATGGTGTTCCCACAGTTCGAGCGGGAACCGGAGCTGGACCTGTACTGGAATTATTCTTCATCACCAAATTGCGATGACCATCTGAAAGCCTTCGAATCTGAAATCGCTTCGCAGAAGTACCTAGTGAGGTTGATCCTGTGGCCGGTCGCATTTCGAAACGCTGCCCACCAGGGCTCTGCAAGGCAGCTACTAGATGTTCCACAGTCGGGATACGCTTCTTCAGGTCCAAATCTTGGAGTAGGTCTCCAGAATTCACGAATCCCGAAGATGCAATGCGATTGGGCTTGTAATCGACATTCCGGGCGAAATAGTAGTCGAGTGCACTGATCATGGCCGCATAATCTGTCCCGTTGCCATTTGGTGGCACTGATGCCGGCGCGGAAGGTTTATACGGTGTGTGCACGGGAGAGGGCTGCAACTTTTGAGACGAAGGCTCTGCACTGTGAGTAGGCCAGGAACTTCCGTCAGGAGCACTCTGAGACCTCTCGAGGTCCGCATCGTCAGTCCCATCGCGCAACTTGATCTCAAAATCAGCCGGACTGTAGGAATACTCGTTTGCGAAAGCCGTTGGTTGGATCTTGAACGATCTTCCGGCTGGACTTTTCACAACGGCGACTAGTTCATCGAAGGTTACATTTCCACTTTTGACTCTCGAGCCGCTCATGATGTCGCTGACATTGACGAAGCCACGATCATCTGCCCACACATGTCCAGTCCGGACTCTCGAGAAGTATTCGTGCAGTGCCTGCAGTACCTGATAAATCCGCTCAGGGTCTATGTCCGTTGCTTCAGCTGCCACAGGTGGTAGTCTCGCTTCGTGTTCTAGCTCCGGCGGAGGCTGAGGAGCTTGCGGGGCCTGTTCGGCCGAAAGCGAACCAAAGGTCATTGCGTGCAGTCCGCGTTCATGGGGCGTCACTTGAGACACCGGGACCTGCCCGCTGTCTTTGACAGTGATACCATGTTCCGCTCTGATCTCTCTATGCAGTCTCTTCATGGCGTTCTTCCCTTCACCATAGATAAGTGGCATGTATATTTCGCACACACCCAGCATGCAATATGCCCGATCTTCAGGTCTCGTAGTTGTTCTTCGCAGCATCCACGCTAGACGCTCTTCGAAGGTAACGTCATTGGCATAGGTATAGTCCCACAGAATCCGCTCATCGATATTGGTAATCTGCGAAAGGTAATTATTGAGCGGCAGCCTCAGGTGTTGCCAAGTTACGACCTCATCGCTCAAAGTCATGAGTGGCTCATAATGGGATTTGTGACCAATGACCGCCCACGAAGCGTCCAGGAATACCACACATTTCGGCGCGAGAAGTTCTTGAAGTGTCCATCCGCGAGTAAACCACACGCTCTGTTCCAAGCTGTGTAGAACGCCCAACGGGCCGTGGCTGGCCGTCTCGACATCGTGAAGAAACGCCAAGCAACACCAGGCCTGGCGATACCACTGAAACATCGAAGTGATGGCTTCTTGCAGTTCGGCCGAGCTTTCCTTGTTGATACAACAAGTGTCTATCCACATGTAGGAGGGAATGATTTGCAGCGGCTCGCTTGTTGGCTCAGGCACCCCGTACGAATTCCTCCATAGTTTGACGAAATCGCAGAAGGCCTTGATCTTGCGCATGCCAGCCTTGCCACTGACAGTGGAATCACGGTCGTGCCGCAGCACTTCCTGAAAGCTGACCTCTCCATCCAGCCACCTGTGAGAAGTTATGATATAAGGAGGAGCGTTTTCCGCCGAGGCATACTCATGGAGCTTCAGAGTATCAATGTGCAGCAGCCGCATGTCGCAAGCTGTGCATGATCGCACAGATTCCTGTCGGGCTGCAAGTGGAGAAGAATGTTGAGGTGAGCTGAGAAGAGAGGTCCAGAGCGATCGTCGCAAGCCACACGCATCCTTCGAGAATCTCTTGGCGCATGGACTTGCGCTGGCTTCATGTGGTGTTGTTGCGATTGGCATTTTCTTCGCTGTATATCACACAACGCAGTCGCTGTATGCGACCGTTCTGTCTAAATGCTGCGTGTCGTCGCTTCGTCCTGTCATTGACTTTCAGTCTATGCCGACGTCGTTCTCTCATCACTACCCGGGTGGGGCGAATTATCTCTTAGTCCCAGTCGCTGTCTTCGTCGTCAGCTTTCCCTTTACGTTCACTTTGTCGTATGCTCCGGTACGGTCTATCCTTTTCTTCGTCTTCCTCGCCGCTCCCTTTCAACCTTTTGTCTCCGTGTTTCACAGCACCCAGCCCCAGCAGAATCTTCTCCATGTCTCCAACACTCGTCTTCTCCCCGTTCAGTTCCTTGAGCGTTACAATCTGTCTCTTGATCTCGGTGTCCTTGTACACCAACACCGTGGGCGTGTTTCGGTCTGGATACCCCTCAATACATAAGTTTCCCTGTATTTGACAGAACTTGATATCTCCGAATTTGCGAGCGAGTTCCCGCCAGAGCTCAATCATTAGTTGCGATTCGATGTTTGTGCCCGTACTTGAGGTCAAGAGGACAAACACCCACGCCTCTTTACTCGCATCTGTGACTTCGCGAGTCCAGTCCGGCTTTTGCACAGGGTAAACTTGATTGAAGACGCTCGTTTGTTGCAGGTGAGCCATTTCGGCCATTCGCTTCTGACGATACTGGTCAAGAAAAGCTTCATCCTCATCGTCTTCGAGTTCGTCTAGTTCATCGAGATCCTTGCCTTCGAGTCGATTCTCATGAGCGAGCTCTCGGGCTTGCAGAAGAGCAGCTTCGATCTGCGGTGTTGGTGAAGGAGGCTTCTCGGGAATTATGCCTTTCGAGCGGAGGATGTCGTTCCTGAGACTTGGGCTCAGTATTTGACATGTTTGCGATCACGGTGGTGTGTACCATTCGGTGTCGGCGTTGGGGTCGTCGACGGGGACGTTCACGGGCATGTCCGGCATGTTGTTCATGATGGCGGTGATTTACGTTCGTGACACTGGGCAATGTCTTGTGCAGGTCTAAATAGTTGCCTGGAAGTGAACGAGCGACTTCCATCGTCATTTCATGCGGCTCTGCTGTTTCGCTGCCCCAGAGTCTTGGCGCTCCGAGAACATGTCCAGCTGGCAGGGACCACAGATCCACCGCCGACAACAACTTCACCTCCGCTCCACCCCCTTCTCTCTTCTCGCCGCCCGATCGCAGAGATGGCGCTCAATAAGAAGGACGAGGACGATGCCGGCATTGTCAAAGTCGACCGCACTTCTGTCTTCCAAGAAGGTACAGCTGCGTCCCGCATCCCCTGCCCGCCACTGGATCGACCACCTATACCATAAATCAGTGTACTGACCACAATGTTGTTGCGCAGCCCGAGTCTTCAACACATCTCCTATCTCTCCCCGAAAATGTCGAATCCTCCTTACCAAACTCGCCCTCCTCCTGTTCACCGGCGAAAAGTTCCCCACCAACGAGGCCACCTCTCTCTTCTTTGGCATATCCAAGCTGTTCCAAAACAAAGATGCTTCACTGCGCCAGATGGTATACTTGGTCATCAAGGAGCTCGCGAATACGGCCGAGGATGTCATCATGGTCACAAGCTCCATTATGAAGGACACAGCGGTTGGCAGCGACGTAGTCTACAGGGCTAATGCTATTCGCGCGCTGTGCAGAATTATCGATGCTTCTACAGTGCAAGCGATTGAGCGGAACATCAAGACCGCAATCGTAGACAAGACACCTTCGGTCTCTTCCGCAGCTCTGGTCTCCAGTTACCATTTGCTGCCTATTGCGCGAGATATTGTGAGGAGGTGGCAGAGCGAGACCCAAGAGGCTGCCTCGTCAAACAAATCGAGTGGAGGATTCATGGGCTTTGGAGGCTCGTCACAACATCTCCCGGCCAACACGAATTATATGACACAATACCACGCTATTGGCCTGTTGTACCAGATGAGGAGCCACGATCGCATGGCGTTGGTCAAGATGGTGCAGCAATATTCCGCTGCTGGAGTCGTAAAGAGCCCGGCGGCGAGAGTGATGCTCGTGCGATTGGCCGCCAAACTGGCTGAGGACGACCCGAGCCTGAGGAGACCGATGATGAAGCTTTTGGACGAATGGCTGCGGGATAAGAGCGAAATGGTCAACTTCGAAGCTGCCAAGGCAATCGGGGAGATGCCAGACCTCACAGATGCCGAAATAGGCCAGGCGATCCATGTGCTGCAGCTTTTCTTGACCAGTCCACGCGCTGTCACCAAATTTGCGGCCATTCGCATCCTCCATCAATTCGCCTCGTTCAAGCCGGATGCCGTACGACAATGCAACCCCGACATCGAGAGCCTCATATCGAACTCGAACCGATCAATTGCTACATTCGCCATTACCACACTCCTCAAGACCGGTAACGAGTCCTCGGTCGATCGTCTTATGACACAGATCAGCACTTTCATGTCGGAGATCACCGATGAGTTCAAGGTTACCATTGTCGAGGCTATCCGGACCCTGTGCTTGAAGTTCCCCTCTAAACAAGCGCGTATGCTCACTTTCCTCTCCGGTATCCTTCGCGACGAAGGTGGCTACGAGTTCAAGCGAAGTGTTGTGGAGAGCATGTTCGACCTGATCAAATTCGTGCCAGAGGCTCGGGATGAGGCCCTTGCCCATCTCTGCGAATTCATTGAGGACTGCGAGTTCACCAAATTGGCTGTTCGTATCCTACATGTCCTTGGTATGGAAGGACCAAAGACTGCACAGCCTACGAAGTACATTCGCTATATCTACAACCGAGTGGTCCTTGAAAACGCGATCGTGCGAGCAGCCGCCGTCACAGCACTTGCGAAATTCGGCGTCGGGCAGAAGGATCCAGAAGTCAAGAAGAGTGTCGGCGTCCTGCTTAAGCGATGTCTGGATGATACTGATGATGAAGTTCGCGATCGTGCTGCATTGAACCTGCGGCTGATGAAGGATGAGGATGACGACTTCTCAGGACGCTTTGTCAGGAACGGTAAGTGCACGTACTACAAGCACAAACCTGCAGTACTAATGATTTGCAGACTCAATGTTCTCTCTTCCGGTTTTGGAGGATCAGTTGGCACACTATGTGAATGGCGGCTCAGCTGAGGCCTTTGCCAACCCATTCGACTTCTCTAACGTTCCAGTCGTCACCCGAGAACAGTCTCTCGCCGAAGATAGGACGAAGAAGCTCACCACAGCCACACCAACACTCAAAGCACCAACTATCGGGCCCAAGAAGACAGACACGTCCGCCGCCGAGGCCGCGGCTCAAGCGACTGTGGCTACGCAGAAATACGCTTCGCAGCTTGGAGCCATTCCCGAATTCTCCTCATATGGCGGCGTCCTCAAATCATCGCCTGTCGTTGAGCTTACCGAATCTGAAACGGAGTACGTCGTGTCTGCCGTGAAGCACTTGTTCAAGGAGCATGTCGTCATCCAATTCGACATCAAGAACACTCTGGCCGATTACGTCCTTTCCGATGTGTCCGTCATTTGCACACCTTCATCACCTGATGAGGAGGAAGAAACGCCTCTCGTGGACGACGGCTTTGTCATTCCGGTCGATCTGCTGAAGTCTGAGGAACCTGGCACTGTATATGTTTCATTCTCGCGGCCCGAAGGCCAATTCATTGCTGCATCATTTACCAACGTCCTCAAATTTACCCTCAAGGAGATTGATCCGGCGACCGGTGAGCCAGAAGAAGGTGGCTACGAAGATGAATACCAGACCAACGACCTTGAGCTCGACGGATCGGATTACGTGGTGCCTGCCTTTGCTGGATCATTCGACAATATTTGGCAAGGCTTGCCAGATACAGAGGAGGCAAGCGAGACGCTGCAACTCAGTCACGCGAAGAGCATATCCGAGGCAGTGGAGCTCCTTGTCAAGGCCTTGGGCATGCAGCCACTCGAGGGCTCCGAGGTTGCACTATCGACAAGCACGCATACACTGAGATTATACGGCAAATCAGTCACAGGAGGAAAGGTCGCCAGTCAGATAAGAATGGCGTTCTCGGCGAAGAGCGGCGTTACGGTGAAGATCACAGCGAGGTCCGAAGAAGAGGGACTTGCTGCATTGGTTGTCGGAGGTGTGGCGTAAGTGCTATCTACAGTCCGATGAGTCGGAGTAGCATAAACGATGAAGACTGCGCCGGAAAGCTTGGTGTACACGGGCGTCGAGGCGCATCATTGATAGGGAGGATTGAGATGAATTAGCGTGGAGACTGCAGGGCTTCTTCTGGGTTTGCTGCTTTTCCAGAGACAGGCAAGGAAAAAGCAGAGTACGAGAAGCGCGTTAGATCTTGTTCGACATGATCACCATTTCTATTATTGCTGAGTGATCTGTGAATGCGCTGCGATTTCGATAACTGCAAACAAGCCACTGGCTGTCATGTCGTTTCAGGGTATCTTCAGCCTCGCAAGCTGTGTAAATTTACGGCTCATCGTCCCATCATAGCCAACCTCGCAGGATGTATATCGCCATCAGCCGCTGCAGCAGCAACATCACCGCCTGACTCCACCTTCTTCTCCTTCCGCTCCTTTCCACCCTTGTCCTTCCCACCCTCATGCCTCTCCTTCTTCGCCTTCTCCTTCTTTTCCAACTCCGCCCTCCGCTCCCTCTGCTCATTCAACCTCACATTCTTCTCTCGAATCCTCTCTTTCCGCTCTCCACTCTTCCCCCCACCCCCACCAGCCGTCAATTCCACATTAATCCTCCTCGCCGTATCCTTCTTCCCCTTCCCCTTCCCAGCCCCACCATTCCTCCGATCAGGATGCATCCCACTCTCATCTTCTTTCTCCGGCGCAGTAGGATCCGGCACTACTTCCCCGCGATCTATCGCTTCTGGGTCAAAGAGACTGTGATGGAAGACTTTGAGACATGTTTTCATTCGATCATAGTTTTCGAATTCGAGGAATGCGAAGCCTTTGGATTTTTTCGTTTTGGGGTCGGTGCGGTGGCGGAGGGTGAAGGGTTGGAGTTTGGCGAAGTGCTTTTCGAGACTGGAGTCGGTGGTTTTGTAGGGAAGGTTGCCGACGAAGACGATGAAGCGGGATTTTTTGGGAGGTGCTGGTGCGGTGCCATCGGATGTAGAGGCTGATGCGGATTTCTTCGTCTTTTGCCGCTTCTTTTTGGGAGGTGGTGTGGATGATGCTGTTGCAGGTTCGGCGGTGTCGTTCGCAGACGCGGATGCTAGCGTGGGGTCCGCGGTTGTGTCAGAGAAGAGCTCGCCAGCTTTGCGCTTTTTCGAGGATTTCGAAGCGGTGGACTCTACGGCGTGCTCAGGCGCATCGTTGTTCGCATCGTCGTCTTGCTGAGGAAGCGCATCGGGCTCGGCAACTTCCTTGTGCTTTCGCTTCTTGCCCTTTTGCTGCGCTCGCTCGGCATCGCGGAGGGCCTTCTTATCCTTTCGCGAGAGTGCACTCTCTTCCTGAGACATTGCGGGCGGATATGTTGGACGCAAGGTTCGATGTCGAGGATCTTTCTCGAGCAGCTGTCGAGGATTTCTGCGGACAAGCTTCGGAACATCGGCAGCGGCTGCAGGCCGCGCTCCGCATGCAGGGTCCCACTAGCGCGAATCACTCAATCTCGTCTGGGCAGGTGCTATCATCAAGCGATTCCTTCAGCTGCCGTGTAGTGATTGAAGTGGGCCCACGCTTGCCAGAATCAGCATCCATGGCGGTTGCGCGTCTATTGCTACCTGGTCAAGATTGTTGCTATTGTTTTCGCATCTTACAACCTTTCTTTGTGTCTTGAGTATATCCATCCACTCGTGCCAAGACTATCACGAGCTGTGTACTGCTGCACCAAGATCCATCAAGCATTGAGTAGTCTGGGTGACACTCTCAGCCATGGCTCCCACGGCCGACCCGACAAACCACGACACCAGTGTAGATGCCCCGAGTGAAGCGACTCCCCTGCTCGGCGCTCCAGACTCTGCTCCTGCAACTGCCGACTATGCCACCAATGGCTCCTCGAACGGACACGCACAAAATGGCACGAAAGCGGCCCAAGAAGAGAGCAAGCCAATGCCCTATACGCAAGTCATTGTGCTCTGCTACGCCTCTCTCGCCGAGCCAGTAGCCTACTTCGCCATTTTTCCCTTCATCAATGAAATGCTGGCCCGAAATGGAGATCTTCCTTCCGAATCTGTAGGCTTCTGGTCCGGGTCCATCGAATCACTTTTCAGTCTGGTGCAAATGGTTCTCATGATTTTCTACGGACGTATGGCAGATCGCATAGGACGGAAACCCGTCCTTGTGTTCTCGTTAGCCGGAGTTTCGGTGGCAACTGCATTGTTCGGGATGAGTAGGAATTTGTGGCAGATGATTATGCTGCGATGCGTGGCGGGTCTTTTTGCCGGTACGGTGGTGACGATTCGAACGATGCTGAGTGAGATTACGACCAAGGAGACTCAAGGCTGGGCGTTTAGTTGGTATATGTTTACGAGAAATCTGGGCATTTTCGTGGGCCCTCTTTTGGGTCCGTGCTCACACGCCTCTTCCATGGACTCTCGGAGTGTGCATGCTAACATCTTGCAGGAGGCGCCCTGGCCAATCCAGCACAGCAGTTTCCGGGCACCTTTGGTCACTCTCAGTTCTTCATCGATTATCCATATGCCTTACCCACTTTCGGCGCCGGGTTGATGTGTGCCAGCAGCACAATCGCCGCTCTTGTGTTGCTGAAAGAAGTATGTTAATATGTCCTCTCGGGTCTTCCATGGTCTCGCTGACTGTGTCACAGACCCTAAAACGCGACGAAAGATCATCCTCGAAGGCCGCAGCACCACCGATGACCACAGTCGAGATTCTCCGTGCTCCAGGAGTGGGTCTCGTTCTTTTCATTCTCGGACATACCATGACTCTTGCTCTTGGGTATACCGCAACATCACCAGTCGTCATGTTTGAACCCGTGGGCAAAAGTGGCTTTAATTTCACTCCAGCACAAATCAGTTACTTCCTCGCCACTGCGGGTGCTTCCCAAGCACTCTGGACACTCTTGGTCTTTCCGCCTCTGGAACGATCGATCGGGAGCAAACGGATCCTATTCTACTGCAGCATTCTGTGGGTCTTTTTCATGGCAGCTTATCCTATTGGCAACGAACTGTTGCGACGTGGCAAAGAGACAATTTTCTGGGTCTTCATGTCGATTGTCATGGTCATGGGATCGAGCGTTAGTATGTCGTTCGGTAAGTCTCCCCTTTGTGCACGTTCGAATTCCGGAGGCCACATCACTAACGTGTATTGCAGCTGCCGTTCAACTCCTTATCAACGACATCTCACCCTCGAAAGACGTTCTCGCCACAGTAAACGCCCTGTCACTTACTGTCAGCTCGGGCGTACGAGCTGTAGCTCCGGCGCTATTCACAAACATCACGGCGCTGGGCATCCAGTGGGGCTGGGCGGATGGTCATCTGGTCTGGTTCATTTTTATTGCTCTTGCAGCTTTGCTGATTGTAGTGACACGATTATTGCCGGACGAAAGTCCTAGCAAAGCACAAGATGGGAAGAAACAGAATGGCTCGGCGAGCTCGACACGCCCGAACGACGAAGCTGAAGCTTGAACCAGTCGTACGTTGAACAGAAGCGGTGAAGTGACGCAAGAGGTCCGGTGACGATGTGGATGTCAAGCCTCACACCAGAGAGCATATTGTGCACATGGTTGGCGGCAGCGACCATCGTTGTCCACGCCGACAAGATCGCCTGGATATGCGACATCACTTGGGAGCGCGCACCGAGCGGCCACGCCCTCGATCAGCCACCGAGAACCCACGTCTACTTAGCAGCGCGCCTGCACGCGGCTATGAAATCTGGATTACACTGACAAGAAGGTGCAGAACAAACATTTGGCACCTGGGAATCATCCTGCCGCTTTGCAGCACTCAAGACCAGGATTCCGGAGCAGGGCAGGTGAGGGACGGGTAAGAAAAATAAGGTAACTGCATCTCCAAGGGATATACAGGTGCAGGATGATAGCAGGAGTCTCTGTAATGTGTTTGCAGGTATCTCTCATGTCGGGAGGACAAACATTCGCATTTATCGTACAACGTTGAAATGTCATTACCGTCCAAGATCGCCACCGTTCACGGCATGCAATGCAATAGAACGACTCTGTGCCATATAGGTCCTGGTCGATCACTGTTCAGCACTCATCGCTCCCCCAACCCACATCGCCTCTCCCGTTCGCCTGATTCCATACGCTAGCGCCAGTCTGTAGCAAGCCCACCGCAGCGCCAATTCCACCACCCCTCAAATTCACATTCGGGACACGAATCTCCGAACGTCTTCTCTCCGAGTTGACAGCAACATCGGCAGGCATGTCGGTCGCATCGCCATGAAACTTTTCCAATACCAGATTCTGCACCAGATTCGCATGCCGCTTAATCCAACCACTTTCACTGATCGTCGCGTATCGCTCAACACTGCCTTCTGGTCCATTATTGTACGTTTTCCAGTACCAATTCACATGGTGCACGGACCATCTTTTCGTCATGAAGTAAAGAATCGGCCAGGTGATAAGCCAGAGGAATGTGAGATAGAAGATCCACCGGATCCAGGTAATGCGTGCAGTGTTGATCCAATGTGGCGAGTAGATGTCCACATTCTTGTCGACCATGGGGTACGTGATGTCTATGCGGCCGCGGTAGTGCGTTGCTCGCACGAGTTTCTCGAGCGCGGGCGTGATCTGTTCGATATCGAGACCGTGGACATGACGAGATATGCGAAAGATCTTGAGCCAGCTTTTGCTCGAGCAGAAGTCTTCGCACCATGCTGTGAGAGTGGGCTTCTCCTCGTCGCCGACTTCGATATCCTGCTTGTATCCTTTTGCTCTCGTTTTGCGGAAGCTGCCTCGAAACGCTTTATCGCCATTGTCGACAGTGTAGGCTTGGCAAAAGTTGCCATTGCCTGGCTCAGGAAGGAAGGGTTGGAGACTGAAGACTATGTCGAAGTCGTAGACTCGTTCCTTCTCCTTCTTCTTATTGTTTGCATGTGCTGTGTGCTGCCAATGCGAGCCTTGAATGCGGATCAAAGGACGAGGAGGGACGTTGCGAAGGTAGTTTGTTATGTAGTCTTGCAAACTGGCGGGTTCCATGAGCGACTCTTCCATGCGTATGCTCGTTTCGCAGCCTATTGGAACGGCGTGCGAGCTGGAGGCATGTTGCCCAGGGCGCTGTAGGGTTGGCTGAGATATGCTGCGATATGCGTCGATGAGAGCGGATGGAGTGTTGGTTGGAGCGGCTACGCTGTCGTGGTATGACGGCAGTTCTGGGAGGTCATCGTCGTATTCGTAGTCGCTTCGTGTAGTGTGAAGAGACACGGCTTCGGGGTCATCGCGATAGCTGGAAGGTGACTGTGCCTTGGATGCAGGAAGGGCCGCTGCTGCGCGCTTGTGGTCAAGGTGAGTGGTCATGGTCAACAGTGTGTGCCGTTGGTAGGACAGCGCGAGCAAAGAGAGTGTGAAGACAAGATGAAAACAATGAAAGGAGACAGGATACCACCTTTGGGCCCGGGGCCAGATGCTCAAGATAGCACAAGGCGTGTCTGCAGCAGCGCGGCTGAAGTTTCAGCGCCGTGATCCTTTGACGGAAGCGAGGCAGGCGCCCATTGGCTTGCTGCCTGCGATACGAAGAACATGTCTGGCAGCCATATCAGTCAGTGACAGACTGTGCGAGTAGACCATGAGCGAGATGAAGTGGTATGTTTGTTGGTCTGTAGATGAAAGAAGATGGACGTCGACGTTGGCTGCTGGGTGGGGCTCATGCACGCGGGCTCAACTCCGCTGCCGTGAATACGAAGGGAGGTGCACGCCACGTCTCGCTTGCCTCGACCTCGCACCACATGCAATTCCATCATCAATATGGCGAGCGATGTCGAGCGGCAGACGAAGAGCACATCTATGGAACGTGAAGTACGTCGAAGAACAATGACCACAATTTCGTCGTCTACCGAATGAACCTATTCGCACCTCCGTTCGCAGCGACATGAACTCCAATCTTCACCCCAACCCAACCTCTCCGACTCCATGGCCATTCCTTGGCCTGTCTCGTTATTGGCCCTCTCCAGAACTCGCCTCGCAAGCAGGCAGATTTCCTTTCAATGATGCCCAACGCGTCTCTCTGCTGAAGCTCGTCCCAGGCATCATGAATGACCGGTCGGCTCTCTTGAGTGCACCGGCTGCCTGATGTATTCTCCTGAAACATCGACATGGGCCGCGCTTGTTTCCGCCTGACCCTGCGGGCAACATAGCGGCCTGGGCAGCATACAAGGCCACGCTCGACGGTCCTGCTCGATTCAGGCCCTACGTTGGTTGTTTGAAGTTCTCGCAACAGTCAAGAAGTCGTTCCTCACCCATCCACGAACACGTTGAGCGGAAGGCTGGCAACGACGGCGTAGTTGGGCATATCGACAACCTCCGCGAGCTTCATGTCCACGGCGACACTGCAAAGCATGTACGCGTCAAGCTTGGACATGCCCTTCTCGCCTTGAAGGTATGCGAGCATTCCACGAACCGCCTTTCTGGTCGCTTCGAGCAAGTCCGAGTCGATTCCCATAGTGTTGTACGTTCCACGATCCGGGAGAATGTCTTCTGCGGCCTTGGGTGGACACGAGAAATGCGGAGACTGCACCCATGGCTGGTTCTTCTTTACCGTGAATCGCAACGTCACCTGCATCGGAGTCTCGATGGCAACGCCGCATACTTCGCCATCACCTTGTGCTGCGTGACCATCTCCACAGCTGAACAGGGCACCGGGAGTCTGCACTGGAAGCAAAAGTTTGGCACCCTTGGTGATGTGCCGACAGTCCATATTGCCGCCTGTGTCACGCGGCGGTATTGTCGAAAACTCGCCCTCCGCCCCAGGCGCGATGCCCATGGTGCCCATGAACGGTCGTCGAGGGATCCGAATCTTGTCATTGAACCAGGCCACGTTCTCGCCCGCCGGCAGCTGCCAGATTTTAAGGTGCGGCTCAGTGAATTCATCGGCCAACAGACCAAAGTCGGGGATGACGGCCGTCCATCCCCAGTCGGCTGTCTGCAAATCTACCACCTCTACTTCCAGAGCATCGCCCGGTTCAGCTCCATGCACATACACTGGCCCGAACACCGGATCCGCCTTGGACGTGTCGAAGGATAGCAAGTCGTCGACCGAGGACCGCGAAGTGATTTGTCCGTTTCCTCCATCGATACAGTCAAATGTCACGACATCTCCAGATATGACAGAGAGCCGGGGCGGTTCATCCTTGTTCCACTTGTGGTGAGATTGGCCACGATGAATGTGGTGGCATTGATGGGAGTCCTTCCTCATGGCAGTCATGTCTGAATGCCTGGCTTGTAACGACTGTGGAGAGAGATGACTAGCGACGACACAACGACCAGCAGCGCGCACCTTTAACACTCGTCATTCGGTAACGAGGCACAACAAGCTTACCGGAAGAGGGCGAATGCGGCTCATGCGTCACGACGGTGTGGCGACCGTATCGGGAAGGTAGCCTTTGCACAGCTTAAACGCTACTCCGCGACACAGACACGGCCCTATCATCCATCACACGCAGCACATTGGAGGCACAGCTCACCGGTACCTTCCTTGTCTGACAGACCATTGAAACACCTAGAGTCGCAGGCCAGCAAGTCGGGCGCGGCGAAGTCGCATTGCAAAGGGAAATGGTCTAGGCCAAAAGTGGAAGGTGAGTCGAAGTATTGACTGCCGACTTCGGAAAGATCGACTTCGTGAGACAATTATATGGCGCCGCGTTGGTCTTGTTCAGCACTTGGCCTTCTTGACCGTCGGGCAGACCTCGCGATCTGATTGCTTCGACGTCGAAGTGAGCGCATTACCAAGTCGGTTCGCTCTGGCTTGTGCGGCTGGTGCAATGTCTTGTCGTGACCTCTCGTGGTGGATGGGGTGCATGTACGAGATCCGTAACTTTTCGCCCGTGGCGCCGATCTACAGCAGCACGTGGCAGCCTCGTCAAAAGTATGATACCGGATTGATGGGAGTGGATTGGACGAAGTTTTGCCGCGCCCGCTTGTTAGCTTTGGTATACGGACCACACGCATCGACACGCCTGGGCAGCAGCTCCTCAACATCCTATCCGCTCCTTCAGCAGGCGTCGCAACAAGGTCTCGATGCTGTAGCGGAACAGTGTATCCAAGCGAGGAGCAGCCACAACCGTAATGGACTTGCTTTTGCAACATGCCGTGCTCGTGCTGCGAAGCGACGACAGAAATCCTCTGACACGACTCCGCCGCATCGGCTCGGATACCAACTTACTTTGCGATGCTCGCCAAATCGCCTTGGCCCCGACTTCACTCTGCACGATTCGGGCGAGCAAGTCGGTTCGCATCGTCAATTCCTAAGTGCTACTCCTACACTTCAATAATCGAGAGCACATCTGTTCGGTTCGCATGCGCACAGCCGCTGCGTACGCTATCTAGTCCCGTGATAGAGCAAGCTGTTACCCGAACCCGTGCTGCCTTCCATGAGCACATAGCGCCCGATACCACGACTCAAAGCGGATTCAGGTGCCACAACACAATCGTGAGCTTAGCCAGCTCCCCATGACCGCGCGGCGTGCACGAGTGTATGCATACTGGAGCTCTTCGGTCATGGGCGAAGCTATCTGCAGATCTGAAACGACAAGCTCACCTCTTGCATGTTCACTTCTGCCGTAGCCAATACCTCACCAAACCCGGCAGCTCTATTGAAGTACACGCGCAGAGAAGCCACGCGTAGCTCGGAACAATGTGGTCGGGACATGACGACGCATCGTCGCATCGATGCGTCGACGACGGCACCTTCCATTTGCGACAGACGTCCACCCTGTACCACCTTTGCCGATGAGCAGATCATCTCAGAAGTTTGCGGACCTTGGGTCCGGTGGCTACTGTATCTGCCTCCGACTTCGCTGGTCATGCTGCCCGATCTCGATCAGAGCTCAGACTTGAAGCTGATGCCGATAAAACGAGCCGACTGAATTTTCGGCCCGTCCAGCAATGGCGACATGTCGTTATCTCTTTACTGAGGGGTGAGCGAGGAAACAGTACGGCGGGTCTCGCGCAACATTGTCTTCTGGCACTGGTGCGCTGATTAACGAGAACGAGATTGCGATTCGCAGTGCTGCCAGGGTAACGACATCTTCGATCTTGCTGTTGCTGACATCGCATGAGAATGTCCCGTTTTCACTTTTGACACCGCGCTCACCTTCAAATCTTTGCTTCACTAATAAAGTAGTTCCCCAGCAAAGGTCAATATGACAATCAATCCTGACCTTTTTCTATAACCACAGAAGTGGCGAAAAACTCCGCTCAATAGACGACTTTCGTCATGCAGAAGGCTCAAAGTGTCCATCGGGATCTTTACAAGAAGGCAGATCAGTCACTACTCGACCTTTCACCTCCACCCACCGAGCTTTCACTTGAGTCGAATTGCTTTTTCTGATTACTGATCAGTGTTAGGACTAGTCTCAGAATCCCAGGTCGTGTCGTGCCTATGGCGCTCTTTTGGCGATATATCGGATCCGATGGAACAGAGGACGTACACAGTATATAGTCTGATATGAGAGTCCGGTCTCTTGCCAAGAGAAAGAATTTTTTGTCATCGATCACGATGTTCACGTTTGTCTCGGCAGAGGGTGATGTCGTGGATTGACTTGGTGATTGGAAGAGGAGGAGAAATTGGAATACAAAGTGGCCATAAGAATTCCCTTTTGCAATTTGTACACACGCTAATCGTCCCTACTTCAATTCATTTCCGTGTCATTAAAGGGTTGTCATCGTTAATTCCCTTCTTCACGCTTCCTCTATCCAACCTTCTTTGTCTCATGATGCGATCGTCCCTTTTCCAAAGAGTCAACACTATCCCTCTGCTTCGTCATAGACTCCTTCTCGTCTTTGAGACTATACGTTTCAGAAAAGTTCCGAGAGTGCGGAGCACTCGTTGACGTAGCACCAGCAGGTCCAGTCGTCGCGAAGCCAAAAATCTCAGAAACGCATTTCATATGCTCTTCAGTCACTCTTTGTTCCGATTGTTGTCTCTTTCTTCTCCTTCGATCGAGAAAGAGGATGAGAATGAAGAGAGCTGCGAGGGCTAGGATTGCACCTATGACGCCGCCGGCTATGGCTGGGACGGAAGGGCCAGCGGATTTGTGTTCAGATCGAGGGAAGCTCGCGTTCGAATTCGAGTTTGCGGGGCGGGGAAGTGCTCTTAATTTGCCTTCTGTATTTTGATCTTGGTCTTCGCCTGGCGAGAGGAATTCGACGTTGTATCCGCAGTGCGAGCCTAAGGACTGGATAGGTTCGAGGAAAGTGTCCGATATCTTGGCAGGTTTGGCGCAGGCAAGACAGGCGTTGAATGTGTTGATCCATGTCACGTCGGAGCAGAAATTTGTGTTTTGGTCTGGAGTTGTTGCGGTGCCTGATTGCTCGAGTCAGCGTTGTGTCATGGACTTCAGAGAAGTAGGTTGAGACGAACGGCAGTGTGTAAGGCAATCTGCTTGGCGCGGGATGTGTTCCGGACCCATTGCTCTGGCTGACGCTGTAGCGATGAAGAGCGGGAGTGCGAGGGCTCGCAATGCCGCCATGATGTGGCTCGTCGGCATTGAAAAATTGAGCGACTGATTTGTTGACGAGCTTATCGCAAAGGCAGTGTATCAGCCTCTGGTGGTCTGAACGTGCTGGGGATCCGGCGCTCTCAATATTTCTCGTGTCGTGGAGTGAGATGGAGAAAATAAGCTGCGCAGCTCGGCACTTATGATATAGAGTGATCTTGAAAGGCTGGTCGATTTTGTTTCGAGGCAATGCTGGGCATGAGAGGAATCGTGATGGCGTCGTTGCTGGCGTTTGGCTGTTTAATGGCGGGTTATCGTCGACGTTCAACAGTGGCTGGACATGGCTAATCTGGTCCTGGTATTGAGTATATACTGAGCAGCTTTCTCTCGCAATCGAACTGAAACCTGCCAATGCTTAGAGAACAGTCAGTGATGCATACTCTCGGTGGTTGCATCGAAGGTAGCGCTGGGCAATCGTGCAATTGAATGGCGGTCACTCATTACTTGAACGTTTGTAACGGTGGAGCAGAGGGCAGCAAGGCCATGATTTACGTTTCACAGCTTCGTCCAGTATGGCAAGGCCGGAGAATTCTAAGCGAGCTGCTGTGACAGCCCCAATCTTCCGCAGCTCGTTTCGACCAAGACATATGCTTGGCACGCCACGCCTGCCGAGCAAAGGAAGATTTTGGACAGCAAGATCAATAGTATTGTCGCTATGCCGGGTGAGCAGCGGAGTAGCTGTCTTGCAGCAAGCGCACTGGCACAATGGTCCATGGCAGTGGTACTGGACTGCGCGCGCTGAGCTGCTCCGAAACCAATTCTGGTGGCGACTAGCGCGTGTGCCTCGGCGAATGCAGTATTCTGCTATAGGTCGGATCGCTTTAGATGTGAGGTTTTGAGTTGATTCACTTGTGAGAGAGTCGATCGTGCCAATGTGATGAACAGACGAAAATTCTTTCCAGCACGTATGGACGGAGGACACGCCGGGCTGGATGTTCGGCTGCGTGTCCGATGCTTGCCGTTTTGGGATGGGTGGGTGCTGGCGCGGCACGAGCAAGACGATGAACAGTCCTCGTCACCGGAGGCATGGTGTGCGGTGCAAATTGGATGTCGAGAGGGAAGAGGAGATGAGAGCACGAGCGTGATGTGATTGACAGATGACAGGTAAGAGCGAAGTGGAGTGGGAAGTCGCCCTATAGGCAGGCCGTGAAGAAGGTTTGTGGAGTAGGCAGGGAGCCGGGATGCTGTGATTCTGCTTACTCCTCATCTGCCTTGTGGCCGGTGCGTTGCGGTGGTGAGCGAGCAGTCACAACCCGCGCTCCTTCCACATCCCCCGTCGCAAGCTGCCCAGAGCATGGGCAGGTGGTGTAATTGAGTAGGCGAGAAGAGGAGTCCACGCCAGAAAACCAGTCTCTCATATGCGCGAGGAGAAGTTGCGGGCGCGACAGCACAGCACACACGACCTTCCCTCGCTCCCACCTGCGCCGCGCGACCGGAGCTCCACCGGGCCCCCATTGCCAAGCTGGCACGACGACACGAGACGAAGCTGGACGGCGAGCACGCGCGACGCCCTCGCTGCGAATCCGAGCGAAGAACTCGCAGCCCACGGTCGTCTGGTGTAGCCGCCAGATGCATCCATCGCCGTGATCCGACATGACGGAACCGCAAAAGACCGAGGCCACGCCAGCTGCAGCAGCTCCCGCAGCAGCGGGCACGAACGACTCACCCACCACCGCGACCTCTCACGCGACCACGAGCAAGGACAAAGATGGCCCCAAGTCGCCCAAGCGCAAGGCCTCTGAGGCGACCGGCAACGGCAACACGGCCAGCAGCACGGCGGCCGAGAACAATGGCGAGGGCAAGAAGAAGAGGCGCAAGGTCAACCACGCCTGCGTATACTGCCGGCGCTCGCATATGACCTGCGATCTGGAGCGGCCATGTGCTCGTTGTGTCAAGCGTGACATCGGCCATCTGTGCCACGACGAGCCTCGGGAGCCCGCCAAGAGGAGCAAGAGCGACATAGGCGTGGCAGACATTGCTCCTGCCCCGGGAGAGCACATGCAGCTGGCGAACGGACACATGGCACATCCTCATGGGAATGGCATGTCACACGTGAATGGCGGCTCGCAGCCCCAGCTTGCCCAACCCACGCCTGTCTCGCCGCGGACACTACAGAGGCCCATACCACAGCGCGGGAGCAATGCTGGCCTCTTTCAGAACGTGGACTGGAACAACAATCCTCTGCACAGTCAGTTCCAGGACATGCACCATCTGCATCCGAATTACATGTTCAACACGTCGGAGGTGACCAATGAGTACAATCTGCTCAATGACTTCCTTTCCTCCTCTATCATGGAAGATGGCGCCATGTATAACGACTCGGATGCTCAGGCCCTCTTTAATGACCCCCTGCTGGCCACATCCTCCATGACCGCCCATCTTACGAATCCGAATTTGAGTACGCAAATCGGACAGCAACCATCTTCATCGAACCCGGGGCAGCAACAGCAACATCAGCCACAGCCGCAACAACGACCGACATCGCAGCAGATGCAACCTCCCACACAGCCGCATCTACAAGCAGGTCAGGAGATATCACGGCCCGGATCGACCTTTCCGATTGACTCCCGAGCGCGAGATAAATTCTATATGACAGCTGCAGACCCCGCGGGTCTGTCGTCTGCGGAAGACCGTTTGCACAAATTACTGAAAGCCAAGTATGACGCTGGCATGCTCAAGCCGTTCAACTACGTCCGTGGCTACGCTCGCCTCAATCAGTACATGTCGAAGAACCTCACACGAGAATCACAATTGCGAATATTGAAGCAGCTCGATCGTTTCCGACCCAAGTTTCGCGAGGCAATGCAGTCTCTCACAGATATGCAGTTGGTGCTGGTCGAAATGTGGTTTGAACGAAGCTTGATGGAGTACGACCGCGTCTTTGCTTCCATGGCCATTCCCGCTTGTTGTTGGAGACGAACAGGAGAGATTTTTCGTGGAAATGCGGAAATGGCGGAGCTTGTGCGTGTACCCGTGTCAAATCTGCGAGACGGCAAGATGGCAATACACGAAATTGTCAAAGAGGACAGTCTCGTTTCATATTGGGAGAAGTTCGGGGCTATTGCATTTGATCAATCACAAAAGGCCATCCTGACCAGCTGCACCCTCATGAGACCCGCGCGGCGAAGGGAGGATGCGGACGAAGGAACGAGCACTGCAGGCAAGGACGGCAAAACCACAGAGAAGGTGAAGATGGAGGCTGTACGATGTTGCTTTTCCTTTACCATTCGGAGAGATACCCATAACATGTGAGTTCTGGTTTTTATTGCCCTCTTGGACACATGCTGACCTCTATTGCAGACCCTCCCTCATTGTAGGGAATTTCCTACCCATCACTGAGCGACGACAGCCAAATGCGCAGCAATAGGAATGCTCGCACCAGGCGGCTGATCATCGCTATGTATTTACGCCCGACAAAGCTGATGACCTCTGGGTTGAGCCTTGATTCAACAACGACTTCAATGAGCGATTCCAGTCTGGCGGCCCAGCAAACAACCACGATTTATGTGTTTGTGTCATTTCTGTTTTTCTTTTCTGTACTGCGCATATCTGTAGATACCATTCTGCATCAAAAGTAAGGGAGCACTGCATGGGAAGAGGCGAGAGTGGAATCGGTGGTAGCAGGTAGACGAGCGCGAGCTCTCAACCACGAAACGACATTGATCAAGCTGACTCACTTGTTCATCAGTAGCATTTCCTGCAGAGATGATGCAGCGTTCGGATCCAGTATGCGATCAAAAGGTGAAAACACGCAACAGTACGCAGGACAGCAAGGTTGTCTCGGGCAAGTGAATTTACTGTTTATTTTCCTGATGGCTGACGCCTTTACGAGAGCTAAGGCCACGGGTCCAAGAGTCGCCAATGTCTGCGGCACAGGCGTGCATCACATGACTGTCTGTCCCTCTTCGTCCAGCTGTTGCCTGGGTCTCGTCCAGCCACCTTCCTACTCTCGTACTTACCGATATACTCCGACAAATCTGACCACCATGGCTGCGAGGACTCGTCTCGTGGAATATATCCTGTTGATTGTCGCTTCACTAGCCTCTGTTTCTGCGACTGTTGGATATCCTGACTGCCGCGATCCGCAGTGCTTGCCTATCGCAGTCCATGATGCTCCAGGCGTGGGCCTTGACCTCACGGCAGGTTATGGGTAAGTCTCAAAACCATAGTCCTGGTTTTGAAGCTTACACTTTCCGAGAGTATCAAGTGTGAACGTCTACGATGGCCCTACCAGGGATCTCGTCAAGGTTGAAGCCGCGCAAGAGTACAAAGATTTAATCGTGCGATTGTCTTCAAGACCGCCGGCTCGACCAAGCTACATCGGCTCGCTCAAAAGATGGTGGAACAAAAGATGCGGTCGCCCGAGCACTCCAGACGTTGGCATCATAAGCGATCTAATCGCCCAACTGAAGAACGCTACAGAAGCCGAGCTAGGCATCAGCCTTGACAAGATTGTTCTCTCTCACCTCCGATTTCCCGCCTTGACCGCCGAGGATATCGGCGATGCGATCGAGTACGCCGGCCTACAATCTTGGCTCCACACAAGAAACAACGGCGAATGGGACCCAAATCAATTAAGCCAGAACAGAGCTGCCCTCGCCGCGCATGGAGTGAACCTCTGCCAGGAGTACGGTTCCTGGCAAGTCTGCGTTGAAGGAATCTCGGCGAACGTATCAACGTTGACGGTCTATTATGCCTCGTTCACGAGAAGTGCGCTTTATACGAGTCTTGACACTTACTTGCAGCCCTTCGAGTTTATACCAGAACATGAACCGCACTTCTTCGACAGCGCACTCGGTCTGGACAACATGCCGCAATTCGATTCCGAAGATGCATATTGGGCTTCTGTGCGGGATAAACTCGTACCACGGAACGTTCGCATACCTATCACTCATGTTATCGTTGGAGGTGAGGCCGCGATGATGCCCGAATTCCGAAATGCGCTGCGGAAGGCTCTGTTGAACGCTTCCGTATCTCAGAGTGCAATCAACGCTATCTTCACCGCTGATGAGTCCTACCCATCGCCGTTGTATGCTGCCGCCAGAGGCGCGGCTTTGCTTGCGAGATGGCGACAGGAAGCACGGCTTCATTGTTTTGAGAAGCTACGGAGGTGCAATGAACAGCGGGCACGTGAAAGAGAGGGAAAATCAGCAGCTACGACTTCGGGGCTGAAAGCGGATTTGTAGCGATTTGAAGTAAGTGAGCACTGTCTCAGGTACGTGCTGTTGCCCTCAAATGATCAGGATTTTGGCAGTGCGAACAGGATGAAGCATATAAGATGTGTGGACAGCAGAACAAGGTCAATAGCGTGTCCGGTGCAGAAACATTGGGGAAGTTGAGCGATGCATATGATTGCTGTGACAGCGCCGTTTCCATTATTCATAACTCGCAGATTTCTGCGCGAACTTCATGATAGAATTCTGGCCCCGCTAAGAACAGGAATTGCCTTTAACATTGATTTTTTGGGCCCTGCGAGGGTGAACGTGCATCGTATATGCCCTCCATCAGGACAGGTTGGGTTCCCGTCGTGAGCGCCCGGCCAATAGATATTGTTATTAACTCTGACGGCCGAGTGAAAAATGTTGGAAGGATTGTCGGCACACTATCGAGATCGGGGGTGTTCGATTAGTTCTCGCCGAAACAATCGAGCCTTGAGCAGATGATAATGATGTAAGGGATATGTCTTCAGATAGAAACTTACACAGGCGGTATAAAGTTGGTGCTGGTTGCATTGTGCATCCCTCGGCACACCAACTATTGCAGATGTAAGTAGATAGACGGAGATAGATAAGGGTGCGGGTTAGCATACTAGAGTGGCAGAACTGATATGGAAATCCCGCTTCAGTAGTTTCTGCGATCATCGACAGACCAAAGATAATAGTAAGTGTCGTTGGTTTCATTGCGGTAGTGCAACAGAACTTCCTAGCTTCGTAGCAGAAGGACACGACAGCAGGTTGCCAATTTATATCCTAAGCACAGCAGATGTCGGCGTGCTTGCAGATAAATACGGCCGTAGATCAGAAATCATGTTCGACTATCTTGTATCGTTTTTTTTAGAAAGAGTGAGCGAAAACCGGAGCGGGCCCAGCCTGTCCAGGCTTCCAGGTATAGGACCTCGTGTCGCACATCACTGCTTACATCTGTATTGCTTCCGATTCTCTTTCTTAGCCCAGCAGGTGAGAGTGCCTCACACCTCCGGGCCAGGTCTAGGCCCTGTTCGCCTCGCGTGATTATTGATTCTGATTATTGCCAAGAACAGAGGTGTTTGCTCGAGTGGTCCCCTGTCCTGCGAGGGCCGTACCGAACGTGTCCAATATTGAATCATCCGCTGAAGCAATGGCAACCCGATACTCCCTCAAAGGTGCACAAGTGGGCATGCGTGCGGTCGAGTTTGATGTAATCGATGTTTGCGGACGACCCTGTTACACGTCCATATGTAACGAGCTCAATATCTTGCATGTCGAGTGTTGGCGGAAGGGCTATGCTTGGTTCAGAGAGTACCTTCCACTTTTGCGTAAAATCGGATTCGACTCGACGCCAGCCATAGACGGTCGCGAGCTCAGTTTGACTATGTTAGTGTTGATGTGCTTGAAATACATCTATCTGCAACCGTCGGCCGGAGGTTGCAGCGAATATATCACCCGTACGTCTATACGCCGCAACAGACATAGTCTTCATTTACATTTCTATGGCCACGATCCTGAAGTGCACGTTTAAGGGACAGCTTGTTACGGACATGGAGATCTGTGCAGAGCTAGACTGAATGACATACTATACAGGTAGAGTCTGACGTACTTAATAACCACTATGCCTTGTTCCACAAAGCCAAAGACAACCACGCTCTTGCTAGTGCACTAGGGTGGGCAGTCCTTGGAGGACTTGGAATCGAACGAAGTGCAAATGCACTGCGGGAAAGCGCTAAAAATCAAGAAATCAGAAAAGTTGTTAGACATAGATGCCGCTGCGAATTCTTATCGCAGTCAACTCGTTTTTTCTTCTACTTACCCATCAGCCCTTCTGTAAGTCCTAAGATTTCGAGCTTCTATGCCAGAATGCTTGGCGCACTGGGTGAGGCAATTGGTGTCGCTATTCTCTTCTACGCAGGATGCATCGTTCGCGGCTTTAACACATCCGTCGTAGTGATTGTGAACGCATGAGTGGACAGTTATAGGGCAGCATTTGTCCCCAATAGACCATCCGTATGTGAGGCCAGAGTAGAAGAATACAGCGCTTGTTGTGAAGATGACGAGCCTCATCGTGATGACAGACAACAGGCTTGAGAGGTTTTGCAGTTGGGTAAAATGTAAGTGTGATGGGAGAAAAAAAGGAATTTCAGCGGCGAGAGTCAGACGGATATAAATGCTGCAGGGAGTTCGCCACGCTAATCGAGAAGGTGTCAGCGACGGGACTGGAATACAGCCCTAATGCTGCAGGTGTGGAACGGCAGACAGGACCTGTCCAAATGAATAAAAAGCTTGGTCCCTACACAAGACGATGCTGAGTTGGGTTTTGTCCTGTATCGACCCAATCGGCCGCCTCGGTATGCTTTCTAGACCTCGTTCTACCAATAACAACGCACCAGAGAAAACTAGTTGAATTATACACCATCACCCATTCATGGGAGTGTGCTTACAAGTTGAGACCTACTCTATCTCCCGTACCACGCGTGCGATACTGCGGCTGTAGACGGATATCAATGCTGCGGGCGTTCCCCATGCCGACCGAGGAGGTCCCGGTACTATACAGCAACCTGCCCTAAGTGACTAAGTCTACATTCCTGAAACCTCTAGCGCTTGGACACCACCTGTCTTAAGTGTTGCATTTTTTCACACAGAGTTAACGGATCGACAAACTAATCGATCAGGTGGATCGCGGAGTTCCGTGACTTTGATTCTGATGTATTTAGTCTATGTTCAGTACTAAGTGTGCCATTCCTATGCCATGATCACTGCTTCAGCCCCCTGTCTGACATATCATCGACGATATTTTGAATAATCTTAGGATCAATGACCTTCCATGCCTGCGGCGATACCTCTCTGAGGGTATCCTTTTCATCGCCCTAGAGAGTTGCAGGTTCACAACAAAGGAATCGGAGAGTGTTCCCGATAGTCCGATCCTGGAGCGCCTCCGAGCGGCGCAGCAAAGACTGCGAGCCGCGACGATGTTGGACTTGAAGCTCATAGGACATCACGAAGACTTCGTGGCTGAAGTTTTAGACGCAAGCTCATATTCAGGTTGAGAAACGATCGTGAAGCTTCTCGTGTGCATCGGTTGCGCCTTCTACGTCGAGCAGGACATACAGCGGCTGCGCGTAGATGACTGCAGCAACTAGGTATGTCGGTTTGCTGAGCTGCTTGTCGACGTTGCTCAGCTCCTCCTCCATGACCGATTCGGCTATTTAGAATCCGTCCACGCCTTGGGTCCTGTCCGTCTACTTGAGCAATTCGCCTTGGAACATCCGATGCAGGGTCGAACTATTGCGTCCATCGTTCGTCTCAATAGCATCATGAGCTTCCGGAAGACTACCAGATCTGGGCTTGTCCGCGGCTACCACATCAGCGATACCGCTGAACAGTTGCACCAGCATGTTGGTTAGCATGAATCTCGCACCTCAAGAGAACAGACCTCTATCTGCGTTTGGCAGCCGTAGGGCGCAACGGACCCATTATCCGTTCGCCTATACGCCGCAACAGACCAGCATTATCCACATCACTACGGTCACGATCCTGGGCGTCACCACTGTTGTCCAAGCGACCCCTAGTGCTGACCCCGCTATGCGTCAGCGCAGAGCATATGTTCTCGTGCACGAAACACGCAATGTATGTACAGTACTGCGCACAAAGAATCGTGCCTTTGAATTGCGCTCATCATCATTCGAACACGACGCTATCCAGTCATCAGACTTTGCAATCATCTGCAGCCCAATGCGGCGTTGTCTCGCCATCGAATACACGCGGCGACGCGGCCTGCACAGACCTTTACGTCTAGTCTACAAACTAAGCACGTACTGTATCGCTCTACATATCCAGCCGTGCTCAAAATACCCAAGCACTTTACTCTGGTCATCCTGGCCTTTGTGGGATCCTTTTCACATTCGAGGAAGCATTCGATACGTCAGTGCCTCGATACGGCTGGCCTGGAGCGCAATTTTTGAGCTGTGCGCAGAGACTTGGTAGAGCAAAGACTGATCGTAGCAATGCATTGGTGGAGGGTTGCAGACCAAGGACTGATCTTGGCACCGCAGTCACGAACATACGCGCTAGCGGGCCTGCTAGCCTGTTTGGGAAGTCTCGAGGAACAGCATCGAGCTTGGCTAGCCTCTGAACGTGTTGACACGCACATCACAGCATGTCATCGGATCGCACGATACGGAGTACTGCAGACATAGTGCCTGACACTCATCATCTTGTCGAGTCGGCTGGCGGAGACAGATTGGCGGCCGAACCTAGAGACAGTGCAGGCTGCGATTACATTCTCAAAGAAGACGTGCAGGTCTGCAACTCAGGGCTCTACGTCGGATGTCGAACAGTATTCTGACCAAGTGGCATTCACGATCACACTGATACAAGAACCGGATTGTGGGAATATTTCTCAGTTGTTAAGGCAGCAAACGAGAGTAATCAATGTGAGGTCCACGTTTAGGGACAGCTTATACGGACATGAAATGCTGTGCAGAGCTAGAGTTGATCGACATAACCATATCATTAACATACAGGTAGAGACTGACGTAGTAATAACAACAAATGCCTTATTCTACCAAAGTCAGTCAGAGAACGACCACTGCGCTCTTCCAACAAGTCGATATCAACAACCAGATTCCTTAGAATCGAACGAAGTGCAAATACACTGCGGGAATGATCTAAACATAAAAAAGCGTCAACATAATCCTCTGAGATACATCGAATCAAAACTCGTTTGTTTTCCCTCTAACTTACCCATCAGCCTTTCTGTAAAGGCTAAGGTGATTGAATGGTTTGTTGGTATTATCGGAGCACTCTTCTGTGCAATGGTAATGTTGATTCGCGTCGTTGACCTCTTCTACGCAGTATTCGTAATCGAGGTGAACGCATCCATCGTGACCTTGGGCAACGCATTTGTCGACATTGTTCTTGCAGCATTTGGTTCCAACGACCCAGCCGTAGGTGAGGCTGGAGAAGAGTATGGCGCTTGTTGTGAAGAGGACGAGCTTCATTTTGAGAGATAACAGGAGGCTTGGAGTTTGCAGTTTGTTAGAATTTGGGTGTGATGGGAGAAAGAAATTGAAGAGACGAGGAACAGAGGGCCATATATGCTGCAGTGGTTCATTCTCCATGCCAACCGAGGAGGTCAGCGACAAAAATAGACGAATACCAATGCTGGAGGAGTTCTCCATTGCAATCGAGGAGGTCCTTGTACTGTACACAGCTCTCGAGCTTTGCCCTAGGGTTCACGCAACAGTCAGAAGCGACGGTTTAACCAAGCTTGGAATTGTTCAACGTGAATAATCAGACTACAACGCTCCACGCCCGTGAGCCCTAGAATAACCCTCCAGGCCTTGAACCTTCGGCCTCGAGCCAATGAGCCCTAACCCTTTAGGTCTTGAACCTTCGTGACGAAAGTGAGCACCGTAAGCAGTCTTCCTGCCAAAAGCTTGAGAGGTAGAGCACGAGAGAGACGACCCGGTAGCCCATGGCCCAGGCGTTCGGTCAAGATGCCACATGCGGTTAAGATGCGAAGCGAACACTATTCTTTGACCTTGCAACATGCTAGCAGCAAGGTCCGGCACTGTCGCAGCCTGACGATCAACATGCAACCAGAGTTGCATGCTCAGTACAACGAAGTTGTGCTACGAGCCTTACTAAGCTCCTCGTACCTCGTTCCTTTGCCAGCACGTCGGTACTCGCCTCTCTGCTTCTGTTCTACCCTTTTCTTCCGCTCCATCCTCTCATTCACTCAGAATCGACGCGTCTCCCAGCAGCGGGCATCTGGGACAGGTCAAGCGAGCAGACATCGTGGTCAATGAAGCCTTCCCTCCATCCCAGCGCCGGCCGCAAGGACGAAAAGCTCTTAATCTACGCTGTGCAGCCCGACCGGCCAGGTGCGATGCCGGACGTCGACTTCTCGGTGGCGAAGCAGAACTTGGAGCAGCATTCGAAGCCTCGAGTTCGCAGCGAATGGAAAGAGAACGATGCGTCAACAGCTGTCGCCTTCCAGACGCACGTACGATGAAGTGGAATGTCGGAAGCGGGTTATCTTTGGTGCGGCGCGACGTTCGGGTGCTCCGCAGAAGCGTCGCACCGTTCTTGTTCCGTTCCGAAGCTTACGTCGCTGAGGCTTCGCAAGTGCAGTCTGAGAAGGAGACAGGTGAGCAACAGGACGTCCCAGGACTACAAAGTCCTCCATCCAGCCCAAGTCTCACCGGGACCGACGGTAAGGCTGAGCTGATGTGCACTTCTCGTGGAGCGCGGTGGCTTGCATTTAGCGAGTCGCAAGGTTTGGTCCAGATCTCAAGAGGCGCGCAACGCCAAGCTCCATCGTTGGCTGGAAACGACTTTGACTTTCTCATGCTTCGCGCCCAGATCCACGTGGCGAGCTGGCAAAGGTAGGCAACCTTTCCTCTTGTGGTAATCTTCTCTGATGCGACAGCCGCTTTAGCAGAAGTCCTTCAGCCTCATGTCTTGCATGGCTGAAGGCCAGCTCGAATGCGGTCTAGCCAAGGGTGTCTGGGCTGGATGATGGCTGAAGTACACTTTCCTCACGCGTACGCCTTTGCGGTGACCCCGTGAGAGAAAAGTCTACACGTGGAGAGCTGTTTCCCTTTCCGGGTGCTGTGTAGATTGGCATGTTCGCTCTGGTCCGGAGGCGTTGAGTCGTGGGCTGGAATATATGTCCTGGGAGGCGTACACGTCCCAGTTTTTGTGAGAGAGTTGTTTCTGTTGTTTCTCATCTTCTTCATCGCAGCATACACAGAAGGGGTCGGAGATTTTCCTTCTTCGCCACCATGAAGTTCTGTTCACTCATCCTCGCTGCTGCGGCTGCAGTCAGTGCTGCTATCGTACCTCCTCCTGGACTGCAACCCAGACAAATGTCATTCTGCGGCACTGTGGCGAGCAGGTGTACGGGTTCTAGTCGACAGGCACAACTGACGACTTACTGCTCTTCCTACCTGCGGATACCTCGAGTTACAACGACACGAACAGTTACAGCAGCCACAGTGAGGCCCACAACTACCGTCACTGTGAGAGTTGCAGGCATTACAACAATCACCACCACGATCAGTGTCACCAGAACATTGAGCCAGACTACGAAGACGAATGTCGCCATAGCTGCTGCGACAGTCTCGACAACACAAACGACTACCTCCTTCTCGACGAGGACAACTACTGCAACCAGGACTGTAACAACACGAACAGCGACTTTCCAAGCTCCAGATGTCACACAAATGGTCTCCAAATGTGCTGCGCCTCCAAACCCCGACGCTGCGATCACGATCATGCGAGTAGGAAATGGCGTTTCGAGAAAGGAGAAACGCGAAGCATCTGGCGACGATGATATCGTACTCGCAAAAGAGCTCATGGAACGACAAGCTGTCGCCAAACCCGCTTGTCTGGCCTCATACACCAGCGCTTACAGGCAGAGTTCTGCATGTAGCTGTGCTTCAATTCGTGCTTCCACGAGCACCTCTACAAGATTTGTTACTGCTACAAGCATCAACACCGCCACAACGACTCTCACCACGAGCGTGAATACGATCAGAGCGACGGTAACAAGCACTGTCGCGACGGTCACACAGATCGTCGCAGAGACGGTCAACGTGCAGAGTACTTTCACCTCGACAATGATGAGTACGATGACAAGAATCGTTCCTGGGCCGACGACGACGGTTCTGAATAATGTAAGCACCAACCCTTTCCATCGCTTGCACAATCATAAATACTAACATTCTTCTTCCTCACAGGTCGTCTTCACTCGCACATTGCCTCCCAAATCCACAGTCTACACCCTCGGCGGCCCCGCCGCACAACCAACCTTCTACATCCAAAACGACCAACTCAACTACGCTTTCCTCCAAACTTGGAACGACAAAAAGAACAAAAAGCGAACCTCCGAGATACAGAAACGAGACGCAGCAGGCACAATAGCCTTCGACTCCATTCCCGCCTCCTCCGCCCAACTCTTCTCCCTCCCAGCCGGCATGTCCGGCCCCCTCGCCTCCTCCGACGGCTCTCTCCTCGCCGCACAATCCATCGATACCATCTCACCAGACGGAGAAGGCTACGATAATATCGACGTCCAAATGGTCACAGCCACCGACCTCTTAGCAGCAGCGGATGGAACAGCAGCAGCTTTCGGACCCGTAAGCTGTTCCGTCACCGCAGGAGCGAATGGAACTTGTCCGATGAATTGTTGGTTTACGGGACAAGGGATGGGGGATATCAATCAAGGAAACCCTTTTGGAACGTGGATGTTAGGACAACCTGGGGCGAGTGGAGATGATGAGACGTGGGGGGTTTGGGCTGTTACGCCTTAGGACGGAGATACTTCAGAGGAGTTTGCGATTTCATGTCTTGACGAAGGATAGATTGGATTTTTTTTTCAAGTACGATACCCCGGTGTGCATTAGCGAGCGTGGGAACGAAATCTTGAGCATAGGTGCATTTGGAGGAACGCTATAGCATTATAGTCTGATGAGGAATTTATAATGAGATATATGATGATAACTTCGATGCCTTCACTGCTTGCTGTAATTGTTTTATTGCATCTGGCTTCTAGTTTCCTTCCGTGTGCTAGAAGCGAAGCGACAGACAGCAATGCCAAGTTCTTTCTCGAAGGGCCGTGAGACAGATACTCACTTCGACTTGAATCTGCTGGTGACACAGCAAAGTGATGGTCAGAAATAGACTGTGAGTCACTGATAATGTGGTGCAGATCAACAAGCATGAATCAGGCAGGAGAAAGTGAGGATGTTTTCATGACATTGCTGCGTGGTTCGCAACGAGTTTCGCGCTTTGCGCTATTGGTCTGCTATGCCAAAAACCCAAAATGCAACGCTCCCAACCTATCGCAGTATGCATTCCGAGATTGTCCTACCAGGAGCATCCGAAGACGGGCGCTTCTTTTCTCCCTCTCTATGTTCTCCACCCATCATATTCCATCGACTCGTGTATGCTGTGCTTCTTCTTCTATGCAACGCTAGAAAACCCAGATCAAAACAAAAAGCCAAAAGCAAAAGACCCCCATGATAAAGATGCTTCATCGTAACTCGTCTCATATTCATCAGCATCAACGTCAATCATGTAACCAAGAGGGGGTATCACAGATATTCCGCATCTTCATTCCTGTTTTCAATCTCAAGAAATGCGCAAACGCTCATCATCGTTTCTTCAACTTCGAAGGTAAGAGGCCTGTGGTGAACACACAGCCCAGCGTAATACCTCCTGCCATGTATAAGAATTTCTTGACCGTCTCGGGATCTTTCAGACCTTCTTCTTTCTGCATGGCCTGAGCGATGATAGGCGCCAGGATCGAAAAGAGTCTGCCCCACGTTGTGGCCAATCCAGTGGCTGTACCTCGAATTTCCGCCGGGAAGACCTCAGGTGTGAACCCGTACAGCACAGCATTGAACATGCTTTGGAAGAAGTATTCCATGGCGTTGAGGCTAATATTCGAAGCAGGTGAATTCGTCATGCTGAAGAAGATAATCGACAAACCCATGAGGCCGGAAGAGATGGTCATGGTCCATTTCTTTCCCAGACCTGCCATGCGAGTCATCATGGCTCCGAGGACGACGCCGATGATTCCTGGTGAATAGATCGCGACATAATTGCGATAAGTTTGTTCCAAAGACACGTCAATTTCGCTGTTCTTGATGGCGATGATCTTGGGGAAGTAGTATCCTGCCAGAGTGAAGCCGAAGAAGTCACAGATGTAAGTCAGCCAAACGAGAATGGTGATGAAGAACATCTCCTTTCCGTCAAAGAGCTTCTTGTACTTTCCGAGTTCCTTCTTGACTTCACCTTTCCAGTAGTTCTTATCCGTGAGTTCCATCCTGTTCTTAACATAAACGGCATCGGATTCGTCTTCTGCATCTGCACGTTCGAAGTCACGGAGTCGCAAGGTGCACTCCTTGCCGTTCTTCCTTGCCACGGCTTGCAGAACTCGGATTGCTGCTTCGTCGTTCCCTTGGCTGATCAGGAATTTAGGCGACTCTTGTACCTTGATAACACAGCACCGAAGGATGAAGACGAGGACATTTACTCCTCCGATGGTATATAACACATATCTCCAACCCATGTTCTGGGCCGACGAACAGCAAGCCACGCCCTCGGCAACGTTCTTGCAGGACGGCAAAGCATCGGCTCGGCTGAAGTCTGGTGAGCAGGAGTGCGAGGGCACGAACGCGTAGGCGATGGCGCTAGTGCCAACAACACCAATAGGCTGGAATATGGACAGCAGAGCCAGAAGGAAGCGTCGGTTCGAAGGCAGGAACTCTAGACAGATGGTGGTATCGACAGGTATGTTGCCCCCGATACCAAATCCAATCACGACGACCAGCGCCAGGAAATGCCAGTAGGCGGTGACAAAGCCAAGTCCGAGACCAAAAGCGCCGCTGAAGAGACAGGTCAAGTTGAAGACCCATCTTCTCCCGATCACGTCCCCCATGATACCCCAGAAAAAGGCCCCCGCAGTCAAGCCGGTGGAGAAAGCCACGGATATGCTGCCCGAGACCTCGTCTGAGAAGCCCATTTCTTGTTGCAGGGGACCCAACACCAGGCCAAACGCCTGCGACCACAGCAAATCCAGCAGGTATCCGAGACCACACAACGACCACACGATCCATTGGTAGCGGCCCATTCCGTGAGAGTCAATCTCGGTGTCCACCATTCGGTACTTCCTCTCCATGGCGGAGAGAGTAGCACCCTCGGAGTCGTAGCCGGGGATTTCATTTTCCTCATGATCCTCCTCCTGCGATAACGTTCGTTCGCCCATGAGGCCGTGGCCTTCTTCGGAACTGGTGCGGTAGTTGCCATCGTCTCGTTTCCGCTCTTCCAGGAGCAGAGGAATGCCCGAATGGGCTCTGTTGAACGTCGGCATGACTGGCCGGGCTGGCTGTTATACGGGGACAACAGCGGCGGCGGCAGCGAGCGACAGAGACACAGCGTGGAAAAGGATGTGACTCGCAGGTAGGCTTCTACATCAGGGGGGCGACAGCGGGCGATTATGAGGTTGTTCGGTGGAGCAGGAGGCGGGTGCTAAGCGACATGCTCTGCAGCGTCGAGAAATGGTGTGTGTGAATGTAGAGTGCACGGCAAGGCAGAGCAGGTAAGCGATTCCAGGGTGCGGGTGTGATTCTTTCTTCCCTGTCGTCAGTCGCACGCCGGCCCAACAAACTTTCTTTGGCTCTGGCGGCGCGATCCAATGTGCACGCGGGCAAACGACTTGACAAGGCGATCGGTGCGATCTCGTGAGCTAGCGCCCGAGTGTGCATAGATTGACTTTGGGCGCCTCGTCACTCCACAGCTGTGTGCAGGAGGAGCAGAAGCACCAGAATCCTCCTCGCTGGAGAGGCTGAAAAGACGAAAATGGAACGGGGCTTATTCGCGCTGCAGATGGGAACCACGAGGGCTGAATGCGACGTGCCGAGGTCACACTGGCTACATCATTCCCAGCATTGCCAAACAGACAAGGAACAGGCGCGCATGTGAGGAGAGGCAGGAGCCAGTGTGAGGAGCATCTGACGGAAGGCACGCGTGCGGCAACTATGATGCAATCTCAAGCCACCGAAAACGGAGCTGTGTCCGCCTGCCGCAATGCCAAGGCCAGGTTCAACCAGCCAGCAATCACGACGCGTTAATGCTTTCACTACGCGTTCTCTCACAATTTCAGCCGTCTTTCTTCTTAGTTTCGAGATGTGAACGAAGCTTCGCAGTCTGACAGCCGTCTGAAGCATGGATCTGGTCCATCTCGGTCATTTTCGCGGTGGGATTCCCATGTGACCTTTGGTGCTACTGCTTCTGCCGATAACCTCGCAGCTCTGCCTATGGTGCTCACAGCTCAGCGGAAAATCGAAGAGCTCCCCTTGCACTCGACCAGCTAGGAGGACAGATCGCAGATCCCCTCGGACTGAGCTCTCTGCACTCCGCCGACCCGGCTCGTTTGCCAGGTGCTGAGCTTCGCACGTTTGCTGTATTGAACATGTCCTCGAGAGTCTTCACGAGAAAGACAACGCATGATTCTTGCCGAACCTTGCTCAGTAAGAACATCCAATACAAGGTAACAACTTAGCCTGATGGTGGTTTACGTATTCATTCCAACTCATTCAAGACCGCGCGGAATACCAAGAACATAGGCGAACTTCATAAAATTTTGCTTCACTACCTCCCAGCACACCCACACAACCGCCCCCTCCACCACCCTCCTCAATTACCCTAATGCCCTTCCCATCACCGCCCAAGATCATTTTCCCCCGCCCCCCACCAATCGAAGATCCCTTCTTCCGAACCAACTTTCTCCTCAACGGCGCCGCCTCATCCAACCCATCATCATCATCCTCAAAGAAACAAGCCGGGTACTGAGTTGGACCATTGCCACCACCAATACTATCCCTCCTCAACAACGACCCAAAAGAATTCCTCGGCTCAGGCGTCGGAGCAAACGAAGGTGATGTAATCGTCGTTCCTGTCGTAGCAGTTTCATCTGACCAGCGAGATTTATATTTCTCGTTGCTGGAGTAGACTGATGTTGGGGAAGTGTATGCAGCAGTAGTAGTTGACGAAGAAGATGTCGTGGTGCGGCGACTACTTCTCGCACTGTTGTTCGCGTTTGAACTCGGAGGCGAGCTTGTGTTAATTATTGAAGCCGAAGGCAAAATCCTGAGTGGAACACTAGGTTTCCGTTGCCGATTCGCCAGTCTTGCTTGAAAGGAACTTATACTATCGTTTCGTGTCCGTACAGATGAGGAAATGCTTTCTTTTCGTGGACGGTAGGTCGTTTCTGGTGGGGAGTAGCTGACGCTGCTTGCTAGGCTTGTCGGAGGGGAGCTCAGATCTCGTAACGTCAGAGGCAAAGTGTCCGCGTGTAGGGTAGGAAATTGTGGCTGTCGACGTGGAGGTGTAACGTCTCGGATTACGGGGAACAACGTGTAGCCTCTTGTTAATGTCGCTGAGGGTCGAGATGGTGGGGAGATAGGGATCAAAGGTTGGTCGGATTGTGCTTTTGTCGCTGCCCGGCGGCGCGTCCTCGGCAAGACGATAGCTGTCTGCTTGGTGGGAGGCAGATTTGTGCATGGTGTCGGAGTAGCTTGTAATCCAAAATCAAACTGCTCAATCGCAGGATCAAGTTTAGGAGTCGGAGGTGGCGGAAGGACAGGACTGGCAATTCCAGGTGAAGGACCGCGCATGTAGTAATCTAATATTCCTATTGAAATTTCGGATTGTCGAGGAGACGGCGAAGTTTTGTTATGGCGGTCTTGTTGTTGTTGTTGTTGCTGTCCTGCTGAGAACTTGGAAGTACATGACATTGTTGGACTGTCGTAGGTCCGTAGCGATTGAGTTCTGCTGTACGAATCTACGTTCTCTTTTTGTGAATTTGATGTGTTTCCGCTAGCACTTTTCATTTTCCCACTCTGCTTCGAAGCGACCTTCAACGACTTAGGTCGCAAAGCACGTTCATTGTTCATCGTTGACGACGGCCGCGCGCTCTCACGTCGAGAGTCAACTCGTGCGGGCTGCGTCGTAGAGTCCTGCGTCAAGAGTTGGAGGTCTTCTGAATACGGTCCCATGGTCGCCATATTTGTGGTTGACCTCGTTAGAGCAAGCGAAGTAGACACGATCGAATGGAAGCACAACAACCTACTCAGTAGGGAACGCTCGTCTACACCCTTATGGGAGTTCCAGCAAGCCCAGGTCCTGCCATTGGGACGGATGTGAGGGTGGAATGCAACCGTCAACAGAAAGCCAGGAGTCCCATCCCAAGCACCAGGCCAGGTGAGGAGAGAGCAAAAGGTCAGCCACACAAGTGGGTGTGAAGAAAGCTTGCGATCGAGACTGCCACAGCTCGATGACTTGCATAACTTTTCACGCATTGCGTCTAACTGGTGCGTGAGAAGCTGAGAGAGTCTGTGGACCTATCAAAATTTGCGGAGTCTCTCCACGATTCCACAGCGCTGGGGACGCAAGGGGCAATGTGAACAGAATTCTGCATTGCTGAGCATGCGAAAAGACATGAAGAACGTGTAAACAAAACAGATGGATCGTGATTCGCATGTGGCCATGCGCCATCTCGCAGTATCGTCGTTGCTCTCGATCATATTCATTGCACCGGGAAACTGGACGATTGTGAGCATGTTTGTGTTGGAAGTATCGAGTCGCAGTTCTCAAACCAGAGCGCAAGGCGCACGACTCTCCTTTGCAAACTTCGCGTCAGGGACAGTGGCGACAGGAAGAAACCATCTTCACACCTGCGTAAGATCCGAAATCCTGGTTCTTTGCCCGCCTGGAATCCGTCCCCAGCTTTTGCCCCAATGCAACATAACGTACCATCGCCAAAAGTTGCAAACTCAACATCATGAATTCTCGTCAAAAGCAGCCTGCAAATCCAACATCTGCCCACCTTGCGTACCAGTAAACAGCTCACTCCCTTCAAACGTCGACTCTTCTTCTGCCCCATCCACAGCGCCGCTGGCTGCTTCTTTCGAAGGAGTTTTCAAAGGTCTCAGCGAGCCTCGGTTGCCATTCATCCCAGCAAGTGGCTGTCGAGCCATACTTTGTCTCACTCCTGTACTTGACCTCGTCAACCTCCCACCTCCAACACTCGCACGCGGCTTCGCAGTCGTCGTCAACGGCGCGGCAAACGACAAAGACTTTCGCGGTTTCTGCCTCTTAGGCGTAGGACCGCTTTTGTCTTCTTGGGATGAGTCTCGGTTCCAAATTGACGATTCGTCAATGTTTGAGATTGACAAGTCCACCTCTTCGGCAGAGATATGCGAGTAGTCGTCGGGTTGTGTCTGAGTTTGCTGCACCATAGACTCTCGCGAGCGATGCGGCAAGCTGCCACGAGATTGGCTCTTGTTGATATCCATCGCTGCCATAAGATTGGCACGCATTGATTCCGCTTCGGCGATTTGTTGGTCTTTCTCCTGACATTTACGCTGATACCTATCGACTCTCTTTTTCAGATCAGATATCTTCGCATCCCGACTTTCGATCTCGGCCGCCTTGGAACTGGCGAGGTCGCTGCATTGTAGCTGCACTTCTGCGAGCTGTCGGTGCAATTTGTCGCTTGTTGCCTGTAGTTCCTGTGCCAGGTTGGCTCGCTCGCGTTCTTTCTGTTCGACAGAAGCATGCAGATTCTTGATCTCTCGCTCGTGCTCTGCCCTAATCTCGTCACGCTCTGTTTGACATAATCTTAACTCTTCCCTGAGTCCAGAGAGCAAACGAAGCTTCTCGGCATCATCGCTGCTCGTTGATCGAAGCTGTTCTTCGAGGTTGTTGTTCGCCGTCCTCAAGCTACTGGTCTCAGCTCCCATGCTACTGACCTCACGTTCAAGCTCGGCCACACGGCGATCGCTGCTCGATAGGCGTTCTTGAAGCTGTTCCCGCTCAGTCTCGGCCTCGTCGAGACCAAGCTCAAAGTTCGAGACCTTCGCCACGAGCTCGTTGTATTTTGACTTCCACTTCGTAGCCTCCTCTTCAGCATCTTCCAATGCCTCTTGCTTCGAGGCTACATGTGCTGCAGCATCCAGTTCAGCCGTCTGCTTGGCAGTTTTCATTTCGGCCAGCTGTCGTTGAGCTTCCACTTGCGATCGTCGAAGTGTTTCCTCCAGACTGGAAATTCGCTCAAGGAGTTCGGCATTTTGTCTCAATGCATCTCGAAGGTCGTCGGCCCTTGTCTGCTCCTCTTCTTCGAGTGATCTGACTTGCGACAGTGAGTCGACATACTTCGCCTCAATCTCTTCGAAAGCGCTTGTGAGAGCTGTATTGTGTTCTTCAAGTATGCGCACTTTCTCCTGTTCTTCTCGCAATGGCTTCTCGACATTCTCACATCGAGCTTCGAGGTTCGCACAAGCCTTTGCGAATAAGCGCTTCACCGCGTCCTGCTCCACATTTGCTCGCGCCTTGAAGTGAGTATCCACCGCCTCTCTCCAGTCAAATTGGACATCTGAATCCTCTGACAGGTCCAAGCCTTCCAAACTCACAGCTTCTCTGTCCTTTTGGCGTCTGTGCATGCAGTCGACATCGCCACGAGCCGAAAGTGCATGCAAAGTAAGCAAGATCGTCATGGCAGGAGCACTGAATGATGCGCCTTGCGATGCACGCAACAGTAGATTGCTGATCTGGTGTGCCAATCTTGATCTGGCTCTTCGCAGTGCTTTGTGACACCAGCCACCTGCTTGATCCTGATGAAGTTCGACCTCGTATAGAAGATCGTGCAGGTTCTGCAACTTCTGCAGAAATCGAGAGTCACCTAGTGCTTCCACGATCTGATGACTCGTTATCCTTTGGCAGCTGACGATCGCCTCTGTGTCGGCAACAATCTTGGTCAACGCATCTGCACCTACCGCAAGTGCTGCAGAGTCCATTCGAGTCACGTACTCGACAGCGTTGTCAAGCAGAATACCAATCGGTGCTCTTGCCAGCACTCCAGAGAACAAGGCACTATCATCGATGTGCGGACACAAAGTGTGTATTTGGTGCAATTGCTCCGGCTCCAGAAACGTCAACTCCAAGCTCTCCAGTACAGGATGTGGTAAACTATCCAGCTCGCACAACTTCCCAACGAAACGCAGAGCAAGTGTTTTGACACGTTGCTCAATGTCTCCAGCACAAAGTCGTTCCTGCAACTTGCGAACCATTCCAGTATTCGCCATAGCCCAGATTTTCCGAATGTCCAAAGGAATCACAGCAATGATCTCGTTCGCCAGCACCAAGGCCTTCACTTTCTCAGGCGTGCAATCGCTTGGAGTCGCCTTTGCCGCCAAGTAAGCTGATAGCACAACCAATTGAATGCTCTTCTGAGCCTTGCTTCCAGTGAAGAATTGCTGCATGGCCTCCGACTTCCATCGTGAAGAAACTGGCGTGCTTGCCAGAAAGTCTTGAGTATTGTACGAGCTCGACGTCAAGCGGAATTCCGGGTCCGTAGATGCGCAAACCAAGTTCATAATGGACAAGCAGTACAAACTCAAGCATCCATCGGGTGTGCTAGAACTGTTCTTCAGAATCTCCAGAATTTGGTCCTCAAATCGTGACATCGTCTCGCTGCTGAGAACTCCCAGCAGCAGGCTTCCAGTGCCAGAGAGAATGAGGTATATGGGTTGAATAGTCGCCGGACATGGTCTCTTCGCAGCTTCTTCAACGAGCTGAATAAACAACGTCTGCGCTTCGGCTGGTAGCGCCACAGTGTCCGGCAATGGCAGCGAGAGTAGCGCAACACTCGCTCTGACATATTTGGGATGATCCTTGCCAGACGTAATCGCACGAGCTACTGCGCTGTGTAGCAAAGTTGGCTCCTGCCGCAAGAGCGCGTTCCGACACGCCGCATTGAATGAGAATTTCGTGATGATATCCAGAACATATGTCCACTGCTGTAGTCCTTCAAGAAGGCAAGATGCAAGTGTTTCGATCAGGCAGGGTTTCGCAGCGGCCCATTGCGCAATGTCGGCATCGCTGCATTTCTCGGTGATGCGATGTAGCGTCCTGAGCTGACTCGGGTATGGCGATGAGGTGATTCTGTCGACTTCCGCCACCAGGCTCTCGTACTGCGCCATGTCCAGGAGGGTGCTGTACTTTCACTGTCGTTGTCGCGACATGCTGTGCTGTGCGGGCTGCAGTCGAAGAAGTGTCAGCTCGCTTGGCGGGCCGGTTGGCGCGGCGACCAAGGCAACTGCCTCAGAGTGGGTCTATACCACGATTTAAGTTTTTCTTACTAGTCCGACGTGCTAAGTTGATAGAAATTCTCTGCGACGGCCGGGATGACCTGAAGGGATAGAGGAGGTTTCTCATTACTTCCTTCTACTTAATCATACATATGCCATGCGCTGTGCTCTCAAGCCTACACGCGGTATCGAAATCTGAACGCTATGCGTCGTAATCGTTCCACATCATATGCCACGTTCCATATGCCAGTCGTACATCGTTCATAATAATAGGGCCTCCCGCCGTCCAAGCGTCCCAGGATTGCTCAAATCTCCTTACATCTGCTAGTTGTGGCTCCTCCTCACCAACCGCCGATCTTGAACTCCTGCATCATCAGCGTCGGCAGGACAGAAGGGGGCAGCTTTGCGCTCGGGTCATGCAAGACAACCCCGGTCTGCGTCGTAGTGGAGTCATGTCGCTCAAGCATGTGAAAGGAGTCACCTGCGTCAAGGGTCCTGGGTGTGCTGAGACATCCTAGATTGGGTTTGATGCCATCACGATGCCAGTCTGCAGTAGGCAAACGGCAGTCGAGATGGTTACCAGTTTCGGCCTCGATCTTCTTAGCCAAGATGGCCATCTGGAGCTCCCATCTCCAGCGGATCTTTCTTCGTTTTTGTTCGAGTGTGTCGTTGAGTTTCGCGAGTTCGCCGTTGCACAATCGCTCCAGCTCAAGCTCCGCTTTCCGTTGCTGGCGCTTCAGATCCTAGAATATGTCAGCAGAAGTACAATGTCGGATCGGACGCAGATACACACCTGAAGTGCTCTGTCTTGCCGTGACGCTCGAAGCCGAAGCCTTCGATTTTGCTCACCGCGCAAGACGTTGATTGCACTTTCGTGCCTGACTTGCATCGAGTCTCTGTGCCACCTCGCCTTCTCTAATTCTGCAAGATCTTGCTCTGTGACAGTCCGGTCGTGTGCTTCGCCAGTACTGTATGTCCCGGCGCAATACGCTTCCATGTGCTTCAAAGCAGTTGCATTGTCGCGCCGTTCCTTTTCCTGAGCCTCCCTCAAGTCAGACTCTGCCTTGACTTGCTTGTCTTCCGCATCGCTTGTGGCGAAAGCGTGCTGTTCCTGCATCTCCTCGACCGCTGCCTCGTGCGTGGAAACCATGGTCTGTCGCAGCGTCTCGTGTTTGGCCAGCAGTTCCTCGCTTTGCTTTGATGCCCAGCTCAGCAACCGATCGCGTTGCTCTGTTTGTCCAAGATGGAGAAGCTTATAGTCCTCACGAGCTACTGCTTGGTTGAAGTAATCATGGGCTTCCAAAGACAAGGGCACGATGCTAGCATCGTCGGATAGTGTATGGCTGTCGCGATCGCCACATCTGATAGCTGCTGCGGTATGAGCAGAGTTGCGACGCGAGCTGCTCATGGATGGGCTCATCGATAGCGCATCGTCCCACTGCTCTAGCTTTACCAGCAACGCGCTCTGCTCTTCTTGCGTCATAACACGTTCCACCAGGCTGCCTGGCACAGGCCTCCCACAACAGCTTGGTACCGCTCCTGTCTCAGACTCTATCGCTGTCTTGACAGTATTGCGCAATGCTTGCGTGCACAGACGATGACCGCATGTCAGTCTGTGTACAGCACGCCTCTGATTCAGCGGATCATCCGGGCAGTGAGGGCATTTGTTTCCGCCTGCGGTGAGAGAGTTCGATCGATGGCGACGTAACAGATTGATGCCACGGAGCTTGCGGAGATGCCTTCTGGGTGACAAGTCTGGCGATGCGGGTTGCGAAAGTGGTAGGAACAATGATTGACGAGTTGACGATGCTGGCGAGAAAGATAGTGACTTGCGCCCATCCGGTACTCCACGCGAGACGAAACTGTCGTAGTCTCTGAACGATAGCGATGCGCGAGAGTGCCTTTGATATCCCTCGTAAGAGATGTGATCCTTGGAGGTCTCCGAGAAGGTCGAGACTAGGCCCGTCGAGTAGGAGGTCCGTGAATCGATGGACTCAGACCGACGAGAGTCGTCCGAGCAATATGTCCCAAATGGCTGCTTGATGTCTGCCACATGCTCCGCTTCAATGTCCAGCCCAAGTTCTTTCGCGTCTGCCTTCAAACGCTCATCCAGCTCATCTTCTGTCTCCACATCCACCTTGAGCAGTTCCAACAGATAGGCCAAGTCTTGTTCGACCATCTCTTAGCATCATCGGCAGGTCGTCCAGTGCGCGAGAGTTGCCCAAGGGAGATTCCGGTTTGCGCTTCTTGTGTGTCAGAGGTAGATGCCCTCTGTCTCCTTGCACCACTCGCTCCGGTCGGTGACAAATGGCCCCTCGATAATCGTAGTGTCGCACAGCGTCTGTGGCACAACCACACTCAAACCTCCTCGGCCTGCGCCTGTGAAAGAAGGACAATGAACCACCACAGCTCGGTGCTCGCACGACAGCAGCAGGAGTATTCGTAGACCCGGGCCAGGAGGGAAATGGAGATGTGAAGTCCGTCTTACACCGGCAAGTTCTAGCAGGGTTGAACGTCAGAGACGACTCCCAGGATGCGCCAACTGCTCCTGGACGCCAGCGGCAGTCCGCCAAACGGCGGGTGATCGTCCTGCAGCTTCTGTGCCTCTTCTGTCGGGAGGATCACCGTCGTCGAACTCTCCGAGCTAAAGTGCTGCACGTTCGCTTGTCTGTTGCGCATCAGGAATGGCGGTGGTGCGCCGTCAAACGTCCGACTCGTATCGCAATCCGATCCTGTGTTTCATCCACCCCCGTACAGGTCTGGCCAGCAACTGCAGAACCATTGCCAGGTTCACCTCGAAGGCACCACGGCGATTTGGCGCACCCTTCCCTTGGTTGGTCTTGCAAGCAGCGGCGGTGATGACAGCGCGCCCGCGCATTTTGCCTTTTCCGCCCTTCGGCTTCCTCCATCCTCCTTCTGCACTACTGCAGCCAATGTGCAGCGCGGCTTGACTTACACCAGAGCCTGGGACGCTGACATAACCCTTTCATGCACACCACAGCGCGGCACAAACTCCTATTCCGGCACGTATCACGAACTGGTACCTCCTCCCTAGTCCCTACCTCTGGTACCGCCGCTTCGCTTACGCGCCTCCGCCTGTCTGCAATAGGCACGGAGGGAAAGCCAGCATCGACCGCGAAAAGCTACGACGAGGTGGAAGACACAAGTGCCGCCGACGACTCGCGGCTCTGGGACTGCTGAGTCCACACTTGCCCCAAGAAGCAATCCAGCAGCAGAATGGCGATGTGGCCGCAAAGCGCTGCGGCGGCTTCGCTCCACCGTGAGCGCCCCGCGGCCTCCGCTCGAGGACTGCATGACCAGTGACTCTGCGATCTCGACGATGGCACAGGAGAAGCCCTAGGTCGACTGGTGTCATTGTTTTGCGTGCTGCGCGCGGCCGGCCAAGCTGTTGCTCAGATCTCGCGCATCTGCCCAACTGCTGGTGACATCCGCTTTCGGTGCCGAGCATCAGCAGCCAGCGAAGCAAGTTTGTTGAAGCCGTGCAGAACGCTGCCCGCCAACCACACCTCGTCCACTCGTCCTGACAATCTCATCTGGTGGCTACCGCCACCTTCAGCCAATCTGCTCGGGGTCTCCGCCTCATTACCACCTTCACAGCCATGTAAAGCGCCCCGGTTGGACCCCATGACGAGGAAGCTTTCTGCAGCTGTGCGGCGTGAAAAAGTACTCCAGCATCTCGACAGCTTGTGCCGCCCCGTCGGGAGCACTTGCATACCTTGGCTGGTTGTTGGTCTTCGCCAGGCGATCAATTCTGACAACAGGCCTTCCAATCCACGGCCCACGTAGCAAGCGCAGTGTACGCAGCTAGCCCACCACTCGGGACTGACCAGCGCCTAATATGCCAAGTAGACGAGCTAACGCAAGAAATACAAGTAGCGCCTTGCGCAATGAAGTGGCTTACGACTTACCAGCAGTAGGATCATGTGGCTTCTTTCCAGCGCCCGATCAGATCGGGGAAGCAATTCCAACCTGCAATTGTGCACAGTATGCCTCGTAGCTCGCCGACAGTCTGCCTTCCGAGTGCTGTATCGATTTCGTGCGATCGCATGCTACTGCGATTTTGAGGTCAGTCCGGTCGTCAGTCCCATGGCTCGCGCACAGAGTCACAACTGCGCACATGACAGCTTCAAAAGAGGCACAGATGCAGAAGGCAAGTATCAACATACGAAGACTCTTCTTGGAAAGCACTGCGCAAGACATTTGGCTGTGCCTCACTCCACGAACGTCACCGAGTCAGCTGTGCAGGAAGCGGATGTCTCGACGCCGGCCCCGCGCCACAAACTCGCTTCCAACTTCAAGCCCTCGAATTCGTGGTGATCAATGATGATGATCTCACCGACTACGATCGCAAATGAAGATCAGGAGAGTAACACAGATTTCGAGCTCAATGGTTCAGTCGTGGGAGTCGCCGTGGTGTAGGAATTCACATGGACTCATCTTCTATCCTCCACCCGTCTCCAGATGGGCTTCGCAGTGCGCTATGATCGATCAACAGGACCGGCAGGTGAGTACCAGGTCCCGAATTCTTTCGTGCATCCGAGTGATCCTTTGGTCGTCTCTCCTTGGTTCACACTTTCTTGGTTCACACCTGCAGCCATACTGTTTATTCACCTCCTAGCTGCGACCCCACAACCTTCAAGGCTATCGAAAACATCGGGGAACGATTGTTTCCGTGGCGATAGGAAATGTGCCGCCATGGTCCTGCACAAGTGGAAACTCCGACGCAAGTGTCGTCCTAGTCACCGCCAATGTGTATTGTGTCGTGGCATGCTCGCTGTTGGATTGTGGTCGTGCCTTCTCATTGATCAGACCGACCACGACTGGGCTCCGATCTACTCATCCAACGCACCAGTATGCGTTGCGAGGAAATTGAGAGCTCTGCTGGATCTCACAATAGGTCGATCGCAGCTTGGCAGCTGTACACCCTACGATGCGTGAGAGTGTATGGCGCAGCCCGTTCACAAATGCAGACATATAGAGCATCACCGTGCACAACAAACTAGCTCGGACGCATTATAAGACTGCATCGTGTTGCTTTCGCCATTCATGGACATGTCGACTACTTATGGACAGCTCTCGCCCCGGTCTTTGGCAGCACCATTTGGGCGAGGGTTGACCACATCATAACATGGCAAACTCGTCAACAATCCTCCTACTGTTGCTGACAGCAAACATTGCTGTCATGTATCACAGCGATGCTGCTACTTGACCAACTTTCGTCTTGATGAGTCTTACAACAGATCGAAATGACCTCTCAAGAGGCTCTCAAGAGGAGGACAAGAGGGAATTCGCAAGCCCAGTGCTTGCAGAGACGCCAAAAGCCAAGAAAGTCAGACCAGTTCGCAGAGAGACATGGGACGAAAACATTGTGGTTCATGACCACACAGAATACTTGTCAGCAGGCTTCCGACGGGGCAGTACGGTCCCGAAGCACACTCTAATCACTCGAGCAGTTTCGCCGCGTCTTCCAAGCAGGTTTCTTAACGTTATCGACGATCCTACTGACGAAGATTATACGCCATCTTCGAAGAAGCTGCCACCCTCGCGACATACCCTCGCCGCAGACATATCTGACAATGCTACTCTGACCCCCTACGAAGACTCGCCAGTTCCAGCACCAGCGCGAGAGAACAGCAACAGATCCATTGGCCGAGGAGTACCTGCTTTGCGCAGCAGCCACACTCTCCGCCCAAAGCCACACTGGCTCAGTCATCGGAACGATAACTCTGATCCGGATGGCAGTGTCTACGACACCGGCCTCTGCAAGGACAATTGCGCAGACCCAGCGACCGAAGAAATGCTTCACTGCGAAGGTGATGTGTGCTATGAAGGTGGTGGATGGTTCCACTTACACTGTGTCTAGTAGGCCATCATGTGCCACCTCGACCCAGATTTGGTAGTTGACATTTGTATCACAGCTTTACTACTGCTCCTCCACTGTCTGATGGAAGAAAGTGGTTCTGTTTTATTTGCCGAGATGCGCTCAATTCTGGGAAGAGCAGCCGCGGACTTGTGCCCAGTGACGAAGAGTTGACCCAGAAGAAAAGGGATGGCAAAGGCAAGGGAAGTAGACTTGGCGATGATCTGGCATGGGAAATGAAGAAGTGATCGATCGAATGTGGTCGGCAGCGACATTGCCTCCTGTTCACCACATGTGTTGCACTCACGCTCTTGTCATTGCTTGAAGCGTTCCGATTCCACGGGCAAAAGTTGGATCGGGCAGCAATAGCTCACGTACTTTTGACTCCGCTGTGATGTCTCATCATTTCTGCTGCAGTAGGGGGTAGATCTCGAGACTAGGCTGATATGAGCCTCTCCAGAAAACAATAGACCATTGTCGCGTCAGCAGTGAAAACATGGTGCAATCAATGCCTAGGCAACAGCATTCTGGGGTAAGCTTAACGATCACGCTTCCCCTGCAGCATTGCAAAACCAGCTCCAAATGCTACCACCTGATGATTCTCCCAAGTAGATCGCAACCTGCATATCTCCGCAGCAGACTGTCTCAGTCACAAACGAGCCCACCAACGGCTCCAGCTCCGCCATGCCGACCCGCTCAGTCTACCTCGCCAAATATCGAACCAGCAGTCGAGAACGCGCGCACTTCGCCATCTTCGTCCCCAATGCGCAACATGATAGTCCAGATCACAGTCAAACTTCCGAGGCTCATGAAGCGAAAGGAACGATAATTCAAGTCATCGGCGAGCCATTGATGGGCGGCTATATTTTGGAGTTCAAGCGCAACTACGAATGCAGCACCGATCCAGCTTTGGAGATTCTCAAGTATCTGGGCAGTGTGGATGACACCCATTTGTTCGAGCTCGAGTCGGACGAACTTGTCGTGGAGAGCACGCCCCGTTCACAGCTGGAGCGTGGAGCACAGAAGATTCCGCCTCCTCGGAAAGGGCAAGATGTTCGGGCGCCGATTGATGGGGTGAGTAGAAGCCCCTTGGTATATGGTAAGCGGACTAATTGAGCGATTTCTGTAGGTCAATACCAGGAGGTGTCAGGAGTGGACGACTGAGTTCATCACCCATCTTGCGGATCTCGGAATGATCGATCGAGAGGCCGTCGAGCGTGTTCAGAGCGAGCGAGATACGTCAACGCATGGGATATTTGGATACTGAGTTGTTGTTGCCTGTCCACATTCCGCGTCCTCTTTTAAGGCGCGCAGCTGCGGTTGTGACCTGGTATTGACATTCTGTCACCGTGTGTCACCGCGCAATGGCCGCATGAAGAGAAGCACAGCAGCAATTTGAGGGCATAAGCTTGAGCGTAGTGCTTGGTCTCATCGAACGTCGTGTAGATGTGCTTCCGCAGCTCCTTTGTCGGAGATGAGTCGCGCGGAGCTTGCGGTGTTACGACTGTCAGGAGACGCGACTGCCCTTGCTCGGAGATTCGGAGGTACGGAGAAACCAAGTCCGAGCAGCGGTTTCATTCCGAACTCCAATCACATCCCGTCCGAGCTTGCCGTTGGAAAGCATTCTGCCAGAGTTCTTAGAAATGTTGCCAACGTACCACTTTCATCCCAGGCTTTCAACTGCGCAGCCCAGGCATCAGCCGGTGGGCAAGGCACTCGTTGCGGACTAGGTGGGCATCCGTAGTCGGTCCACATGGGCAGGCATGTCGGACATAGCAGGTACAAGAGTAGGCCAGATGTCGACTCTTATCAGATCTGTCTTTCTCACTTCCATCTGATTATTCTCTATCAAAATGACTGCCGCACTTAGGAACGTTATTGTCGTTGGTGGCTCATATGTCGGTCTTGTAGGTGTCAACAGCCTGAAGAGAAATGGTCTCCAATGCTGACACAAGCGAACAGAATACCGCCCGAGAGCTCATGAGCATCCTGCCACAGACTCATCGTGTTCTCCTGATCGAGCCTCATACCCACTTCAATCACATATTCACATTTGTGAGTTTGTTCAGCCATCTCACTCATGCTCTAGACTGACTTCAGATCCAGCCTCGCTTTGCCATTCTCTCAGGGCACGAACACAAAGCCTTCGTGCCGTACACTGGCGTTTTCCCGTCCTCCTCTCGTCACAGACATGTCGCTGCACGAGCAACAGAAGTCCACTCCAACCATGTGCAGATCGACAACAGATGGGAAGGCTCGCAGAGTATTCCTTTCGATCATCTCGTTCTCGCCACTGGCACACACTTATCTGCGCCGTCGATGATGCCGCACAACGATTCTACATCCTCGATCGACTATCTCCAATCTTATCAAACACAGCTCCGAAATTCTCGTGCGGTTACCATTATCGGTGGCGGAGCTGTAGGAGTTCAGATGGCTCTCGATCTCAAGGAGCTGTATCCGGAGAAAGAAGTCACGGTCGTTCATTCACGAGATCGTCTAATGCAGAACTTTCACCCTAAGCTCCATGAAATCATCAGCGACGCGTTTCAGGAGAAGGGGATCAATCTCATCACAAGCACGCGCGCAAAACTTCCTCCGAACGGAGCATTTCCCAATAACGGACAACTCTTCGAGGTCGAGTTCACGAATGGCCAGCAGCCCATCTCTGCAGACTTCGTCATTCCGGCGACAGGTCAGAAGCCAAACAACCACCTTGTTTCAAGTCTCCCATCATCGACAACCGACGGTCTTGTGAACCCAGCGAATGGTTTCTTGAGAATCAGGAAGACTCTTCAGCTCCAAGATCCCGCGTACGACCACATCTTCGCCGTTGGCGACATCGCAGATACTGGACTTCACAAAGCCGCAAGACCCGGCGGCGCACAGGCAAAGGCTGTGGCCAAGAATGTGCTGAGCATGATCGAAGGACAACAGCCAGAAGCACAATTCGAGCACAGCGTTCGAGCCATACATTTGAGTTTGGGCTTGGTCAGTGAAGATCACCCAGTACCGCGTTATGAATGCTTTGCTAACCAGGATGCCGTCTAACAGAAGCGCAACATCATCTTCCGCAATCCGAACGAGGCGGAAGGACAGACAGAACCAGTGGTCATGGAGAAATTTGAGTAAGTCTGCCGCAGGACCTTGTCATTAACCGGTCTTGTAGGATTCATGGCTGACTCCATCGTTGCAGTGGTCGAGAAGATATGGGAGTCGAGGGAATGTGGGATAGGTTGAATGTTTCTCTTGCTCAATTACAGACGCCGAAGACGAAATGGGAGGGCACAGAAATCCGGGCTGAACTGTGAGAGAACGTATCTGTGTGTTAGAAAGCTAATATCATTAGATGCACTTCGCTGTGCAGCAATCTAATAAAGTTACAATCATCATCAAACCCATGCAATTGCGAGAACACCAAGCCTTGCAGTGTAGTAGAATGTTGCGAGTGTAGGAGCAATGCTCCATCTCGTCCTGCAACGCTTGGAGGATTCAGCTGCATGAGCCGTCTGTCCACTTGCTGCCGAAATACGAAGCACCAATCAGAGACGGCGCTTCTGTTACGCAGGATTCCAGGACCGATCATCAACTCCACAAAGTTCAATCGCCAACGGTGATAATTCTATGCCAGTGCGAAGCAAACGGAATTGTGTCAGAATCAGGACGTCCCAAAATGTTGTTGCCTGGGTCGCCGGAGCCATGTCGCCAGCTACAAATACAGCGGCCGCCCCAATGCTGGAAGTCACAGACGCTTTCCGCGGCTCGTACTTGTCTCTGGAGGGGACATCAATGTCTGGCCGCATCTGTTGAAGCGCGCGGTACTATGCAAGGCTGCATGAAGCAAGACCATCTTCTCCTTCGAATGTACAATGGCCATCAGATCATCTGCCAAAGGCGTGCCAAGCTTCAATGATAACGCAAGCCTGAGATCAATCCCGGTGTCCACGCTTTCGGACCTACAAGACGATGACCTACCACCTCCCACATACGGCGACTCATATGGCAAACTCAGTGGAGAGAAAGACGGCCTCGGAACTACAGCCTATACCACGGAGGATGGTCGCGTCAATATTCGCATCAATCAATTGAACAGACGTCTTTCGCAGGTCTTTATTCCTGCTCTGCGTGAAGAGGTACAGAACACGCAAGATACCTCTCCGCCTCCTCCACCCTACATACCGGAGTCCTTAGGAGGCCACGATGGAGGACCGCCTCCACCAATGAGCATCGTCATTCACATCGTCGGCTCTCGTGGAGATGTACAACCATTCGTTGCCCTTGGTAAAGTGTTGAAGAACACATACGGTCACCGTGTGCGCCTGGCGACTCATCCGGTCTTCAAAAAATTTGTGCTGGAGAACGGGTTGGAATTCTTCAGCATCGGAGGCGATCCATCTCGGCTTATGGCATTCATGGTCAAGAACCCCAGCCTTATGCCAAGCTTTCGCAGTGTTGCGGACGGAGACATTAAGCAGCAGAGGAAGATTGTCAGCCAATATATCCAAGGATGCTGGCGATCATGTTACGAGGCAGGTGATGGGATGGCAAGCACTCCCGCGGACAGCGACACTTCCACTAGCCCCAAAGGTGGCCGTCACGAGACTTCATTCAAACCATTCGTTGCCGACTGCATCATTGCCAATCCTCCAAGCTTTGCTCACGTTCACTGCGCTGAGAAGCTGGGTTGTCCTCTACACATCATGTTCACCATGCCATATTCCGCTACTCAAGCCTTTCCGCATCCTTTGGCTAACATCCAATCTAATGCCGATCCTCACTTGACGAATTACGTGAGCTATGCCATGATGGAACTTCTGTCATGGCAGGGTCTGGGCGATATTATTAATCGGTTTCGAGCAAAGTGGCTAGGACTGGACCCAATAAGCCGTATGTGGGCTCCTGGAATGCTGCAGCGACTAAAGGTCCCACACACATACTGCTGGTCGCCAGCTCTTATCAACAAGCCGAAGGATTGGGGCCCGCAAATCAACATTGCAGGGTTCTATTTGCTCGACTCGGTCAGCTACGAGCCACCTTCCGGTCTCAAAGCATTCCTTGCAGGTGGCCCAACTCCAATATACATAGGCTTCGGGAGCATCGTCTTGGAGGATCCTGCTGCTATGACAAAGCTGGTTTTGGAGGCTGCAAGAATTACAGGCCAACGTGTTCTCCTCTCGAGAGGATGGGGAGACATTGGAGGCGACAACATTCCGGACAATATCTTCCTGCTTGGAAATGTGCCACATGACTGGCTGTTCAACCATGTATCGTGTGTCGTTCACCACGGCGGGGCAGGCACGACGGCCGCAGGCATTAGTGCTGGGCGTCCAACTGTCGTTGTGCCCTTCTTCGGCGATCAAACATTCTGGGGTTCAATGATTGCACGCGCAGGTGCAGGTCCTGATCCCATCCCATTCAAGCTACTCACTGCAGCCAAGCTTGCGAATGCTATTGAGATATGTTTGAGACCAGCAAGTCTGGATCGTGCCAAAGATCTCGCGCAGAAGATCGCATCGGAGAACGGGGTTCACACCGGAGCGCAGTCCTTCCACCAATTCCTTGAAGTAGATCGACTCCGATGCACTCTGCTCCCATCTCGGACAGCCGCGTGGCGTGTAAGGCGTACCAAAGTCAGGCTCAGTACTTTGGCAGCCTGCACTCTAGTGAACGCAAATCTTCTGGACCCTAGAGACCTAAAGCTGTTTAGAGCACAAGAGTACGAGACTGACAGAGGTGCCACGGATCCAATCTCCGGTCCGTTCTTTGCAGCTTGTGGGGCATTCAGCAGTATGGCTATGGGTCTTGCGGATGTTCCGTACGAGACAGCAAAAGCGCTCAAGATGCCTTTCAGGAGCACTCAGCGAACGGATGATCTTGATACAGACCCTACCCACTCATCCCGTGAGGTGAAAATATCCACCAACAGGTCGGATCACGAGTCTATCAGGTCACGCAATCAAGCAAGTAACGCCCAGTCGGAGAGTCCGAGACGCAATGCCAGTGATATCCAGGCGTCAGATTCACCGAGCGACCAGGACATGTTGCGTCAGAGCTTCCCTCATTCAAGCAAAGGTGCTGGACGTTTTGCTAAAGCTCTTGTGCAATCGCCTATGGACCTCTCAATGACCATCACCAGAGGTTTTCATAACATGCCAAAGCTCTGGAACGATGATACCGTGCGCCCCTCCACAAAAGTCTCGGACTTCTCGTCCGGTGCTCGAGCAGCAGGGAAGAACTTCGGACTCGGTTGGTATGATGGAGTCACAGGCTTGGTCACCCAGCCATGGAGGGGTGCGCAGAAAGACGGCGCTGTGGGCTTTGTCAAAGGGATCGGAAAAGGCATGGGAGGGTTCGTTGCCAAGTCGGGCGCGGGCAGCGTTGGAATACTGGGCTACACGATGAAAGGTGTACACAAAGAGGTACAACTTTTCTTCGCGAGCAATGTCGGCAGTCACATTGCTGCTTCGAGAACAGCCCAGGGCTATGAGGAGTGGCTGCAGTGCTCCGAGGCTGAGAAACGGGATGTCATCGACAAATGGAAGCTGATACAGAAGTATTTGAAGCGCAAAGGGCATGATGAAGAGATGATTCGAGATCTCTTAGCTGCTCGTGCAAAGGTCGACAACCAGGATGGGGTAGGTGAACCAACTAGGAATTTTGCAAGGACAGAGAGTGCCCAAACCACGACTCAAGTTTCCGAGACTTCATCGCTCGTAGCGAGTACTCCAAGGACTTCTGAGGATTCACTTCGAGGGATCAGCTCGTACGGAAATGGGCACCACAGTAACATCCACATGCCAGTCTCTGACGCACAGACCGAGACGTGCCTGCAACAGACATTGTCCCAGCCTGCAACTCCGTCCGTTCCTCAAGACCAATCAGCCTTCATCTACGAACATCCCAACAGGACCGGAGCTCGGATGATAATGCTGCAGAGACAGAATGCTACATCGAGGGTTTAGTGGAGAGATCGGGAGCCACGAGCGGGGAAAGACTGGGCTCTCATTCATACTTGTCACACCATTCAAGTCATAGTGCAGTTTTCAGTCGCCATGATCATGGGAAGCAACAAACAACGTACCAGCCGGATATAAAGACAGCAGAAGAGAAGACAGAAGAAGAAATTGTGCTTGAATATGTCAAGAAGCAAAGCCTTCTGGAAGGTCTGCATCACGAACGACATCCAAATCGTGCTGGCCATTCGACAGTCGAAGCTGAGGATGAAGCACTGCGAAGAGCAATAGAGCTAAGCTTGCAAGAACAAAATTCGTGCATACTAGCACCTGCCAGAGGTTGATACCACTATGTGGAATATTGTCAAAGCCCATAGATGAATATCGATGGAGGAGCTCGATGTAGTTGCTGGGGATGGTATATGCCATTTTCGTTTCCATTTATATTAGTTGATCCTGCAGGATCGAGACCCGCCAAACGGGAAGGGGGAACAATTGGCCGACAGGCAACAACAGCTTCAATTTCAGTCTTCTATATCGAAAGGACATGTACAAAACTATTGACCACACCGAGTTCCACGTCCTCCATGTTCAAGAGCTGCACAACTTACCAGTATCGTAGAAGTTGCGGATCATGGGATATTAGATCTGCCCAGGCTCCACCACACTCGATGAGCACAATATGCGAGGCAAAGGTACAAATCTTGCCTCTTCGACCACTCAGCTCATTGAAAGCGGACCCAACTGAGTCGTGCATACGAAGTGATTCTCAATTCATCGCCAAGAAGAAGACCAGAGAAAGTAGGCCCAAGTCCAGGGCAGGATGTATCACGTGCAAAGAGCGAAGGGTAAAGCTCGCTGATTCGCACAGAGTAAGTACTATACAGCTTACAGTCTACTCCAGATCAAGTGCGATGAAGGCCGACCGTCTTGTACCAAATGTCTCAGCTCTGGACGACAATGCGAAGGATACACAACACCACTGCCGAGGAAAGCGAACAATCATGCGGGCAAAAGGTTCTTCAATCTGGTGAAAGGACTCACTTCGTCGCCATTGAGAGTCTCAGAGCACGAGCTCAGAGCTTTGGAGTTCTTTTGCGTGAAGACAGCGCCTGATCTTGGCATGTATTTCGATGCCTATTTCTGGAGATCTTTGCTAGTCCATGCCAGCCTGGTGGAGCCCGCACTCGCTCATGCTGTCGCGACAGTGGGCGTGTTTGCTGAACAGCGCTCGGGGCTATGTGACAACGAGCAGCGCAATTTGGAGACTTCGCATGAACATATGGCTCTCGCCACTTACAACAAATCGATCACACGGCTTGCGAGACTTCCCGTATCTGCACATGATAACATAGAAGTGATACTTTTGGCGTGCATCCTGTACATCTGCATTGAATTCTTGCGCGGCAACGAAGAAGAGGCAATTCGGCACTTTAACGGAGGAATGGCTATTATTGCAAGCCTCATGCGTCGCAACATTGGCTCTCCCGCTGCAGACCGAACGATCGATCGAATCAGAAGCACCAGCATCCTGACATTTTTCAATCGTCTGGAAATGCTGGCCGCGCTGTTCGGCAACGACTCGCCGTGGCCATACGCAGTAACGCTCCAAGAGAGCATCCTGGGCAACTTCAATTCCATGGATGAAGCTCGTGACAGCCTGGTACACCTCATGAATCTGTCCCTTCGATTTATCCGCAGTATCGGTCTTGCCAAGTATGACCCGTTATTCCATGGCAATTCCCACAACACATTCGGTGAACAACAGGACCTACTCAACCATCTGGAACTTTGGCGCTCTCGGTTCTCCGCGTTCCAGGCTCGACACGCCTCTGATCTAAGTCCAACAGACCGTTATGCTTGCAATGTCCTCGAAATACAACGACTCGTCGCAAAAGTCTGGATAGGGACGACAATAGAACCGTTCGAATGTGCACATGATGGGCACATGCCGGCATTCGAAGCGATCATCACGCTCGCAGAGCAACTTTCTACCATGGTCGATAGCACCAAAAATCAGCAGGAACGTGCACGATACAACAACACTTTTATTCTTGACACAGAGATCGTTGGACCCCTACACTGGGTCAGCATAAAATGTCGACACCCGAGCTTACGTGGACGAGCAATTGCTGTCTTGCGTGGAACAGATCGTCGAGAGGGAAAGTGGGATTCCAGAATGTCGGTCGCGGTTGCGGAACGCGTGATGGCCGTCGAAGAGGAAGGGATTCTGAACGGGGGTCTACCAAGCGAGGAGGCGAGAGTGCATATTGTGAGCATCAAGAGTGATGCAGGCTTGGGGCCGTCAAGGCATGAACTCACGTTCTTCACGAAGCCCGACGGTGTGTATGGAGATTGGAACGTGTGGCAGGAAGTTGTGCAGTCAGCCAGGTGAAGGGTCCATCTCTGGACCGCAGTCCAGTCTGCAGTTCCCATGGTTGCCGCTGTCAAATTTCTGTTTGTAGTGAAGTGACATGGTTGTCGGGCTTTGTAGGACTGCTGTCGGAGCATATCGTGAGAAGCGGATATGGGCTGAGCAAACGCTGCGGCTCTCAAGGTCCCGAATACTTCAGCAAAGAGATGATGATAGGAACCCTACTGCAGTAGTGATTATTGCAGATGAATGTACGTCTGTGAAGTGGACGGTCGCGGCGAACCTCGGAGAGCTGAAGATTGAGATGCGGTCTGGACCATTGGGTACGTCAGTGTCAAATGAGCCGTCAAATATTGATGGAGCTTCGACGTGTGCGGTCCGATAGCGGGGTTCAAGATGCGTCACAAACAGGCATTCTCCATCTTTTCCGACAATTTCCCTTGCTCGCTTGCCATTGAGTCAAGGGCTATAATTGCACCTCTCCGACTTCTCTCCTTTCGATGGAAACAGCCAAACAAGTGATTCATTCGCAAGGCTACGCACTCGAAGTCAGAATGGCCACCGACGGATCCAAATTCCCAGCCAAACGGTGTGGTCAGTGAGTCCCCCTCCGTACACGCAGTATTCACGGTATCGATACTGATGGGAGCTGTGTCTCGCAGGTGTCTTGGGCGCAACGGGTAGTGTAGGACAGCGATTCATCCTTCTACTCGCCCTCCACCCTCACTTCAAGCTCACCGCCGTTGGAGCCTCCCCGCGATCGGCGGGAAAGCAGTACAAAGATGCTGTCAAGTGGAAGCAGGCTACACCCATGTCTAAGCAGCTGGGCGAGCTGGTGGTGAAGAATTGCACGCCAGAGGAATTTAAGGACGAGGTCGACATTGTGTTCTCAGGTCTGGACAGCGATGTGGCAGAGGATACGGGTATACTCACCTGATCACGACCTGCACGCATCGCGTACTCACACATTCTCCACAGAAATGGCCTTCCTCAAGGCTAACATCCCCACCTTCTCCAACGCCAAAAACTACCGCCGCAACCCGATCGTGCCTCTCGTTGTCCCTACGGTGAATCTCCCACATCTCAACCTCATTCCTCACCAACGACAACACTTCTCCCTCGAGAAGGGCTTCTTGGTCTGCAACTCCAACTGCGCCGTGATCGGCATCGTCATCCCCTTCGCGGCCCTGCAAGCCCGCTTCGGCGAGATCAATACCGTTTCCGTTGTCACAATGCAGGCGGTGTCTGGTGCAGGCTACCCAGGAGTCAGTAGCATGGACATCATCGACAACGTTGTTCCTTTCATCAGTGGTGAAGAAGACAAGTTGGAAACGGAAGCGAGGAAGATTTTGGGAGGTATCAACGAAGGCAACACCGAATTTGTGGAACAAAGCGAACTTCGCATATCAGCAGCATGCAACCGTGTTCCAGTTCTGGATGGACACATGGCTTGTGTTTCGCTCAAGTTTGCGAAGCAGCCCCCACCAAGCGTGCAAGAGGTCAAGGCTGCTCTGAGGGAATACGTTTCCGACGCACAGAAATTGGGCTGTCCTTCTGCACCGACGAATGCCATTGCTCTATTTGACGACGATCAGCCGGATCGTCCTCAGCCACGACTGGATCGTGAGTTGGACCGCGGGTATGCTGTTTCGGTGGGCAGAGTGCGCGAGGATGAGAGCGGGATATTCGATATCAAGTTTGTGGCTCTGTCACACAACACGGTCATTGGTGCGGCGGGAAGCTCTATCCTGAACGCCGAGGCGGCTGTTCTGAAGGGGTATGTTTAAATGGATCTGGGTTGGAAGGTAGGACCGATGGACAAATTCCAATGATGTGATGACTGTGAATAGAATGTATCAAGACTTGACATCAAATCTCTGGTCGGGAGTGGGCGGCGACAAGTCCATGACTTGACAGAGGCGGTTGCATGCGGATAATGAACAGAGCAGCCCGTCAGAGCTTCCCGGGTCATAAACAATCCTTGCAGCAAAGCCTGGTTGCATAACCTCATTCCTCTGTCAAGCCGCGACTCCAGACGTCGGCATCTGAACGAGAAGTCCAGTGCAATTGTCAGAACTAATTGCTCAAGTTCACTATGGATGCGACGCCGCAACGATGTAGACCATGCTCAAAGCCCGCTGCTGCGCAGCGAACAGTCCATAGACATCGAGCCCAGTCATACTGGCGATTTGCCTACTTTACGACTAGACAGACCATAGCATGGAGCTTGAATCCCGTAAGGCTCGTACCGGAACCCCGGCAGTCTGCTAGCGGACTATTATCGGCAAGGTCGCGGACCTCTGACTCTCCACCCCAACGACGAGGTCTGGTTCTCCTAGCGACAGCTAGGTATTCGGGCTCATACAACCACCACCCTAGGCCGCATTGACAGTGCGCACCAATCTAACTTGTCCCAGAGCACTGTTTGATCGTCAAGACGAGCATTCAACAAGGACTTTTGCAAATCATAGTTGGACTCCAAGGTAAAAACAAGCTAATAGGACTATAGGTAGCGTCGACTAGCAAGGATTGCTAAGATTGCCTTCGACATGCAATCTTCGTGCTCGTGTATGTCGGATAGCGTTCACGAGAAATGCCTATAGCACGCGCGCGACGCTGCCGTTTATGGAATAACACTGCAGCACTCGTTTGTTTTCATTCCTTCGCTTCGAGGCACGATGCGTGCACCCCTCGTTTTGGCCAAGTGCCTGTTGGCTTTAGGCATTCATGCCATTCTCGCTACGTCGCTCGTCATTCGTCAGGACGATACCAAGCTGCTTCCGCTCATCTGGAACGAAACTGCCGATTCGCTACAGCAACTGGGCAAAGAAGCAGCCGATGGTGAGAAGAACTTCATCGATGAACTTCTCCAGAAGGTGAAGCCGCAGAACTCCACCTCTGAAAACACCATTGCAGCTTACTGGCAAAACCGCAATGTCCTCTCCCAACGCACGGCCAAGATTTATCTCTATGCTAATATTGGAGATTCCCCCGACTTGACTGCCCCTAGCCGACAGGCTCGTGGTACATATGAGGATGCTCTCGACAATAGTTTCAAGAACAAGCAATTCTATGAGCTCGTTCATGCCGTCTATATTCAGTACTATGACACCGAAGGGGCTCCGAGCGACAAGAAACAATGGGCTGAGGATCTCGATGCGGAGGATTTGAAAATACTGAAAGTCACCTGGCACTGGTTTGTGGACGGAGGATTGAATTTGAAGCCCGAAGAGCAGGATCGATTGAAGGCAATCAGCGACTCAGCGGATGACGTGGAAAGCGCCTTTATGGATGCGTTGGGCAACATCACAACTGGGTCTCCGCTGTACTTCGGTCGAGAAGAGCTGCCAGGCGTGCCCGACGACCGTATCGCCAAGCTGGCTAAAGATAATGGGCGAGACGGTGACAAATACGCAGTCACCATTGACGACCTCGATATCATTAGCCAATGCAACAATGCAACCACTCGGAAGGCCGTGTGGCTGCAAGGCAACCGTCTCGTTCCGGAAAACATCGATCGTCTGAAGCAGACGATAGCATTACGTGCGGAACAGGCCAATCTGCTAGGCTGCCAATCCTACGCGGCTTACGCTCTGCAAGATACTCTGATAGCGGAACCGGAGGATGTTCAATCTTTTATTGATCAAATTGACGTCAAGCTCCAGCCTCTGAACCAAGAACAATACATCGGCATTCTGAAGGGCCTCAAAAGAGAAGAGGAGGGAACTGATGAGTTCTTGTTCGACTGGGACCAAGATTATTACGAGTCTAAGGCTAAAGCTACTGGGATGAGGAAGCGACAGACTAAAGAACCGAATTGTAAGTGGCACTGCCCGAAACGACTGACCCCTAACCAGAAATACTAAACGGCAAGCAGCTGCCGAGTACTACGAAGCCATTGGAACTATCAATAAGATGCTCGATGTGATGGGTCCGGTGTTCCACTTCCGCTTCGACAAGTTGAGTGCCGACACTGCTGTGCCAGGCCACTCGGCCAAGGATGTTATTTGGGATCCCAATGTTCAGCTATATGCTGTCTACGACACTGACGACAACAGCGCGGTTGGACATCTTTACGTCGATCCTTACCGACGCGACAGTGACGACGCACTGGCATCCACAGCATACACCATCAGCACAGGATCCAGCTTCGTCAAATCCGATCGATCTCGAAATCCCATCTCAGTCATTGTCAAATACTATTTCGATGCACCAAATGAGGACCAACCGACCCTGCTGAAGTCCGATCAGGTGAGAACTTCGAGGCTCTACAATGTTACGCCACGGCAGCTAATGCAATCTCATCTACTAGCTCCATCTCTTGTTCCGTTTATTCGGTTCAGTGCTTTCATCCTTCTCTGGAAAAGTCAAATACAATGCCTTGAGCGCCGTTTCGTCCGCGATCCCCAGCGACTTTTCTAATGTTATTCAATCCACGCTGGAAGGCTGGTGTAAGTGTTGCTTCCGATTCAAAAATCATCGCCCTGCACGGCCCCCGCTGAACACACTACACAGCAAACGATCCCCAAACGCTAGGACGCATCAGCGAGCACTGGTCCTACGCAACTTCAGCAGCCCTGCAAGCATGGCAAAGAGCGAATCCAAACCAGCCACAACCACCCAAGCAAATTCCGCAGAACCCTCCGACCGAAGGCACGGACTCGAGCTCCAGCGGCTTGCCAAACGGGCACAACGTATGGTTCGCACTGTATTCCGCGTCGCTGTCGGCCTGGGACCAGTTCCTGTACGGGCAAAGCTACCCCGTTGACACCACCTCTCTGGACCTCGTCCGCGAATTCAAACGGATCAGCAAGCAGTACCGCAAATTAGACAACATCGGCGACACCGGAGTGACAGACACATCGAAATGGGACTTCCCATTCACTTTGGACTCGCACAACGTGCAAACGCCGGCCAGCGTCTACGACTACTCATTCAGCTGGCTTTATGCAGCGGATCTATTCTCGCGCTTTCAAGAAGATCCATTCAGCACGGCAATTGGCGGTCAGTTTCGAACACTGCTACTCGCTCCTGGGGCATCGGAGGACTATGAGGCGCAGATTGAGACATTTTTGGGCAGGAAGTGGGATTTTACAAAGTATCTCGCTACGTTGGGAGTGCATTGAATGAGGGAAGACGCTTTGACCGTGGGAATTTTCTGCGTAAAAGCTCGTTTGTTATACTATGCGTAACAAAAATTCGCGCGTACGATAGTGCTGAGAATGTCGGTTGTGCATATTCCTGTATTGTGTAGTATGGACTGCGAAGTTCAAATCAACATGGCTTGGACTTGCGCTGCAAGACCACTAATCGAGGATGCTGGCCCAAGAAAGTAGACTTTCAAAACAAAAACAGTCACAATCGGGTAGGTGTAGATCGGCAATGTGCGCCAAGGACAATGCGACTGACCCTTGTCTCATATCTCCTATCTGTTCTGGCGTTGACGTGCACAATGACTTACAGATTCTGCTACTGAGCCAATGGTGAGCGTTGAGGTACTTGCCACGTTCTGTACATTTAATGGCCGCATTGTTTTTTTCGTTCCAGACTTAGCAGACGTGACGCCCAGACTTTCTCGCCGTACTCAATCGATACACAAATACTGTCTCCCAACATCGCCATCCGACCCATACGGTGGCCGTCGGTACTCATCTTCCCAAACATCCTCGAATCGTAAGTGGTACCATATCCCAACCACAAAATCCAGAGTTACATGCATGAAACCAACATCCTTGGCCCTGATTCCTCCTATCGGCTCTCTACCCTCCAACTCGCCCTCTTGCTCCTCTCTCTTGCTGAATACCCAATTCTTCCAGACGAGATCAACGAAGCCGCCGCCTCTGTCTCTGTCCCTGACGTACTGGGCAACTTTGACTACGGACCTGACGCAAGCTTCGTCGACGCGGATGCAATACTTCACCCGCTGGTTGTTGTACCAAAGATCATTGGACCTTTCTGGATAATGGTCATTACTCCACGCTTTGAAATGTTCTCTGACAGCTGCCGGACTAGCGCCTTCTAACATCTGCCGGTCCTCAATGACGGTGATCTCCAGTTGGTCGAATATATCCAAGCCGTTGCAGAGTTCCAAGTAATACCGGATGAAATGCCTGTATCTGTCCAGGAAGATCTGCCAATCGCAGTCGTTGCTGTATGTACAGCGATAGATTACAGGTCCCCACTTGTCTTCGTGGTCTTCTTTCATCCATTTCTCGATTTGATCAGCTTTGTTCGAGGAGCGGCTACGACCTGGAGTGCGGGTGCTTTCGTCCCGGATCGGGGCACGAGCCGAACGACGACTAGGCAACATGTCGGGTATCGAGAGTTGGCTCGAATTCTTGGTTCGTATTTGAGCGATTCATTAGTACTTGGGTTGTGTGGAGTGGAGCATAGTCGTTATCGGTCTGAGAAGACGGAAAGTCTGCTTTCCAGGTCTGCGCGATCATCCTCGCCAGTGGCGGCTGCCTAGCTGTGCCGCAGCCCAATGTGGAAATCGATGGTGTGCATCGAAACTTGACGGTACTCTGCGGAGACATGGGGTAGGCGGTGTTCATGAGCAGCCTCATGTCACCGACAATATGAACAACAATTTTGACGAGATGCCATAGATACACATTCGGGAGAACGAGTCTGGGGCAGAGGGGGAGCAGGAGCGGTATATTTGCTGAGTCAGCTCGCGGATTTCTTGGCGTAAGTCCGTCACGACGCGCTTCCCACAACGCGTCTTGTTCTGGCCATGGGCCATACTTCGTAGCGCACCAAACTCCTCGACAAATGCCGTGAACCATGAGAGCTGACGCTATCGCCGCTATGGCGCAACAAGAATCATCTCTGCCATTGCAATCGATGAAGCTTGAAGATAATCAAAATAGAAAACGAGCACGAATGCACCGCCCTATTCAGCAGGATTACAGTAGAGCCAGTGCCGGGATCTATATGAGGCTGCACGCTCCTGGATTCCGGATCGACGGCCCATTGATGCGACGTGATGCTACCTCGACTAGTGATTGACAGATCTATTCGAGTAGCCCGCCTTCTTGGCGCGGCCGCGCAAGTCCGCGCGCGGAAGCATTTGCCTTCGTCTCGACCGCGCAGCGGCCGCTATTCACGTCACTAATGCAAAACACTTTTCATGGCTGAAAGGTATATGAAGGCGAGATGTCCGTCCTGGTGCTGGAGAATCATACGAATCGATCGACCTCGAAATGCCGGGTGATTCGCTGCAAGACCGCGTTGTGCTCGTCACAGGCGGCGCCTCTGGCATTGGCTTTGCGACGGCGAAACGTCTCCTCGAGCGCGGAGCCCTCGTGTACCTTACCGATGTCAACGAAGAAGCGTTGACACAAGCAGCCAGCACTTTCAACAACCCGGCGCGGGTTTGCGCTTATCGTCTCGACGTCACCAAACGCGACGCAGTCAAAGCCGCCATCATCTCGGCGAAGGAATGTTTTGGTAGACTGGACGCTATTGGAAGCATTGCTGGTACTGGTGGACATCGCCTTGGACATGAGTTCATCTGGGAAACTACATCCGACGAGTACGACTTCAACTTCGACATCAATGTCCGAGGCACGTTCAACATACTCTCAGAAGCATTGATACCTGGTGTGATGAGCGAATCAGGAAGCAGCATCGTCTGTGTGGGGAGCATGTTCTCACTCCAGGGATTTGAGAAGGGTGCGGTGTTCGCTGCCTCGAAGCATGCAATGACCGGCCTGGTCAAAAGCGCGGCGAAAGAAGTAGGCCAGCGCGGGATTAGAGTGAATGCGGTATTGCCGTGAGTGTGCATTCAGATATGTGCTAAGTGCGCTCTTCCACCACTGACTGTGCCAATAGTGGTGCTATCGACACTCCAATGCATCGGCGGAATCTGGACAGCGGATTCCCAGATCCTGGTCCGGATGCCCCTTTGTCAAAGGTAGGCAAAGCGGAAGAGGTTGCGGAAGTCATTGTTTTCCTCCTGAGCGGCGAAGCCTCTTTCGTGACGGGATCGCTTTATGGCGTTGATGGGGGCCAGAACTGCTAACGTTGACAAAGCGTTTTCGAAGGAGCGTACAGAAGTGGATCTGCGTAGTAAGAAGGCTGCGCAAGGCCTGAGACCCGACTAGCTGAACAAATGCTGCGGGATAGACATGTTTCTAAAATCAAATCTCAACGTCTCGATGGCGTTGGCCTTCGACTGACACATTCGATGGCTCGTTCCAATAATCAAGCTGATGCACCTCTGTGATTTCGGTACCTAAATTATATCAACATAATCAGGACATCTTTCGCGCTCGCGCTCATTCTCCCGAACGCAATCTTGGAATGCTCTATCGATCAAAAGGCTCGCGCACATGGCAGGCATGTATCCGATCTACTCAACTGGACAAGGTCCAATCGAACCCTTCCGTGCTAGTGCTATCCTTATGCAACTCATGCGGCAGAGCTTCAGGCCACCGGCTGCAGAGCTGCTGTCTGGCATATGTGCTGCCAGCTCCCTGAACACCACTTAGGGATTGACTGAATCGTCCTTTCTGCTTCTGGAATTGCCATACGTGATGCCGCCATTGACCAAGCTCATCGGTACTGCAACTTGAACATTTGACAACATCCATACACCAGAAAGTTATCGTAAAGCAACGAAGCGATCTGAGGCATTCGAGACCACAATTTACAAACATGCCTCGTGTCCTGATCATCGGCGCAGGCTACGTAGGTCGCCTTCCCGCTCAAGGCCCGGAACGACATGCGATGCCGTTCACAGTCTCTGAAGCCGAAGAATCAGCAGCACAAATTTGGAATGAAAGTGATGGGGAATATCAGTACAATGAGGCTTGCCATAGCTCGGATTGCTGCTCGCACCAGATCTACAAGATGAAGACCCGGGGTTGCGATTATTCAAAAAAGAATAGCTGGAAAGTCAACACTGCTAGTAAGATCACATGCCTCAGCTTTCAAAATATGAAATTCGGCGTTGACAGCAACATAGTACAGCCAATCGCGCCGTTTTGTACAGACAGAGTTTAACCTTGAACAATCTAGCAATCTATCAACTGTGCATATTTCATGAACTCCTCATCGCGCTTCAGCATATCTAATTCGTCGGGCAGCGTGCCGAGAACGAGCTCTACCCCACCATCTGCTCGCAGAGGATAGATTACCAAGAAACGAAAGCGTCTGTTCCCTCGTTCAATCTGGGGTCGCAAGGTCTCGGGAAATCCTCCCTTGTCGAAGAAGCCATCTCCAAAGGAAATGTCGCTCGGCTGGAACAGAATCATGTTGGAAATCATCGCATGCATTGAGTCCAAGCCCATATCAGCGATGGAGAAGCGGTCGTAGTTGGGCAGGGTTTGCAACAAGGTGAATGCGTCATGAACAAGATTGGGCGTAATGCGCGATGCTGCCTCACGGAGTATGCAGGCAACTTGGCCAATGCTGGTATTGGGTGAGCACAACTCTTGCACTGGCATAGTCGGTCGGTTGAGAATCAACATGCTGCCCATGTACGTTGCTGGTAGGAGTGAGGAATAGTATGGTCGTCCGTCGATGGGCAATTCCAGGATAGAGAGCTCATCGGATCCGAAGGTCTGCCCATGAATCTCGGTTGCAACGCGGTATCGGGCGCGAATGGCGACGCGCCAGAAGAATGCTTGTACAATGTCACTGATTGATGTAATGCCTCGTGCCTCTGGGTCCGCAGCGACATCTTGCTTCAGCTTGGCCACATCCTCAGGCGAGATCAAGAAGGTTGTTGTCTTTAGGCAACGACCGGCTGGATCAGGAACGGGAGGCCAGATCATTTTGTAGTCCCAGACTGGAGGCGTCGGTAGTGTCTTCCTTCTTTTCCGTTGTCCGTTGATGCCGTTAGAATTGCCATTAGGGGTTTCGTGGCTGACACCATTGACCGCATTCTGCTGCGAATCGCCTTCTGGTCGCAGGAATGGCAGAAAGCCCCAGGTGCCAGGATCAATCTCATGAACTGGCCGAACGTGGCCCTCAACTTCGTGCAAAATCTCGGGCAGGCTGTGATTGAAGCTCTCCGGGTCAAGCCAATCACAAGTCGCTTTCTGGTCGCCGGCCACAAATCTGCAGCATTCTGCCCAGGTTCTAAGAGCGACCATCACACCGACGGCGTCCAGGCAGCAGTGATGGAAATTGGCCGACAATATGCAGCCACCTTCCACGAAGTTCGCTCGGGCGACGACGATGTCCGCGGGATAGGACGGAAAAGTATCGCAAGGTAGCAAGAAATCGTCTTTTGCGGCAGATGGCAAGAATCCGCCTTTCCGTAGGTCCTCAAACGATGGCAACGTATCCGACCAGTCCTTGTACACGAGCTGGCGGGGTTTTGGGTAGTGCCGTCCGGTAGGCGTCATTGGCGGAAGTGGAGGGATTGTCACCAGAAGATCCCCTTTCTTGTACCCGATTTCATTGTCGGATGCAAACATCATCTTGCCATCGAGCGCTGGGATCAGCTGAAGGGCCCGAGCGAAGCCGGTTTGTAGTTGTGCGAATGCATGTTGAGGAGAAACATCGGGACGCAGTGGAAAGTACAAGTTGAGACCCATATAGTGGTTAGGGTTGACGTAGTCGAAAGCGTTCAATTTGATTGGCGCTCGCAGGCTATGCTGCCTCATCGCCTCTTTGATGTATGAGGCCTCATCCGGGGCAGCTTCTTTGGCCAATACGGCATTCTTCTTGGCTTCTTTGTGCAGCTTTGCCAACACCGCGGCGAATTTCGCCAGCGTAGGGTTGGCGTAGACGTGGCGTGGAGCCAGCTTGTCTTGCAGTCCCAAAGCTCCACGTATGGAATTGACGGCCTGAAAAACGAAAAGAGAATCCAGACCAAGATCGAAGAAATCCGTGTCGAGCGAAGCGTCGTAGATGGCCGGTAAAGAGGAGCCGAGAACTTCGCGGAGGGAATCTATGATTCTGTCCACAGATGAGGTGTCGATGGTAACGTCATCTGATCCTTGTTCTCTCGACTGGTAGAATCGTTCGATGTAATCAGAATAGAGGTTCAGTGTGGCAGCCCGCTTGACTGTACCCTTGTCTGTGCGGATGAATGGCTTGTCTGGCTCTGCGAATGTGACGAACGATCTGTGGAGCTGCACCTTGGACGTTGACTGTTCGATGGCTTTCTCAACCATTGCCCATATGCTATCGAACAGTTCGACGTCTTTTTGGGCGGTGGATTTTGTCTCGATAAGGAGCCCGGCTTGCCGTTTGCCGCTGCCAATCTGTGCACGATGTCAGAGAAGATGGAACGATACATGGCAGGTAGACTCACCACTAAACAGCCTTCAATTTCTGGGTGGGTTGAGATGAAAGACTCCAGAGAAAGCGGCGATATCTTGTAGCCATTTGAGAGAACGACAACATCATCGCTCCGCCCTTTGAATGCCCAGAGGTCTGGTTTTGTTGGGTGCTTCACGTACAGGTCTTTCAAATTGACCGAGTCCTTCTCGGGGAAGGTTTGGAAAATGCCTTGGAAAAGCTCCCAATGCTCGTTTCGATGGACCCAGTGCTCAAACACACCGGGCTCGATCTCCTTGAACTCAAACCCGGCCCAAGGATGGAATGCGAACCACAGCCAGTCTTCTCTCGGCACTATGAGATTTCCGATGAAAAGACCTTCTGTGGTTCCCGTCAAATTGAGAACTCTGATGACTTCGTTCACCTTCGCAGCAATATCTGGACTGACAGGACCTGTATCGTGTCAATTCCGTGTCAATAGTAAGACTGCATTGCTGTTGGGCGTACCTCCTGAGGCGCAGATGAATTTTGACTTTTCGAGCTTGGCCAGGACATCGGGTGTCTCGCCTAGCTCGTCCACAAGTGACGGAACCATGCTCCAGATGTCGATTCCTGCATGCTCTGCAAGGGACTCGACTAGATTCATGTTCGGCAAGACTCCAGCAGGACCTAAGACGCAGCGAAGATCAAACAAGGATGGCATCATGATATCCATGATGATGCCGGCTCCCTGCGAGTCATCAGTACGTCGATTGATAGAAATTTCCTAATGCCAGCGCGGGATCGAGAACATACGTGGCTCATTGGGAACGATGAGTAAATTGTATCACCCTTGTGCCATATTGACGTCCAAGGGTCCAGTCCTCCATCGCCTTTGACTGGGGGAAGTAACCTCACAGCATCCATCGTACCAAGAAGAGCATGAGTCCACCAAATCGGCTTTGGGACTCCGGTCGTTCCTGATGTATGTAGCATGCAGAACGGCTCGGTCGCTGCTTCTTCGAAAGTCTTTGTGTATGGGAAAGGGTCTGTCGATTCTGCATCAAGTAGCTCATCGACCAAAGGAAGCTGCAGGACTTTCATGGGTCTTTGTTGGAGGAAGCCTTCGACCAGTGGTGACAGCTGGTGCTGTTCCGATGGGTTGACCCATGCATCGCAATTGGCAGCTTTGAGCACCGCAAGGGCGCCCTCGACATTGTTCTTTGGCGAAAGGTACAAGGCCTTGTGGATTTGTTATCAGCCACCTGTGTTGTCTCGAAGCATGCTCATGGGACTCACCGAGCAGCCTGCTTTGACAGCTCCATATGCCAGCAAGATATATCTGAGGTCATCTGTAACATTGCAAGGTAAGTGTCTTACTAAGATTTTGGGGATTACAGTTGTTACCCACGTGGTCCAATGTAGCCCAAGGGCTGGATAGTCGACGATGCTGCCACTTGGGATCGAAGCCACCAAGCTGTCTTGTCAACCGCTCGAGCGAATGAGCGTGCTGTGATGTGACGAAAGTCACGAGATCCATCTACGAAATGTGCTACCGAGTACACAATCCGATTCGGATCGACAGCGGCGACATCATCCAGAATCTGTGGAATAAGGCGCCTGCCATAGTCCTGAGAATTGTTTGGAGCGATCATACCTGCCTTCTCTGCTGAGTTCACAGCGAAAACCACGATTGCGACCCAGATCCTTGGAGATGGTCATGCAATGCAACTTAAACTTCAAAAATGCAAGCTGCCGATGTCGTTCGTCACTTTCATCCGAACAAGGCAACTGTCGCACTGCCCAGTGCCCACATGGCCAACATCAGCTAGTTGATCAGCCGAGACCGCGATTTCCGCTCGAAACGAGAGGTCGCATGCACGGTGCACCAGGCATGGCGTTGCCCTAACGAAAGGGTGTGCGCAGGATGGCTGCTGGCAGTACGGACCCGTAGTCGTTAAAGTAAGGCTCGCTGCGTAGAGTGGGCCTGAGCGGTCAAGAATCGGTAGCAAAAGTAGTAGGACTTTAGTATTGAAGAATAATCGACTATAAGCTAGGTAAGAAGTGTTTTTTAAAATCGAGAAAGAATATAGTTTCTAAAACTACTAAAAGTCTCTTTTTCTACTTATTTATATAAGACTTTATATTATATATTTACTAGTAGAAAATATCTTATTAAAGTAGATAATTTAAATTCTACTACTTTAAGAATATCTATCATAATAAATGGAATATACTCTTTAGAAGCCTATAAGTACTTACTAGTTCTAGTCTAATAGAAACGCTATTTTATATAGAATTCTAGATTACTACTACTAATACTAATAGCTTAAGTAGCGTGACTATATAGGCTAGAATTTTCTAAGAGATAAGCTATAGTAGCTCTTTGTTATCGCGCCCAGACCTCGAGCGAGTGTCGAGTGGTCTGAGCACTAATTCTCACTATACCAGGACATATGTTCGCATTCCTTGAAACTCTATTTTGGTGTGGTTGTCTCTCCACTTTTTGCACGAATGCAACATGGCACGGGTATGCATGCACCGTGCACATCCCAAAGACTTTCGCCGCCGGCCTGGTTGCTAGCGCCAGGTGCACATTGCAGATCGGACCACAGTTTACCCACGCGTTCTGCACAGCGATGGAACGACCTAACGTAACGACCTAGCGTAACGACCTAGCGTGTTTGCAGCGATACACTGGATTTGCAATGATTACGTGACTTTATTCCTAAGATACATGTGCGAAACCTGCTCGTGACAGCACTTGCCGGACAAGCTGCGACGAATTATGCAGTGCACGACGCCTCGTCATCAATAGAGAGACAGCTGTCGCGAAGGCGACAACACCCCATTTCCAGTTCATTCCTTTTTTCAAGCGCTCGTAAGCCAGCAGCATACTCACAGTGCACCTGAGTCCAGCTGTCACTTTGAATGGCTCGCCTGCGGGGAGGACACAGAGGAAGTCGGGCGAATAGCGCGTGAAAGCATTGTCCTCTCTCAATGCCTTGGCATCTGCCTCAGAAATCGCCACAACAACTTCCAGACTGCCGTCAGGCAACTTTGGATGAACCACAATACTCGTCGCCCCGAACGTCAGGGCAGCAGGCATGGGAAACCTGGTCGGCGCCGGCACACCTAGATGGCGGCCCCAATCGAGGATGTTCGACTTGAAGTGTGTGCAGTCGTTGGAGACGATGCGGTGCCTGTCGAATACGAGCTCAGAACGTACAATCATGCCTTGGTCGGGTGGCAGCGACTGGACAGTCTCAAGATACGCGTCGAACTCTGAGACAGACCACTTTTGTACTGCTCGGCGGAGACTGAGTGCAGCTGACTGAAGGGCCGACGTGCCATCTGCTTCCAGGGCAGCAAAATTGCAATTCGCAAACGCGATGCTCACGGCATTGCCAATGAAAGTAGGTGGGATCTTCGGCTCGAATCGAGATCGCATACTGATTGGCATCAGCGCCGTAGAGACTTGCTGTCCTGTCAATGAATGTTGCTGAATTGCAGCTATTCGAGACCAGAAAAGACCGATGAGGGCGTTCGATGTTGAGACCCAGCCATCTTCTCCTGGGGAAGTAGCGTCCGATTTCAAGCTCTCGAGGCTCTGCGTGTTGAAGCGCCAGAGGTGCCACTTCTTGACTACAGCTGTCTCGGCTTTTGCCGCCGAGTATGCTTCTTTCCTGTCAACCATGCCAACTACCGAGCTCAATACAGAGCCCATACTTGTATGCAGACCCGTCAGTGATTGTGAGATAGGCACTACTCTCCAAAGCTCTTCGACTTGAACATTGTTCTCCGTGCTCAGATCTGGAGAAGAGAGTCTTTTCCTGATTACTTCATCCAGGTCTTTGTTATATTCTCGATGCGACACGAATGGCTTGCCAGCACTTGCGTCTGCCGTATGTTGGGCCCATAGGCTTTCAAGTTCGGACGCTGAAGTCCCATCTGCCAGGACGTGGTTGAAAGCGAATGCCAAAGTAAAGCCACCCCTGATGACACTCATCTTGGCCCCCATCATTGGCGACCCTTCCAGCACTGGTTGCTGCAAGACTGTGGGCTGGAGAACAGAGTGGACTTCAGATATGGGAAAGTGATCTCTCTTGAAATCATCATAGGTCGACAGTCCCTGGTTGTTGGACAGATCCTGAAACTCGAAAACAACACCTGCATTGTCGTCAATCTTGAGGAATAGTGGTCGACTCTCATCGGAGTGGCGTTGAAGTGTTCCACATAGCGGTGGTACCTCGCGCAGTAGCCTTGATAGACCTTCCGTCAGGCTGGAGTACACGTCTTCTGGGCTTGTAGATCCATGCTGCGGCCAGAAAAGCGTATGTGTGAGAGCGAAGTCTTTTGGCGCAGTGTAGTCCGAGGTCGTTAGTTTGAAGTGCCCTGGCGACGGGTCCTGCAAGAGGACCTTCTTGATCGATGGAGGCATATGGACTCAACGAATCGTTGAAAATTTGATGAGAAATCTATTTCTCCCTTGTGGTCTATGACTGCAGCTCGCAAGGATGAGATATATGTAACGATCCAGCTTCCTCGACCGATATCCCACTATTGGGTCTGAGCTGGACTTAATCATCCAAAGGATTGGCATTCCATAGAATACCATGTCGAGACTGGTCAGGCCCCTCGGCATGCTTGGCTATCTCGCTACAGCCCTCGTATTCACTTCGGTACTACCGCCTTTGAAGGATTGCTTGCCAAGCCGGGCACCGGATCTCGCGTGAATCGCATGCAAGAGGAATAAGTGATGCACAGTTGATGCAGCTTCTGCATATGCTGAGATACTTTCGTCAGAACCGACCTCAAGCGAAGGAGTCGTACATCGGTCAATGGTATACGTGCAGTGCATATGCCTAGATTGTCCGTCTCTTTTCTAGTGGCGTGGGATCGCGCTCTCAACACTTCTTGAATCCGATATTACCGTGCTGTCAACATACTTGCCACGTGCTTGTGAGTCCGCCGGACGCCTTGGGCAGTCTGTTGCTCTTCTCAAGCGAAAAGCTCACCCCGGGAGTGAGTGCGAACAGTGACTTCCCATCCAGAACGTGACACATCTATGTAGCCGATCTGATCGTTGAGTTGCGCATAATACGAGAAGTGGTAACGCATGACAAGTCGTACAATGCTTAGAGATACGAAGATCTTCAAAAGCGGCCTCTGCGTGGCAATCGCTCACACTGCTCGAGTTTGATTTCAAAGCCAGTGTGATTACAAACGCGGTGAGATTCAATCTTCACCGTGGGTGTCAGCAAGAGGCGTAAGCTGTGTCTGCAAAGTTGTAGTTGCAATTACACCCATTCCACGTTTGCAAATTGATCATTCGCATGCCGACAATGTCAAGAGTGAAAACACTTGGACTTTTGGCTTCTGCTTCGGTACTAATTTGAAACACTTGTTGCTGAGCAATGCTCCGCGAACCCTCTACTACCCGCTCCAATCTATCCACATGTGTTTCCTTATATGTTTTTCCGTCAAAGGGACGATCATAATTTTGTCTATTTCCTGTTCCGCACGCGGACCAACCAGTATACACCCACAGCAGCAACCATGTTGAAAATGACATATATCCAGAAAATGCCAAAATTGCGCCATCTAAAGCCGTACTCTGAACTTACAGACTTCAGGAAAGTGTTCGTCTCGCTTCCGGTACAGAAAACACACTCAACCATCGAGCTCATGGAGTCTGGGGTGAGATAGCCGGTCTTTTCAGCAATGTACGGTGCAAGGTAGTCCGAGCAATTCATCTGCTGAGGAGGTGCGAAGCGCAGATATTCTTCCGGTGCACAAACTAAAGGTGCGTTCGCAAGACCAGCGGACAACATTCCAGAGACCATGTAGGTGAAGGGTGAGGCGCGGTACATGAAGATCCAAAATCCAGGAAGAGCTTCTGGCGTTGCGAGGACACTGCAGGAAGAGCAGAAGTTAGCGAATGTGTATGATGCAGAGTTGAGGACGAGGAGTACTTGCCCGCAAAAGATGAGAGAGAATGAGAAGAGCAAGTTCATGATCATGCCAGCAGCCTCGGCACTATCAACCCCAGCGAGCACCATACTGGTGAAGGTGCCAACATAGACCATGAATGCCAAGATGAAGAGGAACATCAATCCTCCCCTCTCTACCACCTGGCCCGCCACCTCTGCGTTATGTTGGAGTCCGATGGGATAGTACCATGCACAGAACATGATTACAGCCATGAGACAGTTCCACGGAACTTCCACAAGCGCATCAGCCATGACGAAGGCCTGCCAGGAGTAGGTCATGGCCGATCGTTCTCGAGATTCGTACAGTTGCCGTCGTGTGAGCATGTGAGGCATGATCTGGTTAGAAAGGTTGGGGAAGACCGAGAGCAGCAGGAAAACGGCAAACAGCTGGTTCTGGAGGCCTTGCAGAGAGTTCGGTGTCTTCCAGAACGAGAAACCAATGAAGAGCGTCTGGGAGCAATTAGTGGAACACTTCACGAGCATGCCTGATCGCAAATCATTTACACTGCAAAGACTCAAAGCAATCTTCGAGTACAAATACGAAGGTGTCCGCCAGTACTGCTGGAAATTTCGACGAAGTACCAGAAGGAGTTGCTGGCCCAGAGGAGCGGCGTACGTGCGAGATGCATCATGGTCGAACTCGAGAGCAGCTTCGCTTGGCGGGAATGCTAGGCCTTGCTTCAGACGGACGAGTTCTTCCTTGACCGCCTGTTTCTCCTTGGAGGTATTCCATACTTCTGGCCAGCTGCCGTTGGGCCCGGAGCTGCCGGTGACCTCAAGAATATATTCAGCGGGATTCTCCTCAGGTCCACACGCCCTCGCACCATTCTGCTCGAAATAACTGGTGACGACCGTGGATGCAGGACCAATGTCGCCGAAGTAAACGGGTTTTCCTTCCATTGCTAGGTACAGCAAACGATCGAAAGTTTGGAATAGCTCGGCTGAGGGCTGATGCAGTGTGCAGAGAATCGTCTGTCCGTTGTTGGCGAGTTTGCGGAGTAAATTGACGATGGACCAGGCATTTTGACTGTCCAGTCCTTTACATGAGTCAGCTTGTTTCAATTCGACTTGAATGCGAGGACACGCTGCTCACCAGAAGTTGGCTCATCTAGGAACAGCAGAAGAGTCGGCTTGGCAGCGAGTTCAACCCCTATTGTAAGACGCTTTCGCTGCTCGATATTCAGACCTACGTGTTACGTTAGTCAATGTACTGACATGCGTCGTGTCGTTCTTTTGGGATCGTTTGAGTGACATACCTTCACCAGGCACTCCAATCGCAGCATCAGCGTAGCTTTCCATCTCCAGAATTTTGATGACCTCTTCCACATAAGCAATCTTCTCAGCCCGCGATATCGACGCAGGCTGTCGCAGAAGAGCACTGAATATCAATGCTTCTCGAACAGTAGAAGTCGACATATGCAAGTCTTGCTGCTGTGCGTAGCAGGCCTTGCGCTGGAAAGCAGCACTTCGTGGTCTTCCATCTACCAATATGTCGCCAACGACACCCACATTAATGCGGCTGGCCAGAACATCAAGAAGCGTAGTCTTGCCAGCACCCGACACACCCTGGACAGCGATACAGGTCAGTGGAATGATGCATGAACAACAAGAGGAGGAGAGACTTTGTCCGAACATACCATCAAGACGGTCAGAGTTCCAGGCTTGACCCAGCCGTCAACATTGTTGAGTAGCCTGCGCGTTTCTTTTCCAATTTTGAGACCAAAACAGACATCATCCCAATGGATCGTCGAAGCTTGCTTTTGTAATCCGGATCTTGCGATTGCTTCTTCGTTGCGCAAGGAGCTCGTGCTTGATGCACTCCACTCCACTGAGGTAGCTTCGAGATCCGTTTTCGCGGCCTTAGGCGAAGCCTTCAGGTGACGTGGACTCGGAAAGAGAAGGACCTCGCCCCTGCCCTGCTTCTCTCTGATGTACTCGGTAGCGACGAGATATATGGCGCATCCGAGTACCATCAGTGCCAGCATGATGCCGAGGTTTCTGTCCGCATGTGTCAGGTTGTGAAATTGTAGGAAAACGACAGAAAATTTCGCTTACCTCCAAAGATGGTCGATTTGAATATTGAAGTTGACCTCCAAATACTGGTCGCCGTCGACATAGTCCTGCCCCGCGCCAGCCCCTGTAGTTGCACATATTCTCTGATCCGGAGCAGATCCCTCGTAGTCTGGACCTTCAGGCACAAATCTTGAACAAGGAATACGACGGCCGCGGAACTGCAAAGCCGTTAGTCTTTGCTGTCTTGGAGCAAATCGGAAACTGCGGACCTCATTTATCATCAACGATTCGAAAGCATAGCTGACAGGATTGAGATATGTCAACCACTTGAACCATGGATGCATTAACTTTGGAGGGATGGCAAATCCAGTGTAAATGACGAGTGCAAGGCTAAATACCGAGGCTGGAGCCATTGCCTGTAAAGTTGTCTGTCAGCAAGTACTAGGGAAAGAAAAAGGTATTTTCAGCAAACTTACTTGAGCCAGAGTCCTCGACAGTGCAGCGATGCTTCGGAAATACATCGACATCGTAAGGGAGCAGGCGAAAGTGAAGAGCAGGAAGACGAAGAAAGCGCTGGGAGTTCGTCGGAGATTCGTCATGAAGTATAGAACCAGATCGAATGCTGTGGTGCTCAAGATCTTATTGGGGAGATCACAAAGCATGGAAGCTGAGTTCGGAGGTAGTCAGCCCATACTACTTCACGCTCGATAGATCGCTAGGGGAGGCTTTGCAACTCACCGACTGCTTCGGCCGACGGCTGGTAGAAAGCATATTTAAACTGCTTCTCGACCATGGGACGTTGGGCGTAGAGCGTCAAAATCTGTCGCGGTACCGTGTCAACGATATATGCCAAAGCTCATCTTATTCTCAGCTTACCTCAAGACCACTCGCAAAGGCTGCGAGCAAGATGGCGAAGAACAATAAAGCGCCACGACTGTACAGCGAGTTGGTATCGTTCGGCAAATTGAAGAAGACACTACTAATGACAAGCGCCGTAATTGAGTTGAACACGACGCCTGTTATTGTAATGCCTGCATCGCTGCGTAGCCGCTGATATCCACGGCGCATGCACAGCTTTACTTGTGCCCCGAACGACAGAATATACGGTGAACTCGATCGCCTGTCGTGATGAGCATTGAATTTGTGACTTTTGTCTTTCTCACGTACTGTGATTTTGATTGCAGAGCGTTCCGTGCGAGCTTGAACTGTTCGTGCGATGGTCCGCCGAGAGGGTATTTGTGGTCGAATTGGTCGACCTCTTGTGTCAGGAGCGCGAAGTCGGGGCTCTTCTGCCACACAGCCGCGAAATCGTCGGCGTTCCGTGGGGTCTTGCCTTCGAACCCAGGACGAACACGGCGCTCTGCTGGATTTGTCACAGAAGTAATAAAGTCGGCAGTCGTCTGCCGTGGCAAGCACTCGAACCCGAGGTTTTCGAAATACCTCTTTGCATTTCCAGTGGTTCCAAAATAAACTTGACGACCTTGATACAGCACAGTCACTTTGTCGAAGACCTATTGGTGTAAGCTGATTGCTACCTGCAGGAAGCGTTATGAACTCACATTGTAAATCGGCTCTGATACTTGGTAAAGGGACACGAGCGCTGTCGCGCCAGTAAGCTCTGATAAGCAACGCAGTGTCTGGACGAAGCTCAACGCAGTAGCACTGTCCAAGCCACGTGTACTGTTGTCCCAGCATTGCACGGGGCAGCCAGAGATAGCGCTGAAGACATTAGCTCGGCTCGGCTGTGGATTCGATGGATCAACCTCGCGGCAGACACTTACGCTTCAGCAATGCTCACTCGCTTTCTTTCGCCGCCTGAAACGCCTCGAACGAAGTCATTGCCGACCTGTTGTCCTCTATTGTTAGTTTTGGTACTTTTCAAGAGTCAATCTTGGCGCACATGCCTGGGTGTTCACTGTGTGTGTCAAATCGAATGCCTGCAGAGTCGCCCCCTTAATTCGCTCTGCGAAAACCTGTATGTAATCGATCAGACAACGCTCGTAGGGAAGACTGATTCAAATCAGACCAACCTCAGGTACGAGCTCCGGTCCTGAACGTTGTGGTGCCTATGTGGTCCATGATCAGTAAGTGCATTGAGCAAAGGGTGGAAGTAGTTGACTGACCCTCGCACGCGCTGCAAACTCGAGCGTTTGGCCAACCGTGAGCTGAGGGAAGTGGACGTCAATCTCAGCCTGGTAAATGCACTCGCCCCGAAATTCTTTGTGCATCATCTCTCTCGGAGTGCCCTGGTAGTTAATGTAGGTTTCTTTGCCTAAGGCGAGAGTTTCAAGCTGGCCGGAGATTGCCTTCAGCAAGGTTGAGCATCCACTTTCTTCTGTTAGCAAAATTCAGGAGTAAGTCCAATGTGCAAACCCACCTCCCTGGACTACCAAGGACGAGCAGCATCTCGCCGCCGTTGACAAGGCCGTCGAAGTTGCGCAAGATTTGTGTCCTTCTTAGTCTCCTCTGTCCGAGAAGTTGTCTGAGCGGCCCAAGGATACCCGATAGCTGGTTTACGAAAGTGGGCTGGTAATCAGACGCCGCGCCAATTGCGTGGACTGACAGTTTCTGGAACGCCACCCCACTGACTCGTCGTGGGAACTTGGCAGGATCCTCTCCAAGCATGGCCATAAGTGATTTTAGCCATGCCTTGGTGGAAAAATTGGCAGAGCGGGGATCTAACTGAGAGTCAGAGGTCTCTGTGAAAACATTCACTGCTCCTTCTTTGCTCCACGGGCTGAGTGTCATGGCTTCCCCCTTCGCTGTCACTGTTGCAACCACTTCGGTGTGCTTCAGGTCATCCAGTAACGCAACAGACTGTTGTTCTTCAACTTTGCCATTTGCGTTGGACGTAGCATCCACGAAAGCCTCCTGCTGATCAGGGACGGACTCGATGTTGATCTCACGGAAATAGCTCGGTCTCCCGTCTTCGTGCACGATTTCAAAGCGTGGATCCTGTTCAAAGTCGCCTTTCGGTGCACTCAGCCATTCTCCATTAGCCATCAGTGCAACACTGCAGTGCCAGGGCGTCGTGAAGCCAGTGTTTGTATTGAGAAGACTGATCGAAACTTTGTGCTCCCCCGTAGAGTGATGAATGGACAAACGAAGGTGAGTGGGAAAGGCAGCCTTTACAGCACCGGCGAAAGCCTATTCAGGATGTCTGTCAGCGGGCGCAACTCGTTGGGCTCTCATGCATCGTGGACCATCATCGGCACGCGATCTGAGACACTTACATAGCCTCGTCTGAGCATCTCTTGCGCAAGGAATTTCACATTCTTCTTGTACGCATTCTTCGACCGTGTTTCACTGAGGGGAAATACATATTTCAGGTCAGAGACCAAGAACCTTCGATAGCCCAGATAGGTCATCATCGTGTCCTTGTCGGCATTAATACGCTCCTCGATGTCGATGTTGTCATCGCCATACTGATTTATGAGGCGACGGCGAAAGTTGGTGGCACTTGCCACATATGTGATTTCGTTCAATTCCTGCGGCCCGGGGAAGTCGACAAGATCTCGAATTCGGGAGAATGAGATGTGTTGTAGCTGCATGCGTTTTGCCATTGCACGCAAAGCTTGTCCGTATGCCCACGTGTCCCGATCAGAAATACCCAAGAGATCTGCGAGCATCGTCTCGTCAGCTCACACCTCTGGGTTGACAATCTCTTCGCTAGTCACATCAGCAGATACATACCATTGTAGACCAATCCATCAGATATGATGGTGAGATTGGCTCCCGGCGAGTAGACACGTTGTATTCGCGCACACATCGTGTTCAGTCGTTCCAGAGATAATTCTTCGGCCTTGTCTGGCAGTATACCCAGCACCTTGTACTCCTTGTTCGCGGACTTGAAAGGAAAGGCGGGCAGGCACAGCTTCAGTTCTTGGTCTTCGTTGATGAACTGTTGGATGACAGCAGCAAACTTCGGTCTGCTCAAGATGAGCTGCTCCATCGTCCCATCTAGTTTGTTCAACGAATACTCGTAGATGATGTCCAAGATGGTGTCGACGACCTCAGGCCGTGAGGCCATCGGAGGTGAGTCTCCTGGCGTGTCCATTGTGAACAGCAAGAGCGAGACAGCTACGCCTTGGAGAGGCTACCTCATTCGTCTGGCCAATGTAACAGGTAAAGTTTTGTACAACGAATGTATAGTAGACGCGATTGATGTGCAATCGAATGGCATTGCGAGAAAAAAAGTATTCATCTCACTTAGTTTCTGCCGCGGCAAGCATTAGACCCCCACGACCAGCTCACGGCTGAACGCTTGCCCACTACGCAAGATTGCCACTACGAAGGATTCACACGCCACTGTGTAGTAGGATCGGTATGCGCTGATTTTACGTTGCGGTAGCCCTTGCGACATCTTCGGCGCGCCTTGTCGTGGTCTTGTGCTCGTGTTGAGGTGACCAACGGGGCGATCGTTGTTCGTGCTAGGCCGAGACCGTCGCGTGCGCACGCAGCTAGGGCCAATGTCTTCGAGGCCATGACATCGGAGTTGGAGGCGTCTTTTCAGCTGAAAGCCGATCGACTTTCTTGGCGACAGAACGAAACTGTAACAAGTGTCGAAAGCGAGGAGTAAAATTATAGTAAGAGACTACTAATACTCTATTAGAGAATTGTGACAATACCTAGTACTGCAAGTACTATAGTACCTAATATTATATCAAGTATTTATTTAATCTTAATAATCCTATAGAATAGATAGGTAGAGCTTAAGTATACTTAGAATAAGGATTATTATATCGAGAAACTATAGTAGAGTAAAGTATAGTTTATAATATATATCTAGAAAGCTAAGTTTAAAAGAAAATAGAAGTATAAGTACTAGTATATATAGTAGCTTAGTAGATACCTTAAATATTACTACTACTATAGTAATTCGTATCCTCTCTAGTAAAATATAAATAAAGATCTCTAGACAGACGTAGCTTATTTCTTTGTTATACTAGAAGATTTTAAAAGCTCTATAATAATTTACTATATAATATTTTCTATTCTTTATAGAGGATATAATCCGAGGAGATAGAAAACATTTAGTAGCTTTCTATAGGCTATAATATTATATTACTAAGATTAGCGTATCTACTACTATTAACACTACCTATTCCTCGCTTCAAGTCTTTCTTACTACGCTCCGAATCACGACTAGTAGCAGCTGCACGTGCAGAGTAATCTGCAGTGGCAATTGCCTGATTCGCCTGAAGACAGAGCCCACAATTTTGGGAAGGAGCAAGTGGTTTGAGAAAGTATGAGAAAGTTAAGGATCGGACGTGCATATGCGAACGTGCCCGTGTTCAGTAGCGAGACGCTATAGCGAGTTGAGCGAGCTAGTGGGAAGATGCGCCAAGCGGCTTAGCGAGAGCGCCGATTGCGTGGGAGCGACATCCATGCAGTAGGATCCCGGCTGCAACGTCGGTGATGGCTAGTTTCCCAGCGTCTTATCGAAAGGAACAACTTCGGGTCTCTATCGGCGGATGGCCAGATCGTCACCCATGTTGCCAGGTCCCTACAACATTCTTGTACCGACGTGCCTGTTCAAGAGATTGATCAGCTATACGATTTGATATTGTCGTTGCTGAAAACATGAATGGAGTCGAAGAACATTCGTCCGGCGGGGAGCCAGCACTTTTGCTCGACCTCCTGACCAAGGCCGCTGCTTCCGGAAATGGTCTGGTTTTTGTCGACAATGGCATCAACTCTGCTCCTACGAGAGTGTCGTACTCTGAGCTGTTGGAGCGGGCTCAGGTAAACGCGGAAACTCCACCTCTAATGACCGATCCAGACTCACCATCACATAGGAAAGAGCGGCAGCCTTGTGCGGAAATGCGGTGCAAAAGCCTGGACAGATCGTTCTCACGTACTTCGACACGCACTATGAGAATGTCCTATGGTTTTGGTCAGTAATCGCAGCCGGGGGAGTTGGAGCGATTATCAGTCCACTCTCCAACGAGCCCAGAGCTGCTGCCGGTCAGCTGCAGAATATCAAAAACCTGTTCGGTGACTCGCCTTTAATCACCAATGCCAAGTTCGCTCAGACCTTTGCTGCCCAGGATCTCAATGTCAAGATTACAAGTGACCTTGAGAGTCAGAAGCCGCAGGAGTCTGAGCCTGCCACTACTACCCAGGGGCCTGAAGACATCGCCACCATCCTCTTCACGTCAGGCAGCACTGGGCACTCGAAGGCGGTGCAATACTCGCATTCACAACTGATCGCATCAGCCAAAGCCAAAGTCAACCACCTGGGTTCAGAAGGAAAGACTTTTATGTCGTGGATTTCCTTTGATCACTCTGCAAACTTTTGCGAAGTTCACCTGCAGTCCATGTACGCAGGTACGGATCAGGTTCACGTGCCAACGTCAGAGCTTGTAGTAGAGCCATATCGCTTCTACAAACTGCTGAGCGACTTCCAAGTTGGCTGTACGTTCACACCCAATTTCTTCCTTGCCTCTGCGACAAGATCTTTTCATACTGCGAGTATTCCAGATGCTAAAAACTGGAATCTGAGCAACCTGAAGACCATAATGTGTGCAGGAGAAGCAAACCGCACCGAGACGTTGGCGGCCGCCGATGAGGTTCTTCGCGGACTCGGAGCCCCAGCGCATTCTATTCGTGCTGCCTACGGTCTTAGTGAGACATGCTCTGCATGCTTTTACTGTCTGGAGACTCCACAATATGATGTCGCACTTGGAAGCAAATTCGCCTCCGCTGGTACGCATCTCCCCGGTGTTCTAGAGATGAAGGTTCTCACAGAAGACGGCGCTGAGTCCAAGGAGGGCGTTCTTTATCTGCGCGGAACACTTATCTTCAAAGGCTATTACAACAACGCCGCTGCTACGGAACAATGTATGACGAGCGAGGGATGGTTCAACACAGGAGATATTGCCCGCATTGACGAGAACGGCAACCTTCACCTCCTCGGTCGCCAAAAGGAAATCCTAATTCTGCACGGAAACAACTACTCCTCGTTTGAGCTGGAATACTCCCTCGAAACGAGTGGCATCGCAGGTCTTACTACTTCCTACACGGCAGTATTCTCCACTTGGGATGAGAAGAAACAGTCTGAAGCCGTCGTGGTACTGTTTAATCCTAGCGAGGAAGCCACGGGCCCGAAAAAGCTGAGAGAGACGATCCGAGCAATCGATCGCGTCGTGTTCAATTTCGCGTCCGAAAGAGCACTCTATATTATTCCTTTGCCGAAATCCCTGCTGCCTAAGTCTACTATCGGCAAGCTTTCCCGGGCGCGGCTGAAGAAGGAGTACGAGGCTGGATCCTTCGACGATTACCTAGCGGATGAGCTGCTGGGACTGCCAGGAGCTCCGGCAGTAAACGGTACCTCAGCTGCTGCTGAGAATAGCAATGCAGACAAGGTCGATTCTCCGCAGGCAGTCAACGGAGAGTCTACGACGCCCATGGAGCGGGAGGTCGCAGCCGTTTTTGCTTCCGTGCTGAATGTTTCCGCCGACAGCCTCCTGCATGGTGGGGACGATGCCTTGCTTTCGTCTGGCATTAATTCTCTTGGCTTCATCAAAGCGAAGCGATATCTCGAGAAGGCATTGGACATGGATCGTGAGATTCCTATGCAAATTCTCACTCGCTGTACGTCCGTGGCTCAGCTGGCTCACGAACTCACTCTCATGGGCACCACGTCGGCCGAGTACGATCCTATCGTCCCACTCGTGACCAAAGGAAGCAAACGGACACTGTTCCTTCTGCCTCCCGGAGCCGGCGAGTTCCTGTGTTGGCTTGCACTCCTTGAGTACCTACCAGACCGTCCCCTGTACGCTGTGCGAGCGCGCGGACTACACGGCCCAGAGCCCGTCTTCAGCAGTCTCGAAGAGATGCTAGACATCTACTATGCCGCCATCCGCCGCACCCAGCCTCATGGCCCCTACGCTTTCTTCGGTTACTGCTGGGGCGGTCTGTTGGCATTCGAGTTGGGCAAAAAGTTCATCGCCGCAGGCGAGCAAGTCGCATTCTGTGGTGGTCTCGACAACCCTCCTGACATTCGTCGCGCACTGGGCCATGTGCGATATCGCTCGGTTCTATCAGATTTCATCCCCGCACTCACAGGCATGAGCCCGGAGGAGGCAAAGGCCTTTGTGGACGAGACTTCCGAAATGGAAGACCCCGAGTTCTATGAAGCCATCCATAGGAGACTGCCTCCTGCTGTGCTCCAAGAGAACGGCGGACTGACAGTACAACGCATCAAGGCGTACGGCAAAGTGGAGGACTGCCACCGTCGTATGGCGTGGGACTACAAGCCAGAAGGCAAAGTCCCCGTGGTCGACATCTTCGCTCCGAATGCGCTGCCACTGTTCGACACATCTGGTTTCGAGTCGTGGCGTGCCGTGCTTGACCAGTGGCAGAACCACTCCGACGACACGCGCGTGCATGCCATCCCGGGAAATCACTACACGGTGTTGAAACAGCCCGATATCGTAGAGTTCCAAAAGTCGCTCAACGCGGCTCTCGAAGCTCGCGGTCTGTGAACGATAGATGCGCATCATGGTGTAGATGAACTCTAGATGTACTGACTTAGTTCGAACAAAAAATCTTATGTCATCTTCATTCTTTGTCTAACCATATCATTCCTGCTGGTGCATCCCTCTCTGCTCGTTCCGACATTTTCATTTCCACGCTCAACTCCATCCCGAGCCGCTTTGGCCGAGTGAGCCCCGCACTATCATCATCCCCTTGCTCGAACTCCGCTGACACTTGATACAGATATTGATACACAGTTCTGAATACCACTTTACTCCCTCCATTTAAGAAAATCGCTCCGCCACTCCTGCAGTCACTGATTGCGCTGTCCCCGACGCCGATAGCAGAACCAGCAGTCAGTGACTGTTCACTTGTCAAAGGCCCGTGTGGAAAGAAAACGTGCATTTCAAATGTCGAACCCCGGTCATGCTTTAACAAATATGTGTAGGGCCATGTACGTGCGGATGGCTCGGCCTGCAAGAAAATATCATGCTTCTTGGGATAAACACCCATGGTCTCTTGCGTCTTCGCCATAGACTGTAGAAGCGCTAGGTTGTCAGCAATCTTGACCGTGAACTCGCCATACGCTGGGTGCCGATATTTCCCCAGATAATCTGCAATGAAGCCAGGTAATCGATCCTGCTCCGTTCTCATGGGTCCTTGGTGCTGCAAGAGTGTTTGCGCTTGGTTATCGATTTGGTCTCCAGCCGGGATTGTCGAAGCGGATGGCATGCGTGGAATCTCGCACTGCTCCACAGGATCGCATCGATACAAATTCAATCGCTGCAGAACCTCGAGAAATAGAGTTTGGCCCACCGTATTGCTAGTGCCCATCGTGTTTGCCATGGTGACGAACCCCAGCCCGTGTTCGGGTAGTAGATAAAGTACCGCGCCGAAGCCAACCATGCCACCGCCATGCGAGGCCACCCGATTGGTCCCTATGGTATGCAAGAACCATCCCAGCCCGTAGGCTGATGGACCGCAGCAATGATCGCATATAGATGTGTTTCCGTGAGGGACTAGGGCACGAGGAGTGATCATTTCTTGGAAAAGATCTCGAGATATGACCGGTAGTGAAGACGGATCATTAGCCGCCATTCTCCGAGGACAAGAGACTTCTAGGAGAGCGTCCATCCATTTTACCATGTCATTGACCGACGAGATGATGGCCCCGGCTCCAGCCACCGCAATCAGATCCATGTATTCGTCGGGAACAAAGTACTCGCCATCCTCATGCCAGTAGTATCCGGTCGCAAGTCTCGAGAACCCGGTGACAGGATCTCTCATCTCCAGAGCATCAGTCAGCGAAAAGCTGGTCGAAGCCATGTCAAGAGGCGTCCAGATGAGCTTTTTCAGCACCTCAGCAAGTGTCTGTCCCGTCACATTCTCCACACCCGCTTCCACCGCAGCAAACATGATATTGTTGTACTGCCACTGCGTTCGCGGTTCAACATTGAATGGTAAATATCGCGCACGATGGACTGCGTCGCGAGCTGATGAATGCTCCCACCCGTACGCCATGTCATGGCTTGGCAGTCCGGAGCGATGGGACAGCGCGTCTTCGATTGTGGTGTGTGCAGTGGCGTATTCGTGTTCGAGAACGAAATCGTCGCCAAGAAGAGATTTTAGAGGCGTCGTCCATTTGAGGTTGCTATCTTGGGATACCGTTGACGCCGGCTCATCATGAATGATCTTTCCAATCGCTGCTGCAGTGAAGCTCTTGGCAATGCTGCCGGCAAGCCACAAGGTATCTGGCGTGGCTGCAGTCGATGGCAATTGTGCGTACCCGTAGCCCTATCAATTTTGACTACCATTAGTTTCCCTTTGCTATTCGAGGCTCATGGCGTGTCCACCTTCGTTTCGATCTGTCCATCATAAATGATCCCAATGCTCAAGCCAGGAACATTAAATTCTTGCAAAAGTTTTGCGACGAGGCCATCGAAACGAGAATCAATCAATGGGCGGGATATGGGCTCTCTGCGTGCCATATTGTTCACGGGTCCGATTTCCGCTATGAAAGAACTCAACAGTGACCGCTCACAACGAGCGGACATCGTTACCTATCTTATAGGAAATCATGGCGGACGCTCATTGGTGCGGACGGGACGAACCGGCGGCCCGCTAGTCTCGGCACCCTATGTCGCATCCGATCAACTTCGACCGCACTCCAATCTGGACTAGCATCACGATATCGACTGGAGCCCGGACCTGCGGGACCCCAAAGGAAACGTGCTCATCATCAAATGAGCCCCTGCTGGTACGACCAGTGCAACAGCCTGAAAAATGTGCTCACTTGAGCTTGAGCTAAAATTTTGCTGATACCCTCCGTGCATCACCCACGGAAAGAATTATGCATGCATGGGGTTGTCCCCAGCGCTGCCCGCATGGTCGGGCTGGCAGGGGTTTGGATACGTCGAGAGCTTAGTGCGTATAAAACCGGGAGCACCCTATCAGCATTCTGGACACCAACCAAGTGAAAACAAGCTACACTACAGACTTTTCACATCTTGACATTTACATCTTAACGTGGGACACAGTCACGCTATTCACCCGGTCATCTTCACCCAAGATCTGCCCACTGTCGCTACTATTGCGGGCCAGGGCTTCCGCTTCGGCCTCCGTCAGGTCATGTGCGATCCATTGCTTTCGGTCTCGCCTGAAGTATGGATGGAGATTTCGAACAAGTTCGAGAATCACTGCGATCGTACCAAATATCGTGCTGAGCACGAGCGGGTATCTGAGGTTGTTCGTTGCGTTCTGCAAAGGCGCGCTCGCGACGTAGTTGACCCAGACCTGGGAATAGTCAGCACTTTGCCTAGCTTTCACACCGACGTGTGAAGGAAAGTCAGGATGACGTACCGTTGCACTGGAGATGATATACTGGAGACTGAACCATCGCACTTCGTTACGCGGTGGCACCATTTCCGAGAACAAGACGCGGAAACTGGTGATGGCGACGATTCCAGAAAGAGACACGAGGAATTGCTGCACATAAAATTCCCATCGCAGCTAGCAGAGGATTTGAGTTAGCTTCACACAAATTGCGCGGAATCGATTGCGTCTCAAGACGTACCTTGTAGCCGAAATCAATGTCAGCAAAACCAATGCAACCCCACACTCCAGTGAGGGCCAAGATACCATATCCAATGAGGAGCCAAACTTCGAGTCGAATGGGGACGATGGGTCTGAGCCACAAGAATAGCACACTGCACAGCACGCCACAGATGGTCGAACTGAGCGAATACAAGGTGTACTCAAGTGTCCCAGGCTTGACCTCGGCGTAGTACAGCTGTCCCACGACAGAGGCAACCGCGTACTGAGTGTCAATGTAGATGGTGTAGCCGATCAGGAGCAGGGTCATGCTACGACGCTTGTACATGTCTTTGAACGGTGAGAAGACTGTCGGTGGAGCGACACGTTAGTACAGGAGTACGGAAAAAAGCGACTATCGGAGACTCACATTCGATCAGAGGACCAGCAATTCCCGAGCTCAGCTCAGACTTGGACTTGGAAGGGAGCCTAGGGAGGCCAAAGTAGCAGACTGCGGCGGCGGGAATGGTGATGAAACCGACGATTGTAGTGACCAGGAGCCCACTACAGCACGGGATGGATTAGCTGCTGCGCGTCTTCGGCTAGGCGCGAGAAGAAGTGATGAACGTACGGACTGGTCACATTGGTCGTGGTCTCTTGGATCGCAATGACAATGCAGTACATAACCAAGGCACCGGCGGAGTTGGCCACTGCACCCAGTGCAGCCATCTTGAAGCCATATGTGCGCTTTGTCGCGCTCTGGTCGTCCTCTGCTGAGAGTATCAGTATTACAATGCTCGACGCGTGCTTTCAACCTGGGCGTACCGTTCGCTGGAGTGGGATTGTCAGCCACATGCTGGCGCATGCAATAGGGGATGTATATGTTCAGCAGCGCGACCAGGATGTTGGTTGCGATGTTGAAGATGATGGGCAGAGCGGTCAACACGGTGAAGTTGTACTCGGTGTACGCTTGCAGCCAGTACACGGGAATGGTGATAACGCCGTAGACGACGAAGAGGATGGTGATCAGCAAGTGCTTGCGGGCTAGACGCGGTCAGCACCGAGGGAAGATGCACGAAGCACAAGTGCAGCTTACACCAGTAGTCGGAGTATGCGGCGAAGAACAGTGTGACGACGCCGGAGAGGCCAGTGCTGAAGGCAAGCATGTACAGCAAGACCGAGTTCAGGTCCATTCTCGTGCCCGCCCAATTGACCAGACAGTAGTCGGCCATGCAGGGCAGGCCATCGCGGTCAGTGCCGATGACATAGCCCACGGTCTGCAGTTGATAGGTGGTGTATGTGCTGAAGACAGAGAAAGGCAACGATATCAGCGTCTGGGCGTAGATGTAGGTGTGCAGCGCGGTGTTGCTGGTCCACCAGGACCAGAGGGAGCCGAACACCATGGTCGGACAAGGAGTGAGCGAGTGGAAAGAAGGCCTGCCGGGGCTACGAGCGGTGCAGAGGAGCACGGCGACGACGAGCCCTGGCCCATATCTACTACTGACCGGTCGCTGCGCAGGGACCGACGGTCTGCCGCTGGGCTTTCGCGTAAAAGAGATGCGGCGCACGCTAACCGCATTCGGCAGTGAGATAACTTGCTCAAAAGGCCTCGCGAGGCGAAAGCAATGAATTCCTGCAGCGCTGAGGCGCGGAAAATGCACTCACTCGTGTCTGACGGGGCCGGCGGTGGGGGCCAGGTGGCGAGACCCGCACTGCCAGCCTCGTCTAGTCGCACGCACCGAAAATCCACCTGCCCAGCCGCGTGGGCAGCACATCTGCCCTGCATCGCGTGCTAGCTGAATATGGGCCCGAATAATGTACATTTCTGGCGCTGCCGCTCCAGTGGCCCTGTGGTTGCTGCTGCGGCACCATGGAGACGCGCGAGAACCTCCTCATCTACGGCGCTGGTGGTAAGGACCCTTGACGAAACACACGCCTGCGCGAAGACGACTGCTCACACGCCTTCTGCATACAGCCGTGGGCTCCGTTCTGGGCTGGCTGCTGGCCCGCACGGCACAATACCGCGTCTCGGTCGTCTGCAAGTCCAATTTCGTCCACGTCCAGGAGCACGGTTTCCGCCTGCGGACCACTACCTGGGGCGACGGCCTCTTCACGCCCCATCGCGTGTTCGAGGCAGGCTCCGCGTTGCAATGTCCATCCGACGCGGGCTATGCGTACATTATCCTCGCCAATAAGATCAAGACCGAGCAGAGTCGCGCGCAGATGGTGCACGACCTCCAGCACATCACCACCCCCAACACCGTCCTCGTGTCGACTCAAAATGGCCTGGGCAACGAAGCGGCCCTGCGTGACGCGTTTCCGTCGAATGTCATAATATCCATAGTCTGCAATCTGGTCTGCTGTCAATTGTCCCCCGGCGTCATCGAACAACGCACCTCGATCAAACCACACGCCTTCCACGTCGGCGTGTACGGCAGGATCTCCCAGAGCGACTTCACCGCCGACGAATCCAAAGCCGTCGAACCCCTGATCGCTTGTGACAAGCAATTCGTTGCCGTAGATAATGCCTTGCTGGAGAAGTGGCAAAAGGCCGTCTTCAACAACGCCTGGAATTCCATGACCGCACTCACAGGAGTCGACACTCACGAGCTCTTCGAATCCCCTGCTGCCATCGAGCTGGTCCGCCACCTCGCCGAGGAAGCACGTCAAATAGGGATTGCGAGCGGCGTCGAGCTGGGTGGCATGGTTCCAGACAAGGTGATTGAGATCGCGCGGTCATGCGACCCCATCGTAACTTCCATGCTGTACGATGCCCGACGAGGACGAGCATTAGAGTTGGCCCCGATCACTGGTGGGCTCTGCATCACGCGTTTTCTTCCTACGATCATCGTACTGACTGCTACATGCAGGCTTTTTGGTCGCCCAGGCTGCTCGCGTGGGAATTTCGGCGCCGTACACAACGGACGTCTACCGTCAGCTCAAGCAGATGAATGCTTCTTTACGGGCGTGAAAGAACATTTTTTGTGGGAGCCGATCTGCCGGTGCTCAATGTGGACCGAATCACGATCTTCCAGCGTGGAAGAGACCTGCAGTCACAGCAATGCAGATACGATCTTCAACCGATCCACCCGCGACGTGGCATATGGAAGCGAGCATGCAGCGCGGCAATCTTGGAACGGAGATTTGTTCAAATAGAAAGCGGAGACCACTCTCAATCACACATGCTATCTCGGTACCAGTCTACGCTGGAATCTGCCATGGCGTTTCTGCACAAAGCCAGAATATCTGGAACGAGCTGATATGAGCGGGTATTCTGGCGCGGCATGTCCCAAGCGCCGGTCTTCGGGGTTCGTCGAAATACCCTCACTCAACTTTCTCCTTGGACCCAATCGATTACGTGGAGCTGTGTCGAGGCCTGACATGACAGTACAACGGAGGCTTATCCCACATGATGAAGATCTTGTGATCATTCCACTTTTGGCTCTCTTCGCACAATTCCAAGTCGAAGTGAAACAAGACTTTTGTCAGAATGAGACGGGTCTCATGGTATGCCATGCTATATTGCAGAGAAGGGAGTGGTCAGCGATAGACAACCTGAGAGCATGCTGAAACCAACTTACTTCTTTCCCATACAACCCCGAGGACCCATCGAGAAAGGCGTAAAGGTCAATCGCTTGTCCTCACCATACCGCTCCGAAAGCTCCGTCGCATTCGCCCCAGTCAGCCAACGCTCTGGCACAAATTCGTACGGATCACGATAGTTGTTGGGATTCCGCTGTGCAGCTAGATTGGTCACGTAAACCTGGTAGCCAGCTGGCACTTCACGCCCATCGATGAAAGTCGGCGCTCCGGGAGGTGTTTTCCTTGCCAGGCCATACGAGATGGAAGGATACATACGAAGACCCTCTTCGATGACGGCGTTGAGGTACGGGAGACTTTGCAGACGTTCGATACCGATTTCGTCTTCGTTGCGGATCTTCGAGCGGATCTCTTCGATCAGTCGCGACATTTTCGAAGGATTCGTTAGGAGGTAATATGTGATGCCGCTGAGAATGGTCGCTGTCGTCTCGGTGCCAGCAATCATGAACTGCGATCAAACTGTCAGAGACCTCGACCAACACTTATGATCATTCCTCTCGTCCCGACAGCAATTGGTTCAGCACGATGACCTACCAAATTTGCATTCGAATACTGCTCTTGCTTCGTCAGGCCGGCATCGACACTGCCCTCGGTCTCCATTACCATGCCCCAGATATCAGGCCTTGCGTCTTTCTGCTTCAGCCGACGGTCTACTCGATCCACGCAGAATTTCTTGTGCGTCTCCATGGTCTCGATGGTCGATTTGGGAATGCAGTACTTGAGCATGAACGATTCGAGGAGAGGGAAACAGCGAATCACGTGGACGTAAACTGCGAAGCGAAAGGCGGGCAACATGGCTGCCACCCACGGATGGTAATCGGTGTCTTCTAGCATGTTCAAAGACTCTCCCTGGTTGCCGCCGTGGTCAGTCATGATTCGTTCTACTCTATGCCCGAGTAGAATCGCTACAGGTTGCGGTGGTACTTACAAATGTCAGATCGCCCATGATATCCTATCGGGTAAAACATAATCAAGTCAGTGAGTGCATCTTCTGCATCAGGATCCCGCACAGATATCACCCACGAAAGTAGTGAAGTTGTACATCTGCACCATGTTGAACTTTCTCTCAGGCTCTTTTGCGGACAGCTCTTTGAATTTGGCCACGAGTTTGTCGACATAGAGCAGGAAGAGTGGCTCTTGGCGTTTCAAGGCCTTGTCCGAAAAGGCATGCGTAAAGACACGTCGCATACGTGCATGTTGTTCATCGTTTCCGTTGACTATGTCATACTCCTACAAAAGCATGGCAAAAAGGACAGTCAGTCGGTCATGTCGTTGTAGCTGTGGACAAGAGGGTTGAATCGAACAAGATAAGAGTTTGAACGCCAGTACTTGTCACTATTTGACAGGGTGACTGCGCCTGCGATCATAAATCACAAGTGTTTTTAAGATGCTCGAACAAAAAGACAAAAGCGAAACAAAGCACATACACCACTCGGATTACCATAGAACTTGGGATCCTTATCCAGCGTCCGCTGTCCCGCTTTCTTATGGCCGTAGATATCTCTGTACGCAGCATTGCCGCTGAAACTCAGCTCGTTGGGCCCAGTCCGCACCACTTCGCCATACTTGTGGTGCAAATCCACAACGCGAAAAACTCCATCTCCTCTCGTGCTCGCGCGAATCTTTGGCCAATTGCTCGCCGCGGAAGTAAGGGGGCCGGGGAACTTGCGAAGAGGGTGAAGGAAGATATTGTAGATATAGATGGTAACTTGGTACCCAATGAGGAGGAACACAACGGTCAGAAGGACTTGGGCCGCGCTCTGGGGGAGCAGACGGCTGACAGTCGAATGAGCCATTGCTTTGAGACAGGAGATGTGTGTTCGGAGTGACCGGATGCAAATAATGTCAATGCCCGAAGGCGATGCATAGAAGATTTCACAACGACGGATCGAATTTTGCCGAGATTTGTTGGGACACGAGCATGTTCCATCCACATGCAACCCAAAAATGGCGTGGGGGACTGCTACAATTTGCTCAATTCTTCTCAGCTCAACACGTTGTTTTGACGCGAACGCGAAGGATGTGCTATGCAGATAGCGAGGCTGAGCTAAGGGAGCGCGATCCTCCTCGGATTGCTATGTTCTAGTTCCAACGTGGGCTATAACACCCCGGCAGGCGCTAGGCTAGGGCTAGGATAGCCTGCTGCTGGCCAAGACCATGGAAAAGACGGAATCCCATATGCACACTATCGTCCGGAGTGGGGGCACCGATCAAGCACAGATCTCGTAAAGCGGAGTTATGCACCGTATTGGCAGAACTGCATTATCGTACTCCAGATAACTCTGATCACTCTTGCCCTACTACTCATCAAACTCAACGATGAGTTCCAAGTCTTCATCAAGTCAAGCTCTGCTGTATACTAATCATCCTATATGGGTAGCTTAGGTATTAATAAGGATTGTAGTCAGGTCACCACAAGCTTGATCAAGGATTATCGTCCCCTGCATGTCAGCTCGTCGAGGGTATCCGCGTTCGCCACTTCGTCCTCCAATGCATCTGACCAAATCCCATACACGTTGCGGTCCGCACATGCGCAGCTGAGCAAGACTTGAGGGAGCTCGGCGCACAAGCAAAAGACAAAGAGCGAGATGCGACGTTATCGGATTGAACGAAGATTTCCGATGGGAAAATAGTTTCCATGGCTTGTTCTAGTGTGATGGCAGACCTTTGCAATGTGCGAGTTGTGTGCAGAAGGAGAGCTTCGTGTCTCTAAAATACAGCAAGGGGGAGAGCCGCGGCATAACAATGCTGAGGGACAACGAGGCGCTACAGAGCAGAATCAAACAGTTCGAAGGAGAAGCTGAAGCATCAGCATCGCAACCCTCGCCCATGTCTGCGTCTTCAGGGACTCGAACTTCCACCATTCCGATCAGAGAGCGAGTAAACTGGCCTTTGAGCATACCTTCTCTCGCGAGCACAACGGGACTTGCCAATGCTCGAATGACCACTACCATTAAATATACAAAATCGGCTTCGCGAAGACTCAGTGGATTCGCATTATGCAGTTCTTGAAAAAGGAGAACGTGATGCCCATCTACAGTTTCAAAACAGGAAAGCACCTTAAGAGCAATTCCCTCGTACAAATGCTCCGCGTCTCGCAGCGCAAATTTCGAGCTCTATATGCCCGTGACCCTGCTACCCCATACAGGCCGTGCCTCACAAAAACTACCCCACAAATTTACGACCACAACGAAGCCACAATCTCCAAGGGCCAAACAGCCGCCGGCAGCCTCATCATCAGTGCAGACGGTTTCAACACTCCTCCCCCTCCATCGCCCCACCCCTCTGTTCCCAGCTCCGCACCTTTCGCGGCCATAGGCGTCCACCCCCGAGGCTACTGGCTCTGGCTTTCGATTCAATCCGTTCCCGACCCAAAAGACCCCTCAACCTGGACCTTCCAACTCCAATGGACCTGGCCTCTATCAAACCCCACTCTCGCAATGAACGAACCAAATATCAAAGCCCTCAAGCCGAAGCCGCAGCAATAACATTCGCCGAACCGTTCAAAACAGCCTGCACAGCCATTCCAGACGACTCTCCAATTCCGATCAATCGTATCTCAGTCTGGGAACCTATTCCAATCCCAAACAAAGCCTGAAATGACAGAATAGCTAATATCGGAGATGCAGCGCATGCAATGTCCTTTCATCGAGGTCAAGGCTTGAATCATAGGATAGCGGATGCTTTAAAATTGGTCGAAGCATTGGTAGAAGTAGAACTGGGTGTAATGGCGCAGAAGGAAGCTGTGCTAGGTTATGAAAAGGCGATGATTTATCGAGCGGGAGAGGAAGTGAAGATTAGCAAGCTGAATAACGAGACGATGCATGAACCGGGGAAATTTATGGCTAGTCCGTTCATGGAGAAGGGAGGGGATAAGAACGAGGATTGACCCAAATAAGATGCCTGCTTGCAGAAATTCAGAACAGCTATGGACAGCGTCCGAGGTCACGGTTGTGTTGAGCAGAGGTCAAGCAGCAAGGCAGATCCCCCATACGTCAGTCTTCTTCTCTTGGGAATTAAGTTAAGTCATTTCACTTTACAAAGAATACATACAGACAGCCTCCGCTAACGAAACTCTCGTCAAAAGTACAAACTATGCCTTGTTGATCCTCTGTCAATGATGATTCTCTTCTCTTTCCTCCCAGCCAAAAGAGAACTGGAACGAGTATCAAGAATTCATGCAATCCCGCACCGCAAGCTATGCATAATCATATCAAACCCCTCTTTCCAATTTCCAAGCATGTATGTAGCAAGAATGAAAGTCCTCGCAATTCGTCAATCAAGACAGAATTTCAGAAAACAAGTTGTAATGACCGTAGGAATGGTCCCGCTTTCGATCAATATCAGTTGTTGGGTGAATGCGTACAAGGTAGTTTGCCGAACCAGATCCCAGCATAAGCATCCTGTTCGGAAGATGCAGCAGTTCCGGCCGCACGAGGACTGCCACCTTCAGGCGATGGGATCGAAGATTGGTCTGTTGGCTCCGGTGAGCCGCGATGTGAAGTCCCAGTGGGCGCAGCGATGGATGAAGGTGATGACGATGTTGGCGTCGAAACGGTGAGCCACCAGTCGAGTATTGACATCCGGTCCGGTTCTGACCAGGAGAGCGCCTTCTTTCCAAACGGGACAGGTAGCCGGGAGCACTCCACGTCTGACGTGGTTGATAACGCAGGACTTGAATCTCGCGACAATACCTCGTTGGCACTAGGAGATTGCTCTGATATGTTTGGATCTTGGAAGGGAACATGTTCTGATGTCTGGGACTCTGCAGGATGCGGCACCACCGGACGACCTGTCACATCAGTGCCACCAGGTAGCCGAACGGGAGTCTGATCTGCAGCGACCGATCTAGAGGGACTGGGCGCCGATGGACGGGTCTGCGCGAATTCGTGAGGTTCAGGTGTGCCAGCTCTCTGGAAACGAATAGTATTTTCATCCAGCTTCGCGGGCGGTAAGAACCCAGGCGTTATTGGCTTTTTTTGCGCAAAGTCGAGAACTGGCTCCGATGGGCTGAGGTCTGAAGGGGTGAGACGTCCCAGTGTATGGGACTCTGAGCTTCCTGGCACCGACAGCTCCGAAACTTCAGGCAGCTCTGGAGTTACTGGCACGTCTGGAGATCCCCGTTGCAGTTCTTGGTTTCCAGTTCGCGCGTCTGCAGAATTCGGTTGCAGTTCCCTGTTCTCAAATGGCACAGCTGAGTCCAATGCATCCTCTTGGCCCAGCTTCTTGCTCAAAGAAACGAAGTTTAACAGCGCCACAGCTGCTTCAATCGTCTCGTTCGCATCGATATCCGTCTGAGTACTGGCGTCCACCGGCTCAGGACGCTCGACAGTGACAGCCTGATGCTCAGATCTGACTGCCGCCACGCTATTCGCATCGTTAAGCTCTGCAGGAGCGGCGTGGTTTGCTGCAGCCAGCTCGGCGGCCGCTTCCCTCTCCTTGCGATTCTGCTTTTGCCTAGCTTTCTTTGCCTTTCTCCGGCGTTTCTTGTGTTCATCTGTCTCCGCGAAGGATTGGTCGGGACCAGGCGCTTCTTCATGCTGGCCTTGCTCTTCCTCATCCCCATGGTATTCAGTCACGTGGCAGTCATGCCCATCTTGCTCCCCGTGCTCCCCTGCTTCTGCGAGAGCCTCACACACTATACAGGGCTCCAAATGCTCGCGTAAGCACTCACAAAGTCGCACCATATCCGCAATAGACGACCTCCCAATGAGCTCACGGTGTTCTTCCGGAACGACGTGTTCGAGGAAATGCTTTCGCCATCGCTCCGTTCTTTCGTAATCACTTTCGTTCTTACGTACAAACGCGTCAGGAATCACCTCCAGATCCAATTCACGGTTCGAGAAAGCGCACTGCATGGCTTGGCGAAATTGATGTTCGTACGTTTCCTCGCATGATTCTGGTGAAGGAGTTTCGCCATTCTGACGCACTCTTGAGAACTTGATAGCGAAAGTATACAGCCGGAACAAGCCTGCCCGACTTAAGTCATTGAATCTTTGCTGAAACCCACGGGGCAAATGCCAGTGTAGGTCCAGAACCAGGTACCTCTCAAGTGAGTTAGGGTTCAAAATGGACCCGAGGAGGGCGTAGACGGGAATGACATCCTCCTCTGCCACCGGTCTTCTTGCTTCGGCGAGTGGCAGCGCCGACAACAGATCACATAGCATTAGCTCTTCTATTGAAGCTTCCTTCGGAGCAGGAAGCGGAGCCGGAAGCGGAGCTGGATGTTTTTGCCCATTGTCGGAATTTTGCATCTCCCGCAGAAAGTCATCCAGATCGGCTTTGGGTATGCTTTGAGGCACTGGGACTGGGGGAACATCTTGCGGACGACGGTCGGTAGCCAGCGCATCACCGCAATTCGAAAGCAATGTCGACTCAAACTCAGGCAGTCTCGACGATCTTAGCTTGGCTCGATGTTTCATGGACTTGAGTCGGTCGTAGACAAGTGTCCTGCTCGTCCCCCGGGAGAAACCGTTGCCGTAGGTCATAGCGATAGCGTTGCACGATTGTCGGTGATGAAGATGCTGCTGGTGCGGATGTCGATGTCGGTCTCGGTGCAAGTGCTTACTTCTTCACCAGGAGCGATGCCAGCTGAATCATTCATGGCAACCGTCCTCGTCTTCTCTTTCCCTCAATGGATATGGAGGCAACAGCTCGGGCTGCACTTGTGCATCCAGCTCCAATGAGCACTTGCCACTTGGTACCCAACTCGAGTCGAGCCGGCTCGTCTTTCTTCAATTGATGCGTGATGATGAATATCCATAGTTCCTTCTCTCAACCTCATGTTCACTGAAACTTGCCACCCGAATACCCACTCCCACTCGAGTGCAGCCCACTACTACCAGGCCACTCCTCAACAATCCCATCTCCATTCCTCACTCTCTCCTCTTCAATATCACACTTGAACAGATTGACATGCCCGTCATTGACCGCACCACAAGCCAACATCATACGATGTGGATGGAAGGCCGTCGCGGTAATCGGCGCATTCCTCGCTGTGGCGCCCAGTCCAGCTCTCAGATAACTCATGTAAGGCTCAAATTTACTCAAAGGCTGCAGTTTCGTATTGTATACTCTGATCGTATGGTCCTTGCCTCCCGTTGCGAAGACTGGCGCGTGTTCGTGAACAGAAAGGGTGCGAAGACTTCTGGGTTCCCGCGACTTGCCCGGATTGACTTTCTCGACGGCTTTGCTCATGCGAAGATCCCATAGGCGAATTCCGCCGTTCGATTCAGCAGAGATGAGTTCGCGAAGCCCGCCGCGTTGGAGATGTACACCAACAATCCAGGAGCTATGCTCTTTCCAACCCAGAACCATAGTTTCTGCGTTCGGGCGACGTTGGTCATAAGCCTTCACGGAGCCATTGCCAAATCCGGCAACGAAGACATTGCCTTCCACCTGGTCTGATGTGAGGCTTGTAATACAAGCACTCGAGCGTGTGTGAATGTCATTGACACAAAGCTCTTGTCCAACCTGCCAGACTCGGACGACTCGATCATCACCAGCGACAAGAGCTTTGCCTTGACCCTGTTGCCAGTCGAACACCAAACCCGACGTCCCGCCCGTACTAGGGACGAGGTCGTTCAGTGCTCGGAACGACGACACATGAGTGATCTTCTTGAGATTATCATAATCTCGGTAGATTTTGATCACGCCATCACTGGACCCAACCATGAGCATGGCAATATCATCTTCGTTGATGAACTGCACTTCCGTCACACGACTTCCTCTTGGGTTGCCGTTGCTGAAGCGCGCAAGTTGCTGCTCTGCTTTCCAGTCCCAGATAGCGATACTGTCGCGATCGTCACTGGTCACCAGGTGGTTCTCGAATTGGTGGAAGACCATCTTCACAGGCGCTGCACCAATACCGAAATAGCCGCATGGCTTATCCCAGGCTTGTGACCCAGCAGCTTCTTTCAGAGGTTGAGTCGAGGCGATGATCTTGTCATTTCTGTTGCGTCTCCAAAGACGCTCGTTGTAGTCTCGCGACCCCGGCTCGTCAGCTTCTGAAGGGCGCATCTGTGGTTCTCGGAAGTATGAAGCCGACCAGTCAAAGAAGGTTGATTTCAACGGGACTTCAGGCAGTTCAACCAAGTCGCGTGCTTGGAAGTACGGCGTAGGCGGAATCTTCGCTGGCGGCTGATGTGCCGGACCTTGTATATTGTCCAATGCGTCCGGAGGCAGCATAGATGCATCATAAGGAGTCAGCGGTCGCGATCGATAAGGCGTTGTTGTGCCACTCAGTGTCGAGCCTCTCCGCGCGTGAGTAGGCGATCCAGGTGTCGATACCTCCCCAGGTGTTTTAGGTCCCCAGCCAACAAGCTTGCCGAGAGCTTGTGCAACGCTCGCCGTTCTCGAAAGAGCAAAATAGCCGTCTGCTTTCGAAGAGACTGACGCCGAGGGGCTTGGCGGAGTCTCAGGTCGAGGCCCATGGCCTGCAGTCTGTATTCTGCTGAGCGGCTGGACTGCAGCGCCCATGATTGAAGTTTCCATTGAAGTCTTGCGTTCCAGCTCATCCAGTATTGTTTCAGCTGCCTGGCCCAGAGGCGAATCGAGTAGTGCATTGAGAACGTAGTCAACGATTATGCCAGCGTTGCGAGAGACTTCTGGATGTGGATCAGTCGACAAGCTCATCACTTGCCGCCACACGGCCCGGTACACAGTGCCGAGCGAATTTGATTGTCGTGGTGTCGTCTTGACAGAGCGTGGTTCCGCCTCAGCAGCTGTGGCCGATACGCTGCGATGGTGCGATACCCGCGAACCGTTGAGGAGAGCGCCGGCTGGACCATTCGTCGTGGATAGCCCATCAGTGCCACCTTCTTTCTGCATTGCAATGAAGTCGTCGACCACCTGTTCCTTGCCACTGCGCTTGTCTTGCTCTTCTTGCAGTTGCTCAAAGGCAGCACACAAGAACCGCTTCAGGTACTTTTTGACATATTCCGAATAGAACACAGTGAGCTCTTTCCGAACCATGATCGAGCCATCCATGCCCATGCTGATGATAACGCCAACGAGAATCTCTTCCATCTCGACGATGTCACCATCAATATCTCCTGTGGCAATGAAGCTGGTCAGCGCGTTGAGCATGGCAGTCCGAACTTCGGGCACGGGATCGTGACTGCGGTCGCAGATTCTCTCGTGTGCAGCATGCGCCATATACGCTTCCTTGGCATTCGGAAAGTCGCGACAGATATTGCTCAGGCACAGCAAGCTGAACTGTCTGAGCAATGGGTTCTCCATGTCCTGTAGATGCCCTAAACATAGTTCGATGATCTCTGGATTGCTATCCAGGACCGCGGCTTTGCCCTGCTTGAAGTCTTTGCAGAACATAGCAATGACAAATACGCACATCGCCCGGTGCTCGGCAACATTGCCCATGGGTATACCATTCGTCGCGTTGAGGATATTTGTGAAATAGGCATAGCCTTGGTCCTTGAGCAGGTCTGCTTGACAGCTCTGGTCAACTGCCAGTATGCGCGCCCATATGAAGACCATGGGTGCCTTCAGTTCCAGCGCCTGAGATTGCAGCAGTTTCAGCACATATGGAAAGATGCCAATGCTGAGCGCGAGGTTCACGGCCCAAGGACCCAGATCGAGAAACTTTGAGAGCAGCACAAGTGCCCGAAGTCGGTGCACCTGCGATAGCAATACCTGGAGGACAATCGGGAGTTGCTCCGGAGGCTTAGCGTAACCCACCGAGCTGGGGTTGCTCGGTGCTGCAGTCAAGTAGACCTCAAAAGCAGACAGTTGATCGGCAAAGAAGTCAGAGTGCTTGTAATCAAGCTCTGGCATCTGCGGTGGCGGGCCGCCCTGTCCATTCGGTTGAGTTGCCTCAAGAGCAGCCTCGTGCGCCTTCTGCTGCTCTATCAAACTCGGCAGCTGCGACAAAATCATTTCTACAGCCAAGTCCCAACTTCTCCACAGAGGATGATCGTGGGTATCTGGAATCTTGGGATATGAAACCGGGTGACAGTGATACATGCGCATCACTCTCTGCGCGAGGAGGAAGTTGCGGAACAAGGCAGCCACCATAAGGTCTTGCCTGAACAGCTTCTTGAACAAAGGCTTCTCCAAGCAGTTCCAGGCAATGGTATCAGTGATGGCGGTAAAGATCCAATTAAGCTCGCCAAGCGGCGTCCGGCGTTCACTGACCTTGCCAGGAATGTTTCTCGCCTGGTCAAGACTGGCGCCAAATGTCGAGCCCAGCGGGTTTTGCAGAATGAAGAATCGTACAGCCATCATGATGGGCGTCGTCAGACATGACGTGAACAGGTCTGCAGGTAGGTCCGGGTTTGTGGGAAGAACTTCATTCTCGCGACAGGCTGCCAGGTGTATGCAGTCCTCCCATTTCGTCATCAGTTGTTGCTGTGCTCGATTAGGGTCCCGCTTCAGCGCCTCCTGTTGGTTCATCTGATGCTTCTGCACGCCTTCCAAGAAGCATTGAATGATTCCACCAGCCGCACTACAATCCCAGACCCATAGCCCAGGAGCCTGTAGCCATTCCTGCAGATCATACAAGCTAACCGGAATGTATTGAGTGTAGCTGCGATTAAAACACCAGACCTCACCACTCTGGGTCGGCTTTGGTACTCCGTGGCCGTTATAGTGAAAGAGAATCCGCTCCGCATGCGCTGTCTTCCGGAGTTGCAATGTGTACTTCCTCAGTTCGTCGATCGTGGGATCCATAATAGCCTTGTATCGCGTTCTGAGGGACAGGTTTTCGTACTGTGACTGGAGGTTCTTACCGATCTGAGCATTAGTGTTATTAGAGTTCTGATTGGTACTATCCTGCGGAACGGGATCGACCCAACACTCCAGTCGAGCACAAGGATTCGTCTTGATCACGTCGGGCGGATCCACGCCGACATTCAGACAGACGGACAAGAGCGCCGACACAGTCTTTAGTCGATCCTTCATGCGCCACTCCGTGACCATGTGCTTTGGGTCGAAATCGGGCGGCAAATTCCCAGCAGTCTCGTGTCGCTTGTCCTCATAGTACATGAAGAAGTTCTCACTGAGATTCTTTGCGGCTTCCTCGTTCTGCAATTGTGCCTCCCATCCATGTCTCATGGCCATGTCTTCGTCCTTCTTCTTTTCACTCGCCTTCCCGTTCATATAGCCATTCTGCTGGCGATGCGCGCCTTGACCAAAGTCGCTTCTCGTCCGCGAAAGTGTCGGCTTGGAGGCCGCAGATTGTCGACCGTTCGCCTGTAGTTGGAGGCCATGATCCTCATCTGAGTCCTCGTCATCATCGTCGTGATAGCCATTCCGGGCATGCTGCACGCTCGGCTGCGAATTCGTCGAGGCCGCGGTGCTCGGCCTGTAGGTCCCCGCGGGCGCAGATTTATTGCTGGCGGGCGTACTCGAGGGCGCGCTGGTGGGCTCGATATTGATGCTCGAAGGCTGCGGGTGCTTAGACCGCTGTCCGTAGACGGCCTCTGGCAGGAAGGTCTGGCTCGAGGTCCCATGCGCAGACGGCAAGGCGCCGCCGCCTCCACTGCCTTCGCGTGTCATTGTATGCGCGACGCGTGCGCATGGGCGCGGCGCGAGTGTTGTAGGCGGAGCAGGAAGAAGAAATACTGCTACCGCATCGTCGCGTGCTCGAACCGGGGATCGTGTCGCTGCCTCAAGCCGCAGTATACAGCGAGGTCAGCAATAGCCTTCTTGGAGCCGATTCGTCGAAGGCTTCTAGAAGCCGCTTTGACCTCGTGGGGATGCTCGTGCGCGGTGCGAGGGTGAATGTTGGGCACGATTGACGTGGTCGGTCTATCACAAATGGTTATGGAACACTGTTGAACTCGAGCATGTCCGAGCTGGAAGAGATGTGCAAGCAAGACCAAACCCACTGCGGACCTGCACCACCACGTAGGCTTGCTTGTACATGTAGGCGAGAAGTGAGGGGCGTGCATATGGACAACCACGTCAAATATTGACGGCCGATCGACGGGAATTGTGGTCAGCTGCACACGTCCCGCCAACGGCCGCCGCCATTTACCACCAATAGCCTCCAACAGGCAGCAAACATCATCTGCATATTGCTCTACATACATGTCTGTACGATGTCGCTGATTGCAATGTCGTAGTCCTAGCCCACCGCTAGCACTTCGGCCTGGAGCCAGAGCATTCTGTTCTACAGCAGCATCTTCCAAGACCCAAAACCACATCAACTCAATCTTCTGCATGCTGTGTGCCGTGATTTTGTCCGACATCGACAGTAGACTTCTAACAGCCGGACGCTCTCATTTTCGTTGACCGGCATCACTTTCTCCGGCCGAAGCGGAACTCTCATTCGCGCCACCAGACGCCGAGTTGTCCTTGGTGTGACTTGTGCCACTCTCGTATCCAGCTGGAACTCCAGGTGGGACCTTCAATCTCGTTTCGGGGGCAGGCTGTGAGAAGAGAATGTCCTTCATTGAAGCAAAGATCAGAGACAAAGTGTCAGACTAGGCATGGCATTAGCTTCGTCCTTCGCCAAGCAGCGGCCTTCTGCGACCAAATTGGACAGTCGAGTCCGGCCAGCTCAGCGCGTATAGGACTTGCCATGTTATCGTTGTTCAAGTCTTGCTCATGTGTCCGGATAGTTGACATGTTCGAGTTGTCGGGATCGCAGCGAGCCGGACGTCGGGTCAGCCAATATTGTATGAATCGAAAGAGCCATCGAAATCACTCGGCGGCTTGCGCGAGCAGGATTATATATGTCGTTTGCTTCATGCACGAGATCCAACCATTACCACTCTAATGCACGACCCCAGTTTCCCGATGGTGGATCCAAAGTGTTCACCGGAAAAGTTGTCCCAAGCAGGTAGGTGGTCGTGTGACCTAACTTGTAGCAGCGAAAGTCTATCTAAGCCGCCTTCTTCTCGTTGATATGCTTTTCCGCCGTCTGCTCGGTCTCAGCAGTGTATGGGTGCTTGATCGTAAGACACCAGATGTCCAGATAATCGCAGATATCCACGATCACATCGACGACGAAGCTACCGTAAACGCCAAATGCCAATCCAACGCACGTGAAGAGGAAAGCGACCTGGTAGACACCATCGCCGAGCGAGCTGTACCATCCGATCCCGAACTTCTGCAGGAGCACTGGCCCAATCGAGTCAATCACACCATATGCCATCGGAAGTGCCAGGATGTTGCGGTATGGGAATGGCGATTTGGTGAGATGCGCAGTAATCATTCTTCCGACACTGTAAGCGTTCACCATTCCTGCATAGAGCACGAAAGGCACCAAGTGCTCGCGGAGGATGATGGGCTGCAGAGCCAGGTAGACTGCGATCAACGCCCATGTGCCAAAAAATGGCAACAGGCCAAGGAGCGCGATACGCGTCTTCTCGCCGCGCTTCCGCCTCGCCTCCATAACATTCAGGGCGCTGCCGACGACCGATGGCACGAGCACGATGCCGCCAAGGACCATGTAGAAATCTCCAAAGTCCATCTCGTAGAGTGTGCGCGGTAGGAGGTCGAACTCGGGAATGCCCAGAGCGTAGAGCATCGGCTTCCGCCAGTAGCTGCCACCAGTATATGCGGTTATGCCATAAACGACACATAGAGTCAGAATACCTTCCACCGGTCCAGAGATGAAACCCAGCGTCAGTGTTTTGGTGTGATATTCGTCCCAGGTTTGGATGTAGAACGTCAATAGGCTGGAGAACAAGACCAGTACTGTTTTCCACCCTTGGCCAAATTGCATCGCCGCGGAGAAGAGGAGCACCTCCAGACTGGTGTTGACAGCATCGACTCCGTGATCGAAGAGTTCGCCAAGCGGACCACTTTGACGCGTCCGGCGCGCTTGTGTACCATCAATCGCGTCAAAGGTCTGATACAAGAAGAGACCAATAGCCCAAGACGCGTAGACCCAGGGCGGACATTCCTGATCCAAAGTTGGCGAGTAGTAGAGCATAGTAAGGACGTTGATCACGACGAAGCCGAAACCGGTCAGCGTTATGGCGTTTGGTGCCATGGAGAGCGGGAACAGCTCGATGACCTTGCTCCACCAGTACGGCTTGAGAACATAGCGTGATACGAGGCTGCGGTCGACTCCTACATATACTGAGTTAGTTCTGCAGTTCTTGCGATGTGATGTGTTCAAGCTGACCCGAGTATTTGTACTCTTTGAGACGCGGCAGCGCCTCTTGTCGTATGTATCCCATGTTGACCGCTTTCGATGTGGCCTTGCTGTGTGTCCAAAGGAAGCGCTGCGCAATTCGCTGGAAAAGATGAGCCTCCTTCACTGACACGCTAGAAATTGGCCCTCGACGCGTCAAAACTCTTGCCGTGGCTGTGTTGCACGTTCTGTTCTCTCGTGATGTCGTGGAAACTTGTCGAATCGCAGGTTGATCTTTTTGTGAGAAACCAAGGTGCTGCGACAAAAAAGTGTCCGAGCAAATGCCGCGCGAGTCGGGACGGTTCCTTCTCTTCAAGCTTCCCACGTGTCGCGTCGCGCCTGCTCAGAGCAACACTGTGATGAATTGTTCGTCCTCGTCCTCGTCCTCCGCTCGACAAGCCCAGGACTCGACTACTGCACTGTACAGGCAGGACGCGTTCTGGCGCGTCATGTTGTTCAATTCCGCCGGATTCCCTGTTGTTGTTCTCGAGGCCCGGAATGTCGGGCACGACGTCACACTGCGGCACGCCTCGAATCGGGGCTTGCGTCTCGAACTCTTGCAGTTCCTCATCAAACTTACAGCGAAGCGAGAAATGACCAACAGAGATGCGTGAAGCACGAGGCCCGATGCTCGGTTCTCACCCGAAGCTGATCTTCCACGCGTAAATGGCTCCTCGCGTCCCGCACAGGAAGACGCGTACGGTCTGACGCCGATCGTCCTTGATGTCTTCCGCTCCGCTGACTCTGTGTAGGGCTGCAGCAGGTGCAAAGCGCGAAAAGTGAAATGTGACGGTATCTACAATCGCAAGGCGCCCGACATAGCCAGAGCTGAGACACTTCACAGAAGAAAGACCGAGATGCGGCGCCTGCATTCGGCATGCCGTGCCCTGCGAGTATCCGATCGACCCGTACCGTATTCACGCTCCCGGCTCAGAAACAGCGACTCAAGCCAATGCTGCCGAACACGCGATAGAGCTTCGGCTCATGTACGAATGGACTGCTTTCACGTGCACATCCTTCTCCACGGTTTGGGAGTTCTGGAAACACCAGTGCCCTATGATAGCTTTCGAGTACCCGTGGGTTCAAGATGCCATGATGGCCTTGACAGCACTCCATGCCTCGCGAGCAAAACCAAAATATTGGTCATCGCTCGAAGGCCGACTGATACATGCTGATGCGGCGGTCAACACTGCTAACTCGCACCCAGAGCAACCCGCCTCTATCGAATGGAACAAAGCTAAGCAGACAATGAACAGCCTATCGAGCAGAGGCAGCATCACTGTGATCACTCCCCATGACCACGCGGAAATGCTGGAGAGATCGAGGAGATATTTCACTCGTGCCCTCGACGGACATCAGAAGGCCGTCGCAGTCCTGTCTGTCAGCAACATCAGAGCAGCCTATCTGGCATCCGTGCTGATCTCCTATTACGCCCTGTTCACTCTGAATGAGCCTGTGGAAGAGTCGCTGATGCTTGATCCTTTGAAATGGTTCCAGCTGAGTCGTGGTGTACTTTTCCTGATCAAACAGTGGGAAGATTGGGTAGGACCATCTTGGCTCTCCGAAGGTGAGTACATTACTCCACGTCCACACACGCGCTTTGAAGCCCGCTGACCTGGCTCGCGCAGCCGGGGCCATGTATGGCGAGCCTGACCTCTCGGACGAGGCTGAGCTTTTTCGGAAAGACCATCAGCAGGGCTTCGAGTATCTTCTGGTCCCGGTCGATGGCCACGAAATTAAGCACGAAGACACAATCGCTTACGAGCGAACTCTAAGCTACATTGGCTTGATGTATAAAGGCGTAGTCAACGGCACCGATTCTCCACTTGCTACCGGACGAAGAGTAATGGCCATGCCAGCGCGTGTTCCAATTCGATTTGGCGAACTTGTTGAAGCAGGCGAACCTAGAGCAGCTGCAATGCTCGCCCACGTGTTTGCTACGATGAAGCTCAGCGAAGAGCGCTTTCCATGGTTCGAAGGTATTGGTCAGCGGCAGATACCCTTGTTGTGCGGGTCATTGCCTCCGGCGTGGAGACCACTTGTCGCCTGGCCGCTCCAAGTTGTGCACGTCGAAACGCCCCCGAGCTCTTTTCCAACACCAGCTCCATCGAGTGAATCCAACAGTCGATGAAGAGCAGTCGCCTTCAGTTGGGCTTCGAAGTAACATTGCATGATAACGGCCGGAGCGCATCTCAGTATGATCGCGGATCACGAAAGCGCCTTTTGCAAAGCAATCGATGCATTTCCGCTATCACTGACGTTGCCAAGTCTGGTCTTTGCACAAGCAAGAAGGCGCTGTGAAGACCACATGCAGCTGTCGGATGTCTGCCGGAAACAACGTCAAACTTGCGTCAAGCCCCACTGAACATGTGCCATGTTGGAAGTGCCAATCACGTACGGCAACTCATGACACTGTGCCATTCGCGCGATATATATTGACGCAAAGCACGGCACTGCAAGCCTTCCCAAGCCTTGCTCAAGCTCACTCGGCATGTCAAAATGGTCAACGCAGCGGTCAAGATCAACAATGCAGCTGCGCATGCTATGAACAAGGCAAAGGACGTGACATCCAAAACGTCAACTCATTTGGACTCGGGAAAATCACTGGTCTTGGTCACCGGTGGAACAGGCTTTGTGGCTACATGGATCATCAACCAATTTCTCACATCCGGATATCGCGTCCGCACGACAGTCCGCACACCTTCAAAAGGCGACAAGGTGATGAAAACTCATGCCCAGTTTGAGCAAGTTCTCGACTACGCCGTTGTCGACGACATCACCAAAGTAGGTGCGTTCGACGAAGCTGTCAAAGGGGTCGATGGCGTTGTTCACACAGCTTCACCTTGCGGTCCGATTGGGGAGGACAACGAACGTGACTTATTGCATCCTGCGATCGAAGGGACCAAGAGCATTTTGAGATCCGTCGCCGAAAATGCGCCTCAGGTCGAGAAAGTGGTCATCACTTCATCCTTCGCTGCCATTCTCGATCCAAAGCAAGGTCTCCATGCTGGACACACATACTCCGAAATGGACTGGAGTCCAATTACATATGAAGAAGCCAGGACTGGAGACCCAGTCACTGGGTATCTAGCGTCCAAGACATTTGCAGAGAAATTCGCGCACGAGTTTGTCGAAGAGCATCAGCCCAACTTCACAATCGCAGCAATCTGTCCTACAATGATATACGGACCTCTCGCGCATACGACAAGCATCGACCGTCTCAATACCAGCTCCGCAGACCTTTGGCGATTCCTCGATGGCTGCCTCTCCGAAAAAGGCATTCCCGAGACTTCCTTCCCAGTCTTCGTCGACGTCCGAGACGTAGCGCAAGCACATCTCAACGCGTACGAAAAAGATACCAAGAAGAATGAGCGCTACCTGGTTGCTTATGGGACTCACTCGTATGCGGATGTCGCTTCGGCGCTTCGCAAGGCTTTCCCTGAACGGGCGCACAAGATTCCGGATCCGAGGAGTGCAGAGCTTTCTCAGCATTACGGAGTGGACAACTCCAAGTCGCGGACGGAGCTTGGGCTGACATATATTCCACTGGAGCAATGTGTGGCGGACACAGGGAGAAGTTTGATACAGGTGGAAGAGACGAGTAAGAAGGGCGTGCTTCATGATGGGCAGGAATGGTTTCGACATGTATAGACTTGTTCTACTATATCTTAATGTTTACGAATATGGAGATTCTCGATCTGTCATCGCGTCCTCTGAATTGCTTTGGGCATCGTCAGCTCTGTTGATTGTACTATATTGGCACTCGCTTCGAATTTCTCCGCTTTTTCCCGAATCCGACCTAACGAATTCCCAAATTCGACTCAGACACATGTCCAACCCACCAATCCTCTCAGTTCACTTCACCTCGCATCACGGCAAGTTGCGCATCCGACATACTCTTCCAAATACGAGTCTCACTGCACTGCAAGGAAAAGAAAATGACAACCAGATCCCCGCCCTCAGCTCTCGAGCCTTATTTGCGCTTACCGCCGGAAACTGCCCTCATCCTGCTGACTTCCACTTTGGGCTGTAGCGTGAATTGGCTTACTGCGAGGTTTATTGGGAGTGCTTTGCAGAATTTCCAAGCTTCAACGGATTTAGATGGATCGGAGGGCGGCGGTGGCAAAGATGTTGCGGTCTTGGTAGTGAGCTGGATGAGAGATTTGAAGTTTTCGCAGGATGAGGTGCGGAGGGTTGCGGTGAGTGGGACGTTTCTTTGTTATTGAGGATGCATACTAAGCAGTGGTACTGATATATGTATCTTGGAACAGGGTATCGACATCTCTAAACCTCTTCATGCCAAACGAGTTGGATTTGTGGATTGTTTCAACACCTCACCAAACACAAGCACAAACCTCCAAGAAACACAATCACGCATCTCAACTGCGATATCGGAACTCTCCGGGACTACTTCCTCCTCAGAAGAAGTCCAACAAGCAACCCCAAAAATCCTCCTCATCCTCGACCAACCCGACCTCCTCCTCGCCACAGGCCACCCAACCTTCACATCTCAAGACCTCTCAACTTTCCTGCTAAACCTCCGCTCTCTATCTCAAATCCACGCAACCTATTTGTCCGTATCGGCAGACCTCCCACTCGTCACCGCCGCTTCATCAGAACTTTCTCCTTCGCGGACGAGTCCGCTGGAGACCGAATCCGCAGCATTCGTGGTCACACAAGCACATGCAAGTCGAGTGACATTCAGCGTCCGAGAATTGGAAACCGGTGCGGCGAAAGATGTGAGTGGGGTGTTGAGGATTACGAGGGGAGGGGACTATTTTGCTGTGGGAGGGGATGATGATGATGGGGACGAGGATGGCGATGAGGTTAAAGAAGTGGAGCTGTTGTATTTACTCCAGAGGGATGGTGGGTTGAAGGTGTTTCAGAGAGGCGAGTAAGAGCCGATGAGTATGTATGAGGTTGAATGCGAGGCCGAAGCATGGGTAGTAGACGAGGAGCCATAAGGGGCAGCGGGGTTGTGGAAGAAGGCAGTGAAGCGATCGACAGTAGCAATATCTGTACGACGGAAGCGGAGCTTTTCTTCACGAGGAATGTCAAGGAGCATGAACTTGGGTATCGAGAATAGTCAAGTCAGAATCAGTCATAGGTCTCGCGAACTCGCTGAACACAATTGTATTGATGACCGGATCTGTCGCAACTCGAATTAGTGTTACTCGAACCTCCAGCTCACCACACAGACTCCTCGCTACATCACATCACTCCCTCATATCATAAAATCATACACCTTGCGTGGGCGATCCAACACGATCTTCCTAATAATTTCTACTCGCACGAGTATCCATGTATGCTGGAGGCGGTGTCAAGACTTCGCCATCAGTCTCCAGCTCTTGACTGTCTGTCTTTAAACGCTTGGGCTTCCAACTCCAACCTCGACGCACGCTATGACCGGTGAGCATGTCGTCCATGCTGTCACGTTGGGTGCTTCGCGGCGAGAAGGCCGAGCGGTTCTGCCCAGTCACGAACAAGCTGTCTCCCCTTGCAGCATCTGGAGTTAATGGAGTGAGGTCCATTGCTGAAGATTCGTCGGTGATACCGACATTGCGGCCCTGCGCGCCTTCCTTAGGTTCGCGAGCACTATTCGCTGTCCCGTAGGATGTTCCCGGCATTGTGTCTCGTAGCAGTCGCCCGCGCGTCAAGGTGTACAACAGCGCATCTATCCAGCCGCAAGATGTCAGGAGAGATCCTGCCATGGCACTATAGGCATGACTGGTCGGTCTGCTATCATGAGCCATAGTCCACATTCGCCCTAGAGAACGTCAGCGAGATTGTATGAGCGGGGAGACGTGATGGCCGCTACTCACCTGCTGACAAGGGTAACGTCAACACAATGTACACGAACGGATACAGCATCATGAGCCTCGCAATACGATTGACAGCCCGAACTGTCGCAGCAGTGAGACCATAAGGCGGCGTCTCTCCATCGGACATCAACTCTTTGGTTTTCTTCCTCAGCGAGAAAAATGTGCCCATGTAGAGAATGATGGTGACGAATTGAATGATAAAGATCCAGATGTAATGACACCATAGCCTCTCAGCCTCGAAGTTCGTCGAAACCCAGCACCAAGACCCAGCAGCTGAAAAGTACTTGTCTCGTCCGCGGATCCAAATTCCAATCGCAGCGAGGAAATATGACCAGATCCAGACTCCAGCAATCATTGCCATGAAAGTTCGATCACTCAGACGTTTGCCGTGCACGGCAGTAAAGTACGTATGCACGGCGATGGCGAGGACAAAGAATCCACTGCTCATGTCTCCAGAATGCAGAAGCCAGGCTTGGGCGAAGCATGGCGTCGAAGGCGCTAGGATAGCGTTGATACGGTACCAGTGCCAGCTAACGAGGAAAGCGGAACTCTGCTGAAGATCTGCAATCAACAGGTTCAGTGCCAGGACGACGTATTGATTGTAGCCCAGCCATGTCTTGTAGTGGCCTCTCCATCTGACCATGCGCAGAAGAATGACTGCAATGACGATTATGCAGCTGCCGACCGAGATTGTCGCGAGAGTGGCGAATGGTATTATGCTATGCCGGTGATTGGCACTGAGCGTTGGCTTGCTGTACGGTGGAGGGAAGTATTCTTGTCCATCGATGGTGATCAACGGACTGTAGGGAGCGACATCCTGATCACCGTTGGTCATGCTGAGGAAGGCCAAGAGGTGCCAATTCACATCTCGAGGGCGCAAGGTCAGCGTGTTGTTGATCTACGGATTGAGAACCAGCGTAGAACTGGGGGAGTCGCGCCTTGTTGACCAGAGTAGCGAGGGGTTATGAAAGCAGCGAGTCGTTCAGCAAGGATAGGACTGAGTGTTTTCTGGTCAGACTGCCCGCTGTTACTAAAGTGGCCGTCCAGGGTGAAGGCTCAATCGGGTAGAGCTTCGGGCCAGTCGTGGTCGCAGGGAAGAAGCCGCAGAAGGAAGGCATCCACACGCTGCCCGAGGTGTTTTCCGACCAGGTGGGATGACCTGGACATGTCGCCGAGTTTGCAGGTGTGCGTGAACTGGGTCAGTGTCGGCTGCTCTTCCCGCCGTTCGCAGGCAGTGACGTCTTGCGCGGACGCAACTGCTGCGTCGCCCCCTTGGAAGGCTCATTGCATATACCGCAAACGCAAAGTGCATGTCCAGCTAACTGTTCAGAATCAGGCCCGAGGAAATTGTTCAGCGGACGGAAAAGCTTCGTGCATCGGACCATCGCCGTATCCGAGTGGCAGTCTCGACCCGGCCGCTCCGTGCCTAGAAACCACAATTCGCGAACGCACTCATGGTTGACGATGCGAACACGTCTTCGCCTCGTGAGGCGAACGTGGGACGTCGAGTCTGTCGAGAAGCGAGATACGAGAAACAAGGCGGAGGGATTTGCACTTGTGGCACTAAGCTCGTCAGCATCCTTGCCAAGTGCCATGTGGATCCCTGCAACCAGAAGATCACGAGCATCATCCCAGACAGTCGGCGTCACACTTTAGGAAAGAGGCCTGCAGTAATCATCACAATTTGCGGGGATACAGGCATGTGCGGTCGAGATAGAAAGGGGCCAGAAAAAGCTTTAGCCAAAGATGAGTGGTATTATTTGCGGTTATTAAGCAGTATAGACTAAGCTGACTGCACAGCTGGCTACCATTACAGACCGATCATGAGCTGCGTGGTATCCATTCGTCGTCGTTGCAAACGCGTTCTGGGTATCTGTTACGCAGCAAATACAGCGCCGGGCAACGCATCATATCAAGAAGTCTCTTGTCAACCTCGGCTCTTTTTCCCTTGTCCTGTCGAGCCAGAGAGCGGTACGTTCGAACATGCTCCCATTTCAAACAGCGTTGCCATTGGTGTGGCCATTGGTGTGACCATTCGTTCCATTGTTAAGAACTGGGTTGTCACCAGGATGGCCAGTGTGTCCGTGAGCGCCCCCAGTCTTCTCGTGGTGCACGACTGGGTCGTCTCCACCGTAATCGTGGATAGTAAGTCCGAGCTGCGCAGGGGTGATGTTGCGGTGACCCCAGATGAGGAGTGCGCCAAAGACAGGTTTGGCGAGGAGATCAAGGATGCCGTAAAAGATGGCCTCGGAATCGACAGCGATCACGTTTCCGCCCTCACACACGCCCCATGCAATCGGATAGAGGATCCACAAGAAGGCGGTCAAAGAGCCGCAGTAGAGGAAAGCCTTGCCAGCATCGGAGCTAATGCCGTTGGCGTGCTTGCGTGCCTCCCAAACAAGGACATAGACAATGTAGGCAAGCGCAACGCACCCGAAAACGAAGTAGCCCCACTTGTAGCTAGAAGAGACGAGTGCTCCCACGAGACCAGTGACAATCATGACTTCGTCGACCATGACCACGAAGGCAGTCGTGGGCCATGGCATGGCAGCAGTCAGCATCAGGTCGGTAAGCAGAAGGGGTGTGGTGATGAACCTGCATTTGGTCAGTATTGAACAGGAATTTGAAAGTTGCTGTGTGCACTCACCAATCGATGTAGCGGACGTAGTAGATCTCACGAGCCACGCCTGCCACACGAGGATCGCTGCGGGCGAACTCGACGTCGATGGGTGTCCAGCCCAAGTGTGAGCCCATGGAGAAGTAGGCAATCGCAGCCACCATTGTGACACTTGCGGTGATGTAGTGGAAGATACGGTCATGGCGTGGCTTCCTCATTCCCAGTCCCAGGAAGGCGAATGTAGAGACGGTCATGACAGCGCAGACTGCCCAGTACCAGTCGGAACCGCGCACAGTGAGTGCGATCTCGGCGGTGCGTCCGCCATTGACGCTGGCGCCGTTGACGTTCAGAGCGTCGTTGGACATGATGGCTGCTGTGGTCGTTGACAGCTGCGGCGAAAGTGTGGAATGCTGTAAAGGTGAGATGGATGGGAGGAAGAAACCCTTGGGGCGCGCGTCTGCAGCTTTTGTTTATGGCGGAGCGCACTGTTTGCACTCTTGCACGACAATGACGTTGGCGCTCTGCTCGAGGTGCATTTTCCATCACCTGCCGCACGACCCGGCAGAAGCATGCGATGATAGCGCGACTCACTGATCCAACGGCCTGTGCCGAGTTCCCACCAGTGTCGGCAGGTCATCTATGATCGCCGTGCTGCATCGCGCCGGAAGCTGCACCGGAAGCGAGCTCGGCGGCCAAGTCCAAAGGACTTTTGTCTTGAGTAACAGGAATGCTTCTGGTTGAGTGGCTCGATGGCACTGCTGCAAGGCCCACGCGCCGTACTACGCCGCCTCAACAGCGACCGCGACAGCACCGCGAGCGGCGAGAGAGCACGGCAGCGGTGGTCTGATGCATAGTTTGACTATGCGGAATTGCGGTGATGCGCTTGACGAGATCGGGCGAGTGGTAGATGATGGGTGGATGGGAGAGGAGATGCGGTCACCAGATGGCATTGGCGCTGCGTAGCGCCAACCTTGTCGAAGCTTGTCGCTCGCCACCACTTTTGACAGACGTGCATCACTCTCGCGCCGCTGCGATCGGGCAGAACGCCGGCCATCTCTGCACCAGCGCTGGGAATAACGGAAGACGTCTGCACTGCACATGGCCTAACTGCTTCCACCGCATCCCGTCGAGATGCTGCCGTGCTGATCTGAAGCCACCACACGCGCAATGACAACAATCATTCTGCTCCGCAATCGTGCATCCGCTCGGCTCGGCCTGCACCGCCCTCTCGCCCTCCGACTTCATCATGATCTCAGCGAAGCAAAATCTTGTACAATCAAGCTCGTCGCCGGTGGAGACTGGTGGGCGGGAGGCGTTCTCAGGGTCGTGCATCGACTGCCATGAGCACTCTCAACATCTCAGCGGAAGTGCGCGGCATGATTTCAGACAAATGTGCTGAACGCGTCGATGCCGCCGTTGCGCGATGCCTGGCCCGAGGTCTTTCGCGGAACTGGAACTGCATGTCTTGAACTGATATCAAACTTCTCGCGACAAGAGCTTGCCCAGACTGGCCATACCGCTTGCAGCTGCTCCCGGGAGATGCGCTGTGCAGATGGCTGGCTGGCCAAGAAGAAGAGCATTTGCGTTTTTGGTCTTCATCGTACAGATCAGCAGCCAATATCAATGCAGTCGCGACAAGCCACACGATCGACCGCAGCAAGTTGCGACCACGGCGGACACAGGTCCGCTGCAATCAGCTTCAGTCCTTGCGAGAGCTTCAGCCACTGACATAACTCGATGCACTGCGACATGTCTTGTATCAATCTACAAGGACAACCCAAGTCGGACGTGCAGGCCACGACAGTTGCTGTCGCTCAACAATATCATGCTTGCAGTCTGGAAACACCTCGTGCGGCCAGGAACAGCATGTAGAGTCCTGGAACAGGAACGTGAACATGTTCATCCGATAGATACCTGATGAGACCTGTTTCGAACTCTCGCCAACGCCAGCGGGGAGAAGTGCGGCCAGCTGAATGAAAGTGAGACGCGAAAAGGCAATGCGAAAGATAAGTCACAGCTCCAGACAAAACAAGTCACTGCAGTAGCGCCAGGCCCCTCACTTGTGCGACCGCTGTACCATGTACACCGCAAAAGCAGCCACGAACCTACGGCAGCATTCTGCCATATCAGGCCACATCGATAGATAGCACGTCCTGCTAACACAGCGAATCGAGATATACGAGAGTCCAGCACATGATCTGGCTCACTCATCTACCTTGGCGCAGATGTACCAGCAGAGCTTGAACACGGCACCGCAGAATATCTCGATCACAGCGACTCTGGGGCTCCGCACGGAATGTCTCAAGCACGTTCGCTGTTCCCCAACATTCCCACCTTTGCGGGTGATGTGCGGCGAATCTCTTGTAGGCCATCACAAGACATGCAATTTGCGCTTGCTGTTGAACAAAAAAGTATAGCAAAGAACTTGTCTGGCGACCGCCAAGGTCCAGCACCTGAGGAGAACCCTGTACGACTGCGTGTACTGCAAGGGTTACAAAGGCACCGCTAATGTCACACGACTGAGTACAGTATCTCCCCGCCGGCATTTACCGGTACGTATCAACCACAGCAGTAACCGAAACGGCCAATTCCTGGCTATGTTCCAAGGACTGGAGCCGCATGCAAGACTTCAGGTTGCCTTCGCAAGGTCAAGATAAAGTATCGACTTATCCTAGCTCGCTGTGAAGTCCCGTATACTTTATCTCCACGCCCTAACTACTAGGCATGCGAACTACATTGCGAAACACGACATTGCCTGGTCTAACTTCCTAATTCTGAATGAATCACATCTGTAAAAGGACCGCTGAAACGTGATGACAAGAGTTACATGAGTACGATCGAAAGACAGATTCATCAGGCCACGACTACGATTCACGATCTGTGATATTTTCAACCCTGTTCCTGTACACCCTGCATACGGGGCAGCGAATCACAGAACGAAGATATGAGAATTCCTCAATACTAGAATGACTTTGAGGTTCTTGGTTTTGTGTAAGCGGAGTATTCGCAGATTGGCAAATGCCCGATCACGTTTTCGTCACAACAACTGCTTCTGTTAGCGAGCTGGGTCGTGGTATTAGGCAAAGATTGCTGTGTAGGCGCGGCGGCTTAGGTATTGACCGACTTGTCAGCTGAGAACGATACTGAATTTGCTTTGTCGTAATCTGAATGTCGTTCTCTAGATCTCACGAATGCAACGATCTCGTCTTCTTTCCCATCATCATTTCATTTCCCACTTTCATTGCCCACCTCATCGGAACTTGACCCAAAGCAGTGCGAAAATGGCCACCAACAGATAAATCAACACACTAACCCACTGCTCCCAACTATCCAACCACATCGGCCTCTGCAGCACATCCAGCTTCCGTTTCCCTCCCACATCACTCCCCTTCCTCTCCTCCTTCCAAGGAATCTCCACCCCATAATCCCCACAAATCTGCTCCGCAACCAACGCCCCTCCAGCCAAACAAATCGGCACTCCAGTACCCGGATGCGCACTCGCCCCAACCATATACAACCCCTTAATATCTTTACTTCTCCCTCTAAACGCATCAATAATGACTTCCGCTGCTCTCCCCACAACTCCTAATTGGAGAAGCTGCGCATCGAATGCGCCTGGTTTCCGTGCGCGAGTTGTAGGGCGGAAACAGAGGACATTGAAGAAAGAATGGCTCAGACCGAGGATTGCGCCGCGGTCGAGGTTGAAGGTTTGTTTCCAGGATAGAGGAGAGTTGGTTGATTCGTGGACAATCAGAGGTGTGAGGTCGACGTTTGTGCGGGATTGGATTGTGGAGAGGATGGTTTTGCGGGCGAGGGAGATCATGGCGGGCCAGTTTTGTTTTTCTGTGGGAGTGAGGCCGGGTTGATCTGGTGGTGAGGCGGAGGCGATGTGTCCGTTCTGCGATGCTGATGGTTGTTGTGCTTGGGAGGCGTGTCGGTCTTCTTCGAGGAGGTGGCCTACGGGTACGAGTACCACGACTGAGTCTTTTCCTTCTGGTGCAGCGGTAGAGTCGACTCTGCTCGGAACGTTGACGTAGAAGCTCGGCTCGTCCGGTATGAGGTGCTTTTTGAAAATGCTGTCGAAAGACTCCCGGTACTCGTCAGCCAGAAAGATATTGTGTGCCTCCAGCTCTGGCACTTGTCGATCCAATGCCCAGTAGAACGATATACTTGAGCAGCTCCCAGGCCGGCCCTTCAAGCTCTCCGCATACGGCGTCTTGATCGGCAACAGCTTCTCGTACGCGTACACCAAGTCCGAGTTGTTGACCACCACATCCGCCTCCAACCTTGTCCCATCTTCCAATTCCACTCCCTTTGCAACACCTCCATCTTCACTCAACAGAATCTTCTTCACAGCGGTTTCCATCCTGAAGTCCACGCCCTCCCTCTCCCCGATCTTGACAAGCGCCTCCACAACCCGATGGAATCCACCTACGGGATACCAAATCCCCTCCGCCAGTTCCGTATACTGCAGCAAGCTATACGTTCCCGGCGCATCGAATGGACTCATCCCCATATACATGCTCCCAAACGTGAAGACTCTCCTCAGCCTCTCTGTCCAGAAATACTTCCCCGCTCTTGTCCAAATGCTCTCGAAGGGATGTAGTTGAAGGAGATGTCGTAGAAACTCTGGCCGCAGCATCGCTGTCAAGCCTTCGAAGTTCCTGAGCAGTACCTCTCGTACACTCAATTCATAGTGTCCATGACTTTCTTTCAAGAATTCGAGGTAGCGTGTATATCCTTCTTTACCCTCCCACTTTTCTACTTCTCTCTTCATGACACTTAGGTCGCTGGACAGAGTGAATTTCTCGCCATCAGAGAAGTGGATCATGTAGTTCGGTTCGCATTTCAAAAGCTTCACACCTTCTTGTTCCAAGCTCGTGCCGAGCTCTGCGAAAGTTCGATGGAAGAGGCCGGGGAGCAAGAGGAGCGAAGGTCCTTGATCGAATCGGTAGCCTTCATGGTGTATGAGACTGCAGCGACCGCCGGTGAAGTTATTCTTTTCGAGGACGGTGACGTGGAAGCCTGCGCGAGCGAGACGAGCTGCGGTGCTGACGCCGCCAACGCCCGAGCCGATGACTATCGCGGTCGGCTTCTTCGATGAGGACGACATCGCGGTGAGAGGGCAAGTCGGGAGGGATGTGGTTTTGTATTGTTCATGGTGAAAAGAAGAGAGGGTGGGCAACGCGGAGGCGTTTGTTGAGGTGAGATTTGGCTGCTCGCTATTGTGTGGAGAGGACTCATGCGATCATCACATGCAAGCATTGGCCGGCGCTAGGACCGAATGGATGACACGCACGATTGGGATGCTTGGCGTGGTACGATCCAGCTTCTCAAGTGGACAACAGTCTTCCACACAGCTATCAACAACTAAAAGACAACATCATCGCAAGATTCAGTCTTACGTACAGACATTAACACACCAGGAACAGCATCGTCTCGAAATCAGTTTCAGTCACGACCAAATCCTCCAAGCTTCACGCAGTAGACGCGTCCCTCGAGATAACCCACAGCTTCTTGCAAAACGGACCTTTTGACACCCAAGTAATATGCATACCCGAAGTCAGCCCAATCACATCTCCTGCTTTGAACTGATGCTTCTTTCCTGAAGCAGTCTCGGTGACTTCCACTTGACCTTCCAACAGCAAAATGGTCTCATCGCCCAGAGTACCGGTATATGGCGTCGTCACTGTACCATCGTCTTGAATATGCGAAGCTGCGATGCCCTTTCCACATCTCCAGACGCCGCTCAACATGGTCGCCGCAGAAGAGCCGCGATCACGAATGAAGTAGAGTTCGCCGCAGACTTGCGCTCCCTCTTTGGGCTCGACGAAGTGGTACTCCGTCCACTCTGGAGGGTCATCGGATACATGGTTGACTTGTAGCTCGAGTGGTGGGCTGACTTTCGGAGTAGCGGCATCGCCAGACCCAAAGATCGCCCAAAACTTCTTGAAATATGGCCCGTCAATCGCCCATTCCACCTCGAGGCCATGCGGTGAGCTGATTATGGAGCCTGGTCCGACATGAAACTTCTTGCCAGTAGCCAGAACTGTCAAAGTGGCAGTCCCATCAATAACGCATGCAGTCTCATCGCCCAGTGGGGAGGAGTACCTGATGACATGTGAGCCGTCTTTTTTGCAGCCTGGAGAAGTCGGACCAGTTCTCCAAAAACCGGACATGAGCTTGCCAGTAGTCCCGAAAGGACGAAAGATTGTCACTTCTCCATGAACTTGCTTGCCACGGCCTGGCTCTTCCCATTCGAAAGGAGACCAGGCTTCTGGTGATGGACACTGGACGCCACCGTGGACGACGTGAGCCAGAGGCTGCGCTGCATTGTCAGTGGGCTCGATGGGAGCAGAAGCTCCCTTTACGCCGACTTTGGCGTCGAGCTGGACTGCAGTCTGAGTTTGTGCCATGTTTGATAGTGGTACGACAGACACCAGTCTGAGCTTTAAACATGGTACGTGGTGCAGAAATCCTTCTCACTTATAATCAGTCTTTGCTCTGATGGATGCGGCAGAGCAATGTTCGTGTCGTGATCATATCGATTCGACACCCTCGACCGCTCCCGAGATACATCTCAGTCGCCGCCTTTGGAACCGACGCGATATCTCTCCTCTCGTAGCACACCTGAATTTGACGCGTCCGTAGGCCCGAAAAGACTGATAAGGTCACGCTAGAGACTTGCACTGGTCATCGCAAGCTGACGCTCGTTCTCATACCCCGCTCAAAGAATTCTGCATATTGAGTTCATACATCTTTGTGTCGCATCGCCAACATCGACTCGATCAAGCGGCTGTGACCGCACGAGAGACAACGACCCTCCAAATTCGTACACCGTTGCGGCGCTTTAGTAGCAGTAACAGGTGAGCGGCTTCCACCCCGGCCCATCGCATATTTGCTGACCGGACATCGGATCATAGATGCAAGATTTTTCGTGATCACTGCGTCGACATTAGACTCCCGCGGTAGGACGCACCTCATTGAATCCTGGCAAAGTATTTACTACACCGCTTCGCAGGCGGTCTGTTTATAATGATGGCCGGGGCATTCAGCGGCACAAGCTCCATCCACAGTGCACCCTAACCACTCAGCGCCTTTTTTTGATTCACAACGAACAATTTTATGCTATGTCGAAAATTAGCGACCGTGAGGAAACCTTCATATTCGTAATATCATTGATCTCCACTCACCCGAGGCGCATAACATACGGTCCCCTGAGCGCTGCTTAGATGACACAATGCCAAAAGCATGATGAAGTCTCTCAGACAAGGCATGGTGGAACAGCAGAATGTTAAACAGAAAAAGACGTTGGTGAAGACTTCGAGGGTCGAAGTACACTGCCCAGAAGATGAGACTGAGCACATCTCTTCGTCTTAAATCACTTTGCAACGGACTGCTAGTGTTTGACCATCCGGCATTCCCGGAAACCTGTCAACTGATCGATGTAAAAACAGTTCTTTCTAGGTGTTCTCGACTGTGGCCAGCACGGCATGTTGTAAGAGCTAAGAATACACTGTACTGGGACCGGCGTTCTCCATCTCGAATCCAAGGCCGTCGCAGTGATTGTCATCAAGTCGCTGTACCTCATCAATATTATTTGCAGCTCAACGGCGATATAGCGAAACCTCGTTCTCATTACCGCGGCGCCGTTCTCTTATCACGCTGCGCAAGGCAGGTCTCTTATGCTGAAGGAGCGATGGAATCATTGTATGGACAACATTGGTAATGTGGTCAACCAGGCTGAACGCTCGCGTGGGACGATGCTCGGAGAAACCCTAAGTACGACATCCCGATTTCTGTTAGACGTGGACAAACCGTAGTATCCCACTTAGGGCTCATCCGGATGCACAGAGCAACAAATGGTGGAAATCGATGTGAGCTGTGAACATGAGTGGTGGGTATACCGTATACAATGAGCCCGCCAACAATCCGCATGCTTGTCACTGTTGTATACAAAACAAGAATATTCACCAAACACCGGAAAACTTCCCACTAGCATTCACGCGCCTGTAACGGTCTACCAGCAGTAACAGTTGGACGCCTTCCACCCCGCTGGGTCACATTTTTCCAGACCAGTATCAAAGTCCGGGTAACAGAACTCTTCAAAACTGCGTCGACGTTAGACTCCAGGCATCTCATACGAGTTCCCTCATTTTCTCGTCAAGTACTCACTATTCCGCTTCACAAGCATCGTTCTTCGGATTGTTGAAGCACGACGTTGCACAAGCTCCGCCCCCAGTGCATCCTACCCACTCTACGCTTTGCGATTCACAAGAGGTATATTTAGCCTATGTCAAATATCAGCGACTGCAAGAGCAATGACATTTCCCTGAGACTATGGGCATCCACTCACCGGAGGCGCTTTGCATAGAATACTAGCGCTGCCTAGCTGACCCAGTGCTAAAAGCACAATGAAGTCTCTCAGGAAAGGCATATTCGAATCGCTGGTGGGCAAGGAAGTTTTTTGCGTAGTCGCCTTTTGGATTCGATGTATGAGACAGGTGAGCGGGAAAGATGCGAACCACCCTCAAATGAGCAGATCTCTTGCTTCATATCCTTTGGTTTCTATCTGCTAGTGTTTGACTAGTGACTGCATCCGAATATCTTCAAACTGATAGTTGCAGATCTTGTTCTCACTGAGCAATCTAGACCCGAGCCAGCGTCTTCAGATGTAAGAGCTAGTAACAGCCAAGCGCATGAACCGGCCTTGTCCCACCTCATATCCAAAATTGTCAACTTGATTGGCATCAAACCGGGTTTTGGTATGACGACTTGGGCAGGAGAAGAGCGAATGATACACTTATACCATTTTGCCGTGACCAGATGGGGTCTTAACCAGACTGCTCGAGGGCAGGTCTTCTGATCAAAGAGTCATCGGATCACTGATCGGCAAGAATGTTGACTACAATATCAATGACAAATGTGACCGACAAGGCTTGGGTTTCGCATATTTGATCCTCGGCAAATATGTGAACACCGAATACGACGGAGCAAAAGGAGTTGAAGATTTGTGTGAGAAGCCAGCCTGATCCCGCACATGCAGTGGGTGAGACGCTCATAGCCATTGATCATCGAATGTGCTGTACTTTGTCGTGCGAGCAGGAATTTTCCTCTATCAGCACGCTGACACAGGCATCCTCGTCTACTCAAAGACTAGAGACCACCGCCTCACCTCAATTGTAACAGTAGCAATTCTGCCCGGTCCATTCTGCTCCATGACACTGTCGACCATAAGTCGGATCAATGAAACAGTCTCCATTGAAGCTGCAGCAATTTTAGCTCCAGAACGTGGAAATCACAGTTCGCAGCACTTACTACTCAGCTTCACACGCAACCTTGGTATAGCGTCCTGCACAGCTGCGTCCACAAACGGGGCCACACCAATCCAAGTCTACATTCTTCGACTCGCATGAAATGTACGTGCCCTGTTGAGAGGTCAATTATCAGGACAACGACAGCCTTGAAGGCGATATTTGACAGCAACATACCGGAGGAGCATTGCAGTAGACCGTGGCCCCGCCAAGCTGGCTGAAGAATGCTAAGAGCAGGACGAATGCTCCTTGATGAGGCATCGTGTGATGGTCAAGAATGTCCTCGATGGAACTTGAAGTTGGATATCCCACAAGGCGCTGCAAGATTCACAAGAACTACGTTCAACACAACAGAACGTCTACGAGGTCAATGCTGCTTTATAGAGAGACTTGTTCGAATCGAACTAACTGATACTGCCGACTTTTTCCAACTGCTTGGTTGGCTTCTTGAGCCCATCGAGGCGTCCTTGTCTCACTACAGCACTTGGCATAGTGAGATTGATTTCAAAATTCGTATATATGAGACCACAGGTTTTCGTGGCTCGACTGCAAAGCTGAATGCTGCTGCAATGGTGTAGCTCACAGAAACATCAGTATCAAGCGACGGAGAGGCCGTTCAAGGGTCATAGGAAGAGTGGTCCTCTATCTTAGTCAAGTTAGCAAAATATCGATCGAATTTGGGATTGAGACGAGTGTGATGACTACAGAGATGCTGACGAGCAGATTGGGTAATTCGCGGAAGATGGGCGGTCATCAAAGACCAAGGCGCTATCTCGTAGTAGCGCAACGGGCTGTCGGGATGGAGATAGTATATCTAGGCATTGAAAACATAGCCCGAGGCCCAGAGTAGCTGATTCTGTGGGCGATCATGAATGGTGCGCGGTACACTATGTTCTTGCCTTATGCAGAACGTCGTGAAGCGATTTCATGTGCGATTACGATTGCGGGTGATGAGTTGATCTAAGGCTGCTCGTTACATCGTCAACACGCGTACTGTCCGGACCGTTCTCACGCTGACATACAAAGTATGTCTCTGCAGCCAGGAGAACGAAGCAGAGCCCATTGACGAACGGCGTCAAGTCGAGTACTCGATATCGACATTCACTGGTCCATCAAGTACACCTCGCATTGCGCAGAACCGACCTGCTAAAAGTGAGCTGGCTTCGAGACATTGTCGCTTCGAAAAAGTCGCTTCGACATCGACTCGACTTGAGCGGACCCCAGAAATCTCCGCAGAGTACTTCAACCCATCTCACGAATCACACGAACATGATTTGTCTGATAAGTGTTCACGTAGATAAGCAAGAAAGAGGGGTCGGTCGCAAGACACAATGACTGCAATCTGGAGGAGTCGACTTTCGGAAGTCTGATAAGGAAGACATCCAAAGTATTGTCAAGCAGCCGTTTGTCCTTTTTGGAATCTTACTTCGGAAATATAGATATATCAAACGCAAGCCAGACATTCCTACCTTCACAAACATTGTCAGCGTCATCGCATACCTCTTCACAAGATTCCAAAAATCACAGAATTGATCTCACATACACACGCACCAAAAATGCCCATCTACCTCTCCATGCAACGCGTCCGCTTCTCCTCCCCCGACGCCTACCAAAAATTCAAACTCCTCTTCTCCGACACCCGCCACCATCTAATGCAACTCCCCGGTTTCCTACACCTAACCTGGTGGGAACACCCCGACGACCCAACCTGGTTCAACGAATGCAGTTTCTGGACATCCCGCGGCGCGCTCTACGACTGGCACAAAAACACCTACCATAAACACTGTAAAGCCTGGGCAGCAAATGGCGCCATCATGGAAGATTTGATTACGAATTTCGGGCTCGTGGGAACGAGGTTGTTGAGAGTTTGTCCTGTTTGTGCGGAGACGCAGGATAGAAAGTATGAGTTGAGTGAGGAGCAGGCGGTGTTGAGGGAGCAGTGTCCGAAGTGTGGGTTTCATTTTCCGGTTTTGGGGGAGACGGAGTCGAGTTTTGCGGTTTTCAAGGATGTGGTGATGGGGGAGAAGGGGGCTAATGGGAGGAGGGTAGAGACGTGTGAGGTTGAGAGTGCTTGATGAAGCTATCGTGGGGCGTGCTGAGGTTTTGTGAAGCTCTAGAGTGTGCGGCAAGCGTTTCATTGTAATTATGTTGCTGTTGATGCGGTACTTCAATGCTTTTCAGCTGCAATGTCACAAATTCAGTCCATGTCGAGGAAGGGCTCCATTGTAACATTTTCAGCAAGACCAGCGTCAGTAGCTCCCAATTCGTTGAACCAAGCTTCCGTATCAGACAAATTATGCCATCCGTATCCGGTGTTGGGCCAGACGTTCGCAGGGTTTTGAACAGGTCGACGATGATTCTGGTGCAATGTTGTAGCTGGCATGCGATGGATCTGAGAAGCTGTGACCCCAGTCGTCGGCGGATAATGTGGAATCGATACTGTGGTACAATTCGCAGAGCGCGTGGCATGATTCCCTCCTTGCCCCGGTCTTTGCACTGGCTCGTCCTCTTCGGCTTCAACAAAGCCAGTCCGACCTTGCCTGGGGAACGTGGTATTCATAGAAGGTTGCTGTCTCCCTCTCCTCGACACGCTCGCTGCTGGCATTGACTTGGGAACCGAACGCAGATTGGTCGGTATAACGCCAGACAGCTCCGGAAACTTCTCGAAGAAATCTGGTCCCATTGTCCAACAATTGATGTTGTTAATCCTCTGGTCGAACAGCATGCTTGGCTTGTACAGTCCAGTTTCGAGGTCATGAGTATAGCAATCACGAAACTCAAACGGCCACAGTAGGCGCATCTCGTCCTGATACATTCGGAAGAAGCCGTTGCCACAGTACAGATGCTCGTCTCCGACGAAACGAAGACGGAATTGAGGCCACGCCCAGTACTCGACCGCATAAGTGTGTTTTTGATGCTGCTCAGGTCGATACGTGTACCACGGAGGCAGGCGTTCGTAACGCTCTGCGGTCGGATCGGTGTGGTATTGCAGAAGCAGATGCATGGCTCGGAGCATCGCCAAACGTTCCGTCATTGGAATTGGTCCAAACATAGCTTCGTCCACGCGACGAAGCATCTGCAGAGAAGGATGCAATGGAGTGCGGCGATTCTGCTCGACACTATCCCACCCTTCAAGCACTCCACGGACTAGTACATCGTCAGACTCGTCATCGTCGGCAGGCCCGATATTTTCTGCCCAGTCGAAACGTTCGTCTAGAACATCAACGCAGAACTTCCAATAGTTGCCTTGCCACACTGCATCATGACCGGACAAGCGATTGACGTGAGTTTGGCAAGAACATTTCGCGGCAGGTTTGATCCAGTTATACGCTTGAGATTGGATTGTGGATTTGGTAGACGCCTTATTCGGCGGCGGAGCACATATCTCGGGCGTTCGGAGTCCGCCCTGTATCGCCCGTGCTGGTGGAAATTCCTGGTTCTCGTTCCGAGTGTCCTGAACAGTGAAATTGCTTGAACGCGTATCATCTTGGAGGCGTCGATGAGCTGATGCGGATGCAGGTGGGTAGATCGCGCCAGCCCTTGAGATGCCAGGCTCATCACTCGCTGTACTGGAGCTTCTCGTGCCGCTGTGATTCATCCGAGACCCTCTTTGACTTATGAGATGCTGGATATCTTGCAAGGTCCGCACAAGTAAAGCTCGTTCTTGCTCGGACCTTTCCAGCTGGCCACGGAGAGCAGCGACTTGGCCACTCGTGTCGTGTTGCTCTAGGCTCTCCATCACAGCTTCCATATGTTGCATATGTAGCTGCTTCCGTTCACGAGTTCTGCGCTTGCTGAGTCTGTCTGTCTCTCGCTTCTTGAGGCGACGCAGAGATACTGTTTCGGCGGACTCTGACTGCGCCGCATTTTGTTGCGCCGTGGAGAGTCCGTCTCGCGGATTCGTGGTGACGTCTGATTCCATGTTGACCGCGCAGCAGGGATCCTGGCAATCCGCAATTCGTGAGGTTACCGTGATGTTCGGCTGCTTGAGGCTCGTCTGATCCTGTATGCTGTGCAGAGTAAGCACCTCACCTGCTCAGGTGTTCCTTAGGCGGAGGAATGCAGTGTGAAATCAGTTCAATGATGCGAATCCAACCTACATGTCCTGCGAAAAGTTGGAGATAAGGCCCCTTGTGGCTCTGCCTGCGACTCGCGTGCCTTTGCAAGGTTCACTGACTTGCAACGCGGGGTCAGCAGGGAGATGGGTGAGCCACCTGAGGCATTTCGCGATGTAAGAGTAGGCTGCGATTGCCATTCGTGTTTCATCACCAGTGCGATCGTGCGAGACCACAATGAGAGAACCTGCGTTCTCTTCTGGCTAAAGTCCAACGGATACGGGCTGAGGCAACAGACCACGGTGTCCGGCGCTGTACAACTTTGTGCGCGTTTCACAAGGCGGCAAGTCGACGCCATGGTCGCCGAAAAGCCCAAGATTGGGTTGTGGAACAGTGTGTAACTGCCTCGAGGGTGCGCTCCATTCGGTGGTGCCAGCCCGAAAGTGGCCCGAGCCGCTACTGAGTACATCTGTGACCTCACATCTGGACACATCTTCTCCCATCGTTGCCTCGAAGGTGATATGCGGCTTACTACAACTTCCGTCATGATTCATCGACCTCAATTGAGACACGACATAGCTACACTGAATTTTGAGAAGCCTTCAGGCATTTCTTCCGGGGTCCGATTTCGATATAGGCGAAAGGCCGCCACTTGGATTTTCCGCCAGCCGAGATGCGAACCTGCATAAGTATTGGGTAGCCGCCAGGTCAAGAGTAAGGCGCCATGCGCTATGTTTGAGCTCTGCTCGGGCACGTGCCGGGAGAACACCTGTAGGATTCAGATACCGCAGACCTAAAACACTTACGCTGCTTGCGAATGTTCGAGAAGCCAATTCGAGAAGCCACCGACGGCAGCAACAACCCGATGCACTTCAACTCAGCTCTCAAGACTTCCAGGGTTAGAATGTCGGATGGTGAAGATGTCAAACACGCGCGTTGCCCGATGAGCGACCAACGTTCACATCCAGTGGATCCATGCTTCATTCATTGAGCCACCGGCGCAGTCGCTCGTATGATTTGCGCAAAGCGCCTCCTGGGTTATTGGCAGTCCTGGACCAAGACCGTGAGCTCACAAGGTCTTCAAGTATCACTTGGCGGACCAGGGTCCCGCTTCGCCGCTCGAGCGCGCGCGCGTGGGAGACGTCCAGTCATGCAATCGGCCGGCTGGATACTTTCTGATGGACGTTACAATACATGTGCCCAGAAGGATGCCAGGGGCTCCTCTCAGCTCCCAAGCGAGCGTTTGTGGTCAGCGCACGGAGGCTGCGTCAAAGTGTCGAACATGACCGACTCCTGCTCTCGCCTCGAAGCATCTGTGTGTCGCACAAGGCATACATTCATGCAAATATGGCCAATCACAGGTGATTCTCATGTAGCCGAGCTGGCTCAGACTTGGCGGAGGCCGCCAGTCCCGCTATGTCACCTCAGCCCCAGAGCTCTCCGTTGTGCATGAGCGCATCTCCAGTGTTGAAGTGTTCCTCCGAAGCCTTAGTCGGGGGCACTCTGATAAGGCTGTCAGTTGGCCCTACTGACGGACAGCTTGCTCAACTCTCCACTTTTGCCTTAACACATGGCCGCGCAGGCGGTACGCAAACGATTGGTGGTCTGCGTTGATGGGACATACTGCACACCCGATGGCACCGGTGTCCACGCAGCTTTGCGAGGATCACTGACCAATGTCTACAGCATTTTTGCATGCGTGAAAGAAGCGGAAGTGACAGACAAGCATGGGCAACGGTGGATCCAAGAGCGAAAATACTACAACGGCCTTGGGGCACTAACAAAGCCTGGAGTTTCCAAGCTTAATGCTGGAGCATGGGGCACTGGATTTAAGGAGCTCATTCGCGAAGTGTATGGTCGATGTTGCGAACTCTCTGAGCATGACGAATTATGGCTCTATGGCTTCAGCAGAGGAGCTTTCGTTGTCAGAGCCGTGGCTGGTCTACTTCATTATATTCGCAAGCTCAAGGTGACTGGTACAACGGCTTTTCATAAGCATTTTGAGACAGCGCTGAACGCGTACGCTTCTGTGCAAGGCGAAGGCAGGCTTGGCACGGGACAGGTATCATCCACTCAAATCACGGAGAAGGCCCATCGACTGACATTGCCTACTTAGATCAATCATCTATTCAAGGTTGGCACCGTGCCCGCACCGACCATTCGATTTCTTGGCCTTTTCGACACAGTCAAAGCTGTTAAGGACAATGGTCTGTTTAATATTGCACCAAATCCTTCGATTCAACACATTCGCCATGCCCTCGCCCTTCATGAAGATCGCGAAAGGTTTACTCCGGAATACATCTGGCCCGAAGAGTCTGTCCTGGCCGAAATGTTAAGATCAGGTCGCAGTCTGATTCAGGCTTGGTTCGCTGGTGCTCATCTTGACATTGGTGGGTCTGCACTCGAAGCGGGCTTAGCATTGTACCCGCTGCAGTGGATGATGATCGAGAGCCGAGATCTCGGCCTCCAGCTCGAGTTTCACGGCAATGTGCCTAACGCGCCCCATATCGATGACCCACTAATTCTGGTGTTCCCTCCAACCGAGGCCTGGGGGAAGAGCAGAGAGATGTGGTCCTGTACAGTCGATAACCGCCTCGAGCTGAAGATGCAGGATCTTCGGGCAGTGCACGTTCTTCATTCAAAGTACTCGACACGTTACAAAGTCAAGATCAACAGAGACGGATTCCACTTCTGGGTTCGAAAGCCCCGGAGTATCTTTAAGACTCCTGAAAAATGCACCAAGGATGGAAGTGCGGCAGCGACTTTGCTAGGATATTGTGCAAGCAGTACGTTCGAATGTTATCCCTGCGGACTCCGCTGATGACTCTCCAGTGCCCCTCGGGACCGTAATTCACCCATCAGTATACTGTCTGATCGACTCCGATATCAACCTTATCATGGAAACCAAGCAAGGGGAGCTGGTGCAGTACCTCTCAGAGTGGAGCGGGCGGATGCTCGGCGAGGTCGACTTGAAATTCGGCGGTATCACCAAACGCATTCCAAATCCGGGATTTTGGAACTCCGACGACCATAATGAGAAGGATTTGGATCTTCCCCCGCTTCGAATTCTCGTGTGTGGGTACGTTGGGGTCGGCAAATCGACACTTGTCGGCAGAGTCTTTGGCGTCGACTCGGTGAGAGGCACGAGATCAATCGAAGTTTGACACTGTTAACATGCTTCACAGAGTACCGTATCGGAGCGGACACGAGGCGTGCACAACATCAACGATGAAGTCCGGATTCCAGGCCGCAACGATTTCATCCTCCATGACTCGAATGGGTTTGAGGGCGGAAGCGCTGGCGAGCTTGAGGCCGTTCAGCAATTCGTTAGAGAGCGGGTGGAGGAGAATGATCTTCGCAAACAGCTACATGTGATTTGGTCAGTATTCTTGTGAAATATTTGCATCCACGTGGTTGTACTGACTCAGAGGGTGGTTTGGTAGGTTTTGTGTTGAAACCGGAAGCCCACGAGTAGTGCAAAGGGCCACAGAATCATTTTTCTTGGCCATGGCCGAATGCCAAAGGCACGTTCCGGTCGTCGTGGTCGCTACCAAGAAAGATGCTTTCGTGAACCAAATCATTGGCAAAATGGCACAAGGAGGCGTGGACATCAAGCAATGCAATATGATTGCCGAGGAGAAGCTGAGGGAAGAGGCAGGTCATATTGAGGCTCTGGTCACGGCAATACATGGCGCAAGAGTAGATGCCGTGGTGTGTGTTGAGCAGAGTGAGCATCCACCAAGCTCCGGCTTCCAATGTCATAGAGCTAACCGTCTCCACAGATGATCCGAAATCCATCGCCGAGTTGACGACAATTAGCTCTTCAGTCTTCCAGGATGAAAAAACACGTCTCATGTACGTCAAAGCACAGATGGCCCGACCAGATCTCAAAATGCACATGGCCATCTACCAGGTTATGAAACGCTACAAAGTTGCCATGGGCACCGCCGTCGCCACCGTGAATCTGCCCTTCGGTGCGACTGGCAGCCGCCAAGGCTCAAAGGACGACATCTGTAAGCGCATCATCAACTGCTTCGGCGTACAAGATCTGAACACCAGCAAGGCGCTTAAGATCATGCAGTCGAACATCAAAGACGGAATGGCCGAAGGCCTCGTCATGTTCTGGTCCGAAGTTGTAGCCGCTGGCGGCATCGCCTGCCTTGTATTCGGCATCACTGCTCCAGTCATCATCGCAACGGCCGCCATTGGAACGTATCTCGGCGCTCCATCTACAGCCCGTCTCTTCCTCTGCACGTCCGCCGATCTCATTCTCATCCTCGCCAAATCATTCCAATTCGCATCCCTCCAAGACCGCACGCAACCCACCATCTCCGACGTCGAAGCCTCCGCGAAAGCTTTCAGCAACTACGCCCAAGAGATCCATCACCAAATCTGCATCCTCGTCCCACGCAACAACGTCTTCCGCAGTTTCTCGTTTGGAAAAATCCAAGCGCGTTTCGAAGCCCTCATCGATGAATATTGGCATAAAATTGCCACAGATAGTGCTCACGCCGCAAGAGTGACGAGTACCTCTGACAGTGCTGCACGCCGTACAACAAAAACAACAACACGAACACGATCATCATCAACATCGCTATCATTATCGCGCAAAGCCTCAGACACGCACTCCATCTCATCACAGTCGGAAAATCTGACTACCGCCACTACCCTCAGTGATGCAAAACCTCATCCAGACGACGACTTGGAGCAAACTCCTCTGCCACGCCCGAAAAAATTCTGGCGACGGTTTTCAAAGGGCTGACCTTGGAAGAAAAGGAAAGACTGCAAATTGAAAGGAAAATTATCTGGATTTTTTCCGCTGGCGCAGAGAGGAACAAACAAGACTTGAAAGTCGTTTTTTTTATGATTTGAATATTTTTTTTGAACCTCAGTATATATACATTGTAATAATGAAAACTCGCCATGAATAATTTTGTGGCAATGCGCAGGCCGCCTTCGGCAGTACATACACCGGCGGAGTTATCGAAACCATTACTACTTACTACTGCAGAGAAGCTAATCCGCGTAACACGTTGTTGCTCAAGCCGCTATGCCAACAACAATCTCTCGACAAAAAAGGGTATTTATACGTTATGCTCACGGACATGTCCAGCATTAATATCTCAAGAATTACGAATACGCTCAAATATGCCAGAAATATACATAGTCTGAAATGCCTCAATTGCAAATGCCGCATGCATGAGCTGTACATTGCAGGAACAAAGCCCTTATGATTTTCTCTCCTCTCTGGGCGCAGCAGATATGAGCCTCTTCCACGCAACCCATATCCTCTTCCACTTCGGCACAGTCGCTCTCCCAGCCTTGACACGGTATCCAGGTCTTCGTAGCTCACGGCCGATCTGCATATAGCTCTCTACTGCCACTCGCATAGGCGCTCTCGCAGCTGAAGGTAACTGCTCCACGGCCGGTATCGCGTCGTGGTAATATTGGAACGCGCGATCGAGAAGACGACCTCGAATGATCTCTACCTTTTTCCAGAAGAAGTCATCGACTTTGCCAGTTGTGACCAGACCAGCGACGAAGGCTTCGGGTGACAGTTTCTCCTTCTTGAGCCAGGGTGGAGGAACGTAACATCGGCCGATTTGCGCGTCGACGGAGAGGTCGCGGGCGATGTTGGTGTATTGAAGGGCTATACCCATGTCGTGGCCACTTTTCATGAGTTTTCGGGCCTGGGTTTCTGAGGTGCCAGGGTTGTGGTGGAGGACGAGCTGAATGCAAAGGAGGGCGACAGTTCCTGCGACGCGTGCTCCGTAAAGGTCCAGATCTTCTTCGGTCTTGATTGGTCCAGAGCTGCCTTTTCCGGATTTCTGGTTGTTGAAGGTGAGGTCCATCTCGAAGCCCTTGAGCAGTTCGTACAGTGGTTCTTTGCTGAGACGATGTGTGGGAAGAAGCATCAGCGCGAGTTGCGTCTCTGGCGGGAAATTGTGCATGATGTAAAGCGTTGCTTGTCCACGATTCATGTCGTTGCTGGGAATGACGTTGCCAGCTCCATCCTTCTCTGCGACTCCATATGCCAGATCAAGGTACTTTGTCATCTTCTTGACCCATTCTCTCGCCTCTTTCTCATCTTTGGCATTATCGATCAGATCGTCTGCTACACGGCAGAACGAGTACAGTATAATCAGATCGATCCTCAATCGTCCTTGAAATGTACTTGAAGCCAAGTAGAAACTCCTGCTTTTCCTCTTTAACCTTGCAACGCTCTGCTGCAAGCCCAGTATCCGGTCATCATCGTACGCAGCAGCTGGGAGAAGCAGAGCCTTGACCAGTAAGACCGGGCTTGGCAACTGCGGAACGCTCTTGAAATGCGCCGGGAAAGCGTTCAGGACAGCGATCGCGTTGTCGAATGCGACCAGTCCGAATACGATGAGGCAATTCGTCAAGAAGAAGAAGATGGCCTCCTCAATCTCCAGATTCGGCCACAGCTCCCTCCCTGTCTTTGTGCCTTGCGATATAACCCAAGTCCCCCTCTTCAATGCCAACGTATCCACCACCCACAGATAGACAGTCGGCAACGCGATCGAGAACCACGTACACGTCAACGGCAAATTGACGAGCAACTGATATGCCAGACTCCAGAGCAACAGCAGGAACGGCAGCGCCCACACCAAGATCAACCCCAAGTACGTCTCTTCTTTCCCTGCACTCACAAAACTAATCCCCTGCCTCAGAGCCAGTCCCAAAGCCATCTGCCCTCCCCATCTGATATACTTCCATTGCTGTCCAATTGTCCCTTTGTCCTCTTTTGCCACTAACGTCTCCTTCAGCACAGCCTTACTCGTGAGCAGGTACAGCAACGACGTATTGTAAGTCTGAATAACAAAGAAGAAGACCTCTTCAACCGGGATATCGTAGATTTTCCAGCCTATTACGACGTTCGGAGGGTAGGACCAGATGTTGGTCCGGATGAGATAGCTGTCCCATGGGATGGTGGAGACGACGGCGATGGTGATGAGGAAGAGGATTTTGTACGTGTCGAGTTTCGTCCATAGAGGGAAGTAGAGGGCGGAGAGGAGAGCGGCGGGCGGGAGAGTGTAGGTTAGGTGGCTGCAGGCAGAAGGTTAGTGGGTGCCGATCTCTTCAGGCAGGTGAATGAATGATGATGCGGACTTACACCCACGCGTACTCGTAGCCCATGGTGACGGTGTCGACAGTGGTGAAAGGGTGTGCGGTTGTCCAGCTCCCCGCGAACGGAGACGCGGCTAGTATGCGGTGAGTGCAACGAGTGTGGTGGTGGTGTTGATTAGTGGTGGTGATATTCCATGCATGCGCCTCGTTCCATTACGACAATGATGTCGCTGCCAGCAAGTCTCTCCTCGTCCTCCGCGCAGCCCGCATTGTTCGCTGGACGTAGGCCAACTTTGCCCAACACCGCCACTCGCGAGACTAATTAGACAGCTCGCCCAGGAAAGTCCGCGTCGCGCCGGCAGCCGTGGATTTGCGTTGAGGCGAACTGGCAAAGTGGATCCCGAGGTGGATGCACGATGCTGCAGATTAATGCTCCGACTTCCGATAACACGCTTGGCCGATGAATTGTACACTGGCTGTAGAAATGACTGAGACAGGTGTGGCGTCAGCCCATCTCTTCTGCCTCGCAATGTTGGAAAGCGATTCGGGCGGAAGTCAGTTCCTAGCTCTCCGCGCTGTTGATGTCATTGCACAGCTCTGAGCATCGAAATCGATCTGAAGCTGGTTGTTGCATCATGTTGTCGCGAGACTGGTGGTGTTGCCGCTCTCGCCGTCGCCTCACCACCGCTACGCGCCGGCCGTGAGCGGAGCTTGACGTGCCGTACACGCACATGCTTGTTCGTGCAACAAGAAGCACCTCTCATCACCGCCCTCGCCAATGTTGTTGGACGTGCATGTGATAACTCGATCGACCGCAGCTTCCCCTCTCACCTTGGCCATCGCCAACCTCCCTGCCTCGCTCTGACGGCTCCACCACGACCAGGTCTACTAGACGACGTCCTCTCCGTCGTCGCGTGTCCTCGTGGACACCCAATGAGGACGACAATCACCACAACATGTTCCAGCTCACCAGTGAGGGAGGAGGCAGTAGATTCATAACAAACCCTCTAGCTGGCCAGAAACGAAAGCGCTCGCCTTCGACCAATATCCAACCCACTCCCCAGGCGAAACACCCATACCTGTCTGGCAACTTTGCACCCATACAGCAGACGCTGCCATTGACACCATGCACATACACCGGTAGCATTCCAGAAGAGCTGGCAGAAGGTGAATACATTCGCAATGGCAGCAACCCAGTCTCAAACGATGACTTGGGTCGAGACTCGCACTGGTTCGATGGTGATGGCATGCTATCGGGAGTGTCCTTCACAAAGGATGAGCACACGGGAGAAGTCACGCCTGAGTTCGTGAACCAATTCGTGTTGACCGACCTGTACCTCAACACTCTCGGGAGCGACAAGCTACGCGTTCCAATCCTGCCGAGTATAGCCACGCTGGTCAGTCCTGTGGCAAGCTTCATCTGGGTCACGATTCGCATTCTCCGGACTGTTCTACTGGTCTTGCTCTCGCACCTTCCCGGATCGAAGCAGAAGATCAAGAAGATCTCGGTGGCCAACACGAATGTGATATACCATGATGGCAGAGCACTTGCCACATGTGAGAGTGGCCCACCAATGAGAATACAATTGCCTGGCTTGGAGACCGTTGGCTGGTACAATGGCGTCTCTGCAGAAGGCGAGCCAGTTGACGAGCAAGGTGAACAGAACGAGGACACGGCATTTGGTCAAGATGGAGGCTTGATCAGTTTTATGCGAGAGTGGACAACAGCACACCCCAAGGTCGACCCGGTATCGAAGGAGATGCTGCTCTACCATGCCAGCTTTGCTCCTCCCTACGTGCAGTACAGCGTCATACCTCAGGCGTCTGGCACCAGTGGAATGAAAGGGCAGAGGCTAGTCAATGTCGGAATCCCCAAAGTGTCGGGAGCGAAGATGATGCACGACTTTGGAGTGTCAGCTCAGCACACCATCATTATGGATCTTCCTCTGACTCTGGACCCGATCAATCAGTTAAAGGGCCTGCCCACCGTTCACTACGACGCTAGCAAGCCATCGCGGTTCGGAGTATTTCCACGACACAAGCCTGAGGAGACACAATGGTTTGAGACGGATGGCTGCTGCATCTTCCACACTGCCAACTCGTGGGATAATGTCGATTCCGATGGCCATGTGTCAAGTGTGAACATGCTCGCTTGCCGTCTGACATCCGCAACACTCATCTACGCCGCCGGAAACATGGCACCGCCTCCATTGAAGCCACTCACCTCTTCTGTCGCAAAGAAGACAAAGCGAATGCCATTCTTCAGCTCCTACGACACTGGAAATGGCCACACCAACTTTGACCCAGACCAGCCTCTGGACGATGAGAAGGAACCACTTTTGCGCGTCGGTGAACGGTACACTTCCATCTATGAAGACGAGCGAGACCCTCTTGCTGAGGACCAGTGTAGATTGTACTACTATTCTTTCGACCTCAACTCCACCAACATTACCCATCAATGGGCTCTCTCGGCTGTCCCCTTCGAGTTCCCTTCCGTGCATCCTGGACGAGAGATGAGCGAGGCTAGATACGTGTATGGCTGCTCAACAACGACTACAGACTTTGGCGCTGCGCTTGGCAAAGCTACGAAAATCGATGCGATTGTCAAGATGGATGCGAAGAAGCTCATTCAACGTGGTCGTGCTAACCCACCGAAAAGTGTTACCGGTGTCGTTGACATCCGCACCATGGCTCAAGTCCTCGAAACTTCCGATCCTGAGGATCCCATCCAAGTCTTTGTCATGCCACCTGGCTGGTTCGCGCAAGAGCCTCGTTTCGTGCCTCGCAAGAACCCAACCTCTGAAGACGATGGCTATCTGCTCTTCTACGCGTTCGATGAAGGGCAACTCACTCCTGATGGGGACGTTCCGGCGGACAGCTGCGAGGAAAGGGCTAAGTCAGAACTCTGGATCGTGGATGCGAAGAACATGCAAAAAGTCGTCGGGCGGGTGCAATTACCGCAGCGAGTTCCGTATGGTTTGCATGGGAGTTGGTTTTCTGCAGAGATGATCAAGAATCAGAGGGTGGTTGAGTCGATCAGGTCGACAGCGAAGGTTCTGGAGAGGAATGGTAGAGGAGGAGTGTGGATGAAGGTTAGAGGCACGCTGGAGGGCTGGTTGGGTTGAGGGCATCGGCTTGAGTTGGATCTCCTCGATGCATGATAAAGCGAGCATGGAGGAGCGCATGCACGGGTGTTTCGGGCATATAATGTTGGGTCATGACTGGGAACTATGTACAGTTTGCACTTCCGTCTGCGCCGCAGGAAAGGCGCTCAGGCTCAATTTGTATATAACGAGTGGTAATGTGAATATGAACGATAACACATGATATGAGCTCGAAGAGTGCTTTCTCGTGGACTTGACCAGGTTGGTTGGAGCTTGCCGCTTTCGTCCGTCAGTGTGCTTCCCGACAAAATGTTCGCACAGAAATGGTTTGTCCTAGGGGGGCGAGATTGCGAGGCCGCAGGTGTTCACCACATGAGTCTGAATCCAGAATCGCCAGAGGCCAATGACCCCTGCAAGAGGGTGATGGAGTTTTTGCCGCTCGTGTTTGGTAGATCTTTCTGCTGGTTGTCAGTGGCAGGACATGCGCAGCGAAGAGTGCTGGCGGCGTTACCTGGTGCATGTTATGCCGGATCTTTTGCCCAGAATCAATTGTCCGTGGACGTGAGATACAGTTTTCGCTATTTGGCGAGTCAATGCTAGGACTGTTGTCAGATGCTTGACTACTGGTGCTCCTAGCCCTCGATCGATTATTCTTTGCGATTCTTGCAAGGTGGAACATATATGCAGCAAGGGCGGAGATAGGAATTCATATCTGTCTCAGAAAAGTAAAATGCATAGGGCTAGATTCATCAAAGGTCGAGCTTGAGATGATGAAGAGGAAATTCGATTCGTTCGATTTTTATAGCGCTAGATTGAGTCCTGTCTGCAAAGCTCTGCTGCGGGACAACGACTGCGGTGTAGTGCGATTGTACTATAGCTCAGATGCGAAGTTCTACATTGCAGCGCATCCATATTTTTCACAACGTGGTACTCGGACCTCTCCCCACCAGATCCACGCTGTTCCCGGCGTCAGGTTCAGATTGTGCCCAAGGTGAGAGTCTCCTTGCGAACTAGATTCCCCATCGACCAGCGTTTTGATGCCATGACCCTTCAGCCGGAGTCAATTGCAAAGTAGTATTGCTTGGTTGTTGCTGTTGTTGCTGTCTCTGACCCAAAATGCTGGATCTCTTGGCCTGGAGCAGCACGCGAATGTCTCCATGACTCCGTGTGAACAGATGATCAACGTATGCAAGAAAAGCATTCGAGCGTAAGTCAGCTCTCGCAAGCATAACACGTACTATGCTTGTGTGACCAGCTATAGCTGCAACCCAAAGTGGTGTGTGCCGAAGTTTGTCGATAGCATTGACGTCTGCACCGCGTTGCAAAAGGACCACTACGATTTTCGTGAAGCCTCCTGAAGCACCATAGTGGAGCGGGGTCCAATCGCCGTCGTCGACAGCATTGACATCCGCAGCGTGAGCCAGCAGCACTTCTACAAGACCAATGAGACCCCTCCCAGCAGCTTCGTGGAGTGGTGCTAATCGTCCCTCGCCATAAGCATTTACGTTCGCCCCATGAGCCAGTAGTGTCCTTGCGATGTCAACGAAGTTCCGCGCAGTGCATTCAAGGAGTGGCCTTTGGTCATGCTTGTCGCAAGCATCAACATCAGCACCGTGAGCCAGCAATATCTTTGCAATGTCGTTGAAATTCCTTGCAGCGCTTTCGTGGAGTGGCGTTCGTTCGTCCTCGTCGTGAGCGTTGACATTCGCCCCGTGAGCTATTAGAGCTCTTACGGTATCAATGGAACCCGCCTTCACGCTTTCGAAGAGGGGCGTTCGACCGGTTTGGTCGTAAACGTTGACATGCGCCCCATGAGTCAACAGTGTCTTTGCAATATCGCAAGACCCCAGCTCTGCAACCCGATGGAGTGGTGTCCGCATGTATATATCAATAGCATTGACATCCACGCCACGGTCCAGCAGCGACACCACGACATCTGGTGTGCCGTGACACACAATTTCGTGGAAGAGCGGGACTCCGTTTTTGCTGGCTTGGTTGACCCTCACCACATCAGCCAGAAAATAGTCGACGATATCCTGGCGCCCCTTCTCCGTAGCTCTCCGCAATGTTAAAGATTAGTCCTGAGCTCCGTTTTCTACTAAGATCTGGACGATCTCGAGATGCTCTTTCTCTGCGGCTCTTGATAGAGCTGTGTGGCCTTCCAAGTCAGGTTCATCAACGAAGCCTGTGGCATCATCAGCTAGGACGCGTACGATGTCGATGTGGCCGTTCTCTGCAGCCCACCAGAGAGGCGTTCGGCCAGACTCGTCACTGAAGTCAGACAAGACCTGACCGCTGTCTATCAGGAACTCTACTATGTTTGTGTGGCCCCTCTTTGAAGCTTCTAAGAGCGCTTTGCGACCAGCATGTTGATTAGTGTAGCCTTGATCGCTCCAACGTTGCTTGGTAACAGCTTCGACCTCAGCAAGATCCCCTTTCACAACTGCTCGTAGTAGACTCGTCTCATAGACTGCCACATATCTCTCGGGCTCGGGTCGCGCTACTGCGTCCAAACTTTCGAGCGGCTCCGTGTCCTCCGGAACGGACTGAAAGGGCGAGACTGTTCTCAAGGCGCGGCGTGCACCTTCACGAGATCTCAGAATTGTGCCGAGCCCTACGCTTCTCGGGCGCGGTCCTCGACGAAGCGGTAGGGCCCACAATGCGATATTCCACAAGTGTGCAGAGACATGGCCCGCAAAATCTAGGATTTGCTCGGAGCAAAGGGGACAGGTCATTATATCCATTGCGTGGTCGAGTCCTACCACTGTTGCGCAGAGGTGGACTGTTATGTCATCCAATTCTTCGTCGTGGTTGGATCGAGCATGTTGCCGTAATCTGTCTGCACAAGGGAACTGGCGAGAGCATTGGGCACACTCCCAACCTGGTCTGTGCCCTTGCTCGTGTTGAAGCCACTGGGTTTGACTTTCGAAGAGCTCCAAAGGCTGCTCACAATCTTCGTATGTACATACATATGGTCTGATATCTCTCGTTACGTGCAGCCTACCTGAATGTCAGTGTACTCTCGCGGTGAGATCTGGGGACCTACCTCCATGACTCCACGTCTGCTATCCTCGGAAGCTCAAAGAGGTAAGGGTATGCGTGGTCCTGGACTTCCGGTGAGGGAAAAGGAGGTGCACCACGGGTCCAACCATGTAAGCTACTATCTGCATTGACTGGAAGAAGCATACTCATCAGTTCGTGTCTGGAAAGGTGCATCCACGTCAACTTCAGGTCTGCCTCTGAATGACTCGCTCGATCATCGTACAGATATTGCAGCATCTGTCTTCGTCTTTTTGTGGCCTCAGTCAACCGTTCAATGATTGCGCTGCTCGCTTCGGGAAGCTCGATCACGGTCTCGACTTTGTCACTGGCTTTGAAGCGGGACACATCAAGATTCGACGCTTTGACCAATAGACTCCTGGAACCCGTATCTCTGACGGATCTCGTTAGATCGAAGAGACTTGTCACGATGTCTGCTATGTCGTCGACGACATGTTCAAGCTCAAGAGGCCCGTTCAAGAAATCGGACATGATCTCATCAGATGCGTCGCTGTCCGAGAGGTATGTTTCATCGCACGCTACTGTTTCGCCAGTAATTGTTCCGATCGCTGAGCGGCAGGTGTTAGAATCGAGAGCTCCTGGTATGTCACGAAGTTGAGCTAACCTTCCCCAATGTTGGCTCGAAGTTCGGTCAACAATCGCAGCATGAAGTTCTTTGATCTGTCTGAATGGCGCATTTGATGCTCCAATCTCGATACTCCTCCTTTGTCATCGCTGATGTTTGAACACCACACCCTGTACCTGCCGAGCTCATCGCGAAGTCGTGGATACGCCAGTGTGCCGTCGAGCCCATCGATTTTTGTGTCCAAGAAGGTCCACTGCGTCAGACAAGCTGCTGATTGTTTTACAATCTCGTTCGTCATAGTGCGTGCGCTTCTGGAGTGGTATCTGGCTGCAGATCTCTATCCGCCGTGCTACCAAGGTAGTCCGATCGAGCCGGCGGATTTGACTGCTTCTGTCTGGAAAGCATGAGATCGCCTTCCGATGCTGTATACGGAGCGATGAGACGCGTTGTTCCCGGCGTGTACCTGTGCAGTCAATAGTGCAGATGTCACAGCAGCACATCTGCAGATGACCCCGCATCAGAGAGTCGATATGTCTAATCGGCTCAGCCTTGTGGCTGCAGATCGTCGAATCAAAGTTTGAGTGTAGCGTCGCTCACCAGCTTATCGTACTGGAGCTGTCGAACCGTTCCTCCACTTCACACCTGCCTTGTCGGCCATTGCAAGTGGCTCTCTCGGCCATGTCAGGGCTCGAGCTTGCAGGAGTGATCCTGGCCATTTTTCCTGTCATAGTTGAAGGTGTAGAGCTGTATGTGAAAGGAGCACACACCATAGCAAGATGGTGGAGATTCCCCAAAGTCCTCAACCGCCTGCTACGGAGGATAGAGCTTGAGCGAGTCAAATTCCAGGACAATTGTGAGGCGCTGCTGTGGGACATCACGGAGCCAGGTCAGCTTGAGCGCTTGATGAACGATCCAGGTGGGCCAGAATGGACTCGGCCCGACCTTCAGCAGAAACTTGAGAAGCAGTTGGGAAGGTCTTACCGCGTTTACATGGAAGCGGCGAGCGACATTAAGGAACTGCTGGAGGAGTTTCGAGCTAAACTTGTGCTTGATAAATCTGGCAAGGTATGTTGACAGCCCTCTTACTCCTCAAGAATAAGTAGCTCTGTGCGCACACAGCTCGCCGCGAGTGAGATTGTGCCGTAACAACCTATTGGAGAAGACTCGTGTGCCACAAGCACATGAGTGATTATTGTTTGGACGTGCAAGCTGATTACTGCAGCCGAAATGGGCGGACGCACAAAAATACCAAAGAGAATGGAAGCGAATCCGAATCACCCTTACGGAAACCGGTAACGAATCTTTGCTCGACCAGCTTCGCAAGAACAACGCCGACTTGCGAGGACTTCTGGGCCACCAAAATCAGATGCTTGCGGCGAGAGACTTACACGTTGTTCGCTCTACCTCTGTGTCGTATCAAGAACACCGTCGTCAAGTCAACAGTCTTTACACCGCTTTGGAGACCAATTTTGCGAATGGGCGTACCTGTGGATGTTGCACTCCGCACCATGCCAGTATATGCCTGTCTCGAAATAAGATCTCACACAGATCTGATTGCCGAACCGCAGCCGGTGGAATCGGCCGGCGGAGTCACTTTGTAGTGCTGTTTGCCTTGCACGCAACAAGCTCTCCGGATCTAACGTCGTCTCCCCAGTCCTGTGAGTGGCGCATGACAACGGTGAGCAACGCACAACTTGCCGGAGGACACAAAATCATCGGTCGTGATCAAGGTGCACTTGAAGGGCAGGTGACTCCGCCCCACACGCCAGTGGGGCACGCTGCGCTATCGACTGGTCCTTCTGCAGCGACCTCAATTCCACCAGAAAGCTTGTGTATAGCGCTGAAGACCAGAGTCACGAATGCGGCGGGTATGATGATATTACAGGGCAACCAGGACTGGCAGCACCGAATCGACATTGGGGACAAATTTGGTCTCCCGGGTAACACTGGCATGGTGACCTTGAAAGATGCTTTGAGTCGCGGTATCGAGCGGAAAGTCAGACTGTCTTTGGCAGTGAAGTTGGCTTCTTCCGTGTTGCAGCTTCAGACCACTTCATGGATGCCTGACAGATGGAGTTCTTCGGACATTCATATTGTGGCAGAGAAAGGCGTCCGATTAGAGACAGGCAATGCCTTCGTGTCTGCTGATTTTCCAGCACGCGGCTCGAAAACACCAATGCCACACGATCACACCTCGAGCGAGACGCGCAATGTCAGCCTTTTCGCTCTTGGCATTGCGCTCATTGAGTTGTGCTACGGCAAGGCTCTGGAAGATCTGCGCCCGAAATCAGATGGCACACCGATGTCGGCAAGGGAAGTCATGGCGGTGGTGAAAGGCTTGACCGAGCAAATATATCTCGAAGCTGGAGAGTCGTATGGCGATGCCGTGCGGCGTTGCATATATTGCGATTTTGACCAGAGATACACTGATCTGGACTATCCCGAGATGATTGACGCCGTACACCGAGGGGTATGTGAGCCGTTAGAAGAGACTTTATATACCTTTTGCGGTGGGAAAGTGGGTGGTTTAGTGGATTAGTGGCACTTTATCATCGACGCTCCAGTCCCGGCGCACTAGGAATGTCGCCAAGTGGGCAGAAGGGAAACAGCACAGCGACGCGCATTTTTAGAGTCAAGCTCTGGTCAGTATTCCCACGGTGAGGCTTTCACCAGGTCGCTCAGTCAGGCCGCTCAGGTCTACTCTGATGCTGCTGGCGATGTACAGCCAACGTAGTGAGCGATCCTTCAGAACCAACAGTCCTCGATTGGTAGAGATATGCAGGAAACGTCCTGCGTCTCAAGTGTCCATCGCGGAGCAAGGCCGACAGAAGTCAAGATGCGGCGCATCAAAGTTGCTTGGCATTGGAAGTGAGCAGATTCATTCTGGTCTCTCTATTGTGTTCAATAACACAGAGCTCTCAGAAGTGAGAATGGGCCATGATCTGATGAGTACACTTTTGAGAAGTGGCCCGCCTTTGATGTTTAGTTGCTAGTGCAGGAGATCAATGTATACAGCGCTCGAGGTTCCGGGCGGCACTATTCCAGTCTGAACAGGGCGCAGACGATCAGGTTCGCACACGAAGGAGTGTACCAGCCGTTGGAAGAACACTTTTCTGCAATGTGTGGTGGCACCTTCGGAGATCTAGTGAATGACCCACGATGTGCGAAGAAGGCGGGAACCTATCTTCGAAACGCAGGGCCACAGGAAAGCAAAGAACGAAGCTTTGGGATCGACAACAATTTGTTATATTTCCGGACAGTCGAGAAGTGCGTGAAGTTTCGTAGTCACTAGACATCCATTGGCCTTGTTTCTCGCTTTTGCTCGCCGTCTGAGAGCCAACAAGAATTCTGAGGTGCAGCATAATACTGACACTGCAGAAGCAGAAACATGTGAACCTTGCAAGTCCCGGATCAGCGGGTGTCAACATGCGTGACGTCCACAGCACGAGGTTGCTGGAGAGATTCGAGTTTTATCATGTCTCTCGAAGTCAATGCCTGTTGAGAGCCACTGGGAACGAAGATGCTGCACATCCACGATCCGCACTCGTTGGAGAGATGCGAGTCTCATCTTGTGTTCCGGGGGGTTCTAGCCTTTCAAAAGCCACCTGGAATAGAAACACCGCACATCCACAATCCCAGGTCATTGGAGACGTGCTCATCTCGTCGTGTCTCTGGGTCTTTCATCTGACGGGAGCCAAATCCGTTTGGAATCGCTGACTGTCCGAACCGCGGTGCCTCTGGAGGCATGAGAGCCTCATCTTGTGTCTCTCAGCTCCTCGCCTGACGAGAGCTACGGAGAGTGAAAATGCTGCTCGTCCTGCCACGCGAAACCTCTGAAGCATGCGAAGCTCTTATCCTGTCTCTTCAGCGGTCTCAACAATCGATAGTGGCCCAGGGTGGAATTTGATCAAGATAATATCGATGGGGTATGGAAAACCGAGAGGCATAGAGTATTATCGGACCAATGATAGTCGCTCAAAGGAGAATGCATCATCAACAAGACGCGAGGTGGCAGGTCCAAACAACAAGTGCCGCTTACTTTCGGTTCAAGCCTCGGTCTTAGCATAATCCGCAGTTTTGATTGGACAATGCTTGCGGCTCCATCAAACTTCCTTAGCGTGTTTTCCCAGACTTCAGCAGCTCACCTAATGTCATCCACGGGACCTCGACATGCGGGTGTCCGCCATCTATATACGACGCTGACCCTTTCATGTGTCATGCTATGCCTCCAACCGCCCGTAGCCGAGCAATTCGTACTCCGAAGAGCTTCAGCATGTCGGCTTAAGTGTCTTTGTGACCAGGGTTTGACATTGTTCTTAAGGTGAGAAATGGTAGGACGCGCTGAACCGCCCAAAGAGACCTCCTCTCCTCTTCCTCCTCACGTTGCACGACTGCTGCGATGTTCTTCTCGTCTTCCCTGGATGGTAGCTCGCCATTGAGCGTGCTTGCCTTCGTCCTCCTCCCAGCAGCTCTTGTCATCTATACTGCCTCCTTCATCATCTACCGCATCTTCTTTCATCCGCTGTCGAAGTATCCCGGCCCGCTGCTTGCCAAAATAACAGATCTCTACTCGACTTACCACGCCCTACGCGGAGATCGCCACCTCGAGTTTTACCGCATCCACGAGAAATATGGCCCTATCGTGCGGTTTGGGCCCAACAGCCTATCGTTCAACTCGAACACCGCCCTGAAAGACATCTACGGCTTCAAATCCAACGTTCGCAAGGCTCGCTTCTATGAGGCTTTCTGGGCTACCAAAGACTCCTTCAGCACTCACAGTGCCATCTCCAAATCCATCCACGCTCGTAAGCGCAGAGTCTTGAGCCACGCCTTCTCCGACTCAGCGATAAAATCGATGGAAAACCACATCCTCGCCCACATCCGCCAATTCTGCCAAAACCTCGCCGGAGCCAACAACACCAACACCCAACTCACAACGTTCGCCTCCATCCCTAGCAACCCAGAATCCAAAGGCTACGGAAACCCAGTCGACATCTCCGACCAAGCCAACTACCTCACCTTCGACATAATGGGCGACCTCTGCTTCGGAAAATCCTTCTCCATGCTCGAAACCCCTCAAAACCGCTTCGCAATCGATCTCATAGGCTCCGCCGCCCACCGCCATCTAATCTGCGGAACCTACCTCCCCATCCACACTTTCCACCTCGATAAACTCTTCTTCCGAAAAATCGCCGCCGGCCGTGCTCGGTATATGCAATACAGCAAAGCCCAAGCCGCCGAACGCATGAAAATGGGTTCAGACGTCGATCGAAAAGATTTCTTCTATCATCTTTTGAAAGCCAAAGATCCCGAAACAGGGAAAGGGTTCACGACACCAGAACTTTGGGGCGAATCGAATCTTCTCATTATCGCAGGCTCAGATACGACTTCTACAGCTCTCGCGGCTGCAATTTTCTACCTCGTGCACAACCCCACAACTCTTGCAACTCTAGCGTCCGAAATCCGCTCCGCTTTCACCTCCGTCGAAGAAATCCACATTTCCCCCCAACTCAACAACCTCACATACCTCCGCGCCTGCATCGACGAAGCAATGCGTCTCTCACCTTCCGTGGGCGGTCTGCTTCCGCGAGAAGTCCTAGCAGGAGGCACAACCATCGACGGCGAACACATTCCAGAAGGAACAGTGATTGGTGTACCACATTACACAATTCATCACAATGAATCCTACTACCCTTCAGCTTTCTCTTTCCTTCCCGAACGCTGGATTTCTGGCTCGCTGCTGCCACAAGAGCAGAAAGTCACGAGCGAAGCAGTCAGTACTGCGCAGAGTGCTTTCTGTCCTTTCAGTGTTGGGCCAAGAGGTTGTATTGGGAAAGGAATGGCATATAATGAGTTGATGATCACATTGGCGAGAACGGTGTTCATGTATGACATGCGGTTAGCACCGGGGAGCACATTGGGAGAGGGAAAGCCAGAGACAAAAGAGTATGGGAGACATCGTAGGACAGAATTTCAGTTGAAGGACACATTTACGAGTATGAAAGAGGGGCCATTGGTACAGTTCAGACCGAGAGAGCTCTCGTCATAGTGCTCTATAGTCTAGCGTTCAGAGTTATGTAAGAGTTCTCAATGAAGGAACAATCAGCTTTTGATGGAAGGCCTCGCCTTTCAATCCTCAGAGTCCTCGCCGTCTTCCACACCAACCAGAGAAGCCAAGCGATCGAGACCCGATGGCTTCATGTCAAAATCTTGCTGGGCAGTTCCGTCGAAGAATTCCTCCTCGCCGTCGCCGAACTCGAACTCGACGTCATTTTCGGTAGCCATCGATCGATTCGGTTCTGGTGAGCCGGCTGCGGTGGTATGCTCGGCGACCTTCTCTGCAGCAGCAGAAATAGGGATCTCCTCCTCGGCGATGTTCTTCTCCACCGGGGAATCTGCCTTCCTGTCTCCAACCTCAGCCGCAGCTCCCTGCTCAAAGCTGATTAAATCCGGCACGACCACAACACCCTTCTCCGCGCCATATTTCTCCCCTCCTTTGCCATCGCTCTGCTGGTCTTGGCCCAACAGGTCAAACAGCTCACCCTCTCTCACCACGCCTCTGCTCATGTCAACCTCCATCAGCGGCACCGGCTTCCAGTCTTCAGGCAAGAGATCGTTCTTCTTCTTCGTCACACCAGCAGTCTTCGGCAATGTTGGCTTGGGCATGGCAACGCCGGTAGCATGTCCTTTTGTTGCAATCCTGCCCAGCTCGGGAGCAAAGATCCACGGGAACGACATCAAAGGCATGCTGTCGAAGGTAATGGCACGAAGTGGAACATCTCTGCCACCCTTCAATCGAGTGACGCGAGTCTCTGCAACGGCTTCGCCCACCTCATTGGCCGTGACCTTGTACATTGCGACTATGAAGGGCTTCATCTTGTCCCAGTCGCGGTCTTTGTCATTCGTGCCAGCTTTCTCGTAGCAGAGCTCCCGGTGTTGCTGCTTGAGATTCGTCGTGATCTCGCCCATGGCCTCGGCAAACTTGTAGTCGCCAATTTCTTGATGGTGATCGAGGACAAAGGTGGTGAAAACTTCGAATTCGGTCTTGATTCCATGCTGGTTCATGGTGCGGCGCATAGCTTCATCGTAGATCTTCTTGACATCCCTAGCGTCTTGCAGCATCTGCTGCGTTGGCTCGCAAGATTCCAGGATTCGTTCATCGAATGGCATCTCCCATGCTGCATGGAATGGCTCTTTCTTGACCTCGTCGTATAGCTTGCCGAGGACTCTGTTTGAGTGGTAGACCTTACCTCTTGCCTTATTCTTCGGCTCGCTCCAGTGCGGCCATTCACGGACTCTGAGTTCTACAGGCATGGTGGCTGGTACGCCAGTCTTTGGGTAATCGACGGCTTTGGAGTGGAGCTGCGCTAGGTCGAGACACTTTTGCTCCTTGATGCCGTCGGGCAATCGGTCTGCCCAGTAACGATGCGCGCAAGCAATTCTGCTCAGGATGTCGTTCTTGATGTGCTGCACAAAAAATGAAGTCATGTTGTCGACAGTGACTGGTCCTTTGGCCAAGACTGGATCTGGCGATGTATAGTCCATGGGCTCGTGATTCCATTCTGGTGGGATGAGTTCCTTGTCCCAGATAGCGATAAAGTCGTCCCCATCGAGATCGCCACCAGAGCACATATTTGCAACGTCCCGGTCACCGGTCTGCGGAAGCACGATGCAATTTTTCAGATGACGCAGAGCTGGATTGTCCACTGCCTTTACGATGCGAAAGTCGCCTGGATGCAAGGACGGATTGCGTGCAAGGCCAATGATTCCTTCGATGACTCGATATGATCCAGGTCGCTCGGTGTCTGGGATCTGGAGGAAGATCTCTGGCAACTTGGACTCGTCATGAACGTTGTCTTTGAGAGTGCCTGTGACGTCCTGGGTACTGGTGTAGTGACCCTTTAGTGTGGCAGACTCGTCGGTACAGCCGAGCAAGAACGTGCCCTCATCGATGAAGATGCGAGCCTTCTCTTTGAGGTACTTCAGATTCCACGAGAGCCAGAGTCGCAAGCTCGTAATGACGAAAGGATCCTTAGTTGCCATAAACCCATCAAAGATCATGCACGCAAGTGCAATGGTCATTTGGTTGAAGTCGATGTGCTTCTGCAACAGCTCGAGTGCTTTCTGCTCATTCTCCATGGCTTCTTGTAGGTCCGTCAGCATAAGCCGTAGTTTGTTCAGGAAGACCTCATCTGGAACGCCGAGTGCCGACAAAACCAAAATCAACTGCGCGTTCAGCGCGGCCGTGCTGAATTGCGAGATCCGGCAGATTTCCAGACCACTGGCTTTGGCAGGAAACTTCTGTTGACTGGGCCGAATCTGCACTGTCATGCCTTTGAGAGAGGGATCGACTGCTAGCACACCTTTACAACCAGCGAGACGGAATTGGAACACCGAAGGGTAGTCTTGCTCAGAGTTCGCCAGGCCGTAATGATGCGCAATCATGCGAGCCAGAAATGGTGAGATCTTGCCAACGCCATCAGTGAAGCAGAATCCGTTTCGTTCCACATCATTGATTTTCTCCACGTTGATGGAATGTGGAATGGCGCGTGTTGTCGAGAAGCACTGCCCAAGGCGGGAGATATACTTGGCGATGATCCGAATGCTCGTGAAGTCTCCCATCCAGTCACGGATGTCTGCAGCGGTTACACTAGCAGTCGAGGCGAAGAAATACGCTCCATGCTCACGGAACTGGGAGTTTCCGAATGCAAGAAATTCGTAATGTCTGCCGCCAATCTTGATGCCGTACACCATCGCTCGTTTGACCCGGGAGAAGATCTCGTCATCTCTGTGGTCGTCAGATGGCATGATCTTGCCTTTGTATCGCTCATCGGTGAAGCGAACTCGGAGGAAGCGATCCTCAAACTGTTGATACTGGCGAATAACACGGTTTGAGGTCTCCAAAACGGGTGTCGAGATGTACATGGTAGTGGGTGTGATGGTTACCGAGGGAATCTTGGTGCAATATCCGGGTCGCTTCTTCTCGACCACTGACACTTGATTGTGCAGCGAGAATATGTCGAAGGGGTTGCAGTACTTCAGCTTGTGATCTGCAACCCTCTCGAGTATCTTGACGGCACGCTGAGGGTCGAGCGAATGTAGCTTCGCAACGAAGTCGTGGTTGAGGTTGCACTCCTGGATCAGTCCGAGGCTAGTACATACCTCAAGCTGATATCGCAATGGAAACTGCAGTGGTACAGTGCCATCCGCCATTTCTTGCATCTCCGAAAGCACAGAGTTGGCCGATCTCCAGTCTTTCGATTGTTCTGATTGCGACCAATGCCAGAGATTGTTCGGTTCTTGGTGCGTAAATCCGATGTTGCTGCTTATATTCATGGTGACATTGTGGTCCGCCAGGGCTTGACACATGTCTCGAAAGTCTTGGGAAGTGGTGACGGCCGCAGGAAACTTCAGCCTATACGTCAGCCAGCGACCGACTTCAATGATGGTGTTGACTTTGCGAAGCTCTATAGCTGACGATCGTGCCCAAGGGTAGAGATCGATGTCGGTTTGGCGCAGCCAGGTGCTTCGCTCGGTCCAGAGAGTGGCCTTGTCGTCGTGAGTGCTGGATATATTGGTCACTTTTCTGGAGACCAACGGTGGAGTCTCAATAGTAAAGACGACTGATGTTGTATCGTCAGGATCCCGGACCATGAAAGCGCGAGAGATCTGTGCTGGAGTGATGCGCAAGTTGAAATGACGCTCGACCAGACCATCTCCCTTGCTTGGAACATGGGCCGGGAACGCGAGCGTCAGCTCCTTGTGCTGTAGATCCAAAGTGAACGCAACCTTGGTTTGAGGTGAAGGCTCCGCCGTGTGCAAGATCATCATTTTGTCTTGCTCTTGCATCATGCCGAAGTCCACCGATGCTAGTGATAGTGTCATTCTCTCTGGCAAATCCCTGTTAGAAAGCGGACTCCGGTAGTGGTATGGTTTCCTCGAGTTGTCTTTTGTTTCCATACGCTTCTCTATTCCATCGTGTCGTATAGTGAGCCAGCGTCCTACCCAGGACCTGTCTTCCGGTGGTGGCTGGAAGATCACCACGCCGTGGCCATCACGGCCTTGCTTCTCAGAGATCTCAATTCGAGTGACGTTTCCAAAACGCTGGAAGAAGGCGTGCACGTCGCGCGTCTTCCAGTTAATGGGAGCATTCGAAAAGTAGACTCGCAATTCAAAAGGATTGTAGATCGCCGACTGGCGGTAGTTTGTCGGGGCCATCTGAGGCGGCGCGGGCTTGGAGGGCGGAAGTACAGGTCGAGAAGCCGATGGACCTTGGATCGCTGGTGCACCGGAGGGATGCTTGGATTCTGGGCGCTGACGCCGGAGATGTGGTGGTGTCGCTCGAAAAGAAGAGTTCGAAGTCGATGAAGAACTGCTGCTGAATGGCGCAAGAAGTTCTTGGAAGGCCATCGCTGATGAAGGTGAATGAGTTAGCTCCGAGGACTCACATGTGATTGTTCTCGTGTGAAGTTGACATGTGTTGGTGCTGAGGAGCCTAGAAATTTGGAGAGGTCGATGTGGATGTCGATGTTGATGAAGTTGTGGATGGATGGAAGGCAATCCTTGGAGAGTCACTGCCGGCAACGAGCAGTGAGGGAAGTGTGAGGCGCCCTCAACTGCAATGGCAGTGCACCTTGGAAGTTGATGATCGAGACTCGAGGCGTGACTTACCGTCGGCAATTCTCCTCGTCCTACGTGGTGTACCTCCTCGTCCTCGTCGACCAGAGGAGGTGGAATTACTCTTGCTGCTGCTGTTGCCGCTCATCTTCTCAGCCGAACGACAAGATGCCGATGCGACGCGTATTCGGAGTGGGCGGCGTGGTGTACATCCATACGGTGGAGGTAAGGAAAGGGTTGTGCGGTTCGTTGTTGTGGTGCTGTCTGCACTTGCGAGTTTGTGTCCGCTTGCCACTGCCAAACCCCTGCCACGCTAGCTCATGCAGCTAACCGCCATCCGCTCCTGCTTGCAGCTGTCTGAAGCCGGCCGTGCAACGGTCATATATTCACCTCTTGAGCACAGCGCTGAGTGATAGCCTCTCGATCTTGTGATTCTGCCGGTCGGGGCATCGACCATCGGGCGTATTCGCCGAACTTGACCTTTCAGTCAGATCCCAATCCAAACTCTTATTCCATAATTTCTGATGCAATTACTTGTCACCATGATGGGATATTACGGCGACCATCGAATGCTCAGGACAATCAATATAGGATGCTTTTACACAAAGCCATACCTACCAGTGGCTTCGATATCGGCCCCAGACCAGCACCTCTTTCCTCATCCCGTGACACTTCCCCGGAGGTGCCTCATACCAATAGGCGGCAACTTCTGCTCTCCTTTTCTGGACCTGTCGAGCTCGTGTACCAGAGTTGCCGACAGTTTGTCTGCTAGCCACTGACTCTCCGACTTGACACTCATCAACGGCGACTTCTCATCCAGCCAAGACCAATTCCCGATGGGATCCGCAGTCTCCCTCCTCTTGATCAAACCTCGTTTATTTGGTGCCGTATTCCACTTCGTTTGTCGCTTAGTGTCCCTATCCACCAGTCCGTCCATAACAGCCCTATCCTTTGTGGCGGTAGTTGGAACTTCATCCGCCTGATCCCCCGGTTGCTGGGGCGTGTCCTGCTGAATGTCGGAACCGTCGTTGTCATCTATGCTGCCATGACCTATCAGTAGCAGGAAGAACTCCCATTCGTCCCATGAGTATTGCACTGGATTATCTGCCAGCAGGTCTTTCTGCACGCGCGTGAGTTCGCGCGCAAGAACAAAGTGGTAGAAGTGAATGTCTCGATCGATGTCATCGCCTGCGAATTATCAGTGTCGTGAACAGCTCAGGCTGCGTCTCACGTACCTTTCGACTCCGCCTCCTTGAGTGCTTTCAGTTCCTCCTCTTCCACATGGGACTCGAGCCGCTCGACCATCGTTCGCAATGTGTTCACTCGATGCTCTTCGGCACTCAAAGGGACTTCTCGCTTCGTCTTGCCAATATTGGAAACTTTATTCGCAGCCTTGCGAGCCTTGTCTTTCGCCGATCGCTTCACTTCTCTCGGCTTTGAGTACAACGCTGAGACCAAAGACGTTGAGCCAGTAAAAGCCTTGGTGAACGCTTCGCTGAGGCCGGAAATCAGGATCGTCAGTGTCGGGATTGCCAGAAGAGACCAGATAACGTAGAATGCCTTGCCACAATTCGAAGCGGGCACGATGTCGCCATAGCCGATTGTCATCAGCGAGACGAAGGAGAAGTAGACTGATTGGTAGTACGTCAAGTCTGTTGGTAAGTCAGCTCCAACTGAATCTGGAAGCAAAAAGACTGGAAGGGTGACGCTGTCACTCACCTTGTTCTCTCTCCGTGACCATGAATACTACTGCCCCTACAAGCCACAGCACCGAAGCAAAGGTCATACTTGTGGAAAGTGAAAAGTATCGACGCTCTCGATCTGCCGCATTTTGGACCTTCCTCATGACGTTGAATTCCTCCTCGCGACGTTGCGCAGGGCTCATGGAGTTCGTGAGGCGGTAGTCAGCCTTTGCGAACCAGGAAATCTTGATGGTGCCTCTGTTGTGGTCGATCTCGTGCAGTGCATTCTTGCGTCGCTTCTCGGTGATTCGAGCTGCTATCTTCAACTCGCCGTGCTCCAGTACCAGTTTTCGAATACTGCCGACAATCAGGCCGACCAAGAGGATGCCACCGACAGCGTAGGGAAACAACAGTCCACGGCCAACCTTGGTCAATGGCTTGTAGTCGCCTAAGCCGATTGTCAACACGGTGACATCTGCCCAGTATACTGCATCAAGATAGCGCCAGTCCTCGATGGCGCTGAAGACCCATGCAGCAAGCAGAATGTACGCAACGAAAAGCATGGTCTGCGGCTGCGTCAGCTGTAAATTCATGATTCCTCCTCGCTGTTCAGCTCACCTGAAGCATCAACATTCTCTGAGCATTGGTCAATTGGAAGTCCTTGTCGTAGTAGCGCCGATGCGCTCCATACACCGTGACACACATGAGCAGTCCGATAACGATGTAGACAGCTGCAGCAATGATGGCGTAGTAGAACGCAGCGGTAAGTGCATGGTTACCGGGTAGTCTTCCCACCGGGTCGAGCAGGAAATAGTGTTGGTCAGAACTGAGAACAATGACATCGACGAGCAACAGCAGTCCCGCTAAGATGAAGCCGCCGATGGTGATGGGCTGAGCAGTAGAGAATTCCAATCGCTGCGCCATGTTGAGGAGTAATGCCGCATTTCCGATGAGTGCGGAGACCAGAGAAGCAGTATTCACCGCCAGCAGCCATTTTGGATCCGGTATTTGGTTACCAAAGCCTTCCTGTGATCTGCATCAGCCGTAATATCTCCATAATGTGGCCATAGAAAACTCACAGGAATCTTGGGCGGCAAGATCTCCCGCCAAGGACAAACGAGTGAACAAATACTGAAGCCATTGGCAATGGGGCCAAATGTCGCGGCGAGGAGAGGGCAAGCGGTCGAGGCGAACCACCATCTGGTCGGTGCTGGTGACTCCTCCTCTTGCCCGGACAGGGGTCGCCTGCTTGGGTATGCCTCGGCATCCCGAGCAGCGTCTTCGATGGACTCTCGGACAGCAGGTTCAACGGTACTCATCGCGTCTGCCCGGGGGTATGAAATGCTCGTGGGTGATGGATTTGTGTTGCGGCGGCATCGCGATTGCAGTTGCGTTCGGGCCTGGTCGCGGCAATGACGGATTGAGCAGACTGTGCGCCGAGGAGGAAGGAACTTTTGGTCGGTGGGCGACAAGAGGAATCGCTGTTGCCAAGTGACTGCGTGCACTTTCCATGACTAGAAGTGGTGTTTCCATAGCTCATGTCAGCGGCTCGGCGCTACGAGTCCTTTGCCCTTAGTTTGCACCGGCGTTGGTACAGCCGGATTATTCAGCTTACACGAGCAGCAGCGGAAACACGCCGTAGGTTGGTCATCTACGGAATCTGGTCACAATTACCAGCACGATGGACGTGAAAGTGCAGGACTATAATTCGGAAGGATTCTTTGACTCCCAATCCACGAATCCAACCAACCAAAACATCTATCCCTGCAGTCGGTGCACCATTCACAAATCATGCACCTCACACCCCCATGTATCACTCCTCCTTTCCGCTTTCTCTCTTGCAACAACATGTCACGCACATCCAACTCACAAAGAGCCGCTGCGAGTGGAGACTTTCGTCAACTCAGGACCCTCCCTCGATGTTGTGTCCTCTCTGATCATCGGCTCTGAAGCAGCGGTACTTGTCGACATGCCGCTGGCAATTCCTCAAGCAGAGAGCCTCGCAGCATGGGTGAATCGCATGACGGACAAGCCTCTGGTTGCCGTCTTCACCACTCACTCTCATCCGGATCATTACCTCAGCGGCGCCGCACTTTTGCAGTATTTCCCAGACGCCAAGTACTACGCCCGTCCCGACGTTGTAGCCCTCATCCAGAACGAGAGTCAGCAACAAGTAAGTATCAGCCTCTTGGCTGCCGAATTCAGTGTTTGTGCTAACACCCCAAAGATCGCAGCCTGAGGCACAATTCTCGGAAACGAAACCGTCGTCGCTGAAGCAATCATCGCGACGCCATACAACTTCACATTTTTCACCCTTCCCGGAAACGAAGACTCACCAATCCAGCTCCTCAGCCCACTAGGCGGCGACACAATCGACGAGACACTCTTCTACATCCCTTCAATTCAAACCTTAATCGCCGGAGACACCGTCTATTCCCACGACATGCAGCTCTGGCTCGCCGATTTGCTTACCCCAGCACTCACCTCCTCCTGGCTATCGACTCTGGAATACATCAAGTCTCTTGCCCCAAAGCGCGTCATTCCCGGACATGCATTGTCGATTGACAAGTTTGGTCCGACGATCGATGTCGCTCATACCGAAGCATATATCAAGTTTTTCCAGCAAAATATTGAAGCTCGTGGGGTTGACTACTTCACTCCGCAGCAGATCTTCGATCAACTCAATGCCAAGTTCCCAGGATTGCTCAATAAGACGAACTCGACGACTTCTGCGACTTTGTTGAACATTACGTCTGAAGAGTTTGGGAGCAATGGAACGCGGCGAACTCACTACGTTGATCTGGCATCATTCAATGACACTCGCGCTTTGACAGGTTGGCATCTTTAGAGGCGTGTAGTGAGCTCGGAAAGATAGCATCGCTTCCAAATTCATGCTTCCAAGTTTGGCCTCTCATCTGTCAAGCAGCTCGACGGATGAATACAGCAAACAAATAGGGGGAGGAGAAGTTATAGTCTATCTTTATATTTGTAAAAGACTGTCTGCTACCAGCTATCGGAATCCAGAGGAGAGATCGCCGCGCCCCATGATCTCTCCGTATACTGTAACAAAGCCATCGAGAGCAGGAAAGGTGGAAGAAATAAGGTATGTCGTATCGCCATGCCAACAAGTCGCCAAGAATCATCCCACTCACCCCTCGCCACATCTCCTCTCATATCTTAGCCACCTCAAATGTAGAACATCGTGTCCGCAAGCTCAACTGAGAACGGGTTCAGGCCGTTGCCCTTCCATCCTGGAAAGCCATCCTTACGAAGTCCTCCACCTTTGATCTTCTGCAGCATATGAAAGTCCTTCTGCTCCATCGTCGCGTTTCTAACATTTGCCAGACCTGCAGATAGCTCGTCCTCGGATGGTCTAGCAGGGTGCATTGGAGCAAGGAAAGGTGCCAAGTAGCAGCGTCCCCGCTCGGCCAGAAGGTCAGCGTAGTATGCTGGTGACGCGTAGCTGATGGGAGTTAAAGCACGGGCGAAGGTCCAGCAGAGGTTGAATGTGATGCGCTGGAGGGCGTTGGCGGGGAGATTCATGTCGTTGTGAATGACAAAGTAATGACATGGGCGAGCAGTGCCCTTGAGTGCTGCGTGGCTCTGCAGGTAGAAGTCGAAATGGTAGGCATTCCGGATCGAGGGATCGTCGACCACCAGGCCTGGGCGAAAGTTAGAGTTTTGGTCGATGGCCTAGAAGATCGTTAGTACTGCTTGCTTCTGTCAACGATATCGAGCAAGCTTACCCATGAGACACTGCTGTCCACCTGCGTAGGCGGATAAAAGCGTGTATGGTGGCGCTTGCCACACACGACCAGCGTAATCTTCGGCTTGTAGTCTTTGAATTCGACATGCTTCTTGCCAAAGTCCTCGCAAGCTTTGACGACCTTTGGAAGCTCCTGATTCTTGACCATAGCGAACTGAGAATCAGAGACTCCATCGCGATAGAAGAGTATGTTCTTCGGGACCGACTTGTTCTTGGCATACCACGCCTCCAGACGATATACCATCATCGAGTCCAGGTCTTCGATGCTCTCTTGTTTCGAGCGTTGGAGACGTAACGAGCCAGGATAATTGACTGCATGGCCGTCATCACTGGCGACCACTGCTGCGATGGATGGACAATGCGGGATGCTCCCAGGTCCTGGGTGCGTAACGTCCGCTCCAACATACATCGTGACCCCACCCTGGTGCATATACTTGAGCTCAGCGTCTGGGAGCGTGTGATTGTGGCCGCCAGCCTTGGCGTTGAATTTCAGGGCGAGATTGCCCTGGAATTGGGGATTTCCCAATCTCGATGCATTGGCTGAGGTTACGCAGACAGTATGCGCTCCTACATCAACATCTGCCCACCACTTGACGCGATCGTACACTTCAGCTGAGTTGTCGGGAAGCATGATCAAGAGGAACCTCTTTGGTCGATCTTTCTCAGGCAGATGCAGGTTGCTGATCTCTTTGCACTGAGTGGAAAGTTGCTTCGCGGCCGCCAAGAGATGGGTTGGAGCGGGAGAGGAGGACTTCGGGATGCTCACTTTATGAACGCCATTTAGTCCGTATTGTGTCAAGGCTTTCGCGAGAGACGCATAGTCGTTTGGAGAAGCGCTCGCGCCACCAATCTCGATGACACCGAGCGCGGCCATCGTGCCAGACTTCTTGAACTTTTTGTTTCTCAGGTCCCATCGGCCATTTCGCAACGGACCCTCCTTCACGCATCCCTTATGCTTGATAGTGCCATTGTAGACAAGATCAGGAATGGTGATCATGCGAGCGTTTGTTTCTCTCATCTTCAGGCTGATCGAGATACCATTCTTCTGAGACTTCTGGATTGCCTGGCTATCGAACATTTTGTTGGCGGTGAGGCAGTCTTCGATCATGGCCAAGTTCTGTAAAGGACGTCGCTGAGAAACTCTGATCATATCTCTCATCGCGCTCTCAGGCAATTTGCCAAAGAATGGTTGGTGTGGTGCGATGTAAAGTAGCTCCGCTGGCACAAAGCATGAAGAGTCGCGTGTACCGAGATCGCAGGTCAGCAAGTGCGGAAACCGCAGAGGAGAGGTAGGCTCCAGAACATGGTGATTGAAGTATTTCTCGACGGTGATGACGCCGTGGACGTTGTGTCGGAAAGTCTGTTCTCTGGCACTGCGGCCGAAGCCGTTGATGCGTTTGATTTTGCTGTCATTGACCGGACTCGGGAGGATCTTCGACCGGGACGGACTCGTAACTGTGGGCGGAATGTAAAGCAACCGAACTCGGAGACCTTTGACAATAGACTGTGAATTGTATTAATTTTATTCAGCTGGAAGAGTAGTATGTCCATGTTCATGCACGTACCTTGAAATATTGATCCAGATTCCTCAAGTCATTCGCTGCGAGATTCGGCCGAAACTTTTGAATGTACGCAGAGGCGTAGAAATGCACTGGTTGCTCAATTACAAATGCGCAAGAGACCCCATGAATGTTGAGCACCACTCGACCATCCACTGGGCGCATGGAAGTGAAGAAGCCGTTCCTGAAGTTCAATGAGTTTGACCAGGTCACAGAACCCAAGTCGGTGGGGAAGAACTTGTCCCGGCCAACTTTGACTGTCCTCGGAGCAGCGAGATTCCGCGAAAGGATGTTCAGGGCAGTCATATATGGCAGCACATCAAACTTCTTGCGACCATGCAAGAACTCGATGAGATCGCTCATAGCCAAGGTATGAGTGCAAGTAAGTGCGACATTGAATGTCTGTTGCTGTGAGCCCCCCACAGGAGCGAGCACCACTGTTTTGGCGAGAGTCCGACCCTGTGGGGTCAGGAAGACTACGGTGGAATGATAGTCTGTGGCGAACTCGCTCCGCATGTTGCTGAGCGGCGGAAGCGTAACAAGGTGCCGGATCAAATCCTTTTTGAAGCCGGCGACCTTGACCTCGCCGCCAGTGTCGCTGCGTGTAATGCTCACGCTGTAGAGGTAGACTTTTTCAACTTTGGGCAGCTTGACGTCGAAAAAGTTGACACGTGCTTTGAGTGGCGTGCCGTCTGTGCCGGCGCCGTTGGTCTTCGCAAAGTTTTCTGCGTAGACCGAGAGGGCAGCATCTGCTGAAGGTGCCATGATTGGCAGTTGTCTTGTGCAATAACTGGGATGTGGGATAACTGGGATGTGGGATAAGGGAGTGGTGTGTGAGTGGGAGAGGAAAAAGTCAAGGCGGAAGAGGCCTTTTATGGAAGATGCCAAACCTGTTGGGGCAGAACTGAAGCCATCACCTGACGAGCCACCTGCTTAGTTACGCTCAACAAGTGCTTGAGTGAAGCGGGCGGAGATCACTTCCAGTGAACTTGAGCCTGGTTCTGAGTTCACTTGGAAGCGAGACAGCTCGCAGGTTTGGCTTGAAAGCAAGTGTAAGTCAACCGGGACGGTCTGAAATACACGGCTGCAGCCCTAGCTTGGGCTATAGCGGCGGGGCACTGTTGCAGCAGGGCGCTGAAGTAATAACACACTCGGAGCGCGCTTTGCCAGGGTACAGACCCGAGACTTGTGTTCCGATGAGCTCGAGACAGGTAAGGAGACTTCGAGTAAATGATCTGCAGCTCGATGCCGTGCATAAAATCGAGTCTGCTGTGCAACTTGTTCTCCATGAGCAAAGTGCAAGGCTCGCGGCCACTTCATGACTGCTGCGCTTCCCTTTCCAGCTTCTCCCTCTTCTTCTGCTCCCGGAGAGCTTTTCTCATCTCCCTCAAATCCGGTGGCACCTCAATTCCCAACCGACTTCTCAGAACATCCACATCGGTCTCCAATTCCTCTTCCCAGTAGACATTCACCACTTCCTCCGCCTTCAAGCCATTCCTCAGAGCCCAAGGCAAATAAATCTCAAAGAACCGCTTCCTCTCCACAGGCTTCAGCCTCACAATTGCCGCCAAGGAAAGACCTGTCATTGGCAAGAGGGTATTCATGAACTCAAAAGCCTTGACTGCGAGCTCTCCTTCAATGATGACCGGAAGACCAGTGATAGCATGTGTGAAATCATGCGTCTCGCGATATCGCTGCATGACATACGCTTCCTCCGGATCATCAATGTACCGAACAGGATCTCGAGTATCGGGCGTGACCCCTTCCTTGTCCAGCCAGTTCGCATACGCTCGCCCTACCGTATTTTCAGGATATGTCCGTAGCTTTTCTAAGCTAATGGTCTGGCTTGTGATGCGGGGCCGATCGCGAAGAATCCGACGTCCGTCTGGATGATTGAGCATTGCTGTACGAAGACGGGAGATGAAGTAGGGTTTGGCAGTTGCTTCGCCCAAGGAAGCGATCAGATCGTGACGATATGGATTGCGGAGAGAGCCAAATGCGCTGCCAATGGCGAGCGCGGAGCGTTCGACAAAGTTGAGAGGGACATGGCCTGGATAATTCGGTGCTGGACGATTGAGCACGCTGAATGCGCGAGCCCGAATCGCCGGCGGGAGTGCCAGTATTCGACGCATTAGAAGAGGCGAAGACATTGTCATTGGATCTGCATTTGCATGTGATAGACGGGAAGACGGAGGAGGTGATGTTGGAAGGAGCTGCGGAGTTCGGCGAAGCCAAAAACTCCGATGACGACCAGGACTCTGGAATCCCAGCACCATATCCATCGCCATTCACGACCACAACGTCGACTGGAGAAGCTCAAAGCTTTGATCGAGACAGATGATGAGCTGAAGAGCACGTCGCTGTCTTGTCTTCACCCTGTCTTCACACCTCCACCACCTCGCACGCCGGATACCTCGGCTACAGACACCATGCTGCAGCGGTAGCATTGACGTGGGCCGGGTGGCCGTACACTTTCCTGTACCCTCTTTCATTCCGACGCAGCGGCGATACAGCTCGTGGTGGGGCAGACGAACCATGGCGACCGAAGCGGACGCGCAGCACCAGCAGAGTACGAGCGGGAAGAACGAAGCAGACGAGGAGCACATCGACCCGAAAGTTATGGAGCAACTGAGAGCTGCCATGTCCCCTGCCGATAAGCAGTACGCCGCACTGAAAGATGTGCCGAGGAGAATACATATCGTAGGGACAGGCAGTATAGGGAAACTGGTGGCGCATGCATTGCGAGGCATTCCAGATCCGCCACCAGTCACTCTGATATTCCACAGATATCAGCTGTTGCAAGCATGGGAGAAGAGCAAGAAAGTCATTACAGTCCAGGACGGAGAATTTATTGTTCCCAAAGATGGCTTCGATGTCGAGCTCATGCCCATGACCCGGAGACAGCACGGCAAGACTTTGGAGGAGGGTAGTCCGAATTTCTATGATGTCTCCAGCGAGGCTGGGACGAAACCGCATGAGGTGGCGAAACTCATGGAAGAGCAACAGCAACAGGGCAGTGGAGAGACGACTGCATTCAAGCCGGTCGAGGTTTCCGACGACGATGCTGCGCCCGCGGCTGCTGAGCGTAAACCGCTGCCCGGCGATTACGCGGTGTCAGATGAGCCCATTCACAATCTCATAATATGCACGAAGACCATTCGCACCCTCAACGCTCTCTCTGCTGTGAAGTCGAGAATCTCTAAGGACAGCACCATCTGCTTTCTGCAAAATGGTATGGGTGTGATTGACAAGGTCAACGAGGCAATCTTCACAGACGAGGCTACAAGACCACAATATCTGCAGGGCATCGTCTCGCACGGCTCATACGTGCCGCCCTCAAAGGCTGTCGAAGAACCTTTTTTCGTGGTACACGCTGGACACGGAACAATCGCACTCGGCGCCGTACCGCCTCGACCCACCAAAACAAATGGTCGTCCACCAACACCCACAGGCCACGGCACCGACAAAACCGGCGAAATGGATGAGACCCAAGTCAACGAACTCCAACCCACAGCCCGCTACATCACTCGAACCCTAACGCGAACCCCCGTACTCGCCTGCGTGGCCTTTACTCCGCTCGAATTGCTTCAGCTCCAGCTCGAGAAGCTGGCCGTCAATAGCGTCCTCAACCCCCTCACAGCCTTGATAGACAATCGAAACGGCTCTATCCTGTACAACTTCGCCTTCACTCGCACGATGCGACTCATGCTCGCCGAGACCTCTCTCATCATACGATCCCTGCCTGAACTCCGCGGAATCCCTAACGTGCCGAATCGCTTCAGCTCCGAACGTCTGGAAACATTGGTCGTGTCCGTTGCGCACAAGACACGAAACAATATCAGCTCAATGCTCGCGGATGTCAGAAGAGGTGCACAAACTGAGGTCGAGTTCATCAACGGGTATATTGTCAAGAGAGGTGAAGAGTTGGGGATCAAGGCTGTGGTGAATTACAGCATGATGCAGGTTGTGGTCGGGAAGGCAATGATGTCGCAGCGAGAGTACGAAGATGAAGTTCCGGTTGCTGGAACGGGGAGAAGAGCGAATGTGAATCGGGAGTAAGAGATGAGCATGATGTATATAGATCATCACGCTGTGTACTTATGTAAATTCGCCAAGGAATGTACAAAGCTATGTTTCCTGCAGCCCGCTCCCAGCGGCTCCAGCTTCTGTAGCTTCGATGACAACACCGATCTGCAGAGCTGTGCGCGGAGTTCGTACCACATATGATGTTCAGCTTCAGGACCTTCTTGAGCAGCCTCATCGTCTCTGCCGAAATGTCTGGACTGTGCTAAACCTGGCTCCTGCCTATTCCAGCATACGAAACCGGCTCGCGATATGGAACTTTATCATCAAGCTGCGGCCGAATGCATTTGGAGGAGGGACTTGACACGTCTGTCACAACAGCTCAAGCTTATGTACAGTAAGATGACGACACTGGCGTCCGCCTCTTAGCCGCACAGCCTGCCTGTCCGAAGCGCAACTTGAGGTAGCTCAGACTTAGCCCGTTCTACAAATGTACCGTAAGCTGCGAAAACATTATCGAAGCAGTGGAATGAATCTGCTCTTTCCACTTGTACGCCAAAGGACAAGCTGAGCCGGTTATGGACACCTGCGATGGTTCTATCTACGAGCGGCTGCCCGGTAATCGATGGATCAGAGTACTGCAACTCGAGCCTGCTGAGAGGCTGGAAGACGGCTTAGTCGCGACGCTTCATTTGCAGGATCTTGGGGGGCCTTTGCCAGTATGGCCATTGAACGGTGCCGCGCATGGCTCCCAGGGAGATAGAATAGCCTCCCACGAATACTGGAAGGAAATCAGAAGACGCCAACTGTCTTACAATGCGCTTTCCTACAGCTGGGCAACCGAGGATGGCAACGACCGCCGTACTCACAAGATGAACCTCAATCGTCGGATGTTCAGGATCACGAAGAATTTGTCCGATGGTCTGCGACGCATAAGATCGGCCAAAACCACTGAATTTCTATGGATCGATGCTATTTGTATCAACCAGGATGACCCAGCCGGGCGCAGTGCGCAGGTCTCCATGATGTTCGACATCTATCGATCTGCTCGCCTCGTTCTTGTGTGGTTGGGAAATGGCGATGATGATCTCGATAATCACACATGTGCCTTGGCACGATCCATCGACGCAATATTACAATATGCACAAGATACACGTGTATACAAAATTATTGAGGATTGCATCAAGGTCTTTGCGCGTGCCGACATTCATGACTCATGCGCGTGCCGCAACTATAGTCATCATTACCAGCTCGACGGACCATCGAGACGCCCCAGACATTTCACGCTCTCCGAATTGTCACGGGCGATCGGGACAAAACTCGCGGAGCAGTTCAAGGCGAAGGAAAATTCGGCTTCACGCTTGTTGTTAAAGGTCTTGAAAGCGGCCGCCATTGTCGATCGGAGATATTGGACACGTCGATGGATCATCCAGGAGATTCAAGCTCTTCTCAACATCCACGGCTGCGTCTTTCTGTGGGCTGGTCACATGGCTTCAGCAACCACATTCTTCGCGATGATCACCGCTTTTGCGACCTGGAATGTCCCTCACTCTCATCACGGGATCGAATTATCCTCGATCAGAGAAGAACTCGCCACCATCAGCCACCGGAACCTCCCCTCCAGCCCGCTTCCAGCTCGTCTTACCGCCCATCTCGACACGGATGGCTTCGAGAAGGACTTCCTCGTCATAATGGGAGACCTGAGCGGTCCCATCCACAATGTCATGCTCGCGGAAAGGCATCGATCCGACCTGCTCTACCTGCTTCGGAAATTTGCCATGTACGAATGCTCCAATGTGCATGATCGGGTGTTTTCCTTGATGGCGCTAGACCCCAGCCACAACTTGCAAGCCGACTACTCTCTCTCCTTCGCCCAATTGTGCTTGAGTTTCGCCAAGAATTCTCTGTCCCGGGGCGATTTTCGCATTCTGAACTATGCGTGTCTTCCCGTTGACTGCGACGAAGGACAAAGTGCTCTGAATCTTCCTTCTTGGGTGCCTGATCTGCGCACGATTCCCGGCGCCGGAAGCACCCTGGCGGCAATGCGTGCTAATACGATCCTTGCTGCAAGTAAGATACAGTCAAATGCCGGGCTATTGCTGGAATCTTTCTGGCTAGGAAATGTGGTAGATGTTGCCCATATCTCCGATAGAGACTCTTATCATACGAGTGCAATCTCACTGAGCAGGTCGATCGACACAAACACCAGTCCTGCACCTTCACTGGAGATAGGCCTACCCCGTTTTGAGCAAATTCGAAATATGATGATTTGTCCTGGCGATGTGATATGCGTCCTGGACGAATATTTTTGGAACCGTAGCATTCTTGGTCTTCGGCCAACTGGAACGAAATTGCATCAGTACACACTGATCTTGGCCGTAGAGATAGTGGACATACGCGGCAGCGACTTTGACCATGTGCACTTTCATTCGCTGCCAGAAAGCAAAAGGGCGATAACTATCATCTGAAATACCTCGACCGCTACAAGCTTTCTTCGGACGTCACTGCTCTACTGGAGGGTGCCTCATTTTATCCACAACTCGTCGGCAGCATGCACCATGTAGACGATTCAATCTGCTCTGACAGGAGAGTCCTGCCTTTGCTCGATACCGAGCTCTTTGATGAACAAGTCAGCAGCCCGCTCACCAATCACGAACGCCGTTCCGCCAGTATTCGCTCCCACATTCTCTGGCGGGATCGACAAATCCGCCAATTTGAGGTTCTCCAAGCCATGCACACTCAGTTTCTCATCGACAACCCCGTTCTTCTCCTTCGGAGCCATCTTGCACGTTCCGAGCGAATGCCAAGTCGTCGACAAAATCTCTCGGACTCTCTGTTCAATCGCCTTGTCATCTTCTTCCGAATACTCAATTCTCTCATCGCCTTTCGCAATCGGGCCATCGGCCTTCTCAACGACGGCAGCTTTCGAGCCTTCTGGGAAGCGAGGATGCGTCATGGCGAGCTCACCGCGGAAAATTGGCATGCGGCGCCACATCTCGCGCGACAGTTTGTAGGCCCAAATGTGCTTCTTCACGTCATTATCGCCTTGGTCTTTGAGCCAGCCGGTTTCGAAGTCGGGACGATCGGCCATGGTCTTGCCGGTGATGTGAATGTGGCCGCGGCTGAAAGGATAGCCGGTCCAGTTGGCTTGGGAGACATATTCTGCATCGTCAGGCAGCATGCTGTGATCGCCGTAGAAGCTGGAACGAGTCAGCACCATCACGATCCGAAGGTTTTCATTCAAAAGCCTACCAGTTGTAGAGCGCGAGAATCATCAAAGGACGATCTGGGACGTCTTTGAAGTCTCGGTCCCAAGCTTTCCGGAATTCTGGTCCTAACGCATCGACTTCTTCTTCGGTGGGACGGAACTTGCCCTCTGCTATAATGTCAGTTCTCATTCAAAGCATCTGGAAGTATAATTCACTCACGACCATCCATGGCGTTGGTACCAAGCAACTCATCATTCATCCTAATAGCTTCTTCGATGTTAAATCTCCCGTCCTGGAAGCCGTTGATGCACTCTCTCGGCGTGAGGTTCGTTCGGTACGACCACAAGGAGAGGTGATGATCTTGGTAGTCTGATCCCACACCTGGAAGATCTTCGACGACTTCCACGCCAGCCTTCTTCAAGACCTCAGCGCCACCGACTCCAGATCTCTCCAAGATACCTGGTGTCGCATTCGCGCCAGCTGAGACAATAACCATCTTTCGTGCCTTCACGACACGAGGAGACACATATCCGATGTTCAAATATTCTGGATTCGCCATGAACTTTGGGTTGGTCTGATACTCCACCCCAGTCGCTTTCTTGCCATCAAATATGACACGCAAGACCTGCTTCTCTGTCAAGACGTGCAAGTTCGGGTACTCGTTGCCTTGCAATTTCGGATGCAAGTACCGATGTGCAGCGTCTTGTCGTCTGCCATTCGGTCCCACATATCTATAGTATCGCTCTACAGCATTGTTGTTGTCCAAATTCTGGAGATCTTGCACTTCTGGATATCCGAGTGCTGCAGCGGATTCAACGAAGGCATTTTCGGAGCGAGAGCAGGTGTAGGTTCCTTTGGAAATGTTGATGGGTCCGCTATCGCCATGGCGATCTTTGTCGCCTTTGCCGTGGTAGGTTTCGAGCTTGAGAAGGTCAGAATCTGGAACAGGTGAGAATGGTACGACGCACCTTCTTCAAGAATGGCAGCATCTCGTCTGCACTCCAACCAGGACTCTTCCAGCTGTCGAAGTCGCTTCGCTGAGCACGGGTGTATACCATCCAATTCATCGCACTTCCGCCACCAAGCGTTCCGCCCGAAGGCACAATGGGCTTCCGACCTGCGAGCTGTTCCGATTCATTTCCGTGCCAGAATAGAGTGATTTTGCTCGTGGGGAAAAGATTGCGTGGGTAAAGAGCTGGATGGACGACTTCGGGCATTCCATAGTTGTTTGGTCCTTGTTCGATCACCAGGATTTTGAGGTTCTTGTCTGCTTCGGCGAGACGTCCTGCTACGACGCAGCCGGCGAGACCACCTGGATGCCTAGTCAGTCGTATCTCCCAGAATCCATGACCCAAGTATCACTTGCCTCCCGCGATGATCACGTCAACCTCGTTGAGCTCGCTGGGCAGCTTCGTGTAGTACGGCATCTCGATCGATTTACTTCCAGTTCTCTATGGAAATCCTCAATGGTTTCACAACACAACAGCAAAGGCTTGATCAACTCATCAAACACGCATACGTGCAGGCACAATACAATTAATATCGACTGCGCGAGCATAACCGGGCACTGCGAGAAACAACGTCATGTTCCTGGACGGCAGAATGGAAAGACAACGACCCCTCATGCTTTGCAACGCTTGATCATCCTTCTACTTGCTGCTGTAGACAGATCTGTGGGATCAACACACAGATCGCGATGTTGGTACGACAGAAGCCTGTGTCGAGTGGTGTTCTCAAAGCGGGCAGAGCTCCATGCTCCGCACATGCATATGCACCCCGCAGAGCCGCGTGTGCGAGGGAGCTTAATAGCGTGCCACATGCGCGAGCTACGTGCAGGAATGTACGAGGGACTGTAGTATGACGCAGCGTGGGAGCTCTATGAGGGTAAAGGTAGCCGAGATCTTAGGTCGATGCTTATTAGGATGGGAAACGACGTTCAGGCAACGAATATCGAAATCAACGATGATTGATCAGCACTATCCTTTCAACATGCATGATAGTGCGCTCATGTGCGGAAGAACGTTCCGTCATTCGACCTGGGTATCAATCACAGTCGTTGCTAATACACAGTCTTCATCTAGTAGAAGCACAATTCAATATGTCCTTACTCGTCAACCAAATAAGAAATTCCTCCACGCACTGAACTTCTGCAAGCAAGCCACAGAGGCATTATATGTACAGTTTGACTGTCGTTCACCGCCCAGAACATACATCTGTTTCACTAATACAGCAAGTCAGCTAACAAGCCCGATCGAAAACGATGAAAAAGCTCACCACAAATGACAAAACAAATCTCACTCGGCTTTTCAGCAACACGCGACAGCGTCGCCGCCGCCCAGCTCCTTTTGGCACTCATGCGGGCCTCGACCAAGGCTATAGCCATATCTCAACACATGTGTACCATGCAACTTACGAGCATACCGTTATGCCATGAGAGATCATTAGAAGTCCGCTATTCAACAGTGGTATACTAATGCTGAACAAATATTGCTGATCGTGAAAAGAGACTTGAGTGCCTTGCTTCCGTAATCGTGATATCCGAAGTGCACGGCAAAAAGCAAAACAATCTACCACAGCATTGTGGGAGGCCTTTCAATAAAGCGCAGCACTTATCATGCAAGTCTCGAGCTCAACTGAGTCTCCCAATTTCCCCTTGACGCCTGATTGACAAACGACTTATAAGGATACCATTACGCCACGGAAGACTGTTCAATCGTGCAAAGCCAAGCGTGAATATGTATGTCGACATTGCGCTCCGGTAGCGAGCTTTGGCGATCCATCCGATCATGTAAAAGGTCGTCGTTGATAGATGTCCGACCAGAAGCAAACGCAAAGTCCTATAGCACTTGTTGGTCGTACCCCTCAGCACGAAGATGAGGGCGAGGTAGGAAAATCTGTGTGTGGATTCTGGTCGGTCTGCTGACACCAAGGGGCATTTGGCTACAAAGAAAATCATGAGTACGTGCATCTTTTGCTGAGGAATCGTGCTCCACAACGACTTTGATTGAGACCTCATGACATTATTGATTTGTACAGTTGCGCTCTAGAGAGGCAATCATTCGGCGACTGACGTTCCGCTGCCTGCTGTCCTCGGCCATGAATGTACAACTCGTCTGGTTTCCGAAATGAATCTACCCATTCCTCCTCACTGCCCTCTCCGCAGCTCTCGCACCACCTCCCGGCGGCTTCTTTACAACCATCCACATCATGATCGTCGTTGCCAGACTCAACGAAAACCATGTGAAGATGTATTGCGTGTGATTGTTCCTCAAATTAACCTCGGGCGGCCTCCCAATCGGTATGCCCTTCTCCGTTCTTCTGTACGTCTCCAACAAATCACTTTTCATCGTCTCTTCAATCCACACCGGCTGACTGCCACTGTGCTCCGCCATCTGCTTCACATCGGGAAAATGCCAGACGCCTTCTTGCGGCACATTATCCGGTGTAAACATATTCTTCTTCCAAGGTTCTCTAAGTAATCCCTGCACCACGACTTCTCCAGCTGGCAATCCTTCCGGCCTCTTCGCCTGCGAAGCTTTATCCTTCGGGATCCAACCTCTGCACACCAGAATTGTACTTCCCTCTCCTTGGTCTTCTCGAACCAAAGGTGTGATGACCAAGTATCCATCTTCTCCATCTAAGAGTCTTGGCCCAATCAGCATCTCCCTCGAATGATCAAACTTTCCCCTCGCGTACACCCTTCGGTAATCGAATTCCTGAATCGCATCGGGATCTATCCGCGGAGGAAGAGGCAGCGGATCTCGAATCAATCGGTCCTCGAACTTCGCGATGAGGTCTGTCTTCCATGTCAAACGTTGGACTTGCCAACACCCGAGGATGAAGGCTGTGATAGGGATTGTCGCGAGGAAAGCGAGGCCGTAGAAGTTATGTTTCTTCCCGGCGCGAATGAGAACTGGTGGTGTATCTGCGAGGCCAACGAAGTTTGGGTCGTCGCCGGGTTGGTCGTACTTTGTGCTATTGTGCCGGCGTGATTGTCGTTGATGCTGTTGGGTTCGCTGGCGCGCGGAGCGGAGGAGCTGTGATGGGGAGGGCGGAGTTTCGTGGCGGTGGAGGCAACGTCTGCAGATCCATTGCGGTGTCAAGGGCTTGGCGCTGGTGAAGGACCGCCAAAGCAAACGCGAGCGATCCATCTTATGTTGGCGATGGAGGAAACACAACGACATGCTGCACTTCCTGATGCATGAAGTTGATGACGGGCTTGGCTCCGCTTGCCAAGCCGTGTCAAGTCACTTTCAGTTCCTTGACTTCGTTTGAACAACAACACTTTGAGCAACAACTCATACAAATGTCTATCAACAATCCATGTCTATCTCGCATTCTTCCTCTCTCCTCGCCCATAATGACCGACAGGTGCCAGCCCCGCGTCATGTACCCTACTTTCACCGCAATTACATTCCTGATCCAGCAACTCATGCAATCCGTGCAGCCCGTAGCGTAACAGTGTTCTCCACTCCCTCGATGAAGTCAACTGGAGTCCCAAGACTGCTACGGGAATTGCGCTTCTCCGGGCTCAGATCGATCAGGAATAAACTCTGACGTAGCCTACTCCTCGCCACCGAGCGCCTGCCAGATCATAGGCCACGACTGAATCAGTGCTCCAAGGATAGGTTCCGGGTCTCGTGCTACCAAATTGGCGAGATCTCGCTTCTCCTCTCCACCCAGTGCCTGCCACATCATTGGGAAGGAGTTGATGAAGGCTGCAAGAATTGGGTCCGCTTCGCGGGCGGCGAGTGCGTGCAAATCACGCTTCTCCTCGCCTCCGAGCGCCTGCCACATCATAGGGAAAGAATTGATGAAAGCCCCGAGGATAGGATCAGCATCCCGGACGGCTAGATTGGCGAGGTCGCGCTTTTCCTCTCCACCAAGTGCCTGCCACATCATAGGGAACGAGTTGATGAAGGCTCCGAGAATGGGATCCGCCTCGCGTGCTGCCAAAGCGTCCAAATCGCGCTTCTTGAACCCCATGAACCACTTGCGGGCGGTGTTGCTAATCCAATCACCTAGAACAGCCTCCGCCTCGCGCCTGAGTATGTCCATGTCCGTATCGCGCTTCTCGAAGCCCATAAACCATTTGCGAGCAGTATTGCTAATCCAATCGCCCAAGCCGGCTTCCGCTTCACGTCTGAACATCTCGAGACTCGCATCGCGACGCGCGATATCGAATGCAGGAGCCGCGTAGGCAGAGCCAGCAAGGGCAATGGTGGTGATCGTGGAGAAACGCATCTTCACAGTGGGTTTGAATGGATAGTGGTGTTAGGTTGGTTGATTTCGTTATTTTGCTTGTTGTAGAGCTACCAGAGCTTCTGTCGCAAACCAGTTGCTGAGGAATGTAAGTGAAGAAAGGAGATGTTGTTGCTGCTTGTGATAACTGGTGAAGCAGACTCTATTTGTATGCCTACTCTACGCATACTTTCTCATATCAAATGATGACCATGGCCATCTTGGTCGGTGTCTTCGGTATGTTCTCTTTCATTGCTTTCTCTTGATTGTAGGCTGCAGGTCGTTTGGTAGTGGCGGTAACTTCCTTCACCATTGCAACTAAATGGCGCCGAAGAACTGCCTGAGGTGTTGAATCTTGGCATATAAGTCGGAACATTCCTGAAGCTGACCGCAACAGGCGGGCAGGCGCCCGATCTGTCAGATAGCTATCACGAACAGAAGATCACATCAATTAGACATGGCAGACAGACTTGCTAATTCCAAGGCCACGACTGTGTCAAACATTGGCGACCCTTGCAGTTCTCCACTTATGCACACGATTCAACAACAGCTCCGCCGAGCAGTACTGATCTTCGCTGCAACGCCTCACGAGAGTTTGTCACGGAGATTCATTCGTCCAGTGGAAGGATAACGGCTTGGCAGCAGGCTTGGTCATTCTTCGGGAAAGCTCAACTTACCTTTTGCTGATGCTTAGCATTCTCCCTCAGGTGTTGGCACACGCGACTAGCAGGCCTCCGTATCACTTGGCATTGGACTTCTCAGCGATGGCGGTGCTCGTGATCTTGACAGTTTGGCCAGATTTGGATGAAGGTGTCTCGGTTCGCCGCTGTTTTGATGGCACGATGCTATACAGACCCAGCAAGCAGGACGGAGATTTGGAGTCGAGAATGTGAGTTCTCCGCGTGACCTGAAATCCCAACAAGTACCGGATGCAATCAGCTTAGGTCATGCTTGGACGTGCGATGAGTGACTCGTAGAGATACGCGGCGCTACAGTCTTTCCCATGAGGTTTCAGTAAGTGCCGATTGCATCAACCACATTGTGACATGGAGAGCATAGATGCAGCTCCAATGTTCTAGCAACAATGTCTCGTGCTCAGTGGCAGTTGCACATCACTGAAGCCACTCTAGGGGCTCTTCATGTAGCCTGATCCTGTCACATATGTGGTCAAGCACGCATTGGAGGTCGCGATTTCTGTTTGATGGGAGCACTAACTAAGTCGAAAGGTGGAGTTGTCAGACAAATCCAATGCAAGAGCAGCATTGTGGTCCTTCTGCTATCTACACCGGTCGAATGTGCCGAACAACAAAACCCGAGCTCAAGATCGAAAGCGCTATCGCAGCTTCATTCTAGGAAGTCGCCACCACTTTCCTTCAGCACCATCTGATACTCGGAAACAAATTGCATATACATCACTTCGGGATTCCCGGTACCTTTCTTCGTATAAGCAGCTTCCTCGTGTCCGACAATTGTCTTCTGCAATCCAGAAGATGCTCCCACCGAGCCTGGAGCAATCACGGCTTCGGTCAGCAGTTGCGTCTGACAAGCTCGCTCAAGAGCGATGAAGAACGCAGCAGCCTCTGCTACCGTGCCACCGCACGTCAGCAAACCGTGATTCTTCAGAACAACATTCTTGTGCTTGGGTCCAAGGGCCTTAGCGATCCTGGTGCCTTCTTCTTTTGCGAACACCACGCCGCCGAAACTTTCATATACCGCTAAGTCATCATAGAACATGCAAGAATCGGTACGAAGTGTCAGCTTTGACGATACCCCACTTTTCGGCCATGAGATGCTCACCTTGATTGAGCATATCGATCGATCGTCCAAAATTGGACCAAGCTCTGCCGTAAGGACTGTGTACATGGCAAGCAGCATTGATATCCGGTCGTGCTTTGTGTATAGCAGCATGGATGGTGAAGCCGGCTGCATTCACCGCCAAGTCTGCTCCGCCAATACGGACTCCTTCTTCGTTGACATGGACCATGTCAGATACTTTGAGAAGGCCGAAGTGCACGGCATACGGATTGATCCAGAAGGTGTTGGCGATCATTGGGTCTGGCGACACATTAGCACTGCTGCATGCTTGTCACACAAGACACTCATACCTCTTACGCTGATGTGGCCGCTACCACCGTCAGCGAAGCCAAGCTTCGAGAAGATACGGAATGCTCCTGCCATTTGCTCGAGCTGCCATCTTCGTTGCTCTCCTTTGTCTTCGAATTGTGGTATTCGAGCACGGGACTGTGCTTCGGTCTGCCGCTTGCTATTATTGGGCCCAGCCTCCACTGTAGCTTGGTTGTCAGAGGAAGTCTCTGTGATTGTGGTAGTAGTGGACATGTTTTGACGACGGGCGTGACCGCGAAAGAGAACTTGTTGATTGATTTCGTGTAGTAGCAAATGGGTCAGTCCGAGCTGATGGCGACATGCATGGCTCGGTGCATCAATGACCGAGATCGAGATCCTTCACGTACAAGTCGTGCGCTTGAAGTGCGTTGATACTTGCACGCATATCTTGAAGGCATTGTGATGATGGTCAAGGATCGAAAGGTATACAAGACACCTTGTCGATGAGGATGCGTTTCTGATTCCAGTCTTTAGGTGGAGTGTCATTCTCAGCGTCTTCCATTGCGACCGCCCACCACAGCGCTCACGTTTCTATTGGGTGTATCCTTCTCTCATGCTATGCAGCCACATTCGAAGCATTTACAGATGACCCATCACCGTATGACTCTATCACCAACGCCATTGGCGAGTTTTCTCTCCACAGACTGACCGCGCCCAGGGTATCACTTGTGTTGCCTAGCAATGCTCATTTCATCAGAAGCGTTCTTCGTCGCGACCGCCGTCTATACAGTCCTAGCGACACGCAACCAAGCACCGCAAGAGCTACCAGTCCAATAACGAACAACAGCCGGTCGACCAGCCAAAGCACGATAGCAACATCATCTTCGTGCCATGTGCCACCAGGACTATGACCAAAGAAGGTAAACTCCTCCGAGTAGAACTCCAACGGCAAGACGCGAACAACATCTATGGTCACAATATCAGTGTACTGTATCGTGGAGGTTTCAATTGAGCTCCATGTAGCAGTTTGAACTCACCAGCATCATTGCCCTTCGCTCCTCCTGCAGACCACCACTCCTTCACCATATCACTCGCGAACTGTGGCCCTGTACTCCAAAAGATGGTCACATACGGAAAGACCAGCCACTTATTCCTCGGCATTAATCTTTTCACCATCCTTTCCACCAGAGGATGTTTCGCCCGACTTGCCATCAAATCATTATTCAGCCCCAACGGTGTTGCTTTCGGAAGCCAAGCCGGCCACTGCAGCAAAGGCGTCAGGGGTCGCCGACATGCGATGTCCAAGTCCATGTAGATACCACCGAAGTGGTATAGGATAAAGTATTTGATAGCATCGACACGTTGAATAGGGTAGCGATAGGAGTCGTAGGTTGGGAGGAACCAGGGGTAATGCGTTTCGAGCAAGGCGCGGGAGGCGGAGGCGTTCCAGGTCGTGATGGTGAAATCGGGGTTGTGAAATTGACAGAGCTCAGGAGCTTTTGAGCCCACGGAAGGAATGAGTGTGCGGTCAATGTGGGTTTCGTAGAGGTTTTCGAAGAATATGAAGTGGATCGCAGGCGGAATGTCGTAGTCGGGGGATGGGGATGGAGGGTAGGAGCTGTAGTCGAATTGCAACTCTTGCCGGTCGGCGGTCGATTGTTTCAATGCTGTGGTGTACTCGAAGGGGAAGTCGTTGAATGAAATGGATGAAGAGTCGAGGAAGTGTTCGAAAGAGATCTGTTTGACGGCCAGATGGAGGAGATACACCAGGTAGAGAATCGGCACGGCTTTGAAAATGAGTAACAAACGTCGGGACTCCATGATGCGAGAGTGTAATTCACCTTCTACAGGTGAAGATCTGGTCAATGAGAGAAGATTGCAAAAGATGCCTGTGCAAAGTTGTGCCCATAACCATACATCGTATTGCGATTCTGCGGGAGAGCAGCCCGTGGATGCCCCATGAATAGACTTCTGCTTCGCGTAAGGGGCGCGCAGAGTTTGTTTGATCACCGTTATTACATCCATCCAAGCTCAAGTACCGCGTCAGGTGCAAAGTTCTCATTGGGGTTGGTGTCTACAAAGGTCCGAAGACATGATCAGAGCTTCACAATCGAAAGTGTGCCGCACCACTCAAACCCACCATCGCGGTCTCTAAGCCCGACGTCTAGCCACGAGATGATTGGATGGACGGCAAATGTTCATGTGCCTTAGTAACCCATCGAAGCCATGGTGGTCTGGACAACGACGCGTGTACACCTGATATTCCGCTTTTAGCGATACTACCACCAGTCTTCCGCAAAGAGGCTGTATATGTGGCAGCATCGCTAGCCGCATTGATTGTTCTCGACGGAGATGGAGTCGTGTATTGGTGGGAATGACCCGCATTGGCTCCGTCGTATGTGTTGGTTGATCCAGGCACGGACCACGAGGCCTGAGGTTAGAAACCATTTAGCTCAGATATCTGCCAAGAAGACAGTGATCTATTCTGGGTTCTTCGACTGATGTCCTCTAGTCTTGGTATCGCGCGAAACTATGTAGGGTAGTTGACAGAAAGTGTGCACAACGGGTAAAAGAATGTCGGGTGAACCGGTCCGTGCTGCAAAACAGACCTTGTACACGTTGGGTATGCTTTTGATTGAGTGACACAAAGCCTCAAGAAGCGCCTGGGGCGTCAATGACGAGTGGTAGTTTGGTGTACTGATGCAATGCTTGATTGTGGCGTCGAACCATTCCGAGTTCCAGTGTATGAGAGGACGCACCCTAGGGCGAGGGTCGCCAAGGCGAATTTTGTGAAGACCGCGTGGCATGGCGCAGTCTAGCGTTACTCGTGTTGCGAAACAAGCGATCAGTCTGAGCACGTCGTCCTCAGCATAGGGCGTCGCTTCGTCTGCCATGTGGTGCAGACGTCGTCGAACGCAGATACTATTGGCTGTATGGATCAGGCCACGCTTTCATGGATTTGAAGCTTGGCGTGCTTGCTTCTCCAGACTCGCTACTCACTGCTTCGACCCCTTTTTGAGGCTGAGCGTTCTTTCTTTAGCTATACCTTCTGTCGTGTTGTACCTGTGGTCTTGTGCTTCCTGAACGTGGAGGTCGATGCTAAGCCTCATCATGATTGCGTTCTTGCCGAATGCGAATGCGGAGACAAGTACCATTGCACAGTGTTGCTGCATTAGCAAGAGCATCAGATGTTATTGGTTTGGGCCTCGCGCGGCAGTCTTCTCGTCTAAATCGAACACATCGTCGTGCAAGCCTATGTTCTTTCGCCATTTTCGTGAATGTATGCTATTCACAGCTAGTTCAGCACAGTGTTCATCTTCTCGATGGGCTAGAAGTCTGTCAAGCTCCAAGTGGAATCAGTCTTTCAGAAACCCAGACGTGCATCTGCGTACATGATCGCGTGCGATGGCGCTGAGAGAGGCGAGACCGGTGTTGAACGGCGTAAAGGACGTCGGTACAGCTGCTGCTCCGAACTCCTGAACGTCGACTTTCGGAAGGCGTTCGCTCCGGAAAAGTGAGTCTTGGCTTGTGGCCTGAGGCAGAATCCCGACACGAGACACCTGCATCATCAGATCGCAACATTCAATTGTTCATCATCCCATGTTCTCCATCTAGTCCATCCTTCAAAAGAATTGCAATTCGCAACGTTCAGATCTCTCAACAATGCGATCGCCTACTCACGCATCCCGTGGCAGGAAAGTGCCTGCCCCGAGGCAGCTTTACGCTCATGCCTTGACCAGAGTGCCAAAAGAGGTAGGAATAGTGCTATAAGGCCCCTCATCTTCACCCAAATGCAGATCAACCGACGACCATACTCCCGCCCTCAAAAGCCATTCCTCAGTAGATCGAGTGAGATCGCAACCTCCGAAGAGATGCGGCCAGAAAATATTGATGAATCCTTGGCGAAAACAACGTCAGATAAATGGCAAAATCTTCCGGGATCATTGTTGAGAAATAACTCACTCTGCCAGTATGCAACAAAGTACCCGCGCTGAAATGGAGTCTTAACATGTTCATAAACGATCCACTTTCCTCCAGGCTTCAAATAAGGATACAAACTCCGAATGACATGTTCCGGGTCCGGAATGCTGCAGAGACACTGCACCGTGATAATTGTATCGATACTCTCCTTTTCCAGATCTCCCTTCTCACCCAGCGCTTCAGCACCACATGACAAGACCTCATAAACACCATCCAACCCGTGTCGGACCGCATTGTGCTTCAATTCAGCGTGCATGCCAGGATTGGGTTCCACGCCATAAATCTTGGTGATACTAGGATTTGAAGCTTTGGCGAACATATAAAGCCACTGACCAGATCCTGGCCCGATATCGAGGCAGACTCCAGATGCGGCGTGTCGAAGGAGAGGCAAGACATCAATTTCGGCGTCTCGGCGGACGCGGGGACCAAACCAGCGCCAGAAAGTGGCGAAATGATGGGATTCGAAGCTGGAGAGGTTGAGAAAGGCTTTGAAGTTGCCTGCCTTGAGCAGCTCAATTATCGTGCGTGGGAGGAAGGAGATCGAGTAGGATAGAAGCAGCAGCGGGCGGAGCAGGAGGAATGGGCTTGCTTTCTGCGGAGGAGTGGACATCTTGGTCGAAGAAGATTTCGAAATGTGGATTTGTCACTAATGAGTAGGCTTTCTTGTCGACAGAACTTCCGGCTTTCAATTCACCATGGCATATATCTATTATGCTGGTGCGGCGTAGTACGCATGCCGAGATCGGCGTAATCCACTACGCCGAACTTGTGATCTATACGCCGACGCAAAAGTTCACGCTGGCAGCTTGCCACAAGAGTAGCATATGAGCCTGTCTGACCATATTGATTCAACCAAGTTCTGGTTTGACATTGATAACAGTGCGGCACTTCTCCGATATCAAGCCACAGCCATCTTCGCCTGCTCCTCACGAATAGTCTTCAACATCTCCGGATACCATTTCTCCCCGACATCAGGATGACTCTTGACCCTGTTCGCCAAAGTCGCCTCTCCCAAATGCTTCCACTTACCCTTTACAAATGTCATTTCAATATTCTGATCCACCACATGTCCTTCTTTCTCCAGAATCTCCTTCTTCAGATCCTTCACAGTTTCCGGAACAGACATTGATTCGAATTGTGCATCATAGCTCACGCCCTGAAAGAAAGGTATCGAGAAGCGAGCACCAGAGCCTTCCTCCGGGGACAGGACACGATGTGTGGTGCTTGTGCAGACACCGTCTGTCATTGCTTCGAGGCCTTGGCCGATAGCTACGACGAGGGTGCCGCGGATTGGTGGGACGTCTGTCGGTATGTCAATAAGTATTGGCTCGTATCTAGGAAGAAAATTTTGCCATACCGATCCACTCCCCCTTGCTGTTCTGTGCCTGCAGTCCTTTATGATCCGAAGCTTGTAGCAAGTACGACGATAACATCGAATCTTTGTGGGCTGTTCAACTCAGTTAGCACATATCGTCTTCCGCTTCTTCGGTGAGGATGAAAAACGTACGTCCCACACCCTGGCCTCTTCCTGTCCCATGATCAGGATACTTCACAATTTTCAGTTTGTGCTGCCTACGCCACTAGTTAGCGCCTTCAGTCAATTTATCAGGTTATCGCAGACATACTGATTCTCATCGAAGAATTGATCGAAAGCAGTAGCAGAAAGACCAAGACATTCCGCAATCAGGCGCGTGAAATCCATGCTAATCTCACTCAGTCTCCCCATGTACGTCTCAAAGACCTCGCGGAAGTCGGAGAGCATGTCCGGATCTGGCCACTGATTTGGCCCGAATAAATTGTAATACAGCGGATCGTTTTCGGTTCTCAGCTCATGTGGCGTACTAAGGTCCATCTGTTCTCGCCAGTCCGCAGCCTTTGCAGTCGTTTCCATCCCGAGCTAGAGCCAGTCAGATATCATCGGCAACATGAACAATTACGACGTGCATACTCTTGAATATCCTAAGAAGCTTGGCTGGTTTTTCATCTCAATGCGAAGTTTTTTCTCCTCCGGCAAATCGAAAAACTGGATTCCTTCCTTGCATACGCGGTCGAAGAATGCCTGATCTATTCCAGTGTTCTTGATGTACAAGAACCCAACACTTAGGACTGCCTCGCGAAGCTTCGCAAGGAAGGCTGACTTTGTCTTGGCGTCTCTCGCCTCGCCGAGGTCAAGGATCGGGATATCTGTGAAACTTGCGGCCATGATAGAGTGCTAGCCGAGCGACAATATTTGTTGGTCCACAGAGTCGAAGGTATTCAGGTATCTGCGCAAGCTCTGGTGCTCTGAGCGATTTATGCGCGTGCATCTCATCGGAGAGAGGCCATGCATCGGTGCGGCGTAAGCACGCCCTGTCCGATACTGCATTGGGAAAATCCCAGTCGTTCTCACTTCTGGAGCTCGGTTGATCTCGAACACGAAAATATGTGTATTCAAACAGGCTGCTCGTCTAGCCATTGCCAGAAGCCCAATTCAGTCTCCCACGTATCAAGCGGAAGGATTGTGTCCAGTAATGGCAATCCGTCCTGCACTGGACCAGACTGCTGCGCATCAGTGATGCGCTCAGGAGCGCTCAGATCCGGGAGAATCTGGTTTAGTAATCGTTGGATACTGGACGCTGCACGGAACAACAGGTCAAAATTTGGCTCTCCTTGAGCTACGAATCCGCCACCTTGTATCTCTCGAACGATGACGCACAGATCTGGGACGGCACGCTTACCCAAGGGCCGCAGTAAAGTACCACGTCTGATGCGCAAAAGTGACAGCGCGATCAGTCCCGCTGCTCTTAGGCCAAAGTTGGACACCTTCCATATTAGACTCGTGCCTGAATTGACGATGCGATCTCGTAAGATGATAGCATCGACAACACGAGACAGTATCTCTTCCGACACTCCCAGGATTTCGGGTCCATTGCGTTGCGCACCACCGTATAGAAGGAAAAGGATTTGTAGGTACTGGAGGCGGCAATCGAGCAGCAAGTCCAACTCGTAGGCCGTATGTCGATCATGCAGTGGCAGAGTATCAGTGATTTTGAAATGCCCAGGAAGACGGCTCCACAGACTGATGGCTTGAGCTATCAAAGTGCTCGAGTGCGGTTAGGACTTGCTTGAGAGAGGGGAATCTAGTCGCACTTACTCAACAGTTTGACTTCTATTGGGGCAATTCGGACGTCTCAAGAGCTCTAGAGCCTCCTCTTTCAGCAGCGCGCAGATGGCCATCCATCTTATGGCGCTGGAATTGTCCAGTGCGGCGTCCTGGGCTAGAGGCAAGTCAGATAATATGTAGCGACCGGATTCCACAGATTCTTCGGACACACGTCGCGTGCTGCCAACAGGACCGCAGGGTAGTTGGAAGCAGCAGAAATTCCTGTTGAGGCGCGGCGGTCGCCCTGTGAACACTGCGTTGTGCTTGTCGGCTCCATATGTCACTGCGAAAATGGCTCGTCTGAGATCTGCTAGCCAGCCAGGAACCTTCAAACCAACAAGAACTTCTTCGTTCAAGCCCAAGAACAGTAGCGAACTGATTACATCTCCAAGTTTTCGCCATGAGTCAAAGTCTACAAGAATCAGTGAGTCGACACAGTTGCTTTTGACGTGGAAGAACTTACTCTGATCACCTCTGACCATAGTGTACAAGATCCAGGTCTCAAACTGACATATCAGCAGTAAATCGTTCGCACGATCGCATGCGAGCGCCGCTTCTAGGCAGCGCTCAGCATACGAAAGGAGAGTTTGCTGCAATTTTCGACGAGCCTTGCGGTCGTTGTAAAGAATAGGAAAATGGGGAATATCGATCACAGCGCGACCAGCTGCGATCAAAAGTAACAGAATACCTTCCCAGCGGATGGCCGCAAAGACTTCATGCATAAAATCACCAAAATCAGACGGAAATCCATCAGCCAAAGGGGCCGAAGACACTTTGTGCAGATGTGCACACAGATCAGATGCAGATTCCTGCCAAGTTGAGATTGCCTGCAGTGTAATATCGATGGCAGTAGGAAGTAGTGGGGCCGCAAGAGTCATGCTGGTGCCTTTTGCCAACCAGAAATGGATGAGACCAGAGACAGCCTTGAGATCAATGTCATGAAGCAGGTGTTCGACGACTGTCACACATTCGGCAGTGGGAGGGGCATTAGTAGGAGAAGGAACTGCTGCTGGTTGCTGACTCAGTGTGCTGACAAGATCCTCTCCAGATTCGCGGCCCAACTCGTCAAAGATGGTCGCATGGCTGGAAGCGCCAATGAAGCCAGCATACCGTTGCTGCTGCTCCTCCGGTTCCGGCTCCTCTGCGACCGGCGAGGAGACGCTGGGTAGTATGTCTGATACGGCAGTTGTTCGGACACGGCTGCTATCCGATGCTTTGGGTTGGCGCTTCCTCTTGAACGGCCGATCTCGATATTGACAATCGCCTTGTTTTCCTTTACGGACACAGCGAGCGCAAGAAGGCCTGCCATGGTCACATGATTGTTTGGAGAGTCTGCAAGGCTCGCAGGCTGCGTATCGGTGCGGACGTTGAGCTGGCTGGCGCATCGGGATGCCGATGCCTGCAATGATGTAGTCTGCTATGCCGCTTGGGCCGGAGTCGATGCCAGCACAAGCTCTGGGAGTATTGGGCCCTTCGCCGACGAGCAGAGTGGTGACGAGATGGCTTTCTCCGACGACGTGCGGAGAGAGAACGGAAGGGTTCACTTTGCCGCGGAGCAAGCGAGATCGGGAGCTGCCGCCGACAGCAACGACTTGTGGCCGCTGCCACTACTGCTGGCCACGGTTCGACAGCTCCAGCACTTCATCCGATGTTTCCTCATCTCTCCCAACTTCACTTCCCCACGTTCTGATAACAGAGTACCTAACAACGATCTCTACATGACAGGGTCCGTCAGAGTACGAATTTTGTATGCGTGTCATCTACACGCTCTCGACGCGGAACTTTCGACGGCCGGCTGCATTGGGAATCTTCAACGTGTGCCCGAAGCGAGCTGATGAAGCGAGTGGAAGCAGAGGGCTATTTTTATCGACCCAACAGTCAGACCTAATGCTTGATTCTCAACATGCAGCTCTCCGCGAGAACCAAGCTTTACCGAGTCTCGCTTCAACATCTTCACACGTAACGAAACGCGGTCGATGAAGTGTTACGTTGAAGGACTTCCCCACTCCTCTCAGCCTTCCGCTTCGCAGTGACTTGATCCTCGCTACACAAGGGAGCACCTAGCAAAGGCAGAAGCTCGCGGATCCAGTGGCAATTGTGAAATCCTGCCAATTGGACAGAGCAGGAAGATCGAAGATATTGATCCCGCCGCCTTGGACCCTGCACGCACGCATGAATTGCCAGTCGAGCCAGCTCGTGGTATGATAAGCTTACGCCTAGATCTTAACGACACGCGCACTGCACGCAATTGATCAGCAGACGTGCCGCTTGTGCAGATGCAGTGCGAGCCACCGCGTTGGGACGTGGCCTTTCGATTGAAGAGTCTACCTTAATCACATCACCCCAGAAAGCCGCATTTCCGGCACATATTGCACGGTGCTACCCACGACCGGCATCCGGCACTTTGAACAGCTTGATGTGCGGCTGAGGCAATATGGATTGCAATCTGCACCAGACAGTCTTACAGAGCAAGGACGCTAGGTCGACCTCGAGCGGAAAGGCATATTAAGTATCTGTACAGATCGGCGACCACAATCCGACGTCCGAATCGATTCCGAGTCTCCAACGCCTCCATTTTGAATCAGGGTTCTCTGCATGTGCTCGCATGTGTGCTACAGCTTCGCCTCAAGACCCACTGCCGGCCAAGAAAAGCTAAGAGCTCATCCCAAGCTACGAGCAGATGTCTGGCTGATATTTCTGCGCTGTGACCCACTGTGTCCACAATCAGCATCCTCCTACAACTCAAGCTCAGCTTCGACGATGGAAGCTCAGCTCCGACTTGACCGCCTCAATATTGTGCAATGCGCGAGGTCCTGCACCTGCATGTTCGGAGAATTACAGCTAGAAAAGGAAGGACGTCGGGACTCACGTCCCACCGCATGGCGACCTGACCGAATGCCTATGCGAGAGCATCCTTCCTCTATATGCTGGTGATGTGCACGAGAACTCCAGAACTGCGGCTCGTGTGGTCCTAGACGGTAATCGCGCCCCCAAATGCCTATCCGTGGATGCTGACAGGAAAAATTCCGAAGAGGTTGCAGGTGCGTGTTCCAGGCGATATACCAGAGCGTCTCGAGCCCTTTCCCACACGACCAGCTCCTTCGAGACCTCGCGCAGTCCGGCGTGATTCCAGCGACATCCTGCCGCATTCACTGCTCGCTAAGAACAATTTTTCGGCTTCCCCATACTCCGCGAACCTGAGGCCGATCTACATCTCGCTTTGCATGTGGCTCACTTTAGCTCCGTACTACGCTCAATGAAGTATAATGTACTGCCATGGACTGAGCTGATCATCGTCGCCAAGCAGCCGCGCTCTCGTTGTGCGCCACTCCACTCCATCCGTGTGTCGAAAAGCTGCGCTGTCTGCCAGCGACCCGTGCTCGCTGCCGCCATTGCCGTTCCTTCGACCGGTCTGCACCTCGCATGCCTACATCTCATACGCCTCCTTCGCAGAGGGTTCAGAATCCTGCGGCACAATGTTGTGTACAAGTAGCACCAGGTAGGAACGTGAGTGCCACGTTGTTCGCAGATCACGACCCTCGCTTTCTCACCTCCTGTCGCTGTAATGTACACACTAATTCTTGCCTGCTGGCTACTGCTCTCGACAGCGGTCGCCGCGCCTCCTCCTTCATACAAACCACCACCAACCTATCCGTCCCAGAAATGGATTTCTGGCCCGACTAACGGAACTGATGCACTCGCACGCAAAGGCTGGCACAATCTGCAGAAATACGTGAAGCACAATGCCGCAAACAACACATGCACTCTCAAGACCGCCTACCGACGCAAGGAGTGGGATGCCCTCCGACCACACGAAAAGCGAGCATATATTCAAGCTGTCAAATGTCTCCAGAGCAAGCCTGCACTCAGTGGCGGTCTTGCTCCAGGAGCCAAGAGCCGATATGATGACTTCACTGCCGCTCACGTCAATCAGACTTTGAGCATTCATAGCACGGTTTGTTTCGATTCTTCCATAAGCTACTAGCCATGATTCTGATTAGCAACCATAGGGCAACTTCCTCACTTGGCATCGCTATTTCGTCTGGACATATGAGAAAGCCTTGCGCGAAGAGTGCGGATACCGCGGCTATCAACCTTATATCAACTGGGCACGCCTGTCCAATTCTGTCATCAACGCTCCAATCTTTGATGGCTCCGATACATCTCTTGGCGGGAACGGTGTTCCTGAACCCGCCAAAATCCCTATCGTTTTCTCGAATGAAACCACTCCCGTCACTGGCATCAACCCCGCTGGAGGCGGCGGCTGCGTCAAGCAAGGCCCCTTCAAGGACATGAGCGTCACCCTCGGACCTGTCGGTCTTGCCGGCTACGACCCAACATTCATTACTCCGAATCCTCAGACAGATGGCCTAGGCTACAATCCTCGCTGCCTCCGCCGCGACTTGTCTGTGGAAGCCGTCTCTGGTGCCTCTGATCACAATGTCACGACGCTCTTGGCTAACTCTGCCGATATCGCGACTTTCCAAAACGTCCTTCAAGGGCCTTTCGCACTTTCTCCACCTCAGCCATTCTATGGCGCCCATGCCGCAGGTCACTACACCGTCGGTGGTGATCCTGGCGGAGATTTTTACACTTCGCCTGGAGACCCGTGGTTCTACTTGCATCATGCACAAGTCGATCGAGTGTACTGGATCTGGCAGAATCTGCACTTGTTCGATGAAGGCGAGAAGTGGAAACAGATTGCGGGAACTTTGACGTTCTTGAATTTCCCGCCAAGTCGCGAGGCAAGGTTGGATGATCGTTTTGATCTGGGTGTCAATGATGGCTTTCAAGGGATGACGATCGAAGAGGGTCTGTTTACGTTGGACGGAGAGAGGTATTGTTATGTTTACGAGTAAGGTTGTTCTGCTTCAAACCTGATGGGAGAGATCGGCAATTCTTCGCTAGGATCTTGGATTCGATACTCAGAACGATAGCGGCGAACGTTACATGATGACTTATGAGCAACCCGGGTAATAATGAAGGTTCTGGGACGCTCAATGATACACTTCTGCCTTTAGATAGCGTCTGAAGCTTAGACAATCCTACACAGTTCAATGTCAGAATCGATCTTATCCTCATCACACCTCTGGCTCGAAACCTTGCGTTCTAATATCTCTGCTATGTGGGGTGAACCAGGCTTGGACGTGTAAACAAGCTTCGCTGCCCAGCTGTGTCTTGATCGATCAGCTACGATCGTGCTTCCGACTATGTGCCTCGATCGTCGTACAGCCTAACGGAGGTATGTCCGGCATTTCAAAACATCTTGTGGGGCCTCCAGCAGTCTCAACACGTTTCTGGTAGCCCGATACTAGTTTAGGCTATTGGCACTAATGCCGACAGATTTATGCTTTGCCGCTGGGTGGCATTCACCGTTGAAGATCTGCACTGTAAGCTCTGTGAATGGCAATTCAACACTACATGCTGCGTCCAGACTTCAATCAATTTTGACGACGTTGATGATAACTGCACATGCCATGACACTATCCTCGGTCACTCCGGGACAAAGTCGGACAGGCTACCACACACACGCACACGTCCGGAGTCTCCGACTCACTTGGCAATGTTGGCATGCAGGTTACTCAGCTTGTGACATCCCAGGCTACATTGAAGGATGTTGTCGAGGTTTGTCTTACACAATGTATCGTTGAAAAGAACAGCGAGACAGATGAAATGCATTGGCAGTCTCCTTTGCTGATTTTGCCCTTGGCTGAACTGAGACCGCGTGAGTAGGCAAATACAGCCGATGCGATCCTACGATGATGAAGAGGCGTCGCGGTTGCGATAAGCTTGAAGCCTTTACAGCCACAGACCCGCACAAGGGATACGCAGAGGCAATGTAGACCTCCACTCCCAGGGCAATTTCGAGAGTTAGCCGCGTGGAATCATATGTCATAGAGGCCATGTTGGTAGTAGGTAGGCGATGGAGGGCGAATAGCGTTCTGGAAATTTCCGATGTTTCGTTGCATTAGCGCTCGACTATGGTCTGCAGTGTCAGGGCATTGATTCCATCGCGTCGGTATAGACAATGGAGTCCTGTTCCTCGTTGTGTCAACAACGACCGCCATCACGACTCTTGTTGACTGGGCATTCGGTCGTTCCGATGGTATCTTTCGTTGGTAGAATATTGGTATGCAATCAGGTGCGATGGCAGCTGCGTGGCACAAAGCCCACAGGAAGCCACGACGCAACGATTGGCTCCTGCTCTATTGTGGTCTTGCAGCTGCATATGAACTACATAGAGTTTTGACGAACCATTGATGTCTCTGGTAGCCACTACTGCAATCGTTCCATCCTTGCCAGCACATAGTCATTCCCATCGGACCTTCCGTACGTCTTCCATCATCACTGCTATTTCACGCTTCCAAAGATCTGCTTCGATGTCCTGCAGCACGATAAAACTTTCACACTGAAAATACGAAAGCTCTTCTCCAGTTACTAACCACATTAGGGTGCTGCGTAGTCTTCATCCAGTAGGGATCTCCGTTTTGCAGAAGCCACTCGCTAGGAGACATGTCAACGCGCTTCCGCACGAGCTATCCTGAGAGCTTGCATATTCTCCTTGAAGCAATGATCTACCCCTCTGAGGCGTCTTTTGCCAGGACGTACGCCAAGTCCTACCACCAGCGCAATACTCAGCATTGATGCATGATGGCGAGGAAGTGGTATATAACCGCAATGGACTTGCAGTGATCGGGCCATCAAGCAGTAACAGCACACACACACCACTTTCCAAATTCACAGCTCTTCGACCAACATGAAGTTCTCACACGCCCTCACAGCTCTTGCTCTCACGTCCGGAGTCGTCGCCGATTGCCCACCAGAGCAACGCATCGATGCGTTGAAGTACATCGTCAGAGCGTTCAATGCCGTCGGCCTCGAGTCGGTGCAACTGATCAATGGCATGCCACTTGCTCCACAATGTGACGCATTCCTGTAGGCATCATAGGAACGACTCGTAATCATCTGGAAAACGCTGACAGTTCTTTTCCAGCTTCATCAACGGCCTCCCAGGAGTCTCCCCAGCATTCGACTCAACAAGCGTAAAAGCCTTCTCACAAGTCGTACGGCAAGCTTTTGGGTATGTGGAGGGCAGATACTCGGCCGCGGACAACAACACAGCGACTCTTGATGCGATTGTGGTAAGTCGACAGATCCTCCAAAACATATCTCTTTACCTGCTCGATCATGCAAGACTAACTTGGATTCAAACAGACCCTCGGAGTTCTTCAAGTCCTCCAAGCACCCGTCCGAACACGAATCGTCGTACCAGCAGAATTCGACCCAGAGACGTGCCTCATCACATCACTACCGACGTATATCACACTTCCGACAGATATCGCAGGAAACCCGATCAATCCTCCGAGAATTCCTAAGATTTTGGGTATTGATAGATTGCCTGGTTTCAAGCCGATTTTGCAACTGCTTGTTCCTGCTATTGGGGATATCTTTAATGTGTTGAATTAAGATCGTCCATTCATATGAGGATAGGAGGTATTCTGCAGAGGCAATGCATTGCGCGAAGCATATTTGGTGGCGGCGTGATGCAAGATGTTGATCAGCGACTTGGTGCAGCGCGCGTCTGTTAGACAGCACATGTAGATAATCATGATCATTTATCTCAACAAATCAAAGATCTTCTAAGCCATTGGCACTGCGTGACTTTCCGTGCAAACTCTTAAATAAGACATGCCAGTAAGCTGTATCTGGAAAGTCCCTTCCATATGTGGTTAATGCTATAGCATGTAGGACGACGTCACGTTCTGGGCCCGAGCATGCGCGGCACACCGTCTTCGACTTTGCTCAGCAGACTCAAAGTCGCCTTGAACGCACTCTCGTACGAAAGCATCGTACAATGGCTTCGCAAAGTGTTTTCGGGCCTGCGCAAGAGTGGATTTTCGTCGAAAATGAACCAAAAAATGCGACCTCGAAGGAAGACAAGAAGCTAGCTCAACGGAAAAGGATTCGCGCCCAGGCGGCCAAAGTCAGCTCCAATGCCCGGCTCGAGACGATTCGCAAACGCGTCCCAAAACGTACAACGCAGCCGTTCGAACACGTTTTTCAAGTTGCGTTGTCGAGAGGATCCTCTGAGAGGAGACAACTCCGACCTCTCGCATCAGCATGCGAGGAACGCGAAAGCGAGGTACTCGCTGCACAATATCGAGGTGGGTGTGGTTGCGTCAGTACTCTAAGAAATGCCGAGGCAGGATCGAGGCTAATGCAATCCTGATTGTGTACCGGTTCAGATCGAGAGACCTCAATGGCTGTACATGCTCATACTCTTTTGGGAGGTCCGATTCCTGTTGCACAAGCCAATGCCGCTATACTGTCGCAGTTTCTCAGTCGCTTCAAGGCTGGCGGGACCGCCGAACGACCATGGATCGAGCTCGTCATGGCCAGAGCGGTTTCCTAGACGACTCCCTCGCTCATAAGTACAGCTCTGCCAGCGAATGCTAGCGCACTTTGCGCCAACGATCTGCAGCATCCTGAAATATCCCAACATGCCACCAAGCTTTACTTGTTCGTATCGAGCGGTTGCAGGCATTACTGAGGAGCCCCAGCTGGAGCGATACTTTGGTTTTGCATACTTGCATGATCATATCCTTTTACGATGTACGTTCACTTGTAGTGATGAGTACTGGCTTCTTCGTCTGACCATCCCAAAGCGCATCGCTGGTAAGGATCCTTCTGGCAGTCATGCGCACGTAAGAGGCGTTGCACGCCTCATACAAGCCAAAGGACCCCAGAGTTTCATTAGTGGTATCGAGCACCAGACATTCCGCTACTACAGGATCAATATCGTAAGTCATCAGAGATGAGCTGACGCTCAAGACGGCGCGCTGAAACCGCCGCAGTTCATGATCAGTGTGGCTGATCGTACGCCCTGCTTTCTAGCGGAGGCGGACTGGAGGAACATTCCATTCTCAGGAGACTGTCCGCCCAAGACAATACTGGACATACTCCTCGACTCGCTGACTGAAGTTCCGGGAGTGCTGGCTGCTGCAGAAAATCTATCGAAAGGCGGACTGAGTCGATACGCTCTTGTCCAAAAGGCCTTTGAATTGGCATACAGGGTCAGATGTTTGATCTGGGACTTGGAGAAATGGAAAGAACTCCATGTTTGGACTTATCCCGCAATCCCCGAGATACGCGACCTAAGGAGTTTGGATCTCCTTGCTTTGTGCAGGCTCATCACTGAGCTGCGTCCCTACGACGCCAGACTAGGAGAAGCTCTCAGCTGCTATACTGGCGCACAATTGATCCTTGCTCGGGTAGCCCAGCGGTTAGGCGAGAGGAGCTTTCTCATGAGAACTGCCCTTCGCCTGCCCCACACGCTTTATGATCTGGTTTCTGCGATTGTCCTGGTTTCCAATGCGCAAATAACCGCGGAAGACTCTAGCCTGATCACTTTGATTGTCACCACTTTCCCGTTGAAAGTCGCCCAAGGCACGACAGAGTTGCAGGACCCGGAACTCCACAAGGCGATTCGAGATTTGCTGAGCCAGGTTGCTGTTGAGTTTTCTCGAAGATACAATTTGAAGTACACCACGCCGAGCTAGGTGTATAGTACACTAGTTTCATGGACAGGGTCTACGACGCTGTGACACGTACACCAACGCCGAACAGTAGTCGCATTAAAGGAAGCCTCCAAGTGAAGATATCATAGGCTTCCTGGCACATGAACGTGGACGGCATCGCGCGAATCGGTTGTCCTTCAATCTTGGTTCCGCGAGCGCGATGCCGGGCCTCGAGCGACTCAGGACTTTCGAAGGGTTCCAGTATAGCGCTGCCTCATCGCATGCACAGTGCGAGATTCTATGAGGCCGCTCAACGAAGACCACTTCGTTCCATGCTGTTTGACGAGTTGAAGCAATTTCTCGTCCTCAGTTTTTGTCCAATGGACCCGGCTACGATGGGCGGGGCCACTTACACGTGGAGAGACTTCATGATATTTGGCTGTAACCGACTTATACGAGCGATTCATCGTATTTGCGATTTCAGTCCAGGACTTACGATCCTCTTCGCGCAGCCTGGTTAACATAGCAATATCTGCATCGGTCCAGCGCTGGAATGCGGCGTTGGCATTCTGCCGGAGAGATTTTAGATAGAACGTGTTTTTGACGATCGCAAGTCTCTGCTGCAGGTGGCTCGCAATCTCGCGCCACTTGAGACCTTTCTCCCTGAGTGCCAAGATATGTTTGTACTGGCCATCGGTCATGCCCTCTTGCCGCTCTTTTAAGGTCGAGATGCCAGATACTTTGCCGAGAGCGACTAGATCGCGCCATCTCGTGTTCACATCCTGCCATGAGTGCGAAGCTAACTCGCTAGCGATTGTAGTGAAGGAAGCTGCTTCTGCCCTCCTTCGGATAATGTAAGCGTCCTCTTCCGCCATGAATTTACTCTTTCGTGGAAACCGGTATCTTTTAATCTCGCCTTCATGACCATATAATAGGATTAATCTTCTATGCCTGCCAGCAACGGCAGGAGCAGACCTTCCAAGCTCAGCACCTATGTCTCGATAAGACGCGCCTTGTTTGCGACGCAGCAATATTTGTTGGTCTTCAGCGTGAGAATAAGATCGGCCGATCTGGGCTGTTGGAGATCTTTCCTCGGGTCCCGATCCTTCCTTCTCCGCTCCGAGGGCGTCGACTGAGGAGGATCTCCTTGCTTTCGAAGTCGCGAAGTGTCGTGAAAGTGGCAACGGGTCGGGATGCCAGACGGGACGGGCAGGACCGAAGCCGAGATTCCGGAATGGTGGGAACCATCTCACGCAGGCGTGCAGCATTCTCTGTCGCGGCAGCACTGCTGGACCCAGGCCATCAAACAGCGATGTATGTGTGATTGAAGATGTGAAGGTCGGAAAGAGGTGGAGGCGCGAGACGCACTGCAAATGCACGTCCAGAACTCCCGAAATGACATCCTTGCTTAGCGCGGGTCTCGCCGCGTCGGACTTCACGCGACTTCCAACGTGAGTTCCATCTCCTCCATTTCACATGGCAGACGGGCCAATACAGCAGTCTGGATACGGTGTTGCGGACTTGAGAGGGCATCTCCATGTACAGCTCCTTGCGACTAGTGGGAAGCGTCCCAGTAGGGTGCCGTAATGCTTGGGTGCAATACCTTTCGGTCTTTCGCCCTCTTGCGAAGTGGAGAAGCGTGCGATTCTCATCTCAAGCAGGATCATCCGACAAGGCACGACAAGAGGGCGAGGGAGCTAGGCAACGTCGAAGGCGGTACATGCAAGAAGAGGATGACTTCATCTTGAGAGAGCGGCAGGGTGGTACTTCGTTTCCCAGTATTGCGCATCGTCTGGGCCGCAGCAAAGACTCAGTCGCCAAGCGCTTCCGTGTGCTCTGTTGCCTGCAAGGGTTGCATGTCCAACCCAGCAAAGGTCGAGTCTTTTCTGCCTCAGAAGATGAGGTGATCATTCGCATGATCAAGGACGGCCGAAGCGTGGGAGACATCGCGAAGGAGCTTTCGGCGACCTCGAAGAAGAGAGTCGTTCAAGTACAATCTCGTCTGAATTGGCTTCGAATCACTGGGCTGATCGAACCCGCTCGCCAGCGCCAATACTATCCACCGCTCACGGAGTCTGACATCGAGCGAATCTGTGCGAACAGGAAAGCTGGCTTGAGTTGGCGAGAAATTTCTGTCAAGGAGGACCGCAGTAGCGTGACGTTGCTGACGGACCCGGCCTTGAGATCGCGTCTGCCCCCTCGTTCTGTGCGTCTCGGTGCAGTGCGTTGGACTGCTGCAGAGATCCAGAAGCTGAAGCGCTTGCGAGATGAACAAGGTCTCGCGTGGCTGCACATCGCATCCATCTTGGGTCGCACTCCTACCGCAGTATCGGCCAGCTATCATAGATTCTGTTCCCAGTCCCACAGCACAAAGTGTCAATCTCATGGCCCAAGGCTGCAACGACAATGGAGTGCAGAAGATGATGCGACGCTTCTCAGTCTGATCGAGAAACATGGCACCCACTGGCGGTTCATACAGCCGTTGATGAGTAATCGATCCATAGAGAGTCTTCGAGGGCGCTATAGGAATTACCTTATCCGGAAGATACAGTCTAGCAATTCCACTGCAGAACACAGTGCCGGCTCACAGCGCGACGTAAAGCGGGAAGACTGAGTTCGGTCAGTACCAATGCAAGCCACTTGAGTGCTCGTCTTCATGCGGCTTCTCGCAAGCCCCACGCTGTTCGAGCGTTGGCAAGCCTCCTCTCGCGGAGTGCACTTGCGGCAACGCGACTTCCTGCTCCAGTCGCGCCTTCCCACTCGAACGTTGATGCGGCTTCGGTCACTAGCGCCTGCAACGGCTGTGCGCTGCAGCTTTTCAAGCACGCGCTTGACCAACACTCCCACCACTCGCACATATTTGCATCTCGCAATCCACTCTCGCAAGCAGTCCGCCGATGCCAGCAAGACAGCGCGCACCGCAGGCAAGATATCTGCCGACGAGGAGACTGCCAGTCGGAACGCCCGAAGTCACCACGGATCGGCCGCAGTCTCGCAGCAGTGGGCGTTCCTCGAAGAATACCGCGGAGACGTCTCACCTGCACGAGTCGACTCGGACACAATCCTCCTACACGACAATGTCTACCTCCGACATGGCTCTTGCCCAGGCAAAGCTTCGTCGCCAGCAGGAGCGCATCCAGCAAGCCGAAGCTGCCTTGTACAATCCACCACCAGCAGAAAAGGTCGAGAAGCCTCGATACGACCCATCACGCGGCAAAACTAAGCTCGTCTGGAAGCCGATCGATCTCGGCGATCGCATCGAGCAGCGTACGCGCGGCAGCGAGAGCGGCGTAGAAGTGCGCATCAACAAGTACAGCGCGCCTTCCCGGGAGACCTCACTCTCGCGTTCCATGTCAAGCGCATCCCAGCAAACGACGAATACCAGCCATACGGACCTGCGCGAGACTACAGCGCTCGATGACGGGGGCGGGTTTCAGCTCATGACTCGACACGGCCCTCGAGCGCTGAAGGCCACAACTGAGTTCAACACGCATGGTGACAGACCGGAAATCGAGAAGCAGAAGACAGTCGAGGCGGCGTACGACAAGAAGGAGATTCTCGACGTCTTTCGACAGGAATTGCCTCCTCCCGATTTCCTTGCTACTACGCCCGGCATGAGCAATGGCTATGTGCAATTTGTACAGCACCCAAACGGCGATGTGGCTGCGCATATGTGGTCTTTGTCCAACTACGCGTGGGACAACATCGGTCATTTCAGCAACATTCGAAAGCGAACAGAAGGACAGCTTGGTGGTGACCGGCTAAAGGGGGAGACAGCGTACCAGAAACTACAGCAGCACACTCTTGCATACTTCAGAGTCCTCGCCAAGCAACGCGAAGCTTCGGTGACGGGGGCGCCTTTTGGTCAGGACAATATCAGATCGGCACTGCCTGAGCCTCTGCAGGCGGCGTCTCCTGAGCGGGATAGCGGCAGCATTGCATCAAGATATGCACCTCAACCGTCTCTAGAGCATGCCGAATCAGAGCTCGCTCATGCGAACCCGCGCGTCTACCCGGCTTCTGAACAACCGAAAGTGCACCCCATGGCCCTTGCCTCGAGGCAAGAGGATCCGTTCAGCAACGGCACAGCCGAATCCTTCACCACTTTCGGTCGGCAGTCGAGCTATGGCAATGTGAGACCGACTGCTTCGAGCATTCATCAGGTATGCTACAGCGAAATACAAGCATTCCGTACGCAAAGCTGACTTGTCGTAGATACCAACGGGTCAAGAACGACGCCATGACACAGGTCCAGGTCAGCCTTGTTTGCTCGTGCAGCACCTTACTGCATACTGACAAGTTCCCAGAATCCACACCGACTCGCGAAGCTCTACGCGACCAATTGCACAAGACTGTCGACATCGCGGTGAAACGCAGTCTCAGCCAAGCCAACCTCGCGCGAACTGTTCTTCACGATCCTATGCGAAAAGCTGAGCGGGACGATCAATCCCATAGCACCAGCCCGCCGGCTTTCCCTATCAATAACGTGAGTGCCATGTCCTCCATTACGGAACGAACATATACTATAGCTGATCTGAACCAGTTGTGCTGGAACTGGCAAGATTCTCAGATGCGTGCCGGCGGTGATGTCCACGTCCCCACCGATCGCAAGACCAGCGTCCTTACCATTGGGAGTGTTCCCGATGTGGATGTTGAGCCTTTCATGACGCCAAAGCCGCAAGAGATCCCCCGTCCGCGACCAGTCGTGCCGCTAAAGCCGGTTGCAAAGCCTACAAAGAAGAGTTACGACGACGAGCTTCGCGACTGGTGGACGGGCGGGACCAAGTTTGCTCGCCAGGAGGAGCTGTTCCATACTGTGATGAACAGCACTCCGAAGTCGTCGCGTGCCAGCTTCTCTGCTGGCGCAGCAGGCAGTCGACGGAACACATCTGCTTCCAACACTTCTTCGGATATCAGCGAGACCAACACGCGCATCCTCATTCCGGTGTACGAGAACCTCGCTTCTTACGTTCAAGGACCTATCGAGCAGCGCCGCGACTACTGGTGTCAGTGGTCACAGCCACCTGAGTGGTGCATCGATCGCGGACCAAATGGCAACAAGTCCTTCTTTGATGACAGCTGGGGCCAGCCGCCAGCTCGAGTCGGTCGTGATCCGAGGTACCGTCGTGACCGTGGTGAGCTTCAGTTCGGAGGTCTTTCGCCAATGTCCCAGAAGACGATCGGTAGTCCTGGCATGCACTCGATGGGAATGGGAATGAGTCGCTTCGCTTATGGAAGATACTAGGAGATCGGTGGTCGAAGGGATGGTAAGTCTGAAGAAGTGGCCTCGATACATGGTCGGGAGGACAGCACGGTTGGCACGGAGCGATGAAATGGAGAGGGGCCTGTGCATCAGCATTTTAGCAGCTGAGGACTTGGCAGCCGTTCTGCAGTGCCAGCATACTTGACAGAAGCATAACATGAAGGAGTCAGCATGCAGTCGAGAATGGTATGAGCATTCAAACAGCTCTTTAGACCGAACTGACAACGCCGCCTTTTCCACGTCATATGATCTCTCCTCCGACCTTCACCAGATCTCTGCCCATCAAGTACCACTCTGCTTGAACGTCCCCATCTTCAGCCCACATCTGAAGTCTAATAAGCACAAACATTATCCCTCGATGGAACCGAATACGTGGCAGTCAGATCGGAAGTCGTCCCGCCTGTGAACCCACAAGTCGTACTCTGTCCTTCTCCTCTCGAGCATTCGTATCCATTCTCCCCCTCAGAAATGTAAATCGTGGCATTGTTTCTTGCAGAATTACGATACACGTAGTATTCTTCTACTTCGAGCGTGAAGGCTTCGGGAGAGAATTTGTTGTTGCTGGATGAGGATGGGAGTACGCGAGCGTAGTAGGCTGGACTCAAGCCGTCGTCGTTGCAGGATGTCCAGCAGGGGGGTGGGGTGCAGCCGATCCTGTGGAAAGAGAAAGGTGTTAGGGTGGGTTGAAGATGAGGGTGAAGGTGAGGTGGGGTTTGTGTGCAGGATACGGACCACGTTATGTTACAAGTCCGTGGGTAGGAACCGCCTTGTTCGAAAACTGCGTCTGGGTTGTTGATTGTGAACGTTACGGTGTGGGATTCGGTGGGAGAGTAGGTCGAGGTTGTGGTGAAGGGGTTGAGGCGGAAGTAGAGGGCTTGAGTGGAGGTTGCGAGGAGGGTGGTGAGGAGGGCGGTGGTGGGTTTGAGGGAGAGCATTTTTGGTTGTCGTGATTTAGGGATGAGAAGTGGATTGGCGTCACCTGTGGTGTTAAGTCGTCTCGAAGGAAAGTGAAGACCCTTATATAGAGATTGGTCTGACCTGTTGTTGGGAGCTGTGGTACGAAGCGACTGCTACATGCCATCTCAACACCTCAAGGTCGCATCTAAGCGTTCCTTGCTGCAGCAGGTGCTTGCCTCTTCGGTGTTGCCGAGACAGAAGGCGTGGCGCTTGTACTCTTCCAGTCTATGTCAGTGATGACCAAGACTCTTGTTTTGCTCGATGTGGAGTGGCAAATGGTCTTTTTCAGGACTCGTTACACATGTACCTGGTTTGAAGTTGTACAGATGAGGTCGACAAGTGGATCACATTCCTTTTAGCCGCAAAAGTGCCGATGTACGATTCTATTCTTGGAAAGCTTCATGCAGACATCGCCATGGTCGATCTTGGCTCTGTTCGCGCGAGGCTGATATGTCGCATTGGCGAACACACAAGTGCAATCCGCACCAAACGGCAGGTAACGGATCTCACAAAAGGGACAGAGGCAGCTTGCCACGCTCTCAGGTGATGTCTGCTGTCGCTGGCTGCAGTTCCCCTCTTTCTCTCAAGTGGCACTTGGCATCTGCTGCCTAGTAGAAGCATGTGCGATCTCACACGCCCTCAGGCACAAGGGTTACTCTTACTGGCCGTTGTTTCCACACCGAGCGGCACTCTGCATATCGTGCTTAGCAGAGACAGGCACAAATCAACACTTTCTGAGGAGATAGAGCTGCTCTCGTTGCCGAGACTCGTGGTCGTTGGTGGCGGGACTGACCAAGCCGGCCTGGTACGCGAACAGATCTTGAGCGGTGTACTTGATGCAGTTCTCGTGCAGGTCTTTGTCGGCGGGCGAGCGTTCGATCGAGTCAATGTCGGCAGTGCCGCGTTCGTTTCGATTGTAGACGGACTGCTGAGCGGTGATCACGGCCTCTTGTGCTGCACGTTGCTCACACTCGATAGTCTCCTCATCAGTCTTGCCACTGAAGACATGATTCTTAGCTTTGAAGCTGGAACGGCGTGTGATCTCGAAAAAGGCGACTTCATCATCCACATCGTCGTCATCTTCAGAGTCGCTGGGCAAGGAGATCCCGTCGTAGATGTCTGGAAGCCCGGCCTCGCCGACTTGCTCGCCGTTTGTCATGACGGGTGCGGGGGGTAGAGCGCCGGTGAAGATGTCAAAGTCAGAGGTGATGCCAATGTTGGAGGCGTTGGCGATGTTGGAGGTGCCGTCGAACTCAGAGGCGTCGCCGACTTCCGAGGAGCTGTCGACGTTGGAGACTTTGTCAACGTCGGAGGTGTTGTCGTCGATGTCGTCGATGTCTTCGATGTCGTCAAGGTCTGGGTTATTGACAACGTTGGTGATGTCGCCGGAACCAGCGACGTCGCCGATGTCAGAACCGTCCTCGGAGGAGCTGGCAGCGTTCGAGTCGCGGTCGACGTCAGGAGCGGCGCCTCCCTCATTTGAATGTCAGCTGCCTGGAATGCGGTCGTCCGCCATGGGCAGCGACTGTGTTCGCTGAATGCGTGGTGCTGCGAGAAAAGTCAGCGCTGGACAGTTCGCGACCTCGCTGGTCGAGCGCCAAATACTTACGTTGCGAGTGCGTGTGCGAAGCGGTTGTTGTCGAGTCGGATGGAGATGCCGTCTGCTGTGCCACAGTGAAGGAAGTGGAAATGGGTTTGGGTATGGGTTTGGGTATGGTGTTAGTGAGGAATGCAGCGCTTGGTCGGCGGCGTGCTTGTTGGGCGAACGACGCCGCTGCTAGAAGGGCCAAGAATGTGAGCACAAGGCAGCAACCAGATCGTCATGGTTCGTTGAAGGGACTCAGCGTTGGTGCTGTTCCATAGTGAAGAGGGGAAGAAGTGGGTTTGGTCAACCAAGCGACTCGAGCCAGTGGAGAATTCTGGCGTGTCCAACACTCGTTTGTCTGTGCAAGGTGCCAAGCGAGGGTTTTAGGGGCGCAGATGTGACAGCATGTGGGCACGGATGTATTTGAGTCAGCACCTCTGGATGTTGCTGCGCGCTCGGCAGGGGCGTGGTCGCCCACTTTTGACTTGTTTGAGCAGGAAGATATATGTCTAATCTAGCGAATACGGATCTGGAGATGCGTGCACATGTGCGTGAACTCCAAACGAGTCGCGAGAAAAGGTCAAGCAATGGTCCCGATGCTCCCAGTTGCACTACGGAGGACACTTCTACTTGCAGTGTCTGAGTTCAATAACACCTTCTAAGACTGGATTCGACTAATGACTGTTGGTTGCGGACTCATTGGCCTCATGTCACTGCAACAAATCATCCCTCGAAACCTTCATCGTCCTCGATGGACTTCTGCCAAGCCAGTTCGACTGACAGAACGTATGACAGCCAGGCTACTGCTTATCCCACTGATTGCCCTGACCATCGACACCAGGATACGCTCTGACGAAGAGATCGTCATCGGAAGCGTTATTCTCATCATCATCTCGGTCTCGATCGTTGATCACAGCATCGAGCATGTAATATGGGCATACTCGCGGCTCTCCACCTCTGACCATGAGCACAAGGTGTCCGCCCTGATCAATGAGCTCATGCTCATCGCCTTCGTCTGCGGCGGGTACAAGGAAGTCTCGCCAGACCATCTGAACCAGAGTGTATTGCGAATAAGGAGCCAGATGGTCTGCAATAATTTCCAACAAGGCTGCCGTGTCTGGCTCAGCCTCAGCGCTCTCCATAATTGCCAGCGGCTCTATCACAGTTGGGAGAGTCCTAGCCTTGTCGGAATCTCGATAGAAAACGTCAAGCCAGTTTTTGAATTGGAGAAGACTGACAGAGGCCTCTTGAGCTGGCTCGAGAATGGGAGTAAAGCTTTCGGTCTTCTTATCACGGGCGAGGCCTCTCTGTCGTCGACTTTCAGCTCTGCATGCTGCAGTGGCAATTTGACTTGCGTCCGCAAGTGCCTTGAGCCTGTCGCGGGATCTGACAACATTGCGTCCGAGGCCATTCGCATCACGATCTCGCTCGAAGACATCTTGCAGTTCATCCTGAGAAAGGTCCACGCTGCCCAGAGGAAGATTGTGGATGGTCTGCCGATGTTTCGCGGGTCCGTGAGTGCGCCACATGAAGCTGTGCATACGCAGCAGGAATATGTCGATGAACTTGCTGTCCGCGAACAGCCATCCCATACCTTCCTCTTCATCATCGGCATCATCCCACCTATTATCCAGGTATCTAGCCACAATAACGATGGTCTCGATGCATGGAAAGAGCAGCGACCGTAGTATCGCTGCAGTTCGGCGAAGATTTCTTTCCCGTACTGTTGCTGCTGTGGAGGATCAAGCCAATGGCTACCCCCTGGCAAAAGTTTCTTGTACTTCAGCAAGCTCACCCCTTCGAGATAGCACTCATCAAGGTCGACGATCAACTGAGCTTCATGTCGAGTGATGTGACCAGCCTTTTCAGCCAACTGGAAACATCTTGCCGTTTCGTGCAGCCGGTGGCACTTTTCGAAGATATCGAGACGGGCGCTCAGGTCGAATTTGATCAGCTTGGTGGATGATGTCTCTATCGGCTCCTTATAGTGACTCGGCCAGTCCTGAAAAAGCACATTTCCGTCGGAGTCAAGGCCAACCCACACAACTCCAGGGCCGCTCCACGCCTTGCGTCTACGCGGATTTCCATCGCTGTCGGTCCAATCCATCTCAGAGACATCGATGTGTTTCTTCCTCCCGTACGTGTAGCCTCTGATACTCCAATGCGAGAAGCGCTCTTTCTGCAGAACGTCAGTGCCAACGATGAAGCTCAGCGTCTTCTGATGATTTACCTTGAGGGACTCCTGCGCTTTTCGTTCCTCCTCGATACGTTTCAATGCGTTATTCCCGCCGCTGAATGACATTTGACCGTCTCTGGAATTCTGCTCCTCGCCCAGGTTTCCTTCGCTCTTGGATCGCTGCAAGGCTCTGGCGACTGAGTGCGGGGTCTCTCGTTTGCTGAGCGCGACAAACGTGGTGTGATGAGTGTGGTAGTGATTGAGTTGATGTACTGCGCTGGGTCGGCGAGTTTGAAGAGGCAGACAAGATGGCGAAAATTGAATAAACATATGTGGAAAGCAGAGACCCACTTTGATGCACCTAGTGCGCTGGCGCAACATGTTTCATGTGACGGCCGTGCAGTTTGAAGCAAGCTACAACTCGAGGCTCCAGCGCAGTGAGTCGAATCGCCATAAAGGCCTTCAAGATCCAGTGACGAAGGATTACAGACCGCGAGGAATCGTCCAGCAAAAGCTTCCACAGTACCGCTCGACCATGCGTTCAGGGGACATCCAATGCCTCCCAGCCGAACTCGAGTCCCAGGATCCCGACCATTCGCTAGTTAAAGGCATCCTTCGTGAGTATGGGCTTGGTGAAGACGTGCTCGCGACTGCCTCTTTCGCTGCTCATGATGGCCTGACCGGGATGCGTCTCCTGACGCGCGAGCTTCGACGTTCTCGCGAGTACACGCAGACGTAACACGCAGCGCACATACGCGACAGCGAGGTTCAACAATGGCCGACTATCAGCTCGCGCCAAAGGGCAATTTCCGCACCATCGATCTGATCAAGCGCACATCCACGTCTCGCAAATCGCTCATCACACGAGGATGCAGCGCCGAAGAGGCCAGCGACACCTACCGCAACGAGGTCCGGATCATCAAGAAGCGCATCAGAACAAGTAGGTGGAATCAGCTGCTCCACGACACGACCCAGCCAAGAGCGTATGGTGCCAACCTGTTCAAGGAGCTGACGCAAAGGATGATTCGACTTCAACTTCAGATTGAGAGAATGACTCCCAACCTCTATCGGTGGCTTCTCCCGCGTGATGATGCATCTGCGACCCAGCTCAAGGTATTTGACGCCATGATACGTCACGCAATGACTGTGACCAATGCCCAGCTCAAGCAGATCATGAACATGGAGCTCTCAACAACTGCTTCGCCTCCAACAAAAGAAGGACATCACTTCTACGTGCGTACATTGACTGTCAAGACCCAGGAGCTCAAGTCCTTGCTTGGGCATTTTCGTCAAGGCGACACCCATTTCACTGAACTCAAAGAATGTGAACGAGAAATCCAGGCAAGCGAAGCATGTGGCGTGCAAATCTTGACAGTACGGAAATGGGGCTCCTGAAAATGCCCAGAGAGAACCATCGATCGTCACATCGAAAATCTCAAGAAGTGGTACAGTGGCATCTTTTGAGGATTCTTGGACATTCTTGAAGCATGGGCACCGGCAGTCGCTGCAAACACCGAAATCTGTTCTTTGCCTGTGCATTCGTCGCTCCAGCCAAGTCGGCAAATCTGCTCACAGAGGATGCAGAGCGTGTCTTGATACAATTCGGTCATTTCCCGACGACTCTGAAGGACCAGCCAGGACGGTTTCACAGCAGTCTTTTACCGCATGCTGTGCACGCCCAGCTTTTTCGACAATTGGGCACGAGTGTACTGCTCCGTTTCAGCCAGCACCAGACCATTCTTGGTCGGGAGCCAAACAATGAACTAATTGTAAATTTCGAAGTCGTACAAGTCAATGCCAATGACTCTCCTGACGAGACCGGAACGGTTTTGCGTTCATTTAATGACGGGCTGCGAGAGATGATGCAGCGTCAAGCTACTCCAGCACAATTTAGCGTATCGACGCTGATGTTGGTGATTGGCAAGGACATCACTCGGACCGACTATCTGGCTCAAACGTCTTTCATTGCTGGGAAAAGCCGCGCAGGTGTCCCGACCAAAGAGATTCTCGGCAGAATTGCAACCTCTGAAGCACAGTCACAAGGACGCGGATCAGCTTTTATTGCCCTTCAGGCGGACAATCCCCTCAGGTTGTTTAATGATCTTTGGCCATGGCTGTGGCACATCAACATCCTGCAGGCGATAATATTCATGTGAGCATATTTGCAGATCTTGAGGCCAATGAATTTCGAAGTCAACAGCCGGCCTGTCAACAGCATCACCTTCGCCAATTCTATGCACAGCAAAGGCATCAGTCTGTTGAATTTCGTTCCCGACGTTGGAAATGTGGCCAACAATCTCTACAATCATAGTACCAGTGATCGGCAAACACGAGAGCACCCTAGTCACACATGGACCACAAGATGCTAGACTCCAATAACGACTCACATGACTCCAGCACCAACAGAGGCAATCAAGCCAATCGATTTACTGATGCCGACAACTGGCTTGAGGAGAATGAGACAGAGACACTCGAATGTGTTTCAAATAATCCTCCCTTCAGCTCAAATGCATTACTTGATTGCGCCGTTCTTTCTCACAATTGGCGATGTCCTACAAAAAGCAGACACTTGCGCCAGTAACTTCACGTTCAAACACTTGCTGTCGACTTACAAATCACACCGCATCGCTTAGTCGATATCCATTCGTGTACATCGAAGCAGCCAAGCATCACTATGGCTCAGCCCATTCGACGTCACGGGTGCAACATGAACGACCGACGCTCTCAACTGTTCCGATAGCGATTAGGACTCAGATCTGGAAGCTTACGGTCCCACGACTGAGCGGTGAAATTGTGCAACGACGGCGGATCTCTCGGCTGTCAGTATACGACATCGTGCCTGACTCTGCTGAGGGGTTTCACTGCATGCCACATGATGTGGAAACGATCGCCACTGGGAGCAGCCCTACTGCGCAAGAGCGTGTCACGTTCTGCCTGTCTCCGCTGGCAGGATTCACTGCAAGGCAACTGAGACGGGAATGAGAGCCAGCGAGAAGCATCCGTGTGGTTTGAGAGGGCGCCAGAAAGCCTTTGTCTCTGCCTTAGAGCATCCACCGGATGGCTCTCCGAGCAGCGATGCCGGCTTGTCGGAGGGAATCCGTTACCTGAGAGTGTGTCAAAATGTGCTATGTCTCTGCTGCAAGGATCCATGGGTGCCACTCTACGTGACAACGCTGGCCAGCGAGAGCAACCATGTCACCTGAATGCCCGTCAGTCCTCCACACCGTGTCAAGGCTATCAATCAACAATTGAACGACTGGCGCGCCGAGTACAAAGCTCTTTGAAAGATTGTGCGAGAGTCCAATAAGAGCATGGACAAGAATGTCGCGGCGTATGAGCAGGATGTGAGAGCGTACGATCGACAGGTGAAGGAAGCAATCACAACACACTACAAGGAGCTTCCCGAGTACGCGCAAAAGCAATCTGCAAATCTGGTCGCAAACGAAGAGTATCCCATCTTGGACACGCGTGACTGCCATGTGCCCACGCCTCCTTCATCTGACGTCTCCGATGTCGAGTTCTCTTCCGTGGCTGAGATCACCGATGATACCGACGACGAGAGCTGCGATAGCTCTGAGTCGAGTATCAGCTCTGATGAAGAAGAGGAGGTCGTGTTTGTCGATGGCGCATCCCAGTTTCCCGATGGATTCAAAGTGTTCGCTGGGCATCCTACCTACGAGCAGGTGGTCGAAGAGCTCGAACTCGTCAAGGACGGCAAGACCCCAATCTTGGCAATTCCCGACAACGTGCCTCTTGTCCAGATGCACAATCCAAAGCGTTTCTCTTATGCGTACAAGGACAGCCGCAAGGCGTTCATGACGCCTTGTCAGCTGAAGGGGCCTGATGACACTTTCATGCCGAAGCTCGATCTGGCCAAGCAGGCGAGTCGCACTTGGGACGGCGCCAACCTCCAGTTGTCATTGAACAGCAAAACGCTCTCACCGTCACTGCGCCTCACTATCAGCTGTTATCGCAACAAGGAGGATCCGGCCGCAACTGCATTCGTCGACTTCTATTTTGCAGAGATCCATCGTCGAAATCCTAGCGCTGTGGATGGCAAATACAACAATGTCCGTGGCGTGATCGATGTCACCTACGCCTTCTCCGACGATGGAAAATCTTGCGACATCGCGTGGACATCGTATGCCGGTGTGCCTACAAATCTGCCTTTTGTTTCGACCCGCAACAACTTCAAGGTGCGACCTTCAGAGACTAAGCTGATCGACGAACTTCTGGGCCTGGCGAACCCTGACGACAGCGGTGCACTCATTCAGCTGCGTGTACCACTATCGGATGAGGAGCAGACGGCACGCAACACAGGCGCCATAGACGATTTCAAGCTTGCCTCATTTTTGCTATCACTTCTTGGTGCGCGCAATGTCGGCAAGACCCAGCTTCGGCCTAACATCCACGCGGAAGAACAGCCATCGGCGAAGCCATCAGATGCTATGTCTTCCGATCTACTTGACCCGTGTAAGAGACCTTCTGGCCATCCTCGTGTTCAGGCCAGCAATAAGATTCCTCCAGGCTCCTGATCAAGCAGAGGCATCCGTTCTAACCACTGCGAGCAACCTCGGTGTGGGTTGATGAGCGTCAGGCAGAGTACCTTGGCTATGGATCACACATTCAGCAACTCGAAACAGATAACATACTGAAAGCGTTTCATCGAAACACCTACCATAGCGAGATCATCGCCAACCAGGACCAAGTCTTTGTTGCGGTGAAGTGGTCGATTCGGCCCTAACTCGGGTTCGCGGACGAAGTCTTCCGCGTCGACGAGGGCACAGATATGTCCCTCACCATCTTTTCCAAGACCTCGGGGTTCCCTTTCAAGGCCGAGTGCCTTGTAATTCCCAACGCCTACGGTCTGGGCCAATGCAATGTGCTTCTGCTAGTGCAAAACCGGGACAGAGCGTATTTCAAAGCTCTGCCAGTTGTGTGGTCCGTATTTTCCCCCTTAGCACATGCCGGCCATCCAGTGTTGTACCAGCTGGAGCCTGTACGAGCGATTGACTATCAAAGCACTCTCATCCCCGCAGCGTAATCTCTTCCTGCGGATCGCAAATTGCGGATCTGCTACATAAAGCCTCAGCGCGCAGTCGATGCGATCGAATCGCTGCCAATTGCAGAACGCCACGCTGCTATTGCTGCACACCACCAGAGGCAGCAGGACTCGTGGCTGAGAAAAGAAGATGATTTTGCGCACACTCGTGTACGATGAGTATATCGGCCTGCATCCTCGATTGGTCTAACATTGAGGTGTGCATCAAAACAGAGACAAGGCCAAGTTGATGGGATCATCGGCTGAAATGGTCTACTCGTGGGCCGATGGGATCACCGAGCACTTTCTCAATCCAAAATTTACCAGCTATGGCGAGTGCTGGTTGCATCCCTCTGATATCTGAGCACTGCGTCGCTGCTTGCATTTATAGATGGCTGAATGCTAGCTTGATTTGAATCGTAGATGAAGACATTCAGCCGAGCAGGGTGAATAGTACCTGACAGTCGCTGTTTGGAGGAAGGCTCGAAGACTTGATGTTCGGTAATGGCACCTACCATGCACAGGAATAAGCTCTCAAGAGATGCAGTTAAAAGGCAAGAAGTCAAATTGCTTGGAATACAACAAGGCGTTACATTTCCTTGCTGAACCACTAGTTCCCCGACAAATCATTTTCCCGATCTGCCATTCTCCTTAGCAGTGTCGTTCATTATGCGCTGGTACTTGCTGGTCTTCTCAACCGCTTCTCTGTCGCTGGACCTTCTGCGTTTCTTGCTCTCCACGTTTGTGGTCTCCTTCGGCAGCTCAATCTCTACCAGCCATGGTAAGTGCTGATCGCCCTCCTCCGACCCCTCAATCGCAGCGTTCACGAACAAAGTTTGTTCGCCTTTTCTGATCTCCATCGATGTATCACAGCTGCCTTGCGCTTCGTACTCTGACCTCTTGCATGCCTTTCGCGCGATATCATCTTCAGAGTCAAATTTGCCCTTGCGAAGTGTTGCCAGGCTCTCGATAAGCGTTGAATCATCTTGATCAATGTCTGTAAAATGTGAAGGCTCCTCCGATAACTCGCTCCGCCATGTCACTTTCTTCGCACCCCAGGCTTCGTGTATGTGTCCGAAACAGTGCACTCTGGGCTTTGCCCGCGCTATGGCTGCGAATAAGCTCGCACTTCCAGCTCGTGTGCGAGCATCGGTATAGTCTAGAACGCCTTTCGCAGGTCCATGTGTGATAGCAATATCGACTGCCTCTGGGATGTCCCACTTGTGTTCTTGTGCCGGGTCGCGTGGGTTGTATGTGAAGCCCCAACCAGTGCTCACCGATGCGGTATATGGGCTCGCATACACTGTCAGTCTGGCGCCGTTCTTGAGTGTGAAAGAATGAGTACCTTCGGTCAGGTAGACGATGCCAGCTTCCTGGACGTCTGCTGCCTCAAAAAGGCGACGAGCGTCACCCGGCTTGCCGTAGGTCTTGGTCATCAAAGCAGAGTCGATCGAGGGATCAGCCTCAGTAAGAACACGCTCGAATGCTCGATCGTCCAGGGTGAAGTCGTGGTTGCCTGCGATCACAAGCTTGAGTGACGCGTCTATGCCTTTGAGTAACTCTATGGCCGCCGCGAATTCGTCCAGCTTCGATTCTTCTGTGAGGTCGCCGCAGTGGACAGCTACATCTGCGCTAGTGGTGACAGTCCGCTTGAGCGCATCTCCATGCGTGTCAGAAAGGATCAGGATGCGAGTGTTGACAAGAGATGCCATGGTTGTCTGTGGGTGTCGAGAGAGTGTGTGTCGAAAGTGTTGTAAGTGAAGCAATCTCAGATCTTGTGATGTGCGCGAGTAGATGTGAGTGATGGAAACGGGCCTGTAGAGGACGAGCAGTGGTATATGTAGTCCATGCCCTTCACAGAAATTTCCATTAACTTTAAGCGGAATAAGGAGTGTCCCGGTGAATAAAGTTCAGATGTGTCCTCGAGAACGGTTTATGACTGCTGAGGCCACGCAGCCCCCTTTTCGGACTGCGCATGGGCATACCTGGAATTGGGGATCCACGGTAGACTTCGTGTGAGTAATCTCATCCCTAGAGGTTGGAGGTAGACCGAGAGCAAAGCAGAGTGGAAGTGAAGAGTGACGTAGGAACTGATTTCCGACGTGCCGTGGTTCACATTTGTCCTCACGAAGTCCGCCGTACAGCTGTGCGAACAGATGTCCTTCGAAGCATCAATGCGACCTTCCATCTTCCTCCGAATATCGAGGCACTGTCATGGCTTCATGTCCTGATCCTCGAGCAGTTCTGAGGAAGATGACAGCTTACTCGCCTGCATGTGATTGGATCACTCCTGCAGTGAGCCTTCATATCGTAGTCGCCATTGCTGCGTATTTCATATTCCAAGCTTCGAACCTTCTCTGATATGGAGGTCGCCAGGTAACCTTTCCCTCCTGCTGGACTGTGTCGACTCTCGCTCGCTTCTCTCCCGCTCTTCTCCGCTTTCTCTGCATCAGCAGCAAAGCATTTTTCGGCGAGTTTCAGCCCAAGCCCAGTCTCGCGCAAGCTCAGCTAATATGTCTACAGATAGTATTGATACAAAGCAATAGCACCAACACGTATGTCTCCAGAGGTTCCGAAAAATCAACCCCCGGTCCACCTGTTTCCAGCGCTGACAGTTTCCAAGCAAGCAGCCTACTTTGACCCAGACCTCCAGCCGAGCCAGCTACCCAGTTCCTCAAGGTATACTCGAGATTATGGACGTTCTCAATTGATCGCTAAACAGTGGGCCTGTCACAGTCATTTGTCCCAAAATCCGTCCTCACCTCTTACCTCCGAAACACCATGCCAGAGTCCATCGCCATCACCGCACCACTCCGCGAAGCGCTCGCCGTGTGCTTCGTGGCGACCACCCGCCTTGTCCGTCCGGAGCTCCGCCGCCAAATGGTCCTCGTTGGCGGTGCAGCGAGCATTGCCCACTCGTCCGTATAGTCCACTGGCGATGTGGATGTTGCCGCGCCTTCTGAAGCCTTAATCGATATTTGGAAGGGAGTAAACGACGGCGCTCTACAATTCTCCTTCGAATCCGACGGCCAGATCGCGTTCGAAGCCCCACAAGGCTTCCGATTGAGGGTCGATATTCTCGAAATCGGAGCGGGGCCTGTCGAACGGATCCATGTTGCAGAGCCACTGTACGACAGCTCTGTAGCGTCCGTATCGGATTTATTGCTGCTTAGAGCCGTGACGGTGGTCGATCGTGGGGGTGATGGCGATGTTCTCGACTTTGAATGGCTGTTATCGGAGGTGGTGAAGACTGGCCAGCTGCCACTACTTGACGAAGAGGAATTGGGTTGGCTGGTGAAGGCTGTTGAGTCTCGTCTGGGCACGGTGGGTCGCTTGGTTGTTGCTGCTATGTTGAGTGATGAGGATGCTGCTGCTGCTGTGCAGCTTAGCTGCATAAATTGATTTGACTCTTCGTCTTCCGTGTGCCGTTGCCCTTGTCTCTGCTCACATGCATCCAGGAAAGCTACTCTGAGTATTAAAGGCAAGTCCAAAGGAGCCATCCTCTTGCTTGAGAGTGTGCCAAATTGTCGCCTCTTCCAGAGAAATACTCATCCTGGATGCCGCCAAGGGTGGGAATGCGGACCATTGCAACGAGGCCTTTCGCCGGAGAAGGGGTCAAAACGTCCTTGTCTCTGCCTAATGGAATTACCAGTTGCCATCCAGAGCGAGGATCCCCGGCAACAAGAGCAGCCTTCTCACCTGAGAGTATGTTGATTAGTGACTGTCTCTGTTAAGAAAGATGCGCTGAATGCCACTCTGCGTGGAAATGGTGCCCTGCTGTTCCATGCGGTGTCACTGTTTCGAAACCCCGACAGATACCTTCTTGGACTTCATTAGACCAACGCAAGATAGCCCAGCAGAGCCTACGCCGATATTGGCGGCCGCACTGGGGGAGATTACGGACAAATTGAAGCTGGTGGCACTGTGGAGGCCGCAGTCCAAGGATGGTCCAACAGATAGGCTTCTCAACAGTCTCGCAACGTCGACACGTTACCGCCGATGCTACATCGAGACCGAAGATGGGCTACTTCCCTACGCACCAGACTTCGCTTTTGATGGCAACAAGACCAACGTCTTTGTCCAGTTTGCAAAACTGCTGTACGCAACCTGTCGTTCGCCTGCACCCCGCACATCAGAACACGACATCGCCACTGCGTGGCTCTCAAAGCTGGACCAGACCTGCGACCAGGATGCCGAGAAGGCAGCCGTCGAGTCAGCTTGGGAAGATCTGTGGACCTGAAGAACATGGAATGCTGAGCAGCTGCAGGCACTGCAACTCATTCGAAAGGCACCCGGCGGACTGGTGTGTATCCTCGGCATCGCAGGAACCGGCAAAACGTTGCTGCAGCAAGGACTTGCTAGATCCTTCGACCAACTCCGTCTCCACGTCCTATGTCTGACATCCACCAACGCAAATGCCGACGATTTTGCCCTTACGCTCTCGGCAGCGGCGCCCAATATCGAACACGGTCGTCTCTACCCAGTACGAGCTGATCGCCCTGCGAAAGGCATGGCCACCGGTGGTGAGAAAAGGGTCCGCAGCCGCCGAAGGACAGGCTTCTTGAGTACGATATTGCACTGGCGAAGTATCAGGCAGCGAACAACCATCATGCCAGTGCCCGTGCCCTCGGATTCCAGGCGAAAGTAATCAAGCAAGCACTCTCTGGAACCAACATTGGCAAGCTCATCATGCCATACCCGGTCAAGTCCAAGACTGAAGATGGCCAAGGCCAGGATGGTTCGAGGAAAGCCAAGCCAGAGCCAAAGCCTGTCGACATGTGGGGCGAGTTGCGGCGCTACCTACGCAACGACGAGAACGGCGACTTTGATTGGGATAACGCGGAACACCGACGAATGTGCCGACCTGCGTACAAGGCGTGCTGTTCTCGGCTTTGCGCAGACTCGTGTCGTTGGAAGCACCACGGCCAACAGTCGCGCCGCTTCGTTTCGCAAGGTGTGGACAGATGGATCCGAAGTATGTCGTGGTGTCATTATTATACTGACGAAGCTGCGAAGGACCTCGAAATCACTCTCTACATCGCAATGCTTGAGCAGAAGTGGGCGGTCAAAGTTGTCGACATGATCCTCCTCCTGGGCGATGACAAGCAGCACAATTCCCAGCCGGTGGGCTTTGTTGACTCTCGGTGCCAATTTACAAGCCAAAAATGCAAATCTTTCCGATTTTTTGGAGGCTTTCTTTGGCATCCTGCTGTGCCCCGATCCAGACGGTGCCGCCGAGATCCGTTTGAGACGCGACTGCAATTCGCATCAGAGCAGTTCGAACCAAAATCTGGGTTTCTCCGAGCAAAGTCGGCGTGCCCTGCTTCCTAGCCTGATGAAGCCGCATGACCTTGCCACAGAGTGCTATCCGAGATACGAATAGATCAGCGTTCTCCCGATGTAGGTATACTCTCCGGCAGTGGTGAAACATGAATGCCAATGTTGCAAGCAAGAGCGCCTGTCGAAGGGCAGATGTAATTTGGAGATGGAGAGAGATCGCCTCGAACTTGTCTTGCGACTGCTCGTTCGGCATTTCTCACCCGGCCGCCTATGGATCCGCGTTCGCTAGATCAGATTTATATCTCTCCTGTTCGAAGTATTAGCACAAAACCTCAGCACGTCTTCACGTCTCCATCCGTCGCCACTTACCTTCGCCCTCTGCTGACTTTCCTTAAAATCCACATGCGGAGCCGGATATCCCAACTTCTCAAACTCTTCCTTACTCAACCGATTATAAGGATCAAAGATGTCCTTTCCTTTCAAATCTTTCAACTCAGGCACCCACTTTCTGATATAATCTCCCTCCTTATCACACTTCTCCGCCTGCACAACCGGATTGAAAATCGTATAACTCGGCTCCCATCCTTGTGTGTTGTTCGACAAATCCCAATCAATCAACGTCTCAGCAAAATACCTCTCACCACGACGATAATCAATCAGCATATTCGCGCGAAGGTACGAACTCGTATTCATGCGCAAGCGATTATGCATATACTTTTCATGTTTCAGCTGACGCATCCCAGCATCAACAAATGGCATTCCTGTAGTGCCTTCTTCCCATTTCTTATACCCTTCCTCATCATCTTCCCATTGCACGAAATCGAATTTGAGATTTTGAGGTAAATTCATGTTTCCGTGCGGTGTGATGACTGTAATGTGGCGATAGAACTCTCGGAAGACAAGTTCGCGGACCCAGGAGTCGATGCCGCGATCGCCTTCGTCGAAGTGTGCGCCATCGTTGGCCTTTTTTGCGTAGTCTAGAATTTCGCGAATGCTGATTACGCCTGCGGCGATGTACGGGGAGAGGCGAGAGGAGGGGTCGAGAGCTGGTTCGGAGCGGTGGGCGGCGTAGGTTTTTACCTTTTTGTCGAGAAAGTGCTTTAGTCGCTCGATTCCGGATTGGTGGCCGGCTGGCCAGAGTTTTCGTACTCGTTTCTTCTCTTCGTCGTTCTCGAATTGTTTGTTCGACTGCGGAGTGGGGATCTTGTTATCGAACAGCTTGGAAAGGTCTTTCTTCGCAGAAGTATCGTTGCCTTCGACTTCGCCAGCTAGATCGAGAAGGCTTGGGTCGCTCTTTGTTTCGCTCAGCCACGCTTTATGGTAGGGTGTAAACACTTTCATCGGCCCGCCCCCACTTCCAGTCAGCTCGCCCGGGACTACGATAGTCTGATCATGGAATAGCTCAAAGCCAATGTTCTCCTCTTTCAACTTCTCGGCCAGATCTATATCGCGGCGAAGCTCATCCACTTCGTACTCAAAATTGGCATATACATGCGATATATCGTTCTCTTTCACAAATCCGAGGACAGTATCCGTCTTCTGGCTTCGCTCTTCTGCAGTCAATATCGCGAGAGGTACATTCTTCTCAGCGAGCTCTTTCTGCAGCAATGACAAGGACTCAAGAATAAAGTCTGTCCTAGCAGGAGACGTGCCATGCCATTCCAAGTCTTTTGGGCTGTGCAGATATGCCGTGATAAGACTGCTGCCGTCCTTCGCTTTCTCGGAAGCCGCGTACAACGCCTTGTTGTCTTGCATACGCAGATCCTTGCTCCTGAACCAATGCAGTACACTCTTGGGCTTCGAATCGGACGAGGTGTCCTCGAGCATGGAGGTGAGCTTTTCGAATGGAGGATGAGCATCAACCTTTTTCGCGACTTTCGTAGAAGGGTGTCTGAGGCCGTCCATATTATCGCTCGACTCGGAGCGCGCATGCTTCTTGGGCGCCATTTTGGAGTACTGTAGTGAGTAGCAACAGTGCAGTAGTCGAAACGAACAGATGCGAGGTCCTTTGAGGGATGTCGTTGCTGCCACAAGAGGTCGCTGGTATAGGAGAGGAGGCATGAGAGAGGGACAGAAGATACTTGACCCGCCAGACATTGGCAATCCATTCGACTAAGACCGATGTCATCGCGCCTGAGAGCTGCAGAGAGCGAGCTTTCACAGCTGAGGAGTGGATTCGACGATCGTAGATGATGCAGATGGTTCCTGCACACGCGATCGCGCTAAGATCTGGTCGATGTTTGGAAGTGAAGACGTCACAACTGGCCAAAGCTTCGTGGGCTTGGCAAAGATGTGGACATCACCGTCGAAGTTGTTCCTGACTCCATCAACACCTTTTGCTTCGAGACTGTACTATGGCGGATATGACCCTGGGGCTGGGGTCAGAGAGATGCTCATGCTTATGGTCAACGAGCAATCGGCCATGCTTCCAGATTCAACTAACAATCGCAAGCTTTTCTGGAACGTGAAATGCCTGGGCTGCTCGATACCTTGTTTGCAGCCAATGGGCGAATTGTTCCCAGCCTGAGACCTCCGCAGAGGTGAACCAAATTACAGAGGAGCATTAGAAGGGTCGAAAGCACCCCGGTAATTCGAGAAGTCACGATTACGAAAGCTCTTCAAGAGATGGTCTGCGAACCGGACTCTGCTATCACATTCCCTGTCGCACAGGAACATTTGTATACTGACGAAAAGCTTCTCGCATCCGTCTAAGCATTCTTTTCGGGGCTCCTCGTTCAAAGTCGTTGCCAGAGGTGACAAATTTGCAGTACGGATGGTAAGTTCAGGCAGAGTCAGGCAGAACTGCTTGCGTGCTCTGCCGTGCTCTGGAGCCACTACTCTCTTGGAAGTCATTCATTCGAGGGACCGCAAAAAGAGGGATGGGAGGATTCCGCGCTCCAGCCTGGCTTGTTGTGTACGACGTCCGTCGGTCTGGACTAATTCCGTGAACATATCTCATTGATGGCGTCAAGCAGCTCTCAGAAGGCCGGATGAGCCAGATCACCAATATGTGGTAGTCTCCTTGGCACTACCGAGCACTTACTGCAAAATAGCTGAAGAGCTGCAACGTGTCACCCATGAATTCGTGCTCATGCGGTGTCTTCACAAAAAATCCAGTTCATCTCTCATTTCCCATCTTTCCACCAGGACACACAAACTTCAGCCACAATCACGGCAGTACAATGGCACCTTCTCAGCAAATCTGTCTATTGAGCCTACCAACAGAGATTCGATGCTTAATCTATGCAGAAATCCTCAGGCTCGACATGAACTGCAATCTCTTCCAATACTGGTGCGAGGCTCCCTATTGGAGACACGGAGGGCACTTTCAACGCATCGTGCGAAGGCCATACGTCAAGTTTTCGATCCCCTGGACGAATATGCGACTGGCCTGCAAGACCATATATTACGAACTCACGGATTTCATGCGCACTGGATCCGCGCTCAACAATCTCGAGACCAACACGTGGAAGCTAGACATGCCTCTTCTTCGATTTCCTACAATGTTCAGCTGGACTCGTGACTATCACTTTGCTGAGATGACATGGCAGCGTCTGCCATGCACTCCTCACAACGTGCATTCGCTCCATCTCACAACTCGTATCCCAAAAGAGCGCCAGACCGGTCGACCCAGCTTATGGTGTGAGAAGTACACTGCACACCGATTGCAGTTCGAGCTTTATCAGACCATCAACCATGTACTCCACTGTGGTCCTCTGATGCGTGTCGGCTCGCGACTTGCTGAGCCAATTCATGTCGAGACAGTGAGAATCGAAGTCGGATTCGAAGCGGATGATTTCCCTTTGGAAGCCAACGACACGGATTACTGGTCTGAGGAAGATCGTGAAGAAAGTGTGGATGATCTGTACGATCAGATTGCTCAATGGTGCTCGTTGGGGGTGGGATACGGGCTTATTGACAAATTCGAGATCGTCTCTCCATTTGGAACATCAACTTTGCCGGTTTCGAAGTATCAGTTCGCGAAGCCTGTACATTGGTCTGCACCGCAGGGTCGGGATCCACGCTGGAGTTGGGGTATGTCGGTTGTCACTGACCGGAAAGCACGAGACTTGTGAGGGGTGGACGGCAACATATCGACTATCAGGATGCTCGTGCTTACAATGAGCATGACATGAGTCTTACCTTGGAGGACAGATCAAACCTTGTAACGAAATTTGCCATTGCAGCTTGAATAGGAATGGAGAAGTGGGTGAACGGTACTAGACCGGCATGAACCGTCTGCTACATATTCTGCTTGCTGTGGACGCAACAACGTACAGCTTTAAGATCGATGTGTATCACACACGAAACGCGCATTCGGCCACAGGATGAAAGTTTCAAAACCTGTCCACTAGCAGGCGCCGGCATCCGACTGTGTCAACATCTCCATGTTATTGCCTTCGTCGTCTTTACCTCCATTCTGCGCCTTCCTCATCGCATCAGCAACATACCACCTGGTGCAGATGACCAGCACGATAGCCATCAAGAAAGCGTCGAAAACGTAAATAGGCCATTCGTTCACGAGAAGGTATCCGTCAGCTATGATTTGTCAGTACCCTAAACCCTAAGAAAATCTTTGACACAACTTACGACCCATTGCATACTCGATGACCCTGAACAGGTTTCTTAGTGTGATGAGTACGCTGACCACGTACAGCATTTGCAGGTAGATCAACCAATTGAACGATGTCAGCTCCCCCTCCCTGGATCCTCTCATTCGTTTCTGCCAAATTGCAGCAACAACCATAAAGAACCCAAAGATCACCATCTGCAAGCATAGACCTGCAAGAATGACGCCTTTTCCAAGATCATGAGACGATTGGCTATCACCTCCAGCAAGGATACCTCCTCCGGCGCCCTGAACTACGAAGCAAAGTATGTCTCCGCCGACGAAGATCTTCGTGACCCAGTTGATGCGAATGATCGAATGGTGGGTGGCGTTCGTTGCTCGCATGATGCGGGCCAGGAACATGTAGACCGAGGCAGCGAACAGAATTGGAGCCAGCAGGATGAAAAGCGTTTGGATGATGTACAGTATCAGGCTATCCGGGTTGGACTTTCCGAGGCCACGGCAGAGGTAGCCGATGGCCTCCACTGGGAGATGTCAGCATCATGGCATTGTGATACGAAATGGTCGATCGAAGTGGGAGACTGTGGTTAAAGTTGGTAACATGGTTTTAGAGTTATACTTACGGAGAGCTCCTAGGCCAAAGGGGATGCAGAACCACGTGCGAGTCCTGATGGTTTGATAGGTATGAAGCAAACCCAAGATCGCGAAAATGGCGACGAAGATTCCCGCTGCAGCTACAGAGGGTACATAATCGTAGAGGGGATCTTCTTCGGCCATTGTGATGCAGTGAGGTATTGAGAAAGGTAATTCGGAATCCGTGTATCGTTCCAAAGGACGACGCGAGAGATGCAGAAGACAGCGCTAGGACGGAGAAGCAGTAGAAGATTTTGATGTTGTACATCTTGAAATTGAAGATACTTGTGCTGTATGAAATACCAATGGGTGCCGGCTGTGCGGACAATCCATAAGGCTATGCAAGTTATGAACGAGTACGCTGCCCTGCCAGGGCGCAATGAAACCCGTCGCGTTCCTTAGCTCACCCCTGCACAGCTAGAATATTGCCAAGACATTATACGGCAAAGAACGAGAACGGGAACGGGATGCTGATACTACAAGAGTGAGTGCGCTAGCTAGATTCTCTGAACGTGGGCGAAGTCATACTGTCTCATGCATCTAGTCACACATACGAAATATACGAACGGCGCCATCAATCCGAACAAAGAGCATCGACTTTGATAGACTTACACGGTCTCGCTGGCCTGCGCATTTGCTTGGAATTCCTGCGAACACAACCCGACACGCGATCGACTCCAATCCGCCACATACGCCCACTTATCATTCTCGATAAGTATCAGCTTTGATACCTGGTCCACCAGTCCGCGTGCGGAAAACTCAGCCCACCACATACCACGCATCCGATCCAGCAGCACACCCCATTGCATGAAAATCACAAGTGCGAGATCATCTCCTTCTCTCAAGATCGAAAAGAATTTGGGTCGAATCCTGATAACCCACGGGATAATGAACCTGATTCCTTGCACGGAAGTCTCAAGCATATCCATCGCATGCGCGAGAACAGCGCGCGTTTCTCCATCCTTCTCCGTATTCGCGTGCCGCAAGTCCTCCAAGAAGGGAAGCTGGAATGACTTTGAAGCGATTGGACAATCTGCATCAAGCATGCTGGCCATGGGACCTTCTATGATCCAATCCCGACTCACAGCGAGAACAGATGTGAGCCCGTGGAGAAAGCTGCTTAGTTCCAGCATTGCGTCCGTCGTGGTTCGGAAACTCTGGTGATGATCGTCCCCGAGAAAAGGCGACACAATGGTGCAGATCAAAAGGATTGTGGACGAGATGAAGATGGCGTCGCATGTTGCCGGAGACAGTGTATCGAGCGCTCTTCTTAGACCACCGACAGCCCTGTGTTGATAGTCCCGCGCGACGTCGGTATACTCATGGACTATTTCGGAACGCTCGGGTGAGCTGGCGATTTGTGCTGCTGTGAGAGCAAAGACCGCTTCCAGGAGATATTCGTGTTGTAATGCGATTTCAATGATGTGATCTTTCACGCGGTTGCTGATTTCGCGAGAAAAGCTGTCGCACGTGCTTCGAGACCAATGGTGCATGAGCCGCAGTTCGCGGCGTCTTATGATTGCCGCTGGAGATCCCACCATAGTGGGGATTGAGCGATTGCTGTTGACAGTTGCTGCTATGCAAGGGATCATGGTAATACTGCTCTCCATATTGGCTAATGCGGAGGGCATAGTCATCTGCATAGAATGCTCCTCCAGGCGCTTAAGCATCGCAAGCCGCTTCCCATATGAGCATGGTAGCCCGCGGCCGATACATCTTGAACATCGAGGGACCGCCTCATCGCATTTCACCCGCCCTTGTCTGCATTGATCGCATCCATAGCGTGACTTTTTGTGCGACCGCCTGACTGGCATTGTATGTCTGGAATGGGAAAGAAAAAGTAAACGGCCGGGATAGATGAGCGACTGCGTTTACGTGAGAAATATACGGAAGGTGAGATTGGGCACGAAGAACACGCAAGTAAGAGAGAGTTGAAAAGGGACCAGTGAGAACAAGAGTTGCGCCACTCCGACCATGCGATCTAAGCCTCGAACTACTCAACTGCCAAGTATAGAGACCAGGGTTCTGGCTGAACCCGGAAACTGGAAGTAAGCACACGTGTGATAGACTAATCTCCAGACTGCACAGCCAGTCGAGGATTGAAAGCCAATGGAACGTCTGCTGGGCTCATCTCTTGCAGCTTGGCAACAATTTTTCCTGCTGCTTCTTCAGTGATTTCAGTGTCAACAGGCGACCATCCAAGTTCGACTGGTAGCCTTTGATTCCCTAACGACATTGGTAAGCGTAGAGCTCGATTGCAAGGTTGGAGGCCACGTGCAAAACATCGACGTGTAGACTTACTGAAAAAGTACTCGTAGTACGCCCTATTTGCGACAGGATCTTCCGGTGTTCCCGTGGTGTCTTTGTTCCACACCAGCAGCATCATAGCATTCTCGCCCAGGATGACAGGAACTTGACTCCATGTGATCGCGAACAAATCATTCTCTTTGCTCATCTCAAGAGCATGTCGGGCTCTTGCGTTCGCCATCGATTCGATCGTAATTTGTGTATCGTTCCCAAAATAGGACAGCAAATTGTTGAAAGTATCGTTGTCAAACGAATTCGTCCGGTTGAACACTGCATCCTTCCGCGAAAGAGAACCATCGTGTTCAATGAAATTGTGTACGTGGAGCATGTCGAGGTCGAGGAACTGGTAAGATGTTAGCTCCGCGTTAAGAGAGAGCAGAAGTTGCAGAGATATACTCACGCTGGCATTGAACATGGGGTTGACAGGTACGGCGCGTGAGAACGCTCCCTGTGTGAGTGAAGGGGCAATGTTCAAGGCGTCTTTGAAGGCTTTCGTCAAAACATCGAGAGTTATGTTGCGCCCGTCGTGCGGGACGAAGCCATGGTTCGCCAGAGTGTTCAAAGTTGGGCAAGGAGAGCGTACTGCGCTTCGTCAGCCGGGACTTGAAAGAAGGTATGTTCTTTTGTACGCATACCATCGCATTCACCGGGCGGCTGCCAGGTGAAGTGATTTGGGTGGAGAGCGGGTCTATGCGCCTCGATGTCCGGATGGTAGACTTCTCTTGGGCGCTCACGAGAGAACAAAAGATCCGGATAGCCCACGACGAGCAATGGGAAAGATGCTAAAGTCATGAGAAGGGCGTGCATGTCGGCCAGCGTTTCCAGACGAGATAGCAGTAGAGAATGGCATTATCAGAGATGGCGACTATCTTGGAAGAGATATATGAGGTGCCTGCGCCATGTAGCAGCTGGTGTTTAATCCTTCAGCGGCGATTTGGAATCCGCCTCTGTCCTGTATCGCATTCTCGATTACGCGGTTTGTTCTCCGTATCCGTTCCCGTATCCGTTCTGCCATTCGCTGAGGCTCAGTTTATTCCCTGTTCAAAACTAGCCTCAAGCGTGCATGACGTCGAACAATAGGTGATAGTGTCGTGAGCGCGGTGATCGTGCATGGATGCTGCAAAAGCACAAATATCCGATGGCACTCAGCCATGAAAATTCAGTTCATAAGTCGCAGATTGGCTAGGATGGTTCTGGATCTTCTCTGCACCGTTGTAACGACTCCCAGTTGCGAACGGTAGATCTGCCGAGGCGGCTGGAAGAAAGCCGCTTCCGGGCGAGATCGCGCACGATTGCGAACAGACTTGCATTGACTACTGCCTCTATACCTTTAAGCCTGTCTTTGAGCCATCTTTAGTGACACAGCCCCGTCAGCTGCCCACATACGGCACCGTGTCTTCACTCCAACACAGCAAGAATCCAATCTTGCATCAAGTATGGAAATCGATATCATCTTTATGGTGGGCAACCGTGTCGTTGCGCCTGAGGATGAACAAACTATAGAACTAGCTGAACCTAATGTTGGCCACGAAATGTCGGATGCATGATGGCAGGAGTTCCTGCGGGATACCAGGAAGGGAGCGAAGCCCACTAAGAACACATTCAAAGATACTTTCTACCAGGGTCTTTAATTATAATGAGCGCAAGACATCCAGCGTGCAAGGTATCTGGGCCTAGGAAGCGCCCAGCGACCTGCGCATAAGCGGCAGAATAATTGACATTCTTGAGACGATTGGAAAACTTTGGTTCATTAGGAGCGCTAGGTACAGCATCATTGTAAGCAAGGGTATTCGTCGTGCCCTTGTGTCGCCAAGTCAATGGCTCCCAGCCTTATGTTCCCCACAGCCGGAGCCGACTACATAGACGGTGGTGTCAGCGAACTTTGCACTTACGACCACGGCACGTGTGCATCACGAAGAGAGCATAATCGTTACGAATAGAAAGTGGACATTGTCACCTGACAAGGTGTCACCATGCTATAGGGCGCGCCTAACCTCTAACGCCGATGTCCTTGGGCAGATCAGTGTACCAGTTTGGATCGATCGAACAGAGCACTCCTCTGACAGTATGGTCAAGACTGGGTACCCTCGTCCCGCTCTATAGTATACACCTATGCATGTCAGGGCTTGATTCGTAATCACGAGAGGCCTGCTAACGTGGACCAAGCAGCTCAGTTCTGGAAGACCTTCAAGCTGCAATCTCATCGGAAATTCGCAACGATATACGGTGAAACAATCACGAGTAACAAGATCGTAAAAATCCTTATTTGGAATTCGAGAACTCGTTTTGGCCAGGGAATCTTCGACAATCCTGCCCGTGCACTGTGGTTTTGTCTATGTCCAAACGTTGCACAAGGCACAATTCGGACCTTATTGCCTCCGATGTGCGAATAGACATTGATTCTGAGGAACTAGCAGACTCGGCAAACAATTTCTAATTCAGAACCAGCTGATTTCAAAGCAGCCGGTTATACTTAGGCGTGTCGGAGTAGATATGTAGAGGAAATTCGGCACGGACATACAGTACCCACATCGAGGGACTGGCAGACTGCCGGCGGCCAGGTCCAACACTCTTCCCTACAAGCCTGCCTTCATGAGCCATAGCTACCATCGGAGCCGAGCGAGCAGCGATCAAAATAATTGGGCGACTATACGTCTCGAGGAAATGCAAGGCTGTTTTGCATCAATTTAGTGACCATCTCAAAGCTCGTAATCTGTCCGATGCCTATAGACTCCGACCTGCAGTCTTACTCTAATACCGAGTTTTTGGTTCCCTGGCAAACGATCTGGAAATTTTGACCCCATGATCATATAGCACCATATTGTGAATCTAACGGACCGTTGTCAGTTCTGCAAAATGCATGAACTGCACCGCCGCCGCGTTTATGAAAACTTTACGTAAGGCCTCGCTCCTCGTCGTAAGCGCAAAAGTCGGATACGGATATAGCTACTAACTTACGGTTTTATGCAAGCTCTCTTGCGGGGCAGCTCTTTCCACTTAGATGCTTGTTTGCGATGATTTTTCCAAGATGCCATCCAAAAGTCAGGAAAATGCATTCCGCTTCTCTACAAAACCTTCAACTTCAACACGATGGCTAAAGTGCTCATCATTGGCGCATCCGGCACAGTCGGCTCGCAAGTCGTGAAAGAGCTGGACGCAAATCACGAGAATGTCACTGTGCGATTGGCAACTAGCCGCGCCGGTGTTGCCGAGCAATGGAGACAAGAAGGAAAAGAAGCCGTTGTCCTGGACCTCGAAAATCCGCAAACGTTCATGGCCGCATTGAATGGGATCGAAAGGGTCTTTCTCCTCACTGGGTATACAGCAGCCATGTTGTACCAAAGCAAAAGGCTGGTTGATGCCGCTGAAGCCGCTGGGGTGAAATTCATTGTTCATCTTGGTGTCTACAGCTCGGGCCAGGACGAGATCCCGCACTACGGCTGGCACGATATGGTCGAGACCTATATCAAAGCATCTAAGCTTGCATGGACCAACCTGCATCCCAATGTCATTCTTGATTCGCTTTTGGTGACCGAACCATCAGTCATCGAGAAAGGGTCCTTCGATGTTATGTGGGGCGATGCCGCATTGGGCTGGGTTTCAGCTGCGGACATTGGCACTGTGGCGGCCACAGTGCTCCGCGAAGGTCCTGAGAAGCACAATGGTGCCGACTACTACCTCAGCCCGGAGGTCGTCACTGGTACACAAGCTGCCGGCATTGTGACAAAAGCTACCGGCATTGAGGTCAAATGTAACATTCGCGGCTCGGAGTCCTTGATCCCGTACGTCAAATCGATCCCAGATGCTGGTACTCGGCTGTATATGGAGAGTGCTGTCCAAACTATGCGTCTCGGCGAGAGTGGGCAAATGCGTTACCAGTCAATGGTCCACGATGACTTCCAGACTGTCATGGGTCGACCTGCGACAACGTTATATGACTGGGCCCGTCAGAACCTGTCTAGATAAGAAAGAAGTGAGCATCGAATTTAGACCAACGCTTTTGACGTGGTTAGCGATAGCTTGAGGGCGGAGAGCCGGAGAGGACGAACCCGCCTCAGAATTGTTGTCCACGTCAAGAAATCAATCGGTGCTGTTGTCATTGCTGGTGGCAAGTCCCAAACAAAGCTGCTCGAACAAGCAATGCAATTGACGAACAGCTGTGGTGCTTGGAATGTGTTGGCGGAAGATTTGTGCAGGTGAGGGCAGAGGCAAGCTAAGCGCCGTTGCTCAGACATGCATGTAGGCAAGCACGAGCTCTTCAACGTCACCTCATCACCATAGACTCCCAGTATGACACTCACACCTTAACACCACATTCGCCCTGTGGAGGCATATATTCTCAGCTATGCACACCAGCTAAAATACCACAGCCAAAAACCGCAGTTGTGCCAGGAGTGCGCTGATATACTGCGTCTTCACCTACTCTTGATGTGCAGATGGCGAGCTCGCATCCCGGTATTGCTAGGAGAGGTGTTTTCGATTCTTCCTGACAAAGGTTGAAGTTGCCCTTGCGCGAGCTCCGTGGAATGCTCCCAAACGACAAATGTCTTCTCAAAGCGGCCTGAAATAGGCAGTAGTTGCCTTGGTCTCCTGAATTCACCTCTTGTCTAGATTCTTCGAAGATCTAGTTTGTGCCTTTTTGTGCTTTGCAGATATCTTCTCAGGGAACGAAGCAGTCTTGCCCTCTCACAATACATGCAGTCGACTCTGTGGTTGTAGATCGGAGGCAATGTTCGTGCCAGCTTGCTTGTCCGCTGCATCCGGCAGCCCACGACTTCTACGGCCAGAACGAACATAAATCACCACCCTCATGCGACGGTTCAGTCTTCGCTTCCTTGCGCGTCGTGGCACTATGGGGCTGTGTTTCGCGGAGTGCGTAGCGGCCGTGCGGTCTCAATCGTGCTCGGCTCGGACAACATCAGTGTGCAGGATCACAAACGAAGCTGGTGCACGAGACACTCGGCCCCGACCCTGCAGATATCGTGATGCAAGACGCATGCTGATGTCCATCTGCAGAGGTTCTGTTCAGTGCTGCCAAGTCTCATCACGGCCCGCGGAAAGCCAAGCCAAGCCTGGAGCTGGTAACCGATGAATCGACTCTGTGCCTTATTATTACAGACGAGCAATACGACTAGACTTCTCACAAGCTGTCGGCCGTCTCGATTTAGCTGCTCGGGATACCCAGAAGCCTGCCATTTCGGGACAACTCTTCGCTCCGCACGATCACAGTCCTCTCGGCAGACGATTTCTCGCTACCTGAACAGGATCTTTATTGGAGCACTATATACACAAAAAAAGTATATTGTCGCATCGTACACCCAATAGGGTTGCGTTAAGAATTCTGAGGCGGGTTCGTGCTCTCCGGCTCTCCACCAGCAAGCTATAGCTAACCAGGTCAAAAGTGTTGGTCTAGTGGTATGATTCTCGCTTAGGGCTCACCCTGAGACAATCTGCGAGAGGTCCCCGGTTCAATCCCGGGATACCGCCTGTGAATAACATTCTTTTTGATCCATAACGATGAGTTGTGAACTTTTTGGGGCGTGTGAGGGCTGTTCACACCCCACTGGGAACCATCGAACTCCTAGTCCCTTATTTTTGCCCACTTGTGCCTCAGATAGACGTTCCAACACTTTCCCAATAGCCGCCCGGCCTGGTGTACGGATCACACAGTCCGTGAAGACTACTTCAAAAATGCCAAGACCGGTCCGTGCGCATGCACAACGAAGTGAACTTCAACACGATGGTTGGCGGCGATTGCATGTATACTTCAGCCGATGTTTCCGTGTATTACGAGAAGCATTGGATAAAACTTGCTCGGTAGCATTGGGATCATGCTCACATGTCCACCGTCAACAGTGCACAGGACTACTGGTCGAATTTCTTGGCATTCTGCTCAGGGCATGCTGGTCGACACAACCGCTACTCTCAACAGACATCAACCTTCTGGACTTGACTTCACGTCGTGAGACAAATACTGCAACATCTTTGAGTTTGGTTCATGCAATCCCCCAACGCTCATCATCAAAGTTCTCATGACAGCCGAAGCAAGAGTCTATACCACGCGGCGTGCAGCATACCACGAGGAACGCCGCGAGCGATGCAGCAAGCGCGAAGTCCAGTACTGCCAGTATACAGCATGTTATCGCCCTTCGACAACAGTACTCTGACGCTGAGTTTCAGCGCAGCTCAAAGTTTGCTCGCCTTTGATGAGCGCATGCAGTCAAATTTGATTGCCAATTCGACCGAGATTACGGATTCGACTCCTCGCAGAGCAGCCAGTCTACCAGTGTGACTCGTTGCCACCAATCTCTCGAGGGTCCGATGCGGCCTGTCGGAGGGGGAGATCCTGAGTCCCTGGACTGCTGCTGTGACATTGTCGCAGTATACAAACCCGACAGAGCTGGGCAACGCCTTGCATACAGTCAGAACAATGAGAGCATGGTGCCCACGCGACCTCCACAAGCCTCACGCTCGATGATGCTCCTTGCGTTCACTCAGCCCAGGCCCTCCTCATCACGTCGTGTCATCATCATGGATGCGTGCGGTGGTCCTGCTGTCCTACGAGGTGCAGCCGTACCACCGCAGAGATGCACATCGGCCCCGCGATCTGCGGTCGTGGAAGATTGGAGGAAGACGCAGCCTGTCAGAACGCGGCGGAGCTGATGTAAATAGCGTTTTGCGGGCCGCGCTAAACCCTGTTAAGCCATTTCCCAACTTCGTCCGCGGCCAAGACCTGCGACCTCACCCAGGATAGCAGTAAATATTCGCTGTTTCGGGCGAGGCTTCCAGCGTGCGCCAGCGTGATGGATTCGATCGCTTGCGTGCGGCGGTCATACGCCGAAGGTTCTGACTTTGATTTCGGAAGCAACCCTGCGATCCATGAGGGGCCACTCTCATATACACGGCTTCCGGCTGGCTGGTCGCCAAAGACGCCTTGCGTCCTTCCCACGCTCCACAGCACACTCGCTCGCTCGTATGCAGTAATCGCTAATCAATATGTCACAAACTCCCAGGTCGACGGTTGGGACCGTCAAGTCCTGGAACAGTCGCTATTCAGGATGGACTGATGATTCCTATGCCATGCAAAACAGAGGAATGGAGGAGGTAGAACGAGCAAAGCTGCGGCCACCACGAACTTCGAACGAGGACTTTCCATGGCTATCTTCAGAATTTGAGCCCATCAAAGCGGTGCAAGATGCGAGAACAGGAACTCCTCCGCAATGGTTTCGAGAAGGACAAAATGCAAACAGAAACATCTCGACGCGTTCGGGGAAATCAGTGCGATCGGGACGAACAGGAAGGAGTGGTGCTCGCGATAGTATTGTCGACTTGCATTTGATTGTGTCTGATCTCGATTACTACGCCGGTGCAGTACACGATTACCAGGCGGACGAGGAGGCCAACTTCGAGGACGATCTCAAAGGATGGGATGAAGAACAAGCGTCTGGCGACTGGCCACTCTCCGATGGCGATGAAGGCAGCACATTTGGTCAGATTCAAATCATTCGAGATGCATCACGGATGGGCAGGAACGGTACTGTCAAGCGCGGTGGTTCACAGAAGCAAGGCAAAGGCGAGAAAGATCACAATCTAGTCACTTGGGATGGGCCAGACGACCCAACGAATCCGAAGAACTGGTCAAAACGCAAGCGATGGGCGGCGACAATCACAGTGTCGCTCTTCACGTTCATCTCGCCGGTATCGAGTTCCATGGTCGCACCAGCTCTGGCTCAAGTACGACAAGACCTCAACATGAACAGCATGTTCTTGGCAGAACTCTCGCTGTCTGTGTTCATTCTCGGCTTTGCATTAGGACCACTGTTCCTCGGACCACTTTCAGAACTTTTCGGGAGACGCATCGTGTTGCTGCTCAGCAACGTCTTCTACTTCGCTTTCAACCTCGCTTGCGGCTTCGCCAACAACACTGGCGAGCTCGTCGCATTTCGATTCTTCGCTGGCCTCGGTGGATCCGCTCCTTTAGGTATCGGTGGTGGTGTTCTTGCAGATCTTTGGCTTCCCACAGAACGTGGTAGAGCTATGGCTTTGTACTCGCTAGCACCTCTTCTCGGTCCAGCAATCGGTCCTATCGCTGGTGGCTTCGTCTCAGAGTACTCCACCTGGAGATGGGTGTTCTGGTCTACCTCGATCATGGCTTTCTTTGTCGAGATCCTCGGATTCTTCTTCCTCCAGGAGACATATGCGGCTACAGTACTGGCCAAGAAGAAGCGCAGACTGATCAAGCTCACCGAAAACAAGGACCTACACACCGAATTCGACAACCCATCGCGCAGTTTTGCAAACCACCTCGGCGTTGCGCTGAAGCGGCCTTTCATTCTGCTTTTTACCCAACCCATCGTCCAAGTCCTGGCTCTCTACATCGGCTACGTATATGGAGTGCTTTACCTCGTCCTCGCATCTTTCCCAGCAGTATGGCGTACACAATACAACGAGAGTGTCAGCATCGGCGGTCTCAACTACATCTCACTGGGTCTCGGCTTCTTGATCGGAACACAAATCGCTGCAAAATTCGCAGACAGAATCTACAAGAGACTAAAGGCCAAGAACAACGACATCGGCAGATCCGAGTTCCGCGTACCATTGATGTTTCCTGGTGCGGCGATGGTGCCAATCGGACTCCTCATCTACGGCTGGAGTGCCCAATTCAGAGTCCACTGGATCGTGCCAAACATTGGAACGGCAATTTTTGCGGCTGGCAACCAACTTGTTTTCCAGAACTGCCAAACTTATCTCGTTGATGCGTACACGCGATATGCAGCATCTGCGATCGCTGCAACAGCAGTCTTGCGATCTTTGGGAGGTTTCGGCTTCCCGCTGTTTGCAAGCGCGATGTACAGCGGCCTTGGGTACGGCTGGGGAAACACCACTCTGGCATTCATCGGCATTGCAGTCGGCATTCCTTCTCCATTCATCCTGTGGTGGTTCGGAGAAACGTTAAGGAAGAAGAGTACCTTCGCTGCAGGATAAGCGGAAGTAACGAGAAAAGACAACATTCGTTCGGACTTCAGTGTACAGCGACGGCGTCCTTGGACGTCACGAAAGCTTATTTTTGTTATTGCTACAGAGGGAGTTGTGACAGGATCTCTCTATTTCGTACGAGTGTTTTGTTTTGAAGAAAGAAAGCAGGGTATAGATAACGTCCACATTTGCATGAGATACCACATGAGTATGAAACTTCTAATGTTTTCCAACATGCACGAATATTTGCCCAACAATGCGATTGCACTGCCGGAGGTTGAGTGATGTCTCGGAAGAGGTTGGAATGTCTCACTCAGACTGCGGTAAGCCACTCCGGCTTCCTTCGATTGTTGGAGCCGTGACACATGCTGTAACGTGTAAGCTGGGGAAGCGTGTAAAACTAAAAATGCTTCCTCGGGTTGCAAGGCAGCGGTTGGCCTTGCAGCGGTCTTTTTGCCTATCGTGGCTTTGCTTTCGGAGAGGGATATCGTGAGCAATGTGCTGGTCCGCAAGACGGAGACCATACAGCCGAGCCACATGCAGTAATCTATCGGAGTGAGCGAAGGCCAATGTCACGAGTGTTGTTGTAGATCGGACTGGCCTGAAACTGTCTTTTCGCAATTGTGATGACGCTGCACTGTTGCTCGTGTGGCGATATTGGTCGCACTCCTGTACGCCCTTCACAATTCTGATATCAGCGCCCGCACAACAGTAGCACTGCTTGAGAATATCTAATTCATATGTTCATGAATGGTATCTTGCACATTCTGGGTATCAAATCCACCTTAGGACTCTGCCTTATCGCCGCTCTCATCCTAGACTTTCTGTTCAACAGTCTCAGCAACCTTCTCTTCCCTATCCGGACTATGCTCAAGCTTATGCAGCTTCCTCTGCTCGAGATTTCCGTGCTCCATCGCGAGAGCAGTGTGATACTGCACTGAAGTCTTCCATGGCGCTTTGCCGATATAAGGAATGCCGTTCGGATCTTCGAACATGAATTCCACTTCTTCAAGTGTCTTACCAGCAGTCTCTGGGAACAGGATTGCAGAGTGGATAAGCATGCAGAGATTGAATACGCCGAAAACGATGTAGACTTGCCAGCGACTGAAGGAGAAATTAGCGACCGATGATATCTAGACGGAGAGCTTTTGAACTTACATGTTGACGAAGGCAGGTGGAACAAATGCTCCGAGTGCGGTGTTGAAAGCCCAATTCGAGCTTGTGGAACTGTAGAGTGTCAGTAAGAATGGTAAGAGGAACTGCGTTCCAAGATGAGACTTACAGCGCGACAGCTTTGCCTCGCAGACGTAGCGGGAACAATTCTGGAGGATACACCCACGATACAGGACCTACAATCGACGTCAGCAACCTGTGTGTGGAGCCAGAGAGCATATCCTTACCCCAAGTCGGCGCAAAAGACGCCACAAACAAATACGTCGAGGCGATCAGTGCCTTGGCTGGTGCTCCAGAGAGCTCCATCGATACAGCTTCGACACCATTCAGACCTCCCGGAACCACACGCCCGTAGTTGGCCAGCAAACCAGCATTCGTAAACATCCAGATCATCATCAAAGTCGCACCGGCGATGAGGGTAGGTCGCCGTCCCCAGCGATCAAGCCAGATCAGAGCCGGAATAGTCATCAACACGTTGATGATGTACTGGATGGAACTGGCAAGTAGATTCGCATTGCCACTATACCCTGCCATGGCGAACACATATGTAATATAGTACCTTGTTGAGAAGTCAGTATGGCGCATCAAAGCTTAGCAATTGGATAGGCTTACATCATAACGTTCATTCCTGTGAGTTGAGACCAGATCTAAATTTATGACACATGATTAGGAAGACGCACGAGAAAGTGGGCAACATCAGTGGACACCATACCTGAGTGAACACTCCAATATGTGTGCGGAAGATGTATCGTGGCGCCAAAAGCTCCCAGTAAGTGACATCGGAGTTTCGTGCTTCGAATTCGCACATTTCACGAATGTCAGATAATTCTTGTGCGACAATCGGTGCATCTGGATTGCCTTTGCCGTGAACAAGCGTCAGAACTGCTTTGCAATCGTCCCAACGATCTTTGCGAGCCTGGATCGTGTAAGTACGAATTGCACGTCGCGAGTGAAGAATACTCACCAGCCATCGCGGAGATTCCGGCAAGAAGAACATAGCTCCAAAAAGAAGCACAGCAGGCAACATCTGCAATCCCCATGGAATTCGGAACGTGCTAGTGCTGTAAGTTGTCGAAGTTTGTCCTCCCACAAAACTAGCACCATAAGAAATGTAGTAGAGAATCAAAATTCCCCAGGTAATAGCCCATTGCTGGAAAGCGACCAATCTTCCACGTTTCGAAGGCGGCGCGATTTCACTAACATAGACCGGGACCTGAGCAGATTCGATTCCTACGCAGAAGCCGTTGATGATTCTGCCCACGATGAGCATTCCGATGTTTTGCGAGGCGCATGTGATAGTTGAGCCGATGACCCAGATGATGCAGCCGATCATGATGGATTTCTTTCTGCCGAGAATGTCTGAGAGGTATCCGGAGACTAATGCGCCGACCCAAGAGCCAGCTGGCATAGCAGCGGAGATGCCACCTTGAGTCGAGGCTCGTGGTCCGGAGCAGTTGATACTGTCATTGAATGGCGGGCCTTCGGGACCTTGGTTGAAGTAGCAGAGGTAGGATGTTGTGGAAATGATGGCGCTCATTGACTGGCAATTATTAGTTTATGCCATCGCAGCGTGCAAAATAGTTCGAAACCAACCGAAATGTCAAAGCCTGGCGTATGCATCAGTACTTGCGCTCGAGTTCTCACACATCACTTCGCTTGCAAAGGCATGCGACTTACCAAAAAGTCCACCTCCAATCACCGCTACAGCCGTAATGGCATAGATATTGCCTACTTTCCACGGCATGGTGACCACAATCGACTGACTCAGTCGTTACTTCGGTAGAGACAAAATAGTTCACGCCCAAGGCGAAGAAAATCCAAAGTTTGGAAACAAACAGAGTAGCAGCAAGCAGTAAATATCAACACAGCGCATTCCTCGCATTCAGCTCGCCAGCGTGACACCCCTCTCTTCGGATGCCGTCCTAGCCTAGCAGGATTGATCTTCACTGCGCCCCTACTAACAGAGTGCGACGCCGCCACGCCGCAACATCGCATGGGAACACGACTTCATCGTGCTTGGTACGCTCCCATGTGCTGTACCTCCACATCGGGAACCTTGTGACCCTTTAGACGCACAGGCAGTATCGTGTCCTGTCGGACGACACTCTCCCGACATGCCAAAGCTCCAGCGAATCAGGCCAAAGTCTCCAAGAACAATCCCGGCTCCAGAGGTCTTGTATACACCTACCAAGTAGGATAGGATTTGCGCCCAGAAGCACAAGATACCAGGGACAGCTTTCTAGGCAAAGTGGACGCATGAGCAAAAATCCTTTGCGGGGTCGCCAACAGGATTGAGATGTTGCATTGCGAGTTCGCATTCTCAGGGTCTTTCGTGAATTCATTGGTTGAACACGGCGAGGCGAGTTCTTGTCCTCCACTCGCTGCACTCCTCCACATGTATTATGACTCCAACTGAATGCGGGAAATCTGGGGTAGCGCGGCACATGGCTCGTCAGTGCAACGAATACCAGAGCTCGTGGCGTCCTATAACGTTGCTGGGAGAGCACAAAACTTGCATAAAGTCGCTCCGCGTCGCTTCGCTAAAAGGTAGCAGACGCCCACGTTTCGGATCGCTGGCCGGTTGCGCTGCAGGTCTTGAGGCCGCCAAGTGCGTCGCAAGTACGAGCTGATCTTAATCCAATATGGCGATCGTAGAGGTAGAACGAGAGGATCTACTGGCTCCTGTCGAGGCACCAACATGTGTTGCAGCGCTTGGAGACCGGTGCCGAGAGCACGGAAATGAGCATGCGAAGATCAGGTCGTGTGCAGGGCATGTTGTTGGCCTTGTCGCATCTGTTCAATCTATTGTCTGATGTACACTGCGCTGCACTTGAATGCCACGCACATCATGCCGCCTGTCGACGCCCGTGATATCTTGCAAGATGTATTCCTCGCTCGTGGAGCCAGAATCACCAGAGAGCTTTCTCCCCAGTTGGCTGGTTGTCACATCGGTCTTCATATCTCCTCTTTCGCGGCCGCCGAAAGCGCTAGGATCGCGGTTGTACGCCAGGCCATCTCTGTTGTACAGCTCTCCGCTCGGCCCGCCTAGATTTCCCACGCTCGAATCGCTGCCGCCAAGCTGAAACATCTTCCGGAATAGAGGCCGAAGCGTGGATATGCATCCTACAATGAAGCCAACACCGTTCTCCGCGTAACCCCAAATCATGACATCGGCGACGCTGTAGAGGTAATCGTGACTGTTGTTGAGGTTGACAGTATATTTGAGTCGAATGCAGGCAGATAGAGAGGCCAGAACTCCGAGCGAGAGTAGAAACCCGACCGAAACCTTTGCATTTCTGTTGAGTTTGAGGTTCCACAGCAATGGAAGTGGTCTGCTCAGCATTAGCAAAAGATGGCCAAACCTCTGATTGTTTTCTACTCACATTAGCGCGCAGAACCAGTCTGTGACGATATTCACGGCGGTGTCAGCATAGTAGATATCCGCAAGGTCCTGGCTAGGCAAGCAGGTTCCTCCAGGGATATTCGTATTCCAGGCGTAGCTGACTGGCTTACATCTGAAGATGATGTAGAAAAACGAGATTGCGTTCATGAGCACGAAGCATGCTGACATTGCCCATAGCGCCCAGGTATATCTTGTTTTCGGACCAGCGACACGAATGAGCATGAGTGAAATGCTGAGCTTGATTGGAATAATAGCCAGGCAGAAGAAGATTTCGAAGAAGAAGAACCACTGAGTGAGCAGTTAGTCGTTGGCGCTTTGAAGCGACAAGGCAGTTCTCACCATCATCGCTCGTTCGGTCTGCGCGTCGTTGAGCTTCTCCTTGTGCACACCAACACCCAGGAAAGAGGATCCGAGGCAAAACACAGTCAAGGCAGTGTATGGAACCTGAGTGAGATTGTCAATTGAAGTCGCATTACTAGATGGACGGCATTGGGCTTGAGGAACGTACCGCTGCCGCCAACATTGTCCAGTCATCCCAACCGAAAGAGTTGTGCTTGATCCTTGTGTATATGCGCAATGGGAACACTATCGCTGATATCGTAAATAGTGTAATGATTGTCGCGGCCACATTCGGCGCGTGGTCTTCGAAGATGAAGGTCCCCATCCTGGCTGTTGGTCGCGCCAAAAGCTTTCAAGACTTCTTGTCGGCTTGAAGCTAAGTCATAAGATCCACGAAGTCCAATGCGAAAGTCGTCAGCATGAAGAGAACGGCAGATCCTCCACCAGACAATTAAGAAGTGCGAGAAAGAAACTGGGGCAGGAACAAGCGTTCGTCTGAAATTGATAGAAGATGCGAGATGGGAGCATGTTTTCACGGAACGGTTTCCACACCACAGGGCTGAACGTAGGATGTTCTCGACTTGCAATCTATGCGTGACGCGAAACGCGCACCCACTGGTGGGATTTCCACTTTCCAACGAGCATACTTGAGAGGCTCGCGTGGTTCATCTCCCCAGCCATTGGGATGGGTCGTTTGAGCGCTCACAAGCGCTTCTTCAGTGCTCTGCAAGGAAGATCCCTCGCGAAGCTGGTCAAAAGAAGGCTTGTCCACAGAGCTAAGTCATCTTTAGTGACGGAGTTTCCACAGATTGCCGGATGCAGTAGGAGAAACGTGCGAACGACGGGCGGCCAAACGGCGGTAAGTCTCTTCTGCGCGTAGTGCAGCTCGTCAAATTTCTGAGTTGTCGCAAGATTGCTCGAGATATGACATGTCAACTCCACTGTTCTATCGCTTGTGGCGAGCAGAAGGGATTGTGACCAGTAGGCGAGGTTGGTGAAAAGGAGGAAAGTGGATCGGCGTGGAAACTGACGAAAGTCCCAGCCGAGGCTTGGCGGAGCTTTGTCATCCCGAAAAATGTCCTCCTGCTTGACAACGACAACAACAACAACAACACAACAACACAGACAAGGCCAAATCGCTGGGAGTAGTCCTGTAGATAAGTTGTGAGAGAGTTTCTGACGTGACCACAGCGTTTTCCAACCCAATTTCTGGACAACACTATCAACAATGTATCATCCCAGCGACTTTGCCGTGCGTTGATCCCGGGCCCATTGCACGCGTTGCTTGCTCCGTAAAGAAGTGGTCCTTTCGGCACCTTCTGCCGACTCGGGAAGCACGCTGGTATGAGACATTCGGTCCGCTACCTCTGAAGTCTAAAAAGCGGTTAGTATCCTTGATTCAGGTTGATGTCCTCTGAAAATGCCATGAAAGGAAGGCACAGGATCGGTACAGGCACCACACGATTACCTGGCCAGCTCGCTATTCTGTTCTTAATAAATCTACGTCATCAGCCTGGCAGCCAGCGATACTACGAGTTTGGCCACACATGGCCATGTGCTTGAACTCCCTTGGCTACCTGCAGTTCTGACCAGCAATCCTGCTCGACAAAATTGAAATCTAAAGTGCCGTGATTCCATGAGAACCTTGCTACCACCTGGCTGCTCCGGCACTGGTATGCTATGCGGAACCGCATAATGCTCATGTTCAAGGGCGCGGAACATACGTTGCAAATAGAAGCGGCGCGCATATGGCTTGAAAACGTTCGCCGACAGATATGTCATGCCGAGCAAGCGATCAATGGAAGTCGTTCAGGCAAGAGTCAGCTATCGTGCAACGATATTTTATGTTCGATATGTAAGTACGCGCCGCAGACTTGAAGCCGGGGCGTACCTCAGTTGGCTCGAGCCATCTATGAAGCTGGTCTCAGATGGTTGGAGGTTCGAGATCATCCTTTTCTGCCGGCAGCAAGCCAAGTTTCATAGCCCAATGTTTCTTGCCGGTCTCTTCTACAAGCTCATCTGCCAATACGCGTCGTCTTGGATATGCTTTAGGGCCGTTCTTGATGCTCACTAGCCTGCCATGCATTTGCAGCTTCGCAGAAAAGTGATTAGCGAGACCAAGTAGCCCAGCGGTACTCAAGAGTAGGCTCAACAATAACACTTTGCTCGCGGGCTTCATATGTATGGTAAGACCAGCATTGAGGTAAGTGAGTACAGTACCAGTCGAAGTTAGCAGGTCCTCCAAGGCAGTAGCATCTTGCATCCACGTTCCAGAGGTGATTGCTTTCATGTCGTCTGTAGAGCCACGCAATCGTACCCATTTATCTTGGCTCAATAGAACAAGGAGATCACTTTTCACGCCTGGTTCTGGAGCGCCAAACCAGCCTGGTCGACATCGCCGGCGTATCACAGCAATGTTACAAATTCGCGCACAGATAAATCCGCCTAGGACGGCAATCGCCCAGGCATCTCCGCACATAACGAAAGCTGAGAGCACAGCAATTGTCGCGCCCGCGGCAGACCAATGCAATAGGGCTATCAGAGGCGCTGCAGTGTTCGCAGATGAGTCGAAACGAAGTTGTGCTCGTTCTTCAGATCCCAAGCTTGTGACTTCTAGTGTTGTTAGATGGCCAGGTTTTCCGACTCGCTGCAAATATGCAACAGTGGCTTGATTCTCTATGCGGAAAACATATCCTGTGGTCATGGCAGCACAAGCTGGGTATTCGCCTTTATTCAGCTCGGTCGCATGTTGCTGGCGATGTAACCCTGGCGCGATGATCAACGCGTCCAGTAGGGAAGAATTTCCAGCAAGTGCCGTCTGTCTTGCCACAACGTCTAGGTCGGCGAGGGCTAGCAGTCCGATTGCGTCGAGATATACGCCGAGGTCGCTATGTTGTTGCCATGACTCGGGCATTGTCAGTGCCTCGTTCAGCGTGTGCTGGAGCGCGGAGCAAGTACCTCTTGTACCAGCCTTATGACGTTTCCTATGCTTCCCATCATGAAATTGTCGCACTCCAGAGCTGATGGAAAGTGCAAATGACCAGAAGATTGTTATTGTTGCTGCGGTGCAGCTGAATATGTAGAGCCTGGTTCTTAAAAAGAGGGATTGCATAGCCACAGGGCCGGCCGGGAACGGCGTGCGACCTCAGCATCTCAGGGCGTATCACTGCCAACTACGAGTGACCGCAAAAACGAATAATCCAAGTCGAAACTCAGTGCAGCCATCTTATTATTCGGAACCGGACACTGATGAGCCTTGTGTATCTGGTGAGGCTTTGGAAACGCAGACGCAGACGGAGCGCGAGACAGCTGAACGGGAAGGCCCACCAATCACACCGCTTAACGGAAACGAAAAGCACAGGCCTACAGAATTCTGGCCAGGTCACCATCAGACAACATGCGCAAGTTCTGTGCCCAATCGTGCCGTCCAACATCTCTCTTGAGTGCTTTCACCATGTCCAGACGGAACTCATAGCCTACAGCACTAACCCTTCTCACCACTCTTCCATGCATCTTCAGGCAAGATGTCCTCTCATTGACCAGAGCAAGCAGAATCGCCGTGGTGAGCAGGAGGGAGATCAGCAGCACCTTGCCCACATTCTGCGCATTATTGATCACAACAGCATCTCCGAAGCTAGTGGACGATCAGTATGGTATATTGGCGTTTATGATGCGTTCCAAACTTACACAATCAGTGTAGCAAGGGAGACCAGCCAGTTCTCGTGTGGCTGTGGCTTGTCTAGCCAGGTTCCCGCAGTAACGCGTTTCATGTCCTCCACATTGCCTTTCAAACGAGCCCAGCGATCTCGACTGAGGAGCACAAATATGTCGCGCTTACCGCGCTCGTACTTGTTCCCGAACCACCCATCCGCTCCTGGCGAGTGAGCTCTACGACGCATTGTATAGACATTGAGAGCTCGTGCAAAGATCAGAGCCAGCACACCCCAGAAAGCGAACCAGTCCTCGAAGATGGCGGTTGCTAGGATGGTCGCCCACGACAGAACGACTGCAAGAGCATAGAAGATCAAGGACATCATTGACTCCTCTCGGAAATCGAATATCTTCACCAGCTTCTCCTGCCAGCCTGGCTTAGGTGGATTGAGAGGTTCGACAATGAACTCTGTCAGCTGACCAGTCTCACTCATGTCTTGGAAGAACATGACTGTCGCCGGGTTGTGTATGTGGAACACATGCCCGGAGTCCAAGCTGACTGCCTCTGGAATTTCTCCTTGATTGATACCGAAATCACCGGCCTTATACTGCCTATGGAGCCCAGGAGCGATCACAAATGCATCGAGTATCGAAGAGGTTCCAGTCAGAGCACATCTTTTTAGGATGCTGCTCAGGTCAGCTAGAGCGACCAACCCGGCAGTGTCCAGCGAGATGCTCCAGCTGTTGAGGGCCGCGAGGCCGTGAGCAGTCTGCTAATCCATTAATCGGTATACCGTCGACCATGGATCAAGTCGTTCTACTTACTGCCATTATATCAGGTATGATGCCGAAGACCGTGTCGTACTTGCATCCTGCCCATCAGATTGAGGTGGACATTGATTGTAGGAGAAGCATGGCTCGTCTTGGCTGGCGGCCTTCGTAAGGACGCCAGTATACTGCGCCCCGTGTAGAGGCTTAGACCGCCGTCTCGACAATCTACTGCCTTTCGCAAGTGGCGCCTGTCAGGCGGGCATGCGGACTGTTGGAAGAAGGTGGCGAAGCCTGCGAGTTCTAGGCAACCACAAGGCTGAAATGTGGAAACTTTATCACCCAACGATAACGACTTTGCAATGCGACAGCGCAACAGCGACGACGATCAGCCGCGACGTAATGCGACGCATGGCACAACGTTATCTTCTCGACATTCATATCACAACTTGCCGCAACTCAAGGCGTGACCCCTCTTCACTGGCAGAGATGTCGTTACCCGATCCAGCTCTCTCCAATGTGACCGCGTGAGGACGCCATCTACGCATGACGGCAATAAATAGTAACGGCGCAGCACTATTCTATGCTGCAATCACAACAACAGCTTCGACTGTGCATTAGTCTATGACTGGAGTTGCCTTGTGTGCGGTTCAGGAGTGCAGAGATGCTGCTCGGCAAGTGACTGGGCCAGGATATAAGTCTGAAAGGCTGCTTGGACCGCTCACCGGTCTTTGCTGTGCCTTGGCGATCAAAGATGCCGCCCCAGTACGATTACAGTAAAGCCTCACTGAAGCGCACTCCCTCGAACCTCGACCCCGAAACCTACCAAGCGGGCTCGGTGCCTCAGGCGTACCACAATGATGCGTTCAGGATCTTGGGAATTCAGCCCGGCGCTGGCGAGGAAGACCTTAGATGCATCCTCCTCGTCTGGAGTCTTCGTAAAGAGCATGACAAATCCGACAGATCAGACGAATCCGACAAACCGGACAAATTCGACAAACCGGAGAAATATGACGCGCTCTCATATAATTGGGGCCCTCAGTACGGCAATAAAACGATCACGATCGAGGAAGAGAGGAAACACTACTACACGTTACCCGTTGGGCCAAACCTTCATGCCGCGCTGCTCCAGCTAAGGGACAAGGACAAGCTGACCTATCTGTGGGTTGATGCCATTTGCATTAATCAGCAAGACAAAGATGAGAAGAGCGTACAAATACCGCTGATGAAGGACATCTACAACGGAGCCGAATGCGTTCGGGTCTGGCTTGGCGCAGAAGGTGATGGTAGCGTCACAGCCATGGACCTGATAAACGAATGTCTTGACGGCGACCGTTTTGACACACTTGTTATCGACGTCAAAGCATCGACCAGATGGGCAGCTCTACTGAAACTCCTACGTCGGCCCTGGTTTAGTAGAAGATGGATCATTCAGGAGATAGCTTTGGCCAAGCAGGCTGAAGTTCACTGCGGTGACAAGAACATAGGTTGGGATGACTTCGCATCAGTCATCACACGACTCCGCAAGAGACAGAAAGAGCTCAGGGCGTTATTTCGAGAATCTACCAGCTATCAGAATCATCCTGACTTCATTGGCAACATCAGCAACTTGGGCGCCATGATCTTAGCTGACTGGCGCGATACCCTTTTACTCAAGCAATCCGATCACACCATCATTGGCAAATCTTGCGATTTGGAGACGCTGGTCTCGTCGATGACGGCTTTCGAGGCCTCAGAGCCCCTCGATGTGATATATGCTATCCTGTGGCTTGCTAAGGATGCGCATCCATACAGGGGTGGTAGAGCCGGGGAGCTGAATAGCTCCGCCCTCTTTCATTCACGCTCCCGGGCTTCGTCTTTGGTCGGTTCCGAGATCGAAGTCAATGAGCTTCAGGAGGACGATAGGCCTCAGAGTCGTTCTCCGGGCCTTGCGAAGACAGTGGTCTCTTCAGCTACCACCAAGCGACGTCGTTCACTCAGCGAACCTTGCGACATGGTCAATATTCTCCGGCAGGACGAATCCGAAGTAAGACCCAATCCAGAAGTCCATTTGAATGGTGAACACTTGAGCAATCCCGATGATCAGCGAAATACAAGAACGGCAGCCTCCAGATCTGCCGGACTGCCTTCGGCAGGTGAAACTGATGCGAATGGCAATCTCTCTAATGAACGTGGGAGCACAAACGGCACATCACACTGGCGAGGCCACAAAAGAGCCAAACTCAGTATCTCAGAAGCTGTCAGTAAGCAAGACAAGATGGCTGCTGCTGCGGGTATGCTCAAAACTGCCCTAAAACGTGGCCGTATCACAATTGATTATGACCGGACAGTGCTGGATCTGTACAAGGAGTTTGTTGCGTTCGTCCTGTCGAAATCACGCTCCCTGGATATCCTATGCACGCCATGGGCACCACCCAATGTTGACTTGCCAACATGGATTCCACAGCTGTCTGGTACCGCTTTTGGAGCGACGAAAAGTGGCGTGCACAGGCGCATACATGCAGACCCAATGGTGAAGCGACCAGGGGCATCAGTGACGTTATTGAAGCCTTACAATGCTTCAGAGAATTACAAAGCCTTGGGCTGGTGTATGGGTGGGGTCGACGGCAAAAGCTTAATGGTGACGGGCTTCATTCTGGACGAAGTTGCCGATCTTGAGAAGCCAGCAGTGGATGGGACCATCCCAGAAAGTTGGATGCAAGCTGGTGGCTGGACGGATCAGTCATCTCTGCCGCCTGATCGCTTTTGGCGAACGCTTGTGGGCAACCTCGACGCGGATGGCCAGGCTGCGCCCCCGTACTGGAAAAAAGCTTGCAAGAATTCATTCGAAATGAGGACAAGTGGGGGACATCTCAGCACCTCAAGCACTTCCAGCATACTCTTCGAATGTTCTTCGGATGTGCGCGAATACCTCGAGCGAGTCCAAGCCGTGGTCTGGAACCGACGACTGATCACGATGAAAAGGACTGGGAGTAAAATGGACCGCTCGGTCAAGTCATTATTACCGCCCTTAGACACAAGGCGTAGCGGCGATGGAATTGCACTCGCGCCCGATACAACGAAAAGAGGAGATCTCGTCTGCATTCTCTTTGGCTGCAGTGTTCCAGTCATCCTTCGCCAGTTCATCAATGGCAGACCATCAGCAAAGATATGTCCGGAAGAGGGCTGCCCGTCGCGTCACTTCTTCGACCCATCAAATGATAGTGAAGTGCACTATGAACTAATCGGAGAGTGTTACGTTCATGGGATGATGAATGGAGAAGGCTTCAAAGCTGTCCGGGAGAACTCACCCAATGAAATGATTGGTGAACAAACATTTGAGCTGAGATGATATGGATACAGGATGATCGATGTGGACGGCGAGGAACATGTTGCCATACAGGGTTGTAAAATATGCAATGTCTTGTAAGTATCAAGGGAAGGAGGCACACCATAGATGTAGAAGTGACGACTATAAATGTAAAAACATGCACACGATTGCCAAGATGAATACTGGTGCAGGATGTTGAATTCGCGATCGGGTTGTAGCGACAGCCAAGTGTCCCGTGCCATTGGAAGCTAAATTCAAAGTAAGTGACACTGTGAGGCCAAAAAGAAAGACAGCCATATCCATCGACGCTCAGAACGCGGACAAGCCGAATCTGCCCCCCGCTTTGCTTCAATTTATGATAGCAACATGTAGGCCAACTCATGTCAACACGTCTCATCATAAATCACATACTATGGCAGAGTCTTCTAGATGCAGCCAGAGCACACTTGTATTGGACGGATCACGATGAGATAGTGGCTTCAGCCTCATTTCACGTGTCTCTCTGCAGCTCTAATGCTGCACGTAAAATCTGAGCTGAGTTCGCTAGCTCTTCACGGATGAACCAATTTTTGGCGTCAAGCGGACAAGATAAGGACACAAGCAATTGTGGAAAGCATTTCTGATCGGAAGGAGCGAAGCTGGATGTCGTGATTGAGCCATTCAACCCAGTTTATGCCTTGCTTTTTGTCTATCGACGACTGTTAAGTTTCTCATCGCCCTCTACAGGCTGGAATGCTAGTTTTGCTCCCTTTTCTGGCTTGTTGTAAATTGATGACTTCACGTAGCTTTGCTTTCGTCGAGATGCAGCTATTCGAATGTAATTCTGTTCCTAAGATCTTACCAGCCTCTGCACGATCTGTGAAGCTTGTTCCCACGTCAAGCCAGAGTGCGCCCGTCGATATAATGCTATGAGATATTGGAGGATTGCCATGTCCGGCTGGCCTTTTGCCTTCAATTCACGAAACTTGGCCTGATAGAATGTGGCCTCGGCGCTGTTGGACTCTTCTGCTCTTGCACGCGGGTCTGCTTGCGCATCCCGCTCCTCCTGTCGGCGTCTTTCCTGTTGTTCTCTCTTTCTGTCTAGTACATATTTAGCCTGTGTAATGAGAGGACCCTCAGAGTCTGGAGAGACTTTTCCAATATCGAGCACCGCCGCTGTGAGTGGGATTTTCGTCGGCCGGCCATAATTGATTCTCGATAAAGGATGTAGAGACTGTGCATAATCGCTGACCAATACTCGTATAGCAGTCGGAAGCATTTGACCTTCGTTGCGATTAGGAAGCTCGGAACGGAGTACATTCCGAGGTTCCCTGCTTGAATATATGACACCGTGATCTTCTTTCACAACGCCTTTTGCCGCGACGCCTTGTCCGCCGTAAGAAAGAATGGGCAGCGCTGAAAAGTGATCGGCTGCAGGGCTTGCTTCTTCAAGTACTAGGTATATGCACACATTTGAGATGGTCTCAGAATCGCCGCAGATTTCCTCGAGACGTGTGTCGGGAGCAGTGTCAACAATGCTGCGACGCGGCTGAAGCGCAAAAACGCGGTGCTGTCGAAAGAAGTTTCGTTCACGGACTTGGAATTTCACAGTTGTTGAGGGCCAACCTAGGATAGACTGATAAGTTGCTCTGGACGTAGATCTTCGCTCTTCCTCACGGTAGGCTCTCGTTCGTTGATTGCTAAATGGAGTGAAAAGTGGAGCAGTGTCATAAGGGCCAAACGGTGGTCGAGATAAGTGTTCGGAAGGGCGTTCTTGAACGTAACGGTCTCCGTCGGCAGGTCGTGAGGTTTGATAATCAAAGTCGCTGTGCTGAGAGGCAGGTTGAGAGGTGCCAGTTTGACCATATTGAGGTCGGGTGCCCTCTTGTGTTGCAACCATCATCTCTGGCCCACCATCACCACCCCCCGTAGGCATTCCAGCAAACGAATAATATCCTCCTGGTCGCGGCAGAACCGCTGCCAAGGGACTTGCAGCAGCTCCCGGCTGACCTAGACCTCGTGTCTCTGGGTTCAAAAACCTGGAGGGCGCTATTTCCGCACGGGGTGCTACTATTGGCTCCTTATCAATGTCTGCAGCAACAGCAATCGGTACCGGTGTCAAGATTGGATTTCCGTGGCGATTGTCTGACGATGCAGGGTTATTCCGCCCCAGATATGCCCCCAACGGCGGTGGCCGTGCCGCGAGCGAGGTCTGAGCTGACGAGTTCGATGCATACATAAGACGCGTTTGTGGTCCCTGTGCAGCTCTACCTTTCCCTTTGTCCCTTACTTGTTGTTCGGAGCGCTGCGGCTGGGTAGGAGTTATGTTCGCGTTCTGGAGAAGCAGAATTCGATCGAATTGCGAATTCGATGCTCTGAAGAGACGGTCGATCACATCTTCGATAGCCTTGAGACGTTCTGGTATCTCATGGAATTCGTCGTCATTCTCATCCGACAATTGCTTAGAGATCTCAGATTCGACCGGCTGTTCTTCAAAAGGTAAGCGCTGGCCATTCGCAATCTCGAGGACTACACAGATCAGCGAAATGTAACCACAAAATTGCCCGCATATACTCGCCTGCTTCCAGGTCTTGTTTCAGGTCCTCGATGATGCCAGAAAATCCAGCTGACTTGGATGCCTGTGCAAAAGACTGGTGTCCGCGTTCGAGCTCGGTGTTCAACGAGACTAGATCTGCGACCCAGAGTTTAAGCCTCGTTCTTTGACTGATCCATGAGTTCTCTGTGGTGCGTGCCCACGGAGAATCAGCGGAAGAGTTTCGAACTCGAACGATGATCTGCGTGAGGGACAGCCGACAGCTTTCGCAACGGGCTTTTAAGTCGTCCATCAGTATCCGAGGGCCTGTTGGACATGACCTGTGAGTAGAATCGGATGCTCCAGGTTTTGCTCTTGCCTGATCACGGAATGAAGAACGATGATGAGTGTCTTACGCAAACAGCCGTACAGTGCAGGCTGCATATTCAGCGAGGCTGACTTCAGGCCATATAGTGTGTCAGGCGCATGTGTCAAAAGGCAGGAGCTCCAATCGGTCGACGTGATAGCGGTCCAAGTGGCATGCATTGCTCTAGCTCTAGCGGCCCTTCCTATTGTACCGTGTGACCAGCGTGCTGCAGCTGACAGCTTGCACAGAACGTCGTAGTCGTGCACAATAAGACGTCGACTGTCAAGTCAAGGTTTCATATCATGTGATATCGTTCGACAAATCCTCACACAAACGAATGTACCAGGAACTTGATCACAGAGTAAAAGGGACAAGTCATACCATTGAATGCATGGTGCGTTGGTGTTGCCTTCGAAGTGCGCTCGACAGAAGAGGGGTCTTTGTGCCACACTTGGCAAGGCTGAGCTGAGTGACTTCAAAGCACGCTGGCCGGCTGTTGAGTATCTCCAGAAAAAGCGGCAAGATGGAGGTAGCAGGTGTCGTGCTCAGTGCAATTCCCATTTGTATCGAGATTCTGGAGGGCTGCATCAAAGCAGGTGAACATGTTGCAGCGTTTCGCCAATGGAACATGAAAGTTGAGCAGCATCGACGCTTGCTGGCCTCTCGTAAAAGCGACCTCGAATTACTCCTGGAAGATTTACTGCTTGGGACCACAGAAGTGCCCGAGGATCCGGAGGGACTATATCAATTCTTGAAACAGGATTGGCACGACGAGAAGTATGCCGACATGCTGCATGAGCTAGATGAGAAGCATGGAAAACTTTGGCCGGATTTCCAAGAATTGCTGCAGGATTACTATGAGGAATTGAAACACCTGGTAGTCGGGTTAGGTCTGGCGTCCTCTGAGAATCTTGTTAGTATATTTCCCTTACTCCTCGCGGCTGTTGCTGATTCACAACAGCATTCGAATGATGACTTGTTGCAGGCTCTGAAGAACGCGCCTGCTCCACGCCAAGGAGTGCAGAGATTTCTCGCTGGCATTCGATTCGTTCTCCGACGAGAACAGAGCGAAAGGTCGCTGGGAGGTCTAGGTCGGCGTATCAACGAACTACGAAACCAACTGATGCACAATGTAGACTTGCAGGCGCGCAAGAAACATGCCAACATGATGAGCAATTCGACCCAGTCATCCCGGGCTAGAAGTCATCTGGAAGCGTTGTACCATTGTTTGGATCGAACAACCCGGTCTTTCCGGAAGAGTTCACCACTTGCCATGGCGTTGGGTTTATCCTCATCCTGGAATGCTCCGTGCGATGAACTCAACAAAAGGCGGTAAGATGATCAACATGAAAGCTGGATGCGGTCACTGACGAAGAGTGAACAGATACCACATCGCCGTACAGAACAGTTCCAGCTGGCAGCGAGCCATTTTCCACGTATCCGACTCAGAAAAGAAACAAAAGCTTGACAAAACAGGAGTCAGGCCTCCCCCAGTGAGCGACTTGCAGCCGCTTATGTCAAACACCGGCAGGCTCGTGCCTTGTTTGGAGATGCATCTGGACCTCACTGCTCAGGGCTGCCTCCGTGGACCATATGAGACGTGTTTGAGCAAGCGATACACTTTATCCGACAGCAAGCCTAATCTCGACAGCGTGGCCACCATGATCGGAAAAGACCAGTTTGTCCTGGGAAGGCGGCTTCAGTTGGCTTTGACCATAGCCAGCTACGTTAGGACTCTTTTCGGCACTCCCTTTCTCGACGGCTCTTGCGGGAAAGATGATTTTGGAGTCCTTAACAGACCTGGTCAGGCACTTGCCACGTCTCCAGTGTATCTAAAGAAAGAGTTATTCGGCCAACCAGTGTCAGTGAAGTAAGCAGCAGAAGCCACAATGAGTAACATATTGCTGACGGTTCTGTGACAGCGCCATGTCAGCTGCAAAGCCGCAAGTCATACTTCTCATGCTGGGCATCGTCTTGCTCGAAGTATACCTCGATGAGGATTCTCAGACCAGTACGCAGTCATCATTGCCAGATCTCCAAGCGCATTTGGATACGTGGTACAATCAAGTGTCCAGCAAGCTGCCTTGGCGTCTTCAGCGCGCGATCAGGAAGTGTCATCTGGCCAGCTTAGCAAGCCCAGTATCCGCGGAGCAGACACCGCAAGACCTGGATGAGATAGTAGAGCACATTTTAGTACTTCGTAATAACGAGCAGAGATAGTCATATAGTCGCAGATCATATCGTCTCCAAAGTGCTGAACATCCAAGATCTTGATCAGTATCAGCATGGATTTTTTTCTCTACTCTGCGGCCGTCAACTATGCGGTTTCCAACCTCAACGCCTTGGTCGCAAGATATTCACCTCTGTTTAGTGAACGTGTGCTAGGCCCCATGGCGGCTCGAAGGACTCTTGTCTCATTTCCGTAGCGATTGCCGTCTTCTTGAGGAATGCAAAAATGGCCAGTTTTGAGGATCGCGTATAACTTAGTTGAAGCACGTCTGCTCATCTTTCCATGTTGCCAGTCGAAGCGGTCCTCGCCGAGCACGATTGCAAAAGAATCACATGCTACGCCGTGTGGATCGTGGTAGTGCATCTTTCCCACGGGCCTCCAGCACAAAAATTGCGGGTCGAAATGCAACCTCTCGTGCCCATGTGGGTTGATGCAACGAACCATGCCGCTCAGCCAAGACCACCGTCCGTCTTGTCAGAATCCTCATCATTGCCTGACCACATTCTCAACCAAACGAGTCTTGTCAAATTGTTGCAGTGAGTAGTGAAGAGGCCGCCAATTCGGCCCAAGAGCCGAAAAAGCCTCCACACACAAGACATCGCCGCGACGCCACATCAGCCGCATCGAAGTCCCCTCTTGGCGCTTTCCATTCCTTCAAAAACAACATCAAGCAGTCAGCCGTCACCTCATCAACGATCTGGAAATGCCTCCGAACATGCGCCCGCACGTGGTGAAACCCTCAAGAACATTGGCGCAGTTGGTTCTCCACAACAACAACAGCACTCTATGGCCTGAAGTTCGGGGACACTCCAATCGCCAAGCCCAAAGTTCGTTCTTTTTGCGTCATCGAGCCAATATCAAAATGCAGCCCCAAGCCTCTCTCCGCGCAACAACTCTACCAAGACTTCTTGGACATGTCTTCTACAAGACCTGGCATACGTCTGCCAACGCCCTCTGGGCACGCGAACTGTGTGCTCCCTACTGCAAACGTACGTGCGGTGGGCACGCGAGGGAATGCGCCATCTACGTTGAGTAGGATTCGGCGTGCCCATGGGGAGAGTAGGGTAGTAGTAGACATCTCTCCACAGTTGTGTTAAGTATACTGCTGCGTGCTCTTCCCTGTTCTGTTTTTGTTTTGATCTGCTTTCTCTATCTTCTGGGCTGTGTGCTCCACTTTGACACCGTTTCCGTGGACAAAACATGGCGGCTCCTAACTACAACGCTCCAGGCGGAGAGCAGCTCGATATTGAGAAGAGGCGGGCTCCTTCGAAGGCATCTTCTTCCAGTGGAGGCAAGGAATATAATGAAGAGATCAACGATGGCCCGCCACGACAGGCAAGCGTGGCTGCGAAGCTTCGCAACCCGCTCTCGGGCATGACTGAGGCAGCCGTCATCGAGGATGTAGATGCGTTCGTCGATGCTCGTGGGTTGGAAGCCCATCGAGAAGCGTTCCGCAAAGGCGGACTTTTGGCGCGCGTATCTCAGCGCTCACCGGAAACTGGTTTCCAGCGGATCTCAGCTCTGTCGGACGAAGAAAAGAGCTGGCTGCAAGAGGAGAACGACCACAAATGGCGCCAGCCATTCATGTTGTACTTCCTCGTCGTGCTCTGTGCCGGCTCTGCTATCGTGCAAGGAATGGACCAGACTGCCGTGAATGGAGCACAACAGTTCTACTTCCGAACATTCAACATTGGAGAGGAAGAGGTCTGGAGGCGTGGACTTTTGAACGGAGCGCCATACCTCTGCTCCGCTCTGATCGGCTGCTGGACCAACGCACCTCTCAACAAGTTCTTCGGACGACGTGGTACGATCTTCATTTCTTGCTTCATCTCGTTCGCTTCCGGAATCTGGATGGCTGCCGCGGACACCTGGTGGAATCTCCTCATTGCTCGTTTCGCGCTTGGCTTCGCCGTCGGAGCCAAGTCCAGCACGACACCAGTCTACGCCGCTGAGTCGGCTCCAAAGAACATTCGTGGTGCGCTTACCATGATGTGGCAAATGTGGACCGCATTCGGTATCATGCTGGGTTTCGTCGCATCTGTCGCATTCCAAAACGTCGACTTTCTGGGAGAAGATACGCAATGGCGATGGATGCTGGCTTCCACTTCGATTCCACCGCTCATTGTCATGATACAGGTCTATCTGTGCCCAGAATCGCCTCGCTGGTATATGGAGAAGGGCAAGTTCGACAAGGCTTTCCTTGCTTTGCAGCGCTTGCGATCGCACGATATTCAGGCTGCGCGAGACATGTACTATGCGTACAAGCTGCTCGAAGTTGAGGCTGGCGAGCGAGAGGGCAAGAGCTTGTGGAAAGAGTTCTTCTTCGTCCGACGTAACCGACGTGCTGCACAGAGCTCGTTCTTCGTCAGTAAGTGCATCGAAATCAGCATGGCGACCATCAACCGCTAATCTTCGAACAGTGTTCATGCAACAGTTCTGTGGTGTCAATGTAAGTCGACCATGCCGAAATTTGTGATGTCGTACCACTTACTTACATGACTAGGTTATCGCATACTACTCTACCCAGATCTTCGTCGATGGAGGGTTTTCTGAGCCTAACGCATTGCTCGTGTCCCTCGGAACTGGTATCGTCAATTGGCTGTTCGCCATCCCTGCGGTCTACACTGTAAGCCGAACCCGGTTCCATAAACACCACGTGATTACTGACGCCTTCGAAGATTGACACTTTCGGTCGGCGGAATCTTTTGCTGACCACATTCCCACTGATGGCTATCTGCCTTTTCTGGTGTGGTTTCTCCTTCCTGATCCCGGAGACGCCGAGCACTTCTCCAGCTGCCGTCGATGGCTTCATTACGGGTCCCGGCAAGTTGGGTAGCATCGCGGCGTCCATCTACCTTTTTATGGTGTTCTACAGCCCTGGTATGGGCCCGGTGCCTTTTACATACAGCGCGGAAGCGTTTCCTCTGTACATCCGTGATGTGGGGATGTCGTTCGCCACAGCTACTACCTGGGTAAGACACGTTAGCTTCAGAAGTGTAAAGAAGGTGCTGACTCTCTCTACCAGGGCTTCAACTTCATCATTTCGTTTACCTGGCCAGCTTTGCGCGATGCCTTCACGCCTACGGGAGCTTTCTGCTGGTACGCTGGATGGAACGTGTTCGGGTGGGTTTTCTCATACTTCTTCCTCCCCGAGACGAAGAATCTCACCCTCGAAGAATTGGACAATGTGTTCAATGTTGGCAATCGGCAGCACTCCAAGTACTACGCGGAGAAGTTGCCATGGTACTTCAACAAGAAAGTCATGCGCCGCGATGTCGCGCCTTTTGAGCCGCTGTACGAATTTGCGGATCCGGAGGCAGAGACTGAGCGCCGCGCAAGTCTCAAGGCATGAACGAGGTCGTGCCCGGTGCAACCACAACTACATAGCATCATACCGCATACAGCATAGTTCTTGATTCTCAGCCAAGGAATAATGATTAATGATCCAGGAAACACCTGCTGCCACTTTCAGACGGCTGGTGCCGTGCACTCGTTGATCCGTGAAGACTTGTGTGGCCGGCGACTGGCGGACATGTTGTGAGACACGCGGTGTCCAGCCAAACCAGTTTTGACGGTGCAGAATATCGCAAGGCGAAGGGTCTGGAGTTGTCGTTCGCGTGGCCGTTGCGGGCAGAGTTCTTCAAGCAAGGCCAGCCGAAACACCCAATCCCAGGAAGGCAATGCTCTGCTCTTCAACACCGCCTCCACCTGGTCTTTGTGCTGCATGTCTTCGTCAATCGCAGTCTATGACTTGTCATTCTTGGTCCGACTGGAAGCAGCTCAACTTGCAAGATCGCGACTGGCGTCCGCGGTATGCACGCATAGGCGCAGGCGGTGCTCCGGCTTGGCACGAGTCTCGAGCAACCTCAGGCGCACGCTCAAGGGCCGTTCCTTGTCCGCAGAAGATTTATGTTTCCTGCCACTCGGGACGTGTCTCAACTAGCATGCCTGTATACGACAGCCGTTTCTTCCCCCATCCTACGCTTCCGAGCCGCAAGCGCTGCATCTCGATGCCCGCCCGCAGCAGGCAAGGTAGAATGTGCCGCATCGGGTGAGGTTGGTGAAGCTGTGTGGAGAGGAAGCAGCTGCAAAGGCTCTGCAGAGACTGAGCCAACGCACAAGCAGGGAAGTGCAGAGAAGGGGACGGAGTGATGTGCTCACAGACCAGCGTCTAATGTCCCGGAGCGTGTCATCATCCTGGTCGGGGGACGTTGGAAGGCTGGATATCCTGCAGCGATCCAGTCGGCAGGAGACACGCTGCAATCCGCAGTTTGGCTGGAGCGTGTCAAAGTGGTCTCTTCTGTCAAAGATGCAAGCTTGATCAGTGCGCCGTTGTGCTGAGTCGGGATATCGTGGCGACGCCAAAGTCTGCTACTCTATTCTGGGAATAAGGGAGAGGGCCAGCCACGGCAGCAGGAGCCGACGGACTATCCGCAGGAGCAACTCAACTTCAACTTCATCTCACCACACAGCGGGCGATTGACCCCAGACTCTGCCGATCATCTGCTTACGCCTCCTGACTGCCGAGGACCGCCCTCCTGCGATCGCGCAACGTGGGAGCCTGCTGCCTTGTAATGCTGATATCCTGCGACTGGATCTGCAGAAAGAGCATCATCGCAGACATCAGCTGAAACTGTCGCTGATGGCACCACATCCGGCCACCACGTGTACCGGCGAGGCCCGCTATGAGACGCTGAATGGCAATCATTTCTTGCAGTGAGTTGGCTGAAGACAAAAGCATCTGTCGATCAAAGGATATCCATGTCTGTCAAGCTCCAGGTGCACCAGTCTGGTAGGTTTCGCTGAACCCTGGGGTAATGCTGAGCTTGTACCGAAAAGAGATCATGCATTGATGACCAACAGCCTCCTTGTTAGCACGGCCTGCCGTCGCACTCAACGGATCCCCGGATCTCGGCCACGATGCTGTCTGTACAAGTCTTCAAACAGCATGGAAGCCATACCAATATGGCCGCTTGGACCCAGCCTCGAAGCATGGAAGCTGGCAGACGTTAACAAAATTTCCTCGAAATACTCAGAAGCAACAGCCTTGCACCACGTTGGCCCAAATCGCTGATTAGCTGAGCTGTCTCGCCTTCCCACCGTGCTTCATGTTTAAACATTCTGCTGGATAAAGACTATATCAATGTTTGCCGTGCCCTTACCACCAAACCCCATGGGCTTTCCCCTGCAGCTGTCTCTATTCAACTTCGAGAAAGAGATGGCTTCCAAAGAAGAGAAGAAGCTCCGCTTGGAGCGTGCTAATACCACAATCTCGAACCCGGTCGCCTACGTCGCCACGATAAACAATGAGAAGCGAAGCAAGGACATCGACGAGGCCTATGACTATCTTCACAGCAGGGCGGACTTTGTGGGCGAGCAATCAATCGACATCAAGAAGCTGCAGCGCAAAGTGGACTGGCGCATCATGCCCATCATGTTTCTCATCTTCGGACTGCAATTCCTCGACAAGTTCTTGCTGAACTACTCCATTGTCATGGGACTTCCCAAGGACCTGAAACTCAAAGGCAACGATCTGAACAATATCGCATCTTCGCTGTGGTGGACGTACCTTGCAGTCTCCCCAGTCGTCGCATTGGCGATGAACAAACTGCCGCTGGGCAAATGGCTGGGAGTCGCGATGAGCATATGGGGTATCATTATCGCATGCGTCGCGGCAGTCAAAACCTATCCGCAACTACTAGCGATCCGTCTACTGATGGGCGCTTGTGATGCCGCGCTTGTCCCCGCGCTGATGCTCATCAGCTGCCACTACTACCGAAAAGACGAGCAAGCAGCGAGATTCGCGATCTGGTTCTCTAGCATTGGTTTCGCGCTCATCACTGGTGGCTTGATCTCCTACGGCTTCCAGCACGTTACGACCTCCTCAATCGAATCATGGCGTAAGTTTCGCTCCTTGCACACGAAGAGCAGCAGGATACTAACGAACGCTAGGCATCATGTATCTCGTAATGGGCGTAATCAGTTTCTCGGTTGGCATCATCTGCCTCTTCTTTATGCCCGACAGCCCAATTCGCGCCAAGTTCCTCAACGACGCAGAAAAGACCGCCCTCATCCACCACGTCTCCGTCAACCAAACCGGCATCACAGGCCATAAAATTGAATGGCACCAGCTTCGAGAACTCGCCGTGGACCCCCAAATCTACCTCCTCGTCATGATGAACATCTTCATCTCACTCGGTTCAGGAATTCTCGGCACGTACGCCTCAACCATAATAAAATCCTTCGGCTACGACTCCAAACAAGCAGCCCTCCTCACCACACCCGGTGGTGCAATCTGCATCGTCACCTGCCTCATCTCCGCCATCGTAATCCGCTACCACATCATGCCCCGCTGGCTCATCTCCGTCTTAGGCTACTGTTTCTCCTTCACAGGCGCCTGTCTCGTAGCCTTCTCCCCTCACCAAAACAAAGGCGCGCAACTCGCCGGAATCTACCTCGTATCCTGCAGCATTTTCACCTCGGGTATCAAACTCCAATGGATGTCCGCTAACATCGCTGGGCACACAAAGCGTTCCGCCGCCACGGCTATCATGTCTGGTACATTTTCCATCGGAAACATTGTCGCGCCATATGCTGTACAACCAAAAGACGCACCATACTATCAAACTGGCAAAGATATTCTCGTCGGAGCGAAAGGCTTGCCGATTCTTATGTTATCGTTACTGGCGACTTATTACTACCTTGTGAATCGACATCGGGACCGCAAGTATGGGAAACCACATGTCGGGACATCCATGGATTCGGAAGCACCAGTTATGGCGCCAGATGATAGCGAGGATCAATGGCAGAATTTAACGGACAAAGAGCGGAGAAGCTTCAGATATGTCTACTAGAAGAAGACACACTACCATGATGCATAACATATAGCATAACATAGCGACGGGACGAATTTCTTTGACAGTCTCAACACACAGTACATTGAGATGAAAATCAAATGCATGATTCTCAAAACCACAAGTAGACGTACTGTTCCACCCGTTTTGCCTAACATATCTTTACACGCACGTGCTACTCTTCCTCTACACCACAAAAACGATTCTCACGCGACAAAAATGCACCAGCTGCAACAACTCCAGAACAAACGACAACACACCAGCTCCCAAATCCCAAATCCCGAACCACCTCCCCTCTGCCTTCTCCCTCCTCCCCAACCCCTCCATCCCACTATTCATCCGGATCACTGAAAGTCCGCCCATACCGTACCCCTATCCTCAAGATCATTTCAACAAACTTCCACAAGCTGACACCACGGATCTGAGTCCGCGTACAACCTCTTTCCGAAAGTGCAGACTTTCAGAGGGGAACGGATATGCTGCAATGCCGACTCTGTTGAGGTTATTGGAAGTCGCGATCTGCATCGGAAGAGAATCAGTGTTGCCGGCCGACATTGAGGAGATCCGTGAAGAACTAGCATCTGCGCGGTCCGCAGGGATGAGATCCGCATGTGAAAATTCCGGGCGAAAAAAGCACACAAAGTGCAGGGGCAAAGTCTGGCAATGGTCACTGCGATGTGCAAAACATCGCGGTTCCCGTTAGCTACCTTTCGACAACGTACGTGTCAGATACGAGTTAGATGTTGTGCAGTATGCTCATGTATTCCATTTCGTGGTACGTAACGCTACTGCCAATACCAAATCCAGCCAGCCTGTCCCTCGTTGCTCGCAGCGTCAAAGAAGCCATAGCCGGAATTGTGGTGGTTTGTAGAAAGGGAAATGAAGCAGGATTAGCGTGCCCAATAGCAATTCGCCTCGCGTGTCGTTCAGAAGGGACCCATTCGTCCGTCTGCGCATGTCCTCGTAGCTTCTCGCAGAGAAGCGAGTTCGTGATCGTGAAGTCGTGTCGCCGTGCACCGGACCAGCCGGGGGCAGCGAGTTGTACCTGCCGCAGCCGACCTGCCTAGTGCACGTAGGATGCGATGTGTAGTCGCTGCCGGGTAGGCATTGCTCCAACTTCGCGATATCCTCGACGCGCCGCAGACGGTTCACATGTCGTGGGTTATGAGCCTAGAAACCGTGGACCTTGATGGTCTTGGCATCTAGCTCGAGTCCCTCTTTCTTGTCGACCAAGAATTCCTGCACATCCTTACGCTGGTCGCCCTGGAGCTGGATCACCTCTCCCATCTCGGTGTCGTTGACGATGGTGCCATTGCAGGCAAACTTCTTCTTGATGACCTTGAGGATCTTCTTCTGATCGAACTTCTTCGGGAGTCCTTGCACGGTAGTCAAGGTCTTACGACCATTGCGCTCTACGCGAGTGTCAGCCGATGGTCGAGTCGGTGGAGAGGTGCGGGGCAATACATACGCTGGATACGGATATGAATATAGTTCTGCGACTGCTTGGTCTCACCGTCGCCGTCGGCATCTGCCTCGGCGAAGGGGTCTAATGTGCACGTGTGGTTAGCATGTATTCCTTGAAGGTGATACGTGGTGTTGTGGGCAGCGAGACGACGTGACTCGACGCGACAAGCAGCATTCCACTTCCGCCGCCGCGGTCGTCACCACGTTGTAGCGGTGTGGGCGGTGAGCCAGCGAGCCGCGCGGCAGTGTGGTGTCATGTGCGACGTGCTTATCGCGAGGCTGAGTGGGCGTGTGGGCGGCGACTCACCAAAAGACTTGAGGTTCTCGATCTGGCCGGACATACGCAGCTGTGTCGTCGGTGTCGCGGGGTGGGTAGTGTGTTGGCGCGTGTGGTGCTGGAAGTAGCGGTGCGGTGTGTTGCGGCGGCGGTGGAGTGGAGAGTGGTGTGGTTGCGGGTGTTGTGGTTCAGGTGCAGGTTCTTGGAAGCAAAGCGAATGAAGGAGGGGAGAAGAAGGCGGGACCAGTGCACGGGGCGGCTTGGCGCTTCCCTGCGTCACTCGACACTCACGCCTTTCATCGCCGGCCACCACCGCCGCCTGTCCTTCCTTCACCGAGGCACGCGCTATTCACTTCCAGATATCGCCACTCCATCGACGTTGGCCATGAGTCGCGTTCGAGTGCACGACGTCGCTGTCCGGTGCCTCCTCAGTCAAGGACGTCGGCGGAATGCGGTGGCGAATTCAGGCGATGCTCAGCCTCGACTGGCGAATCGTACAGCCTGGTCGCTGACCACACGATCACAACGCTGATCTCTACATATCCATATCCAAATGTCAGGCTTAAAACCAAGCTCTACCTCAGGCCTCAATTCAGGCACCACCTCAGGCTTCACAAAGATATTGTCAATCTGGCGCAGGGCATGGTCGATTCAGACAAAGACCTCATCACTCCGACGTCGTCACCGTCTCTTCGCCTTTGTTGGTCACGGGAAGCTCGTGAATAGCCGCTTTGTCACTATAAGGCATTGTATCGCGTCTTTGTTTGACCTCGAATACATTAACCTTACAGTCTGCCCGGTAGCCGTCCCACACATCAACCTCATTCCACGACTTCAAAGCAGTTTACCCAAAAACAAACAGACTTCATCAAGATGCGCTTCGAATTCACAGTTCTCCTCGCCGCCACTGGTGCGCTGGCCGCGCCAACCATCCCAAACACCACCACTGAATCCCCAGACGAGCTGGTCAAGCGAGGGAGCGCCCTTGCATATGACACTTCGAGCTGCAAAGGTTTCAGAAACAGCTTCTGGGATGTCAATCAATCCATCTTCCAGGTGACAATAGGCCGGCCTTATCTAGGCGGCTCAAGATGCGGCCTCGTAGAGGACAAAGTCACCAAATTCTTCCACGTCGATGGCTTCAAATGCAAAGGTGCCAAGGACAACAAGAACACTATCCTTCAGATCAAGAGCAACATGGATCGCGAGAATATCCAGCAGATCAACGTTGGCTTGAAGAACGCCTACCCTGAGATCAACTTCGACTGTCCAGATGACTCGTACCACATGCGATAAGTAAACCATTCTTTGAAGCCATGCCTCTGAGCTAAAGACTAAGTCTCGCAAATGTTTCTCTGTTTCATTCAAAGACCACGCTGTTTGATACCAAAGCATGAAAGCAAGTATTGCAAGCCATCACCTTCCATTCGCTAGTTACTTTCCAATAAAAAGAATTCACCAGCGTCCTCACGAGCTTCACTCTACCCAAACCCACTTTTAACTTTATACTTATCACTACCACTGGTACCTCAGTGTCCTTAAAGAAAAATGGGAAAAACAGCGTCCTCATCGTCCTCACTGCCCGTGAAAATAAATTCTACGTCCCCCCTTTCCCTCCCCTTCCGCCCGTTCACTCCAAAGCTCACACCAGATCCGTGCTGCCAAAACCTCGAAACCACGGCTCAGACTTCAGAACCGACTTCCAGAGGATACCCAATCCACACAACAAGCACAAGACATTCACCAGCGAAAATGGACAAGACAACAGCAAACTTTCTTCTCTCCACGGTGCCATACATTCACCTCTTTCAAAGCACCATGCAACTCAGCCCGAAGGCCGTACTCCGAGCCAAGATGCAAGTCCTCGACGAAGAATATGAGGCACTCGAAGCGCTGAGTGATGCCGAATGGGACGGGGAGAAGCAGAAAGAGTGGGAAATTCTCCTCTTGAGAATCGAGGCAGCGGAGTGGTTGGAGGATGAGATGAGTAGGGGAAATTAACTGGCGTGATGACTCTGAGGTGAGTGGTCAGGCGAAGGGGACGAAGGCGGAAATGCTTCAGGCAGTGAGATATCGCGTGACTGAAAATTACTGTCAATAGATGAGATGTGCAATGATACCCCATGACATTTACGAACTTCTGAACAATATGATGTTCTCCTTCCTCCTAGTCTATTTCTCCGTCTCCAGTACCCTTTCAGAACCAACGTGTCTCTCCAAGGATCACAAAAGTTGAACGCATTTCAGACAAAGCGAGCATCACAATCACCACGCTCTCCGCCAGAGACCTCGTTTGCCAGGCAACCCATCTCCGCAAGCACACTTACCAGACTCGCCACATTTTTCTGGAGCGAACCTCTTTACCACCAAGCTCTCCGCCAGCAAGTTGACTCGCCTGCCAATAAATCTCACCCACTCCTGCACCAGGCCGTCCTCGATTTACCAGAGAAAATCCTTCCTACTCTTTCACTCTCTGCCTCACCACTCCACTCAAAGCCACCACTCCTCGCCCTCCACCTCCAGATCAGACCCATCAACAAGTCAGAAACGGGACATGACTGAAATTCTCACTCAATTCTCATTACAGTCCATGTACATAATTACCATCCTACCACACACAAACATTAAACCTTCCCTACAGTGCCCAATCCATTTGTACTGCACTGCATCCATCCATCTCGCTTCCCTTATTGCCACGCTATGCTATGCATACATCCATTCTTACAACAACTCGCTCGCATCAGTGGTATCTCTCACGCATACACTCCCCACCTAGCTTGCCCCGAACAGAGAAAGGAATTAAACCACACGCTGATATGCACAAAGAAGCCGAACAAAGCAAGTAAGCAAGCGCTATGCAGAGCAAATAACCCAGAACAGACCTCTCTCTCTCGCGCGCGCGCGAAACATGCGCTAAAGCCAGACATACAGAAAGGAAAAGAGACTCAAGAAGAATGGTGTGTCTGGTGTTGCCCAATCCTGGGCGAATCGATCGAGCCGACTGTCGGTCCTCATCCCATCGTCCTGCTTCGTCCATGCATCATCCTGAGAGCAGTAGAAGGCCGCAGAAAGGAGCAGCTGGCGCTGTCGCTGCTCGAACGTGCAGAGGTGGCGTTGTTGACCGGGCCTGGCGAGCGTGGAGAACTACCAGCCGCATTGGTGAAGGTGATGTCGGGTGCTGTCACCGTCCTCTCGATCTTTGGGCCGTTTCTGACTGCGTCTTGCCAGCTCATCAAAAGCTCTCTCGGATCATTGACGATGATGCGTTTCTTCTTCGGATGAGTTCCTGCGGCTGACGCTGATGCTCGTCGGCGCGATGGTGTTGGCGCAAGCGAGATGGCGTCTTGCCATGTCATGCACCTTTGCTGGACCTCGTTCGTTTGATCGGTGCTGACTTGCTGCTGATCATAGGGACGGCTCAGGTGCGCAGCCTCCTGCCAAATCATCTTCTGCGCCTGGCTTTCGCTCTCGAGGGTCGAAGCCGTCGGAAATGGTGCTGAAGACGACTAATCTCCAGTTCGGCGGCTACTTCGCTCCTCTTCTTCTTCGAGCACATCACTTAGTCTCGTAGGATGATGATGGCGGCCTTGCATCTGGTAAGGCACTTGCTGTTGGTAGTCCTCGTACCCAGCGCCTTCGTAATCAGGTTCCGAGGGGCCTGTGGTAGGGACATAGCCGGCAGCCATTGCTGCGGCACTCGTCGAAGGTATTGATGGTGCTTCTGGAATCATGCCTCCGCCGTACTGAGCTGCCAGCTCTCGCTCTCGCCGAACAGCTTGTTCGGTGTCATAGTCGTCCTCACTGTTCTCACTACGCACGTCACTCGGTCCCTGTTGAGGACGAGCCACATACGGAATCCTATTCCCTTGGCTGTCAAGCCGGAATGAACCAGTGTGATCGAGCTCGTATTCTGTAGACACGTACGACTCGGCCTCCGAGCGAGGTTGCGACCTGGTGTCTGCTCGGGCTGGGGGCGGCATACTTGTTGCTGCCGGTCTGGGCGGATCTGCTTGCGAAGCATGCAACGAAGTCGATGGGCCACCTTGCTGATAGAAGCGTTCCGGACTCATTGTTGATGTTTGAGCTGCGCCAGGTCTCGCTGCAGACGTCGATGCTGGCTGCGAGGTAGATGAACCACTGGGAGGATAGTATGTTCCCTGCGCAAGCGATGGCTTCCCAGGCTCGTGGTGCAAAGGCTGTTGTCGACCACTTTCTGTGAAGGGGTCGGTATTCGTTGGCGATGGACCCTCCTCGCGATAGTACTGCCGCTCATCGTCACCTGGAGTTGCCAATCCAGCTGCGCCTGCGGAAAAGCCAGCGCTTGAGTATCCTGGCTGAGGACCATCCCGGGTGACAGGTCGCTGTCCTCCTTGGCTTGCGCTGCCCGTCCTGCTCGGTTGTCCAAAATATGGCACGACCTGCACTCCGCTGACCACCGTGATGCGGCCCTCCTTAAGGCTCTGTGCGGTGTCGAGCGATTCTTGGTTCCGTCTGCCCAGCTCTTCCCATGCACGACGTGCTTCATCTTTGCTGATCATGAGCTCTCGTCGCATCTCGGCAACCTCGCGTTTGGCGTTCTCCACCGCTTGTGCGGCTTCTGCTTGTTGAAGGACAGTGTCCTCTCTTGCCTTGCGCTCGATGTTCAGTTGCCTCTCCATGCCGGCTTGGAGCTCACGATTCCGCTCATTGTCGGCGCGAGTCTCGAAGAACCAGCGCTGGAATTTGCGTTCACTGCTGGCGCGCAGGCGCTGCAGCTCGACCACGGCGTGGAAGAGGTTCGCACCAGCAGCTGACAGATCTGTGATTTGTCGAGCGAGTGTTGACGCTGTGGGCACCTTGTCCTTGATCTCCTCCGTGTTCTGCTCCAGCTTATGCAGCCAGTACGAGGTGAGACCCTCCCAATGCGACGACAGTGTTTCCCATCTCTCGAACGCGTGTGGGAAAGAAGATTGCGTGCTTCGCTGAGCGCCTTCACCGGGTGCCGTACTCGAGCCAGGTAGTGATGCTGATGGGCCTGCTGTGGCTCCCGCTGTCGTTGCAGGAGCGGCTCTTGGCTGGTTGGGCTGCTGCGTTCTCCTTGTCGCTGCCGGCGTAGGTCGTAGTGGCTCAGGCCGAGAGGCACTCTGTGATCGATCTCTGCTCGGTGGATCCTGACTGACTCTACCAGTCGGTTCACCAAGCATGCTCGTGCCTGCCACTTCTCCGGCAACTCTACTTTGCCTCCTCTCCGCTGCAGGATCGTCAAAGCCAGCCTGAGCGCGGACATCAGGACTGTACTGTGATGACGTGTTGCTGAATCTTGGTGCAGCTCCGGGCACCGTGGCCGCTCTCCTCTCTGCACTCCTTCTCCTCTCCTCTGCCACTCTTCTCTGCTCTTCTTCTTTTTGCTGTTCCTGCCTTCTGGCTTCACGGGCATTTCGCTCTCTCATGACATCTCGAGGCGTCCGTATTTGCGCAGCGCCTCCTACAGGCACTGGCCCTGCTGTTCGTGCACCGCCATTGGATGCTCGACCGGCACTGCCGCCGCCGAGATCTGACATTAGAGCGTATTCCTCGTCCTCGTCTGGCGTGAAGGGGTTCGGCTTGCGGATGGCCTCTTCAAGCGTGTAGAGGATGGCCGAGTGGGTTCGTTTCGAGATGCGAAGTGCCGGATGTGTTGTCGAAGTGCTGTACTGCGCACTGGTGGCCCTGCGGTGGTACGCCGCCTTTGGTGGAGTTGTCTGTGCTCGCGGGGGAGGAGACTCTTCGCGAAAGCGCGTGGGCGAGGGCTCTGTCCGAACGGGAGCGTCTACTGAGGTTGATCGCAAACGAGAAGGTCTGGGTTCTTCAAAGCGCGCGGTGCGGCGGAGACTGTGACTTCCAACGCTGCCGGAAGAGCTCGAGGGTCGCGAGAGGTCGTGTAGTCGTAATCGTTCAACGGCAGAAGCGTGCTCTAAACGCGATTGCAAAGAGGTCGTGTACACGGCAGCTCGCTGGTCGTGACGGTCGTGTGAATCGTAGCGGTCGTTAAAAGTGCCGCGGAGTAGGGCCGACACGGCTCCTGTGTGCGCAGGTCGTCGCAGGCGAGCGAGCAGTGTCGAGTGCTGTGTGCAGTGGAGTGAGTTGGAGTGCCAATGGCAATTCCCGACCCAGCCAGTCCTGGAAGTAGTGTCGACCGGGGTGGTGCGATGCGCTAGCACACGGCGGCGCGGTCAGATCTGGCGATGCAGAACGACGACGACGACAGCAACGAGCGGCGGAGGGCGGAGTCGCTGGAGGGTGCTGGGGGTAGGGACAGTGAGACCACGGCCATGCTTTGGCAAGGGAAGGAGAGTTGGGAGCGAGCGCGACGCGAGCGTGGTGAGAAGTGACGGGGCAGGGACGTGACGACGGGTATAGCGCGTGCAGGCCGAGGAGGCTGGGACGGTGATGATGGATACCAAGAAACGAGGCTGGTCAAAACGCCCCCCAAACGCACGGGCAGCGAAACGAACGACCCAAACTCACCTTCCTATTTTCAGCCGTGCTGCTGATGGCCGTGTACGCGTTGCTGTTTGCTGTGCGATGCGCGGAGTTGCGCTGAAGTTGGAGTCGAGGTCAATGGCGATGACGCCGCCCGCTTCGAAGCCGAATCAACAGCTGCCAGCTGCCGACCGCTGTCTCAGTGCTCGTTCGCGCGCTGCCGCTGCGCTGCGCTGCGGTCTCTGCTGGCACCGAACCGCCGGGCCGTCGATCAAACACGGCCGGCCGGTAGTGGATGAAGGCGATGGTGCGTGCGGGAGGGAGAGGATGTCGAGGAGGTCGTCGTCGTCGGTCGTCTGCAGCATTCTCGCCGCCTGTTTCCTCGCCGCTGGTGTTGCTCCGACCGTGTGCGACGGCAAAGCATGGCCTTGCCTCGTGGAGCGGTGGTCGTGCGGTGCTGATGCTCGTGCTGCTGCCGGGCCTCAATGGCGCATCATCATGCACGAGGGCGGAGCAGAGAAGACGTTGGACAGCAGCATGGCGCGTTGGTCGGGCAGGACGAGCAGCTTGCTTTGAGCGCCCTTCCTTCGCCGCCCATTCGGCATGCCAGCGCATCTGAGGCGTGCATGATCCTGGTTGAGCGAGACCGCCTCGCTCGTGGGATCGCGCTCCCTGGCCATCCGGCGGAGATGAATGCTGCCCATCCGCAAACGATGCCATGTTTGGGCGGCGACGAACGACGGTGATGATGGGGAGCAAGGAGAGGGAGCGCACGGCGCGTTTGTATCGCCCTCACATGTCTCGTCGGGCAGCTTTGGATGGTTGGGTCTGACCAGCGCGCGTCCAATCACTGCACCCCGAGCTCCCTTGCCCGATTGAGAGCTACGACGAGCTCGAGGAGGGTGGCGAGACGAGGTTGTGTGGAGAGAGACTTCCACCCAGCAGCCATTATTCTTCTCGAAAGTCTCGCATGCGAGAGCGTTGCAGGTGTCTTGCTTTGACAGCTGTACGACATGCGTGCTGCAGCAATGCGCGAACGCCTTGCCTCGTCGCACGCTATCACCAACACACCGTGTATCGCACGTCCACCACCACAACGCCGCAGCGCCCATACACGCACTGACGCCACGGCCCAACCTCCATCGCGCTCCCGTCCTCGTGGCACATCGGATCAACGTCGCGTCGCCCAAGCACGCGACAACCTTTTCCGAGGCCAAACTCAGTCCCACCACCACGCAACGGCTCCGGCCAACTTTCTTCAAATGCCGTTCAGGAACAGGAAAGGATGTGCAGCTCTGGCGCCGCAACACAACAGCTTCATGCCTGCACAACGCGCAGAATTTTCAACTGGTGTGCAGTTCCCATGAGCAACCAGCGCATTGTGTTTCGATGTTGCTCTTGCGCACCGCCCGAGATGAGCCGGCAGTTTCGTGTATACTGAAACCTCGCTGCAACACCGTTCGTCATCGAGAGGCCCGAGGACTGCGCCGCTCAAACGGTCTCCGTGCCACGTGAAGCGCCACTAACAAGGTCTTGAACGATATGCATGCGTGCAGTCGAGTGTGGACACCTTCGCAACACCTCAGTATCGCTACTACACGGTAGGCACAGCGTCAATACTCCCTACAGCTTTCATCATCTTACATACCTTATCTGGTTCATTCTCCTCCTTTTCAGGCCAAATGGAAAGTTGATCGAAGCCTCACGCAAAGCAGCACGTTATTACGATCACGCCTGATATCGGTGGTTTTGATGTTCCCTTCTATGCTAGCACCGGCATGCAACATATTCATAGCAGCCATGTTCGCTCGCCAAATCGCGAAAGAGTCGGCATCATCCAACAACCCCAAGGGCAATCTCATCCTCGAAGCAAGAACATGATGATTGACTCAACAACAGATTGTACACCACCATTTTCTCTTAGCACGCTGAAGTTACTCTCTTTCTACCTTCGACCCTCATTCGAGACCTCCCAAACGGAAATCTTGCACGGACTGTTCAAAGCTGATTGCGTCGGCAAGATTGGCTTGCGAAACCTATCTCGCAGCATAACAGAATGGTAATGAATTCCGACTCATGAGTGGGCTTCGCATGATGCGAACTCCACCACCATAGCACATTCACTTCGATTTATACTCCATACATGTATATATTGCCAAGCCATAGACATTGGCCGTGTACAGCAGCCGAGGTGGCCCAAGCTCCCGAAAGTGACTTTCTACCCCAACAAACGGAGAAGCTCTGTCATGTCACGAGAGATGGTGAGCTCCATCTTCACGTCTGTTTTGCTAAACCTCATTTCATTGCAGAAACGTTGCCCGGTCAAAAGAGTACTACTTTGGCATTGGACAACTTGGGCTTTCCGACAGACAGCACAAGTATATTCTCACGCGTGACATTAGAAGGCCAGATCCTCTCAAGAGACACAACTCATCCAGAGCTCCACAAGACCCTCACGAACAAAACAAGTCCTCAAACACATATCACCATACCCAAGTCCATACATACCCATTCAGTTACTTACCACCACCTCCACCACCACCACCCACCATGTCCATCCAAACCTTCCGCCCCCACATCGACATCCGCTCCACCGAACGCCTCCACTCCAAACTCAAAGACATCCGCGTCCCCACCCAAGAAATCCTCCCCTGCGCCGACAAAGCCTACGGCGTTCCTCACAAATGGGCCACCGAACTCTTCAATTACTGGCAAAACACCTATTCCTGGTCCGCAGCCGAAGGCCGCATCAACCAATTCGAGCATTTCACCACAGAAATCGAACAAGTCAACCTCCACTTCATACATCAAAAATCCAAAGATGCAAACGCGAAAGCGATTTTGTTAATTCATGGCTGGCCGGGAAGTTTTTATGAATTTTCTGAAGTGATTAAACCTTTGACGGAAGGTCAAGGGCAGAAATTTCATTGCGTAGTACCTAGTTTGCCTGGATTTTGCTTTTCTTCTGCGCCGCCGAGGAAAGGGTGGACTGTGAAAGATACGGCGAGGATTTTGGACGAGTTGATGCAGAGGCTGGGGTACAAGGAGTATGTCGTGCAAGCGGGAGACTGGGGAGCGATGGTCGCGAGGGAGTTGGGTGCGAAGTATTCGGAGAGGTGTAAGGTGATGCATTTGAATTGGTGTCCTGGGGCGCTGCCGGAAGGGGTGCAGGATGTTACGGAGAGGGAGAGATGGTGTGAGGAGAGGAAGGGGAATTGGAGGACGGAGCATGTGTGAGTCTTGTCGTGCTTCTTTCTTTGGTGTTGAGAGAAGTGTCGGAAAGGGGCTGATTTGTCGTCCAGTGGATACGCGGTTCTAATGCGGACGCGGCCGCAGAGTCTGAGCTGGATGCTGGAAGATAATCCCGTCGGCTTGATGACTTTCATAGGGGAGAAGGTGAGTGTGATCGGAGTGTGAAGTCGTGCGAGATCTCGGACTTTCAAAGAGCCTGGCTGATGAACGGTGTAGTACGAAGAGGCCTCGAACCCGGCAGTCCATTACACTCCCCATTGGATGGACCATGTCCTCACAACGGTGTGCCTGTACTTCCACACCCGCTGCATCGGTACCAGTGCGCTGCTGTATTACGAAAACCCCAGGCACGACCAGTTCGCAGCCTATTGCGGTGCGGCGGAGAACGCAATCAAATGTCCTTTTGGCTACACAAGCATGGGGTTCGACACTTCTCCGAACAGCAAGCGAGCGGCGGGAGGCACGGGGAACCTTGTTTGGTACAAAGAACGAGACGATGCCGGGCACTTTGCCTGTTTGGAGGCTCCGCAGGCCATAGTCGAGGATGTGAGAGAAGTTGTTGCGAAGTTTTGGAGTTAGTGAGAACATGTCGTGATCGCCGGAAGGGGCCGCGTTGATCGAACATGCGAGGAAGGTTCGATAGATGGGTCTTGGCGACAGCATGGCCAGTTTCGAGAAGGTCGATCCTGTCCGTAGGGGTCGTAGCCGTCAGCTTACTGCATTCTCGTGCCTTGGGCCGTTAATAGTAGAAGCTTGTCCGTTGAGCCGCTGGCTCGGATCGGCTGAGAAACGGTGTGGCCTTGTGGCTACGGAATGAAAGAATAACCTTGTCAGTGTATGTACAACGTACGTTCCGTTCACTCGTCCGCACTGCGAGAGTCGCCGATGCCGACAGTGCTTGCTCTGGTTGCATGTTGAACGACATTCACAGAGTGTGCCATAGCATATCTCGGCGACCGCACGGGACCGTACGGTCTAGAGAAAATCTTCGTGAGAAAGCTAAGTCAGCAGCAACATCCCGATGCAGCAGACATCTAGGCCTAGATGTTGCACACCTGGAAAGATGTCGAAGACATTACGAAGGAAGTCGTGACTGACTGCGCGCCATCTGATCCCAGGCACATACTTTTTCTGGTGCAGGAGCCTTCCGATCCGCATTGTGGAAAGCAGCAGGAGCGGTGCAAACCCCGAAAGCCAAACAAGAACCCAAAAACATGCGCCGAAATTCCTCCATCTCACCTCGTTCGTTCTGCCACTCGCAGTCCACGTCGCGTGAGATCGCATCCTGTGCCCCGATCAGCCGAGGGAATCTCTTGCTGTCGTCAGTTCATCAATCCTCTCTCACACGCCTTACGCCAAAAGCCGCCGACGGCCAGGTCCGCGACATGCTGTCTCTCCAGGATGCCATTGTCGGCAGGAACTCCAGAACACCGGCAGCACATCGCTTTTGACACTGCTCCGTCTTCACTGGTCACCGTTTTCGCCGTGGTCAGCCGCCAGTTGCCTAATGAAGTATAGATAACAGCCCTCGTCCCTCGACCTGGCACTTGGAACTCTCCAGTATGCAGGACTTAACCTTGCACACTTGTCCATGTGTGCGCCCCAACCCGACAAGCGCCTGCAAATCTGCTGTTCTCGCGGCCGCCTCTGCTTTCCCTCGGTTTGTTGAGCGGAAAACGCGGCGGTCACATCTCTAGCAAGCCCTGATTGGACTTTGTGCAGTCGTCTCTAGTCGAAGTCATTGCCTATATGGTCACACCGTAGGCTCTCTTTGCCACTGAAAACGAGGAGAATTCAGCCTCAATGCTGCTACTTCTTGACTGAACCGCCGCCGTGCCGACACTGCGCCAGGATTTCTCGTTTCGCTCTGCAGATCGCATGGGGCTCTGTGAGTGAAGGATGCAACCACGATGGACGATGCCATCCACCCCTCCGCGGCTCATGCCATGATCAAGTCGCCGACGACACTCGACCACCTGCCACCGAACTTACAGAACGGACTCATCGCAGTGTCATGTCTGGGCATCTTGTCGCTCGTCTGCTCGGCGGCACTCTGCTTCCACTTCCTCTACCGATTCTTCTTCTGGAGCAAAGGTCCTCAGGTCCGAGCGAATCAGTTCGTCGTGCTGATATTCAACTTGATCCTCGCCGATATTCAGCAATCCGTCGCTTTCATGATGAATATTCGATGGGTCACCTTACGCAGCATAGTGAGCGGAAGCCCCGAATGCTCGGCTCAAGGCTGGTTCGTAAGCACAGGCGATCTATCGAGCGGCATCTTCACTCTTGCCATTGCGGTCCACTCCCTCGCCGATATCGTTTTCGACTACCGAGTGTCAAAACATGCCTTCAGGTTGATCCTGGTGGCCCTATGGACTTTCAACTACGCTTGCGCTGGGATCGGCCTCGCACTCCACCCTAAGGACCTGTATACGCGCGCGGGAGCCTGGTGCTGGATTAGCTCCCGATACCTCAACGAGCGCTTCTGGCTGCACTATCTATGGATCATCATGGCCGAGTTCCTGACCGTGGTCATCTACCTGCTCATCTTCATCATCCTCTGCTTTCGCGTGAAAAGCTCGTACTACATCACCTCCACTGTTCAACAACGAGCTCAATCCGCAGCCAAACTCATCATCGCCTACCCGACCATCTACGTCGTCTGCACCCTACCACTCGTCATCGCGCGTCTCAAAACCATGGCCGGAGTCTACGTCAGCTACACTGAATTCTGCGTCGCAGCAGCAATGATCACAAGTTGTGGTTGGCTCGACACTCTACTCTACAGTCTCACCCGCCACAATGTCCTCTTCGGATCTGAAATCGCAAACGACCGCGTCCGAGCACTCGACACTTTCCCGGCTTCGACTTCCTCCAACTGGCGAGCCGATCGTATGTTCGGCACTTCAACCACCATCGAAGCTACGAAAAAGTCCAGAAACAAATTTCGACCTCCCAGAGCTGCGTTTGATGAGATCCCGGACTATGGAGGTCTGCTTGAGAAGGGGTCAGGCGATCAACCTCGGCCGATGAGTGTCAAGGCGGAGACAACAGTACGAATAGACATTGAGCAACTGGACCTGGGGCAGATGGAGATGCTACGGGCTGAAATGGATGACATCATGGCTGATAAAGGCGAGGGAGGGAATCCGGATTGCATCAAAGGGAAGCTGAGCTTTGATAGTACGAGTATTCTGAATGGGGAGAAAGGTGAAGAAAAGGCGCCATGAAAGGCGTTTAAGACAGGAGAACGGAATTAGGGCACAAAATGGAGGAAGAGTACGCTTCCGACGAATGACAAATAGGAAGACCGCGCTTTTGTCTCACCCGAGGACAGACTGATGACGGGAAGACTTCAGCGGGTTCGTGAAACGAACACACGACGAGGGCAGTGAACACGAAGAAAATGCCATGTATGAGAAAATCAAGATGACTTCAGCATTTCGAAGCTGCTGCTCTATGCCATCGCCCATACGCTACCCAACCCACCTTATACTAGCGTACGCTACCCAATCAAGTCCATACTCACGGAGCAGTACCAAGCCGGGCAAACAGCACTTTCAACAAGAAGATGAAGCGGGAGAAGTCCCACTCGACTCTTCACCAGACCCCTCGTCTTCATCATCAGCATCGCTCGCAGGCCGCCTCGGAATCCCACGAATTGGATCTATCCTTCCCACATCAGACTCTGTGCCCTCACAAGATCATTGTCTGCCGGAAGCAATCTAATGGGGGGCTCACCTTGCTTTATGGCAACGCCTTCGAATCTCGACTTCACTCTCATCCCGACAAACTGTATTGCGCTATCCGCTCTCTGCCTCGTCGCCAAAGACAACGGCGATCGCGAAGAAGTGCTTCCGACCGGACATCTCAACGGAGCAGGGTGGTGCTTGACAGCTGCTGGAGGCGGGTTGACATGATGCTTCTGCTGCTCATGAACGCGAAAGCGGCAAGGTGAGGTTATTTTCGGCTCTGCTGTCAGCCTTGGTGGAAGGAAGACTTCGTCTCCGGTCCATGCTGCGGAAGAAGAGGAAGATGGGGAAGAAGGAGGAGCGCGAGGAGTGCGATGAAGTAGCGAACGTTCTGGAGAAGGCTGTTGTCGGTCCTGCTGCCGTTGTCCACTTTTCGCTTGCGGAGACGAAGCCTCCACGCCTCCGTTCACAATATGCAATGTCTTTCTCCTCTCTTCCCTCGAAGCCAAAGGCGAGTGATCGTTGAAACATCTAGCCACCGCGGCTTCGAGATCGTTCATCGGCGTGACAGGATCATGGCCGTGAGTCTCGCTTACAGGCAGAGCGGCCCCGCCTCCTGGCGTCGAGGAGGTCGATGAGGCATCTGCTCCTGTCTCGGGCACCGCTATTCTCGTCGACTTCTGGGCACTGGGAGGATTGCTATATCCGATCTGAATGCTATTCTTGGCACGCAACGGCAACGCCTTTGCAGCACGCGTGGTGGGCGAGGGACTCTGGATCGGGACGCCTCCTTTGCGCCCGCTGGTGGCTGAGTCGGATGAATTGGGCGAAGACGTTGGTGTTACTTTGTTATCAGCACCGCTTCCAGCTCCGGCCGATGTCGTGAGCTTTCGACGCTTATCACATTGAATGGCAGAACGAGAATGAGAGTCTGAAATCTTGGATGCATGGCTTTGTCGATATGTGGTACCGCCAGCCTCAAGTTCGGGTGTCCTTCGAGGTGACGCGCTTCTTGTTCGATCGCCTTTGGGTGTTGAGGCCCAATGCTTTGTCATTTGATGTTGATAGGAACATCGTGAAGGGCTATCCGCGAGAATGCTGCGCAGAGCGGCGGCGGGGCGGCGTGGAGGTTTCGAGATGTGTGCGCCACCAGGACTGTACATCGGGCGGTGGCATTGGGACCACGTTAAAGAAGGCGATTTTGTGGCTGAAGTGATCGCTGTAAGCGCATGCCCAGAAGGGGAGGGGAGTTCATCCTCGAGGGTTGTGGCTCACATGGTGTAGCATTCTCTTTATCGGAGATGTCATAAGTCATGGAATCCATGCTGTGCTGTTCGGGTGTCGATGTGTTTGGTCAAGTATTTGCTATTGCGGTCAAGCTTGATCGTAAGTAAGTCGAAATCGTGTACAGCTCAAGCAGGCGGCTCAAGCAGGCAGGTCGGTTCCATGTCTGTGGATGTCAACAGCACAGAGTGGTCTTACCCGTGCATCGTGCGAAAACATTGTTGTTTGCGCTTGCCAGTCTGCAGTCTCCGCCATGTTGAAGACGTCAAAGCTTCGCATTGTCTTACGGAAGTGGTATTCGTGCGAGCTCACTTGGATACACTGCCAGTTGTGAGGCAGTTGCGACCAGACCTAGCTTGCACCTTCTCAACATGGCCGCGGCAGCTGCACGTCTGCCGCTTTTGCCTCTACCACCATGATGAGTGGAACATTGGGCAGCTGAAAGGTCTCGAATGAGGGTATATTCCGATGGGGTGCTCATCGTACTCATATTCGATCTTCAAGACGTGTTAAAGGACGAGTCCATCGCGGTACATTTCTGATGTCAGCTTTCGGCGACTTGTCATGCCCATTGAGTGTCTGCCGTTGTGGTCGCGACTCATGGTGTCGGGGAAAACTCCAAAGAGCGCGAACGACATTGACACGGTAGCCAATAGGCACGCCGCGCTCGAAGCCGTTTCAGCATCATGCTTTAAGCTTTGGCAGCCACCCTCTCATATGCTTTTCGCGTGTCGAGGGGCGAAGACTGAGTCTCCGACACGTGGGTAAAGGGCGGAGATTTTGTGAGGATGTCGCAATCCCAATCGCACGGATACTTTGGCTGAGGAATGTGGTAAACTAGAAGTACTCTAATCAGACTTCATGTTGACGTGATGACACGATCTCCAAAGCTCATGCCAGTCGCGTCTCAGGATGTTGTGGTCTTCTCTCGTCCGCTCGTCACGTCCGGCGTCGACCGTTGCCACTGGCCTTAGTAACAGCGCAGTATAGGCTCACTGAGTGGCTGCGGTGCAGTCTGACTGCAAACTCATGCAGCAAATCAACAAACGGCGACGGCAGGGCATCACGGTGAGGCGGTGCCGTCTTACCATTGCGACAAGTCATCGACGGCCGCCATCTGGACGACCCTGGCATCCTTGGAAGGAGTTGAGACTGGATTCGAACAGCGCAGACGCCACAGGCTGTATCCGTTCGACAAGGCTGGTTTCATCCTATACCCGCGCCAAGATCTTTCTGCAGCGTCGCGTCCGGCATTCAGGAGAGCGGCCCCGCGTCGCCAACACGTTTGTCTTTTGTGGAAGCTGTTATCGCGGCGGGAGGGGGAGAAGGACGCGGCGACGAGGAGGAGGAGGACAACCACAGACGAAGACTCAACAATTGCAGTGGAGTCGGTGGGTGAGACTGTAGTCTAGGTGAGACTGTGGTGCGCTCAAGAGAGATGAGAGGGACCCGCAGCGAAAGTGTGCCCGCACAAAGCTGTGCCCAAAGCGCGCAAGCGACGAGTTGCCGACAAGGTTCACGATAGCTTCCAGAAACATAAGCGAAAGCATAGCGCGTGGATGGCGTGTGCTCGCGGCGGAACCACACCACACGTCTCCCTCCCCAGCAGCAGCATCTCGCTCGGCTGAGCAGCTCGTCGTTTGTTTTCTGTTCGTGTGCGGCAGACTGGCAGCTGCCTCGTTTTTGCTTCCCATTCCCTTCTGCGTCGTCATCAGCAGCGCCTGCTCTCTGGCCGGCCTGGGGGGGTTCATGCACGCTGCAACGACACTCGTTTGATCTTTTCGCACGCTAGCAGCTGTCTGGAGCGCCAACACCGCTGGCCACTGACGACCTGGAGACGTCGGGAGCGGTTTGCAACTCGACACACGGGCAGTCTCCGCGAGACGGAACGGCAGTCAACGACTCGACGACGACCGGTTTGCAGGACGCCCGAGCGGCAGCAGCAACAGTCAACGGCCACACCATCGATAACGAAACCTTGCATTCATACCGCGTGTCCGCATGCCCTCGTTTCTCCACGCCCGTTGCTGATCGTCTTCGCCCATACAGTCCTCTGGTGAGCTCATGGCCCGGCGGTGGTTGGCGAAACACGCACACCGCCCCCCTCAGTGCGACCGGCGTGGCTAACTGCAGCTCCAGGCAAGGACCGCCAATCGCTGACGCTGCACCAACTGCACCACACTCGTTTGTACCACTCACAGCCACGCGCGCACCGCACCATCACTCCCCAGTCCGCCGGTCACTGTTGCATGTGGAGGAGATTGCCTTGCGGAACTAGCCCCAGCAGCAACTCCGAGTCACCAAGAGCACCGCCATCCGCAAGGTCGACGACAGCGTAGAACACCGCAGCGTACCTGCATTTTGCCGGAGTCTGGTGCGCAAAATTCATTGGAGTTGCGATTGCGGCAAGGATTCTCGACGGCCCTTCGCAGCTCTGCACGATCGCAACGAAAACGCCAGCTCGGTCCACCAACAGCCATTGTGACGTGCATTGTTCGTTGTGCGCTGCCACTTCCGCTGCTCTGATTGTCCGCCGAGAATGAGTCGCCATTACTACGATCAAGGCTATGGCGAGCCCCAACCCGAATACCGCTCGCATGAATCGCCTCGACAACGCCAGAACGTCCACCCTTCGAATCGGAGCATACCTCGACCAGGATTCGCTACTTCAGATCGCATGCGCGGCCCACCTGCAATGCGACCAGATCACCCCGGGCCTCCACCTGCACGCGACCCAAGACGAATGCAGTCACCGCAGCAGCAACAGCAGTACTATCCTCCCAGCAATCAAACATGGCACTCATCGGAGCACTTGTACGACGGTAGTGCATACGACTATCAAGAAGACTATGGACAAAATGATCAATGGCCACTTCCGCAACCTCCTGCAGCACGGCCAATGCGTGACGGCAGCAACAGTCCCCGTCGAGCACCGCCGCGACCTCAACGACCCGATGAGTCCCCTCGACGAGGCGACTATCAGCGCCGCGACCCACCTCGAAGTATGATCCCAGTGGCCCCCGCCAGCCGGCAGCACTATCAACCTGCAATGGCATCGCATCATGGAAATGGCCAGTGGACGGGCGATGGATACAGCTATGTCCCTCCTCCGAACTATCCTCTGCCAGATCGTCCGCATCCGAACATGGGAGCTATGCACGATGGTGGTCTCTCTGCTATCCCGCCATATCCTCCCCAGCAAGTACATCAGCAAGTCGCGCATCGACAACCGGAGAATCGTCGACCTCCATTGGGACCTCCTCCTTCCGCGCGCAGAGGACCGCCATCGTACTATCCACAAGTCGGCCCAGTGCACTCCATTCAGGAGGAGACCGACAGCATGCGCGGCAGCACACGGACTGTGAGCGCGCATACTGCCGGTCACGACAGTAAGACTTCTTTCGCCAGCAGCAATGCCATCCCGATCGGAATCACCCAAAGTAACCTCGACCGCGGGCGGGAAATGGCGAATGCTCCACCGATACAGAGACCACCACCTCCGTCTGACACAGAGTCTGAGGACTTTGACTATGACGATTCGCCTACAGAACCTGCAATCGCACGAGGGGAAATCAGAACCCCCGAGCCTGCTGGTATCCTTGACTCTGCGAACATTGAGACAGGCATTGTCCGGCAAGCCAGTCTTGGAAAGAGGAGCAAGCCCACCTTGACCACTGTTCGCAGCTCAGACCATATGAAGAGGGCAATCGATGACGCTAGGAGCGACGTCGGTATCGCCATCAGCCAACGGCAAGGCAGTGTGAGAGGTTCCACAGCAACTACTGACAGCCCAGAGCGTACTGAGCGTTCGAGAGCTCTGGCGCAGGAAATGCTTGAAGGACATACGCAGCCGGGCGCTGAAAATGCAGGGTCGGAATTAGACGCGCCAAAGGAGCAGCAGGGTATTCCTATGGTGGCCATCGCCGAACATCAACAGGAAGGTCCTTCGCCAGAGGAGCAAAGTTCGAGCAGAAAGACGCCGAGCGAGACATTCCGCTCCGGCACAGGCTTCCTCGACTCTCCATCTCTCGACAAACACACGCTCGAACAGCGACAGTCAAAAGAGCTCCTTGGCGCGACCATGCCGCTCCGACCGCAGCGGTCTCGCCCGCGATCTCCGCTCGTACCTCTCGATGACCCGCGAAGAGAGTCGATCGTTGATGGTCTCGAGAAAGGTGGTGCGCTCAGCACAGAGGAAGCTCAGGAGCTTAAGCGGCCCATGGGCGGACTTTCGGCACGCGAAGGCAAGCGTAGGCCGCCTCGCCTCAATGTTGATGCTGTCAAAGAAGCCGAGGCACGAGGCTCACTCACAAGTCTACCTGATCTCATCCGAAGAGCTACGAAGCTGGCATCCAATCTCGATCGTGGGAAGACTGCCTCTAGAATGGGCATGAACTGGATCGAGGGTGCCAACCATTTGGACGAGAAAAAGCGACGATCCGGAAGCATGTCTGACATTTTGAACGCGTTTCCCCCGCCTGCACTGTCAACACCCTCCGAATCACGCAATGCATTTCGACGAAGTCTCGCGGCATTCTCGTCAAAGAATCGTCATTCGCAGCTGCACAGTGATAGCGACGCTGGCATGATCAAGCGAAGACGATGCTGCGGCATGCCGAAATGGCTCTTCATCTGCCTTATGCTCCTGCTCCTCCTTCTCGTTGCTGCTGCTGTTGTCGTCCCCGTCATGCTCGTTGTCGTGATCCCAAATCAAAACTCAGGATCGACAAAGGTTGGAAGCTGCGCCGCCCAATTGACGTGCGAGAACGGAGGGGCTAATATCCTTGGCAGTAACGGCGATTGCGAGTGTTTGTGTGTCAATGGATACACCGGAACCACTTGCTCAAGAAAACAGGAGTCGGGATGTACTTCCATATCGACAGGCTCTTCCGGGAATGCCACGATTGGCGAAGCACTTCCGCGGCTGCTGGACAGCTCGGAGTCGCAATTTGGCATTCCACTGGACAAGCAGGAACTGCTGGGACTCTTTTCCCGAGCGGACATGAGTTGCAATGTGCAGAATCAGCTTGTGACGTTTGATGGAGAGACTACCAAGGCAAAGAGGCAGGAGGCGTCGAGTAGCAGCATCGGCAACAGCATTCTCGTCGCTACGGGAAGTCCGACACCAGCTACTACATCGACTTCGACAACGGCCACAGCGACTACGTCTTCGTCATCGTCAACAGGAACTCTGTTGACAGACGGGAACAGCACTGTCGATTTCGCTCGTGTCGCGGTTCTGTACGTCTTCCAGGATGCGAAGACTTTACAAGCCGCAGCCGATGCACAAGAGAACTTGCAGAGTTTCTTGCGGGGCGGGAACTTGGCGGACGGGAGCGGTGCATCGAAGTCAAATGTCACGTTAGGCAATGGGTATGAGGTGAATTTGAATGAGTTTGTGCTGCAGGTGCGCAATGGAACAAGAGTCGGAAAAGGAGCAACCTGAGGGAATGCGAGAGGGAAGGCGTTGCTAAGCGTCAAGCGTTTTGGGTTTCGAAAGAAGCGAGTTTTGGGATTCTGTAGGATATCGTTTTTCTTCTTCCGACGAGCTTCCTTTTAGCAGCGAGGTGCTGTCTACGCATTTTGCCTTCTCCGCAGTGAGAGGCTGGAACGGCCGAATAATGGTATGAAGGGAAAGGACAAAAGCGAATTCTATCTCATCAGATGCGTTTCTCTTTCGACCCAATGATGCTCATGACGATTGACTGAAGCCATTTTGCTGAATGCTGTCGTGAGACTATGTGTTGTTAGTATCAATATTCGCCGTTCGCGCGTGTATGTTGCGTTGCATCGATACATCGAAGAAGAAAGCGTTTGGAAACGTGGAGAGCAAGGATTGTGATGGTTAGCGTTTCGACGGATTGGAAGTTCCCCGACGAGCATGGCTGGCCGGCTGGCTTTTTCGAGAAGAGAAGACATGACATGGGATGACCCTGGTCTGCTTGCGAATTGGCAATTTCCGGGGAGAGAGAGCTGCGATCTTGTTGTGCTGCTGCTGCTCTGCACGATAAGGTGAGGTCAGTCTGTCAATTGAGTCGACATGCCGGTAAATCTTGTGATCTGTTCGTACGGTGTGAAGTGTATGGTCTTGAGATCGGAAGCCTGGGCTTGAGTGTAGGCGGATAAATTTGTGTAGCACGGATGGGTATTGTGGAGCGAAGTGGTTTCACAGGGCGGCTATTCGTGGTGCTTGGGAGACGGGGAAGAACTGATGAGAGATTGGGGAAGTTTTACTGCGGTTGAGAAGCGCGATTGGAGATGCATGTTTGCGCGAGATGGGGCCGCAGATGGGCCTGGGATGCGAATGGAGTCGCGTGCTCTGGAGGGAGCATTAGTAGCTTTGCTGGATAGTGTTTTAGCGAGTGGTTCGAGTCTGCACATGCGGTGGTGATGGATGCGGATGCGACGAGTGTTCTTCGATTGACTGTTGTGGTCGTTGCTGTTTCCCATTGTTCATTCGCGACCTGTCTTCGACTGTCGTTCATGTCAAGTGGTGCGATTGAGCGTTACACATGCCGTAGTGCCCGTCTCGCGTGGCACGCTTGCAGTCCATCTGGTTAGGCGAAGCGGGCGATAGTCTAATCAAAAATTAGCTGGAAACGCGGCTGCAAACAGGCGACTATCCAATCCTTCCCGCACCACTGCAGCGAGACCACCGCGCGCGCAACCAAACAGCAGCGCCAGCAGCAGCAGCGACCGCACGCCACACCCATCCTTCCCCTCACTTGTCTGCCAACTTCCACTGCACTTTGGCGACCACCGCCGCGGCCTCTGCGCACTCCCCGCCAGCTCCGCCACCTCGCCGTCGCAGTATTCTACACGGCGCATCCCTTTGGCCTGCGCCCCCGTTCTCCACGCAACCGATCGACACCCTCTAGCGTCAGCGCGATCGACAACGACGACATTGCGGAGTGCAACGGCCATAACATTCGTCAACAGACAGCGTCAGCGGAGACATGCTGGTGAGATAGACTTTCGACTCTGTCAGCGACCAGGTTCCGGGTTACAGAAGCCTCGAGGTCAATCAAGGCGCTCACGGGCCACGGAAGCATCGTCTCAGGGACAACAGCAACAACATCGCCAACACTTTCCGGCCGGCACCACGACCACGACCACGGCGACGACGGGACGACTGGGCACACCACCGGCGACGACGAGTGGGAGGCGGATAGATTGTCGAGGAGAGTGAGATACAGCGGCAGCCACGCTGGCTGCGAGCCAGTAGCAGCAGCGTCGTCTCCGTCGGCGCAATCTTCCTACACCACACTCGTTTGATACCACACACACCCGACCACACGTAGGACAAGATGTTGCGCCCGGCGACTCCGCTTTCTATTATTTTCTTCGTGGCTTTCGTGCTGCTCTTGCTCAGCACGCTGTCCACACCCGTCATAGAGGGCATTCCGCTCGGCTCGTACCAGGGCTACAACTTCGGCGTGCTGGGATGGTGCAGTGACGATGGGAGATGCGAAGGGCCGGTAATTGGTTACAGTACAGGTTTGTCACTCTGTTTTCGCGGAAGAAGGACACATTGGGTGTGATCCGGGACGTTGCGGAGAGCTAATATGAAGTGTTGTGCAGATGGCCTCTTCTCTGGCGGCACCAATGCCAACAATGAAGCTTTCTCCCTCCCGTCTTCGACACGACATAGCCTGTCCTCCATTCTAATCGTGCATCCGATCGCCGCACTCTTCGCTCTAATATGCTTCGGTCTTGCTGTCGCGGCGCATTTCCATGGACCATCGCACTCGCCGCGCTATCTCCTCGCATTATTGATCCTCACCTTCCCGACCTTGTTGATCACTCTCCTGGCGTTTCTGGTGGACATCTTACTCTTCGTACCGCACATGCAATGGGGAGGATGGATTGTTCTTGCAGCGACAATCCTCATCGTCGCGTCCAGTATAGTAACATGTGCAATGCGAAGGACACTAGTAAGCAGGAAAGCACGCAAGAAGCGCATTGCCGAAAACGCGGACATGAATGGTCAAAATTACTACGAGAACCTAGCGGCGAACCGCATGCTGGTCGATACATTACCCAAGGGAGACGTGCTTCCCAGAGCAGAGAGTCCTCCGCCCATGAGTGGAAGCACTGCTGTCGAGAAGGGCAATGGCCAATATGCGACTTTCGAGATGAAGAGGCCGGACACGAACAGCGATGGCTACGCAGACGATCGTGTTCCTCTCAACCCACACCGCGATCCGAGCATTCGATCTACTAGCACGAACGGCAGACGACCCACATTCGACGAGAATGTGCCACCAATGCCACGACCGAGCCAGGAGCATGGCATGCAGAGGTTCCCCAGCAGAGACCAGTACGGAAATCCAATCGCAGAAGGTGCAGCAATGGGAGCGGTTGCTGGTGGTTTGAGGCACCAGAACTCAGAGGGTAGCATGGGCAGTGGCCGATCCAATGGCTATCCTCCACGAGGGAGAGGCTACGGCCCGCCGAACCGCGGATATGGCCCACCTCGGGGAAGGGGAGGCTACCCTCCACCACCCGGCTTCAACGGACGTGGGAGAGGAGGATACGGGCCACCACCACCAGGGTTCAATGGACGAGGCAGAGGGTACGGGCCTCCGCCACCTGGCATGATGGGCAGAGGAGGGCCGCCACGCCCTATGCCTCCGCCTGGATATGGAGCAGACCCATACTATGGCGCACCAAGAAACACGCCTCCACCTGCGCCAATAGATGATCAATTCGTTGCTGGCCCCATCGGACAAGCAATCGAGATGGACGAGCGGACTGGAAGCCCTGCAAATGCCCACAACGCATACGGTCTGCGGGATAGTGATGGTGATGTAGCAGGAATGGTTGGCCTGATGCAAGGACGATCAGATGCGCCGTATGGCGATCAGCCTCTTGCATCGCCATCAAGCTTCTACTCTGGCGACCAGTGAGTTTTGCGGGTGACGATAGAGTATATGTGCTAACAGTGAGCAGGAACTATGTGCCACCACGGCAACAGTGGGCTGGCCAGCGATCACCACTCTCAGCACAGCACGATGCGCCTTTACAGATGCCAGATGCGCAAGCCTCGAAAGCCACATTCGAGACCGTATCGTCAATGCAAGACCAGTCTCACGCGACGCAATCATCACGAACGTTACCGCTCAGCCCCGTTCCAGCGTCTCCGGAGCCTGGGCAAGGTCCGCGAAGTCCACCTCGTGTGCGCCATGAGCGCTCCGGGTCACAAACATACTACGAAGACGTTGATCCTCGCTTCGCCGAAGACCCAGCACCGCAACCGCCCTCGGCCGTACACCCCGCACATCGACAGTCTGGCATTCCCAACGCCCTGACACCCGGTGCAGCTCAACGAGCAGTATTGCATGACGGCCCCGCACATCAGCCGGTCTACCAGAACGGCAGCACACAGCACTATCGTATGAACTCCCCTCCTCCTCCTGTAGATAGCACGCGGATACTCTCGCCTCATGCTGAAGAAGCTGAAGTTGCGGATGATGCACGGCACACAACTGACCAGGATGATAGCGACGAATCTCTAAGACGTGACCATCATCATCATCAGCTTCAGAATCTTCCGCATCATCATCTGCACTTTGAGCACAACATCACGCCCCCGGACGAACATCAGCAATACACATCGCAAGAACGACGTTCTAGTTACGCGGGTTCGGATCCGGGTGTGAGGATTGTGTCCGGTCCGGGATATCCGTTGGAGATCATACCTGATGGAGCGAGAAGTCCTGGCGCGGCGTCCGAGTCGAGTCATTTCACATCGGTGTCACAAAGAGGTGTCAATCCGAACTGGAGACCTGGTATGCCTGTGCAAGGGCCTCATGGGTTTGGAATGGGTGGCGGATCCGAGGTGCAGATGAGAAGGAAAGAAGACGTGATATTGAGCGGCAATCCGGATTTCAGTCTGCCGATCCCCGGAGTCGGGAGAGGGAGAGGTGGTAGCGGGTTAGGAATGAGAGGGAGAGGTGGTGGTGGAGGAAGGGGAAGAGGCGCGCGGGGCCCGAGTCCAGCTTTGGGATTGACTCCTGCAGGGCGATATCCAACACCTGATGTCGCCGCTGCTCCTGCTCCTGCGGTTGATGGTCCGGGAATGGTTGTACCGGTGTTAGGGACTGGAACGGGTGGAATCCCGCCTGCACATGCGGTGGGGTGAGACGTTTGGATGTGATACACTACAGTTTTTGATGGACTTTTGTTTTTTGGGCGACAGCATTTTTGGGCGGATCCCGCATTCTTCGTGCGGTTAGCGATGTCTATCTTCTTCTTTCATGGCCAGCCCCGAGTGAAAAGGGCTTTTGGAAACACACTTCTGATACCTGGTGATACAATGATGAGATAAATACTACAATCCTTCTTGGGATGATGAAAGATGGATAACTTTGATCCTGTTTCCCTTCCCTTTTCCGAGTCCAATCACCAACTCCCTTTGCCCAAAAAATTGACTGTAGATTTTAGAAAATGTACGATAACATCTCACGTATGACGCCGAGTGGTAATGTTCGCGATGACATCTGAAAACTGGCCGAACGAAATTTGGGTTGAACGCACTATGTCGCTTGAATGTTATGAGGAGGAACATATTCGAGAAGGGGAACAGCACTCTCGGAAAGTCCTTCTGTCTTCAACCTCTCGATTTTGACGACGATGCTACGAATTTACACGCTGTTCTGGGTGAGTGAACGAGTACACACAAGAGACTTTGAGAACTCTTTGATGATTTTACCTCCACCTACTGTACGTCTCTTTTCTGCACATCGCGCCTTCAAATCCGTTCCAGCGAGAACGAAATGGGACACGGCGATCCGACGCAGCAGGAAACAAGACAAAACAAAAGAATTGTATGATTGTCTTCTTGTCTTTTTGCGCCAGTTCTCCATCCATGCCGCCCGCAGCAAAATGTCTAGCTGCTTTCTTGATTGCCCTCGCAGATAAAAGAACGAATACTGGATGCTGCTACTAATACCCATACACCATGACCTCTTTCCCCACAAGCTAATCTTTCATTTGTACCATTTGGCCCCCATTGTGATGACGCCTTAAGTGCTGGTGTGTGAATGTATTTGTCCATGCAACGCGGAAGTGCGTGCGGCCCCCAATTTCTCACTCTTGCTTGTTGCCCGCGGTTTTTGCCAGCAATGGAGTGGCCAACCCCCTCTCATTGACAGGCCACGCCTTCTCCTCCATTTGTCTCGGGTTGGAACTTGAGATGTTTTTCAATCCTGGCCTCGCTCATGCTATTGGCGACCATGGCATGGGCACCATAATGCGGCTCTTCATCGTCTGAATCAGCGGCACGGTCTTGTGAACCGTCTCGCCCCAACCGGGAATGCTCCAGCTCTGCTCTCGGCGGGCGCGGCGTTCTTCGAGGTCGGCGAATTGCCAGAGGTGGTGGACTTCGTTGAGGGCTCCGATTTGGACGAACCAAGCTGAGTGGGAAACAAATGTTAGCGGGTCCCCATCGACATCCACCTTGGGACATCGGCTGTCATGACTCACCTCCCACACCCTCCATGACCTCTCTTCTTGCCGCCAGGCCCTTCTGCCAGTGTGTCTCCCATTCGAGCAAATTTCCAGGATGAAGAGTGTACGACCTCAACTCAAAGACACCTCCCAGCTGGCGAGGCGGTGACGTGGGCCAGAAACGGAACTCCTGCATCAGCGACGTCTTCTTAGACGTGATGAGCGACTTCAGCTTGCGATCGAACTCGGCGAACTCAGGCGAGTTCTGGATGCGGTGCAACGACTTGTGATAACCCGCATAACGCTGGTACTCCCAGATGTGAACTGTGACGCGTTAGTCCAGACCCCTCCCATCTTCTTTCACACAGCTCCTCACCAAAAGTATCACACTCTCCCACCTCAGTCCTCCAGCTCCCCACCAAATTCACATGGTTATCCCCATCTTTTGCAACCTTCGGGTACCAACCTCCCACGAGCTTGACATACTCCTCCACCTTATCCGGCTTGACCTCATGAAACACAATACTGTGCACATACTTGCCTCGCGCCAGGACCTGGGAGAAAGAGCGTTCGATCTCTCGATCCATCTCGCGACCCTCTTCGGTGCCATGAATGACGCGACTGAGCAGGCCGGTGCCCTTCTTCTTGTCGCCACTGGCAGCCTCGGCTTTACGCGCGGCTTCCCCTGCAACGGAACTGAGTGAGCCCAAGAAATGCGAGGCGTTTTCAGAAATGCCGTGAGCGGCATCGTTAGAAACGGAGTGGGACAACTTAGCGTCACTAGAAGAAGCAGAGGAGGAAGAAGAGGAGGAGGACATAGCAGACTGTGAGGACGCACGCTCTGATTCTTTACGCTTGCGGTGGGCTTCGGCGAGGTTGTCGCGGAAGTGCTTCTGCTTCTTGTCGAAGACGTGGCTGGTGTCTGGTTCGATGTCGGCGAGGGCGGGTGCTTTGCTCCATGCTGCCGACGCGCTCGTGAAGGGTCGACTGGCGGTGATTGCTGTCGGCTTCGTCGAGGCGGCGGACAAGTTGGATAGGCGGGGCACGAAGCGACGCGACATGGTGGAGGTGGACAGGCGTGTGCCGGTCGCCTGTGGTGTCAATGGGTCGCTGGCGGGCGGTGGTGGTGTTGGCCGCTCGTCTCCTGAGGTTGGGCGAGTGATGTATTGAAGATGGAGCTCTCGTGGTAGCTGGCGGTGCTGACGATGATGACGGCGGTGATAGGTCTGAGTCGGTCCGGATAGCTGCCTGGGTACGTTGCTCCTCACAGTGATGCTCTGCCCGTGATCTCCCCTCTTCGTGCTTGCTGCAAGCTTGCTGGATGCGTGTCTGCAAACGGCAAGCCTCGAGAAGCTGCCGTGAGCTTGGACGCCCCTTCCCCGCATCTCTCCCACGCCAAGCACCAATAGTGTGAATTCCTCCACTGCGGCTCCACACGGCTATACTCGTCTCGTCGGTTGCCATGTCTCACACCACCTGCTCACCACGTTGCCACTACTCTTCACCTGGAAGCGAGCTACTGCATGTGAACGCCAAGCTGTAGTTTGCTTGGTACACTATACGCGTGCATCGAGTACGGTGCCTCAGCGACGGTCGACTAAATCGGGGTCACGAAGCTCGACAGGATATGTCATACTTCTCAGCTATCTTACATCTCTAGCTATATCATCCCGATTACTCATTAAATCTCCCCGATCATCCCCTACTACACCTCCACCTTCACACCATCCTTCCAACCTCCTACCCATCCCTTCACCGCCTTCATAAACTTGAAGAATCCCACATTGAACTCCTCATGCCCATACTTCTTATCCACCACTCTTTGCGGAAATGCAATTCCCGCCCCATAGACTCCGGGCAATACCTTTTTCTCGCCTTCTTTCCCATACCAAAAGCACCCCCGATCATGATCAAATTTGACCTCTTCGATTGCCTTCTCGTTAGAGAACTTCAATTCAGGAATCGGATTCCTCGAATACCCAATCGCTTGTACCACAAAACCCGTCTTCCCGTCGCTCAGATGTTCTCGGTAGACTGCTTCTTCCTCGCCCTTCTGGTATGCAACCTTCTGTACGACCTTGCCAACATCACTCTTCTCCAACTTTCCTTCTTCCAAATTCTGCTTTGCCCAGTCTGCTGCTTCACCTTTCAACCCAGTATTATCCCGCGCGATGTACGAGTCGTAGTATTCGGCATATCGTAAAGGATGGCGCGTGAACCATTTGATTCGCAGGTCAGGTTTTGATGTGAGAGCAATGTGAGATAAGTTCATGAGGACCAAGACGGCGGAATGTGAGGCGCCGATTACAGCAACTGTGGTGGGTCCGAGAGGTGAGAGGAGGGATTGAAGGTTGGTGGGTGATAAGGCGTCGTCGAGATTGATGTGGCGGATCTCGTTTGGAGGAGAAAAGGGGAGAGGTGGATCGAGAGGTGAGGAGCCGGTGCACAGAACCAGACGTTGGGTTTGAATGGTATTGCTCGAATTGGGTATATTGAGTGTCCAGGTTTGTGAGGTAGGGTCGAGAGAGCCTTGTGAAATCCGGCCTAGGTGTGTTGTGATCGCAGGGTGCTGTTTGAGGCCTTCCGTGAGTATGAGGCACATGTCCGCCGCGTGGCCAAGATTGCACCCTTTTTCTTGATCAAGTTGGCGTAGAGCACGAAGCTTGTCTTCGTTGCTGGCCTTCGTAGTCGCAGTACTTGATCCCTCTTGAGCCTGCGCTCCGCCGACAATTTCTCTGAATGGCGATAGTGCTTGGGCATAATCGATAAACAGCTTCACCTTCGTGTTCGAAGGCACTTCCCGGTAGTACTGGTTCACTCTCCCGCCATTGAAGTACTCATCAACCCACAGGATCTTCCCAAGGCCTTGTTCCAGCAAATTCCCAACAGCTGTAATCCCAGCGGGCCCAGCTCCCACCACAACAGCCTCATAAACCTCCTCAACATTCGACATAGCAGAGTCCCTACGGACCTGCTGTGATGAAGGATCCGCATGCGTAGCCATTGTTCTTCTCGTTCTTGATGAATCCAGAGCGACAAACGGCATTCTCCCAGACCTGAGAGAAATGTCTGAACTGGCTTTTATATCCCTCGAAGATAGGCCAACGGAAGACAACAAAAGCGGTCTGCGATGACCCGCAGCAGCAGTAGCAAACGTAACCAACCCCCTCCTCCCACTCAGACTCCCAGCTCCCACGCATTGTCTTACGCAAGAGATCGCCGCATCACCTGTCGTCGTGCGCGTTTGCCGCAGAAAAGCATTTCGTGTCTCTCCATACTGCTGAACATTTCTCACCACATGTCTTCCCAGCACGCTTCTCTGCGCTGTAGAAGCCATACTTCCGAATTCTCCAGCAGCACGGAATCTCTCCTACGAAGCAGTCACTCCCCGAGCAAAGCCCTCGAATAGAATCCTAGTTCAAGCTCGTCCCATCGGGAATTCAACAAAGACCTCGTTGGATAAGCAGTTTAGTGGTCCCGCAACCAGGTTCCCGAAACAACCACCAGAGTCCACGAAACTCCCGGATTACGCGCGAACCGGCGGGCTGCTTGCTTCTTCAATGCTCGCACGTGCAGTCGTTCGAGATACTATTACGATAGGCTTGTATGAGGTGGCCTTTTGCCGACGAGCCGATGTGCAATGCCTCGAAGCTGTGGGCTGCACGTTCCGCGACCAAGCGAAGGGATGAGCAGGCGGTGTCGATAGGGCGATGGCTTGCGTGGCCAACCGTGCGCCTTGTCTTCTTCTTGTGTTTTGTCGTCTCAATGGAGTTCGTACTTCTGGCAACGCTGTAGAGTCCAGCGAAGTGATGTGAGTCGAGAACTTTCGCCTCTCGACGACGTTCAGAAGTCTTGGCGGGAAAGAAGTTCCGAGATCGGCGCTGGCTGGAAGGAATAGAACAACAAGAGATTGCCAAACAGAGTAAGAAGACGATGAAAGACAACGAGTAACAATAGTTCCACGTGATGAACGAACAGTAGAGCGACAAGAATAATGATGGAGAGCGTTGATCGAAAAAGTAATGCAAAATTCGCTTTGCTACAGTGGAAGAAACCATCACCTCATTCCGATCCCGCATGAGCACATCATAGAAGACACTTTGCCACCGAAACTTGAAAGAAGGTCAAGTACTTAATTTTCCACAAAAGAATGATCTCTGGTCTAACAAACATGCTCCAAAGAATGATGCACCATTTCATGTCCCTCGTTCATGCAGATCATCATCCAATGCCATCGCTGCCATGCAATCGTCCAATAACTCCACGCTCATGTCCGCTCAAGTCAAGCACCAAAACGCACACTCTAGAACCATCTCCTGTTGTCCAGCTTCTCTCTTCTCCTCTTATCTTCCAGCTCCTCCCTAGGTCCCTCAAACTCCAAGCAGATATCGCTGCCCAACGAGCCCTTGCCAACTCTCACGTCCAAGTCGAAAATACCGCCCCAGTCGCCTACACTAAAGCTCGCTCTTACCTTAACACCTCCTTTCCTTACTTTCGCCTCCTCACTCAGGAACCTTCCGAGCATGTTCGTAACTCGCCAAGCCAAGGCATTCGGTGCATACTTTGTGCGAAGCTCCTTATACCATCCTATCTCAGGCTCCTCATCCGCGATCAGCGTGAGAGCGGTGGAGCTCGGCGATCGAGTATCGGTCCAATAGGATATAATTTCGCCATCACGGGGAGCACCTTCGAAGTGGGTGGGAAGCCAGATGCTAATGTGGATGTTTTCGAGTTTGTGGAAGTGTCTGAGAGAAGAGAGGAGTGGAGTCGTGATGGGCGGCGGATCCAGGAGGAGCGGAGCGCCCTTCCAGCCGCAAAACTTGAGCTCGCGGACTGTGCGCGCGTGGTAGGATGCGATCGTGTGTAGCATGGGAGGCTGGCCGTCCCATCCGTACATTGGCTGGAAAGTGAAGGTGTCGGGATCGGGAGGGTGGAGTCTGCTACCCCCGAGTGCGTTGACAGTCGACTTATTTTCCGCTTCCATATTCGCGCGGTCGTGTTGGTCTACCACTCCAATTACGTCGGCACCATCGTGACCCCAGGTGTTGCCAAGGGGACTGCAGATTCCTATGGTCACGATCTTCTGTAAAGGACATGCATGCAGAGCGCGAAGGATTTCTCTCCTCTCATCGCGAGGCATACCGCCTTCAATTTTGATGCTCTCCAGCTTCCTCAGTTTTGGAACGAATTCCGAAATGAAGCGCCTGCGTCGCTCGCGAAAGATACTGTACTCCAACTCGCCTTCGTCGGTGTAAGGTTCTCCATGTTCGCTGTACTTTGTGTCAACCCGCAAGTCCACCAAGTTTCGTGCCAGATTGTCCATAACAACGTCAACTCGGCGTCTGATGCTTGTCGAGGGCTTATCTGAGAAGAAATTGCTCATCGGCCATGCCAGGCATCTAATCTCCGGGTGCGCTTCCATGAAAGCTAGAGGAGCAAACGTGGGTGAGCTTCCATCCTGGGCAGCAGCCTGCCCATTCGCGAGTCGCTGCTCTGATAGTTCCGGGCTCGAGTCAAGGAGGAGGATCTCCCACGGAATTGTTGTCCCCAAGACCACGCAATTGCGAAGCTGAAGTGATCTCAGATTTGGAAATCGAAGCTCGAAGAACTTGCGGTACATCCCGACCCACTGTTGATATGCCCGACCAGAACCTCCCATATAAGCCGTCCGATGATCAGGACCCATTATCCAGTCGAGATTGACTGAAGTCAAGGTATCACTAGCGTTCCTTAGCATCAGCATGGCAGCATCTGCAGATGTTACCGTTTCCCGTTGCATGTTCAGCAGACGCTGTGGCATTGATCTTGCCATTTCCGCGCCTAGAGATACGTCCAACTCGACTCCTCGATATGCCATAACGGCTCGTTCTCGTCGGGTCAGTTTGCCGAGATTACGAATATGCTCAGGCAGCTCGATAGATGCCTCCAGCGCTTCATACTCCTTTTCATCGTATTCATGCGCCGATTCAAACATCTTGGCCAGCGGACACTTGTCATCAACTTCCAACTCATCCTCAAATATGCTCCCAGGTACTTCCTCTTCGAGCACCGCAAGCTCTTCCATGCGCCTGTGGTATTCCTCTCCCGCTCTGAGCTCGGCAACCGCAGTATTCGTACTCGCTTCAAATCTCCCACCGACGCCATCCTGGAGCGGCCGTGTTGACGAGTGTCTTGCATATACCAGATGTTTCGCCACCGACAGCTCCGCAGAACTAACGGGTCGAAATGGCAACCTCCTCAACCGCACGCTCTTCAAACCTTCAAAAGTCAACCTTGTCGGCAACTCGAAAGGATTGCCCACTCTCGGATCCATCTGCAAGTTCAAGCCCGCGGAGATCCTGCAATTCTCCAACCATAACCTTTTCACATTCACCACGCCCTCCTTCCTCGCTCTATCCTCGTCGAAGAAACCTCTCAGTAGCGCATCGACCAGATTCGCATGCCCCAGAATGATCCTCAAAGTATGCACCTTGGTCATATTCGCCACCGCCATCTTGCACAGCGCAATCGTCCTGGGATCCGACGACAACGTCATGCCCGAAAACGACATCTTCGGCAACTCATGAAAGATCGCCGGAGGCGGCATGTGACATCGATGAGTCAAGACTTGCACATTCTCCGCGAGCTTCGGTTTCGTGGCAAGAAGGAACAGTTTCTTGATGAGGGGCGTATCGTCGTGATCGTCATGGCGTGGTTCTTCCGGGATGTCATAGTCCGTGAAACAAGAAGGACCTTTGCAATCTACGAGATCGACTTCGCGCCAGAGATACGGCACGGCCTTGTCGTAGCACCATTTTGACGTAAGGCTGAGATGCTTTAAGGCGGGGCGGTTCAGGTGTTCGAGAATGTCCTGAAGGAGTTCTTCTGGGAGCTCGTGGAGTTTCAGAGTCGCTGATGAATCTTTCGAGTTGAGTGCTTTGCTGTGGCTGCCATTTCGCTTCGAAGCAGCATTCGTGGAATCCATCTTTTCGAAGCCGTGCTGCTTGGGAAGGGGAGGTGAGTTCCGGAGATCAGGAATGGTGCGTCTCCGTTCGAGAATTTGACGAGTCATAGTCGAAGTTGTCTCGCGGTGCACATGTCGGTGAGAAGGGCACAGGTTTGTAGTGAATGTATTGAGCAGCGCTGAGAAAGTTGTTGTCCTTGTGTTCTGGCTTCCTAAGCGCAAGAGCGAGTTGAATGACGTTTGGCTGCGGAAGCTTCATTAGCGCGTGGCGCACGGACGATGTCAAAGTGGTAGCAGCGACCAAAATACCACAAGTGAAAGAGTAAAGAGCTCCACTCGAGCAGTGCTTGCAGAGTCACTTGAGTGTTCGCACGTGCCAGACACCATCTGTATGCTATCACGAGGTGGTAGTAGTTAGCAAGGACGCTCGTATCCTTGATCATAATCAAGCGGCAAATAGCACTGAATTCCGAAAGGTCTCGATTGCAACACTACTATACACTACCCACCCAGTACTCTCCCTTACGCATGCCCCGCCCTCTCTGACACACGCAGCAATAGCAGCAGCGAATGAAAAGTACAACAATGCATACGAGCACAACGGTCAGAGGGTATATGTCTACAGAAAAGCAAGTACCGCCCACGGGTACAGAGTTTCGTGTCTTTCGAACTCATGGCAGATAGAAAAATCCAAGCCAAACATGCCGCCCGCCATCCCGATCCAGATACCAATTTCTTGCCTCCTTCGCTCGACCCACACAGAAGAACATACAATGATCGTCGAGACCAGGCCAAAACAGGTAAAAGCGCCTCATTCTCGTTTTTTGTTTCCATTCATTCTCGTATTCGTCACAATATACTCGAAGGATCCAGTCCAGCAGTATAGAGTCATCGAACAACGCCTTTTATTACGCCAGAGTAATATGTTGTTTTCGTACAGATGGCTCGTCTTTACAGCATTCCGCCTGCCACACCGAGCCGCGGTGTAGCAGTGGGTGTGGGTTCGTCCACACTAGGCTTTCGTTGTGCGTCTGGGCTCTTGCTCTTCTTGGAGCCGTCCGAGGTGCCGGGTCGTGTAGCATTATCGTCGTCATCATCGAGTTCCAGCCCTCTTCTCCAGTCCATAAGACTGCTGTTGCCTCCCGCCGTGGTAGGTCCGGCTGTGGTTGGCGTCTTGTCATAATCAAAGCGATCAGATAGACGATAGTTCTTGTTCGTCGTCTCCCAGTGTGTCCGCAGAGCGTCAAGCTCGGAGGCAAGGGAGTCGAGGGCCATGGAGTTGCGACCCTCGTTGCCGGTTGCAGAGTCGGAAGCGGAGTAGGTCGAATCGCCGCCTGTGGAAATCTGTCGTGAATGACTCTTCAGATGCTCAGGCAGTTCACCAGCATCAACGCTCGACTCGCTCACGCTAGGAGCACGTTGGTGCACCACGCCATTGAGCGTGGGTGTGCCACCTGGGCTGCGCATCCTCGATTGCCTGCGATAATTGTCGACACTCGACTCAACCTGATCCAGCAATAGTTGCACTTTGTTCTCAGCATCGCGAGCTCGTTCTTCGAGCAGGGCATTCTCCTTCTGCAATCGCTCCATGTCGGCTTTGGAGCTCTCAATCGTCGATCGCAAGTTTTCGAGCTCAGTCTGCGCAGTGCTTTGCGATGTCTTGCTTTGCGAAAGCTCTTGTTCGGTCGTGCGAAGCTGTTCCTGCATCTTCGTGATTCGGCTTTCGAGATCGTCAATGGACCCTTGTAGTTTAGTCTGCACAGCCGAGACTTCTTGCTTGAGTTTCTGACGCTCGCCCTCCCAATCTTCGTTCTTACGCTCAGTCGCTGGAGTGCTTCTGGCGCTCGACTCCATGTCTTCCTTGGCCTTGGTGAGCTTCTTGCTCAGATCAGCGTTCTCATTCTTGACACGTTGCATTTCCTGCTTCATCTTAGAAAGCATTTTCTCCGTGCCACGAAGATACTTGACTGCAGCTTGATGGTCGTTGTCAAGAGCCGCAAGCTTCTCCTCGTACTCGCGTTTCATCTTGTCGCTTCGGCCGCTGACTTCCTCAAATTGCTGCTTCAAGTCTTCGTGGTTCTTAGCCTGAGCTTCGAGTTGCTGCTCCATTTCTCGAACTCGAGAGGTGTCAGGAGTGCTGAATCTGTTGCTGCCTGGTGAGTCCAGTCCTCGTGATCGCCTCTTATCTGCAGCGCTGATGCCACGCTCGTTGAGAATATCCTTGAGAGAGGCGTGTTGCACAGACAAAGCGTTCGTCTCCAGCATATGTCTCTCCAGCTTCTGCTCCAGCTCTGCCTTTTCACTGCCAAGAGCCTGGTTCTCCTTCATCGCAACCTGCAATTGCTTCCGGATGGAGAGACCCTCACGGCTGGCTTGTTCTTGATACGACTCAAGACCCGCGATGCGCTCCTCTGCTCGTCGCAGTTTCTCAGAAGCAGCATCGGCAGCTGCTTGATTCTGTCGGACCTGGGCTTGCGCAGTCTCGACTTGCTTTTGGAGGATCTCAACACGCTCGTCCTGAACACCATTGGCTCCCACGTCGCGGCTTGTGACTTGCTGCAGACCACTCATGACAGCTTCGCGGTGCGTGCGAGCCTCCTCGGCATGCTTCTCGGCTAGCTCTTCAGCTTCCCGAAGGCGTCTCGTTGTGCTCTCCAGCTCTCCGACGCGCTGATCGTGCTGAGATTTGAGTTCGCGAAGGCTGGACTCGAGCTCGTCCCGACTACCGCGTGCATCGTCAAGCTGTTGTTGCAACAGGTCTGCTTTCTCCTTGGAGGCCTGCACAGCCTTCTCCAACGATGAGAGCATTTCGGTCTGAGTGCTGCCTTGGTTTGTCATGGATTCCAACTTTTGCCGAAGCTCGTTCTTGTCCACCTCGAGAATCTTGTGTTGTGTCAGGATCTCCGTGTGGCTTGCTGCAGCTTCACGATGTGCCTTTTGTGCTTCGTGCAGCTCAGAGCGCAGACTCTCAACCTCGGAAGCGTGCTGTTGCCTATACTGATCAAGCTCCAAGACTCGTTTCTGCGCAGCGTTGGCAGTGTCCTCGGCGAGTTCCCGTGCCTTTCTCTCGGCTTCAGCTCCTTGGATTAAGGTGTCGATTTGACGCTTCAGCTCGCTTTGCGCTTCCAGAGACGCTGCAAGTCGACGGCTAATGTCGTTATCACGATCCATCTGCTTCGTTTCGCCGTCTGGTTGGGAGCCTCCTGAGCCCGCCAGTCTCGCCTTTGCAAACACAGCCTCATTGATTGCGGTGTCCCGTTGCCGCTCAATCTCAGCGACTCGTGTGGCTGCGTTCTTGCTCTGCTCTTCGATCGTCTCCTGCATTTTCGCCAATTCGCCGCGCATCTTCAGCAAGGCCTCGATTAAAGGCTTGTCATCGTCATTGAAAGTTTGCTTGCTGCTCTCATCAAAAACAGGTGATTCCGTGGATCGCGCCTGGTAACCGGATTTCCTCGCCAGAGCCAGCTCGGAGGCATACCAGGCATTCTTTTGCTTGATCAGTTCGAGCTCCCTGGCCAACTCTTCATACTGCGAGGTCAATGCAGGCGATGAGCCAAGCCCAGAATCTTGTGGCCTCTCATGTTCTTCTGAGATCTTGCGCACGCGAGAGAGTGGCTCATTATCAACAGAAGGCCGTGATGGCTCCTCGAAACGGTTTTGCGCTTGTCGAGACGTACTTCTTGACCCAGTTCGTGACTCGTTGCGTGACTCCAGACCAGGAGTCTGTGGGAACGATCCAGGCAGCTCTTGCGAAGGAGTGTAGGTTTCGGGTTTCGATCGTATCTGCTCCTCTACTTGTGGTGGCGCGGTAGTCTGGTCTCCCTCGAAAGTGGGCGAAGTAGGCATAGATCGATCTTTCGGAATAGGAGAATTGCGAGCCGCTGCAGATCCTGCGATTGCAGCCACGCTATCAAAGCGTTGCTGAGGTCGGACGCTCTCATTCGCAGGGCTGAGTGCCCTCTCCGCAGGTCGTGTGGGCTGCCGTGTGGTCGCGGGTGGGCCGATCTGACGAACTTGTCCCGGCGCTTGGGGTGGCGGGCCAGAAGGTGGTGGCTGTCCCGGTCGTGGAAGTCTTGACCCGCTATCTGGTGACCGAATGCGGTTCTCTCCAGCACTCCCACTCCTCTCGCGATCCATCAGCTCTGCTCTCTGACCTGGGCCCGGGCCCGGGCCTCGAATGTTGCTTAGCGACCCTGCTCTCTCGCCGCTCGGCCGCCTACCCGAGGGTGGAGTGCCAGACGTCGCGTCAGGAGGATATCTAATCTTTGCAGTGTCGAGAAAGTAGGCCAGGCCGAGCTCAACTGGGTCACGAGGCGCGCTGCTGGGCTCACCAGCCAGAACGACAATGGACTTTCCGACAGTGGTCATGCTGTGGCCTGATCTGGGACTTGGGCTCGGGCCCATGTTTTGGAAGGTGTACCATCTGCGCGAGCTGATGCGGAAAGCCGCCAGATCTCCCAGATCATTGCCCTCCTCATTGCGTCCTCCAAAGATGTACATGACGTCGCCAACGAGTGCCGCGGCGTGTCCTTCACGTGCTGCTGGGATGTAGCCGATGCAGTCTAGTTGCGTCCACGTGTTGGTGTGCGGGGAGTATGACCAGACATCGTTGTACCAGTGAATGCCATCTGTCCCTCCGAAGAGATATAGCCGATCTTGCCAGGTGATCATTGTGTGGTTCGTACGGGCTGGTGGGATTTGTCCATGCGGTGGACCACCGTCGATCGTGTTCTGGATGAGGATTTCCCACTTATTCGTTGCTTGTTGTAGAGCATTCAAGTCGAAGGCTACCAGATCATTGAAAAAGTAGCCTTCCACCTGACCTCCGAAGATGTAAATCTTGCTGCCGAGAATGTTCAATGTATGCCCGTATCGTCCTGGCGGTCGCGGCCCTGCAGGTAACGCTCTTGACCATTGCTTCGTGGCTGTCAGGATGTTAGTATTGCATCACCTCGGATGAGGCTGTCCCACTCACAAGTATTGAGGAGATACAGCGTATCGTCCAGCTGATCGCCCTCGTCCATTTTGGTGTCTCCACCAAATACAATGAAGGCATTGCCGACTAACAAGCTCGCATGTCCCACACGTGGTCCTGGACCTTCGCTCGTGGTCGCAACAGGAAAACAGGTCATGCTTCCCATCCCAGCGGCGCCGCACTCAACCATCCATAGATCGCCCTTAACGGTACTACCATTGATGAGTCCGCCCATGAGATATATTGAACCATCTTTGCTCGAGCTAGAATTGACTGCAGCGCCATAGCGTGGGAAGGGGTTCGCGTGTGTAACTGTGAAGTTCAGACGGCGCTGTGACCACGGATATGGCGAAGCGTCCTGTGAAGGGCGCGTTTGTTGCAAAGGCGTCCTCTGGCCCACCTGTGTTCTATGTTAGCTTATCATTGTCAGAAGCGCCTGCTCTTCCACATACTGCATCCTGGCTCGTTTCTCTCCTCTCACGCAGTGACTTTTGCTCTGGCCGCGGGCCATCGTCTCGAGGCGATTGCATCCGCTCATCGGCCGGTCGTGCTTGCGGCGAGGGCTTTTCGAAGCCCGATATCGAGTTCAGACTGTTGTTCACGCTCTGCGGAGGTGTAGGCGAGCCCGGTTTCGCGCCATTGGACTGGTGGCCGTTCAGCGTAGGTATTTGGCTCGGTGCGCCGGCATCTCTGGGTGTATGCTCTCGGACGGCGTGTAATGACGGCGCATTGGAGCTGGCGACGGGACCGGAACCGCCCTTCTTGGACGATTTGAACAAGAAGGACATGTTCTAGGAAGGTGTATGGATCGGGGATTCGACGCGGCCTCCAGGAGATGTAGCGCAGACCGGGTCAGGCGACGGAGGGCAAGTCGCGGTGCGCACACATCCAGCCCGGCTCGTCGATGCGCGCGCTCGCCGTTGTCCAGCGGTGGAAGGGAGACGGTGGGTGGTGGTGCGAGCGAAGCGCCGCGGGTTGGGTGATGGCGAGGAGTCGGGGTCGTGGCTGGCGTTTCGGCGCGGGCTGGCGAGGGAATGCTGTTTGCCCGCTTGCTCGCTGCCAGACGATGGGAGCACGCACACACCTCGTGGCACAACGGGCGCGGTACAATGGAACGGGATGGTGGTGATGTGTATGAACAGCAGAATATCGACGACGAGACTGCGCTGCACGAAGAGACCGCGCACGCACGCACGCTGCCCGTCTCGTCCTGAGGCTGGGACAGAAAGTCTCCTCCAGACAACTTCTCCTCCTGGTTCGCTGCGAGGTCGACTAGCCTTCGCGGTGCGTCGGCAGACATTCCGTGGCTTGAGCCTTTCCCACCTCTCAGGGAACTGTCCGCCTGGGCAAAACCTACCACGCAATGCCCTTCGGCACCCCAACTGTCGACCAGAGCACTGCTACAACTGCCCGGCCTCTCGTGCGACCCTCGCCATGCTCCTCGTGCTGCCGTTGCTGCTGCTTCACAAAAAATCCCCGTGACCAGGTCCCAAACTCTGAAACGCTTTCGTTCAAGGGCTCATGCAGAGTTGCATTAGCTTGCAGGGTTAAAGGGGAAGATCGACGGCCTGTTTTGTAGCCTTACGCTCGTTCCAGCACTCATCAGATCGATCACGGTTGCCATTTGAACAAAACAGCCAGCGCATCTGATACATTGTGCAAATGCCCTTGCACTGTTCGCAGTGCATTTGCTGTTGCTGGAAGAGGTTATCGCACGGCCAGGCACGCCGCGAGTCGTGCGTCCTTAGCTGCATAATGCAGCTGTAAGATCGAAAATACCAAAAGGAGCCGAGCCGGTAGCCTTCCGAGGCACGCATCCTGGTCCGCAGGAGTTCACACAATTCGCGAAATGACCTGGCGGCCGCAATCAGGGCCGCTCATCGAGGTGGCCTGTTTTTCTCCGTGGCAGAAACATTGTGGCGGAAACCAGGCAGGGTCTGCAACGACACGTTCAAGTGGCAGTGTGCCAGAAAGCAGCGAATTGTGCCCAGTGCATGAATCCGATGGGGTCAGTCGGAAAGGTTCCGTGAGGATTCAGTTCAAAGTCATGGACAACAGCAGACACCTGTCTCGTTCTTCTTCCGTTTGTCGGTCAGACGACTAGCTGACGCGGCTGTATGCGTACAATCTTGACTACCGATGTCGAGTATGCGGGTCACGCACTGACGATGTAATGGCGACTTTGCAGGGCACAAACAGCACGCCGACAAAGTAAGAAAAACACAAGACCATAGCGAAGACGAAGTATAGCACGACATGCGTTCATGAAATTCTAATAGACCACAACCATGCATACACTGCGGCGAATATTGACATAGCGGCAGCTCACATATGCGTCGGTCCCATATCTCGATGCCCAGCCGGACAACCAGGTCTTGGACTCGGAGCTGGTGGACGCCGTCCGTCGTATCCAGATCTGCCCTGACTCGGAGGCATTGCCGGCCAGCTTGATAAGGCTGCAATTGTCGGAAATTCTCCCTTGTCTTTGCATGCTTCTCGGAAAGTCTGTCTCGGACATCGAGAACAGTCGCTGGACGACGAGGAAGACATGGCACATTCTCGTCGCCATCTAGACGAATGCAGCAGTTCCTCCCGTCGGCATGCAGGAACAAGAGCACTTGGGGAAGGAATCTTGATTCCAAATGTCTTAGCCTTCGCGAGGTCCTCATCGCAGCATCGATCATGAACAAGTCCGCACGCCGAAACGAGTTCAAGATCATTGGGCCAGAACGGACGCTGACCTGGACATGAAATCAGTTGATCGTTCCTACAGTCCAAAACAATCCGGTCAGATGCAATACCCAGTCGTAATTGCACAATCTTCGCAGAGGGTCTTTGTTCAAGCACGTCCACATCAAGATTCCAGTATCGCTTGTAAGAATTCACTCCGCGTCATCCCCCAGGCGCTTCGAGCTTCACCCCTCGACTGGAATGCTGCGCGTCGTTGTTGTTCTCGCTACTTCCACCTACAGTTCACCTCGCAACTCACGCGCTGCCGTTTGCTCTTCACTTCAGCTTCGCATGAAGTTTCTTGGCGTTTGCCACTTGTATTTCAGCAGCTGGCCCCCTCTGTCCAGTTCTCTTCCTTTCCTTCTTCGCCGTCCATCAACGTAAGACAAGCTCTGCGCCCTCACAAACCCACCCCTCAATCGCCAACATTATGTTGCCTTCGGATGAGCTTTGCACGTCCGTTGGCCGCAAGCGGCGCCGCAAGAAAGACGAAACTTAAAGCACTCCGCGACCTGATCGCTTCCTCACTTGACCACCCCCATCAACGTAAGACAAGCTCTGCGTAATTCAAAACTTCATTCACCTTCACTACCGGGAAGAGTGCTGCCTTCGGGTAGCTTCCGACAGTCACATGCAACAAAAACAGCTGAGAGAAGTCAATGAGTCAACTGAATCTGATCCTGGCTATTCCCTATTCAAGTGACTTCCAACGTAAGACAAGCTCTGCGTACTTCCAACCTCCAAACCACAACTACCACCAGCAACTCATGATGACTGGAACTCCATCGATCTTAGCCGAAAGCCGCAAGCGCCGTCGCTCAATGGACGAAGAAGATGGAAACCACGCATATAGCATAGTTGAAGAAGAAGCACAGCAGAAACGCCGAATCGAAGACCATTTTGCTGGAGGTACACCTACGCACAAGTACTCACATATCGCATCGGACCTCCAGTTTGCTGTACTCGAGGCGGAAGATGAACAAGCCCGCAAAAGCTTGGAGCTCGATGCACTGAATCGATGGGACCATCCTCTACAGCGCGGTACTGCCGGTGGCAGGCGCGAAATGGTAGTGGCGAAGAAAACCTGTGTTTTGGAGGCGGGCAAGCCTGTGCCACCACCACATATCGCTGCCTGGGATATCGACGATTGGGGCCATCGGTACTTTCCATTTGCTGGCAGCGAGTACCGCTCAGACTGGACCAGTCAGTACGAAGGCCCTGCAACGATCTGGGGCACTCTCGATCGAAGGGGCCAGCTTGTTGTTCGTGCGTGGCCGGACGGATGGGAAAGTAAGTTGTACATCTGCTTACCAGAAGCTGACCCATTTCGCTAATGATTTCGCAGATCCAGTCCCTGTTAGCGACAAGACACGTGTGGGATTGACGTGGACCACGAACATGGCCGCTCTTACCGCTTCCACCAAGCGCGCTGATGCTATAGCCCGAGCGTTCGAGAATGCCGAACGATCTATCGATCCGGCGCGCAGCATCACTGTTGACGAGGCGCGCTTGATCAAGACCTATGCATCGTCATACAGAGCTGGCCTACGGTTTATCAAGCATGCCGAGTGGCTCGAGTTTCATCCAGAAGAACCAGACCGCTGGCAGGCAGAGTGTCAGGTGCGAGGCAAAGTCGTCTGGAAGCGTCTCCAAGATGCTTATGGCGCCCGCAACCTGCCTTCGAAAGACACATTGGCGGTTGCGGCAGTACTCGTCTTCCAGGAACATTTCAAGGCCGCCGGCATCTCAGAACTACGCTGGCTGAACGAGTCATACTACGATGCCATGCTGATTCTCGTACACACTCGTATTTGGCGCACAAGTGGTACTGCTCTTCAAAAGAACTCCATCCATGATTTTCCATTGTCGCATAACAAGCGTCCTCTTGTCATCGTGGACGAAGATGGCCAAGAGAAGCACGGCGTCAAGGAGTTGTTAGACGAGTGGAAGTTTCTATGCAACAAGCGTGTTGTCACCAAGTCAACCGACCTTGCAGATCTGAGTCACGCCAGCCCAATTGCAGCAGCCGCTCTGGGATCCCGCCTGCGTCATCACAAAGATGAGACCGGCATTCCTGTGTCGTGGGCTTGATCGCGTCAAGCCATGCCCAGAGAGTTAACTCGGGGTTGTTGTCGGATGGTTTGCAGTGATGCAGTCATCACCAAATGGCGCTGAGAAACGTTACGCGTCTCAGCAGAAGCGATTAAGAACTAATGCACCGCATGTACAGCTTTGGCATCCAGGCCCACAGCGCTCAGGCGAGTTATATGGGACGTTCAGGTGGTATCATTGGGTATGGCAAAAGTTCTTCCGCGTGCATGCAGGCCACCATGGTCCCCACCGGGCTCTCCGGTGGGAGAATCCCCTACGCATCTCTGCGCAAAGAGAACTGGGCCGTAAGCATGCGACTTGGTTGACGATCAACATGTCTCCGCAGACCAAACGCTTAATGCGATTAGGTTGTGGAGATGGAGGGGCTTAGCAAAGCTTGGGAGGCGCGAGAAGCGGCTAGCGACGAAGGTAATATGGTGAGGGCATGAAATATAAAAGCAGAGACAGGTAGGGCAGTAAATATGATTTCCAAAAAGCACAGCCCTCTATGTCTTCGATCATCTTGGCCTTCCTGGCCACTCAGGCCTTGGGTGCGACTCTTCACCCACGACAAAGCTCCAGTAATACTGCAGTGGTAGACCTTTCGGTCAAACGCGGTACTCCTCAACATCTCGCCTCTGGCTTCATCTATGGCATTCCAGACACAAGTGTCAACCAAATTCCGGCACACTTCTACCAAGACATAGGCTTCAATTATGCTCGAGTCGGCGGAGCTCAGCTCGACCAAGGAGGCTGGATCATGGGGAAGACTGCCTATCAAGCTCGCTTGAACAGTACTTACAACAACTATCTCACATCCCGAGAATATGGTGCCAAAGTCATCATCCTCCCTCACGACATCTGGGGAACAGATCATGCCAATAGCTCGACTCATTGGCCAGGCGATAACGGCGACTGGACCGACTACGATAACTTCCTCAACACGTTGATCAGCGACTTGAAGAGATTAAACATGCTGAACAGCTTGGTCTACGACATCTGGAACGAGCCAGATGGAAGCGGCTTCTGGGCTCGAAGCGAAGCACAGTATCTAGACATGTACGTTCGAACACACAAACGTCTTCGACAAGACTCTTCTCTCAACAGCGTCTTGATCTCCGGTCCATCTTCCGCCAGCCAGCCCTCTCTCAACAACAACTGGTGGACAACCTGGCTCCAACGCGTCGTACAAGAAAACATCATCCCAGACCAATACGCCTGGCACGACGAGCCAGGTGACCCAGCGAATGATGCAAACAATCTCACACCTCTCCTACAAAAACACAACGCCCCTTCCCGACCCGTCAACATCAACGAATACGCCACCTTCGACCAACAAACCTCCGTTGGAGCAGCCTGGTGGATCTCCCGTCTCGAACGCCTGAATTACATCGGTCTCCGCGGAAACTGGCTGAGTAAATGCCAATTGCGAGATTTCATGGCCAGTCTCCTCGGTAAAACTGATACGAATTCTTGTACGGGAACGGGATACTACGGTAATGGAGAGTTTCAAGTATACAAGTACTACAATCGTAATATGACTGGAGTTCGTGCTGGTACGACGGGAAGTGGTAATGGGGTGATGGATGTCTATGCTACGATTGGAGCGGATAAGGTGAGGACTTTGACGGGATGTACGAATACGGGAACGTATTATGTTACGATCAATAAGTTGAGTTCGGTTGGGCTGCCGACTTCTGGGACTTTGAATATTCAGACGTATGGTCTTGTTGATCAGGGACATTTTGGGAGGGTGGATGCGCCGACTGATCGTGGAGTATATGGGGTGAGTTGTTCGTCCGTGCTGTATGGAGATTGTACTGATTTGGTTCACAGCATACTTACTCGGGCGATTCTGTCACTTTTCCGATCTATCAGACTACTCAAGATCAAAAGACTGCATGGGCGTTCGAGTTTAGTGTTGGGAAATGATCGCTAGTGCGGCATTCTGAAGTTAATGTTCTCTGGAATTGTGCTATTGAGCTAGGTTTGAGACATTGAGGCACGTCGCAACATTTATTTGCCTATGCAAAATCATTTTGTTGCGTATCGTCTGTCGAATTCTTGTCATCCATATGTGTTCTCCCTCAACATAGGTTTTCGTCAAAGTTGTGTATCAATTGCAGCTCAAAGGGAACCGTGCCAACGGATGGCGCTCGTCAATATTGATGGTGTATTTGAATCACAGCCATCAAATTAAACTTCACTTCGTGCCGCCAAGCTTTTCACAACTCTAGTCGTGCGGATGTTGGTCAGATCTCCACCAGCGACAGAACGACAACCGATGTATCTATTCAACAACAGTATTCAGCATCGAACAGTGTGAATTAGCATTCAAAAGACAAAACTATAGCCTTCTGGCAATATCTCTCGACCAGGACGAGCAGGCTTTGCAAAAGTGCAAATAATGTATACAACAACGTGCAAAAACAAACACATCTGGAGGAATGAACGTATTCCGAATCCGGGAGTCGAACCCGGCTCTTTCCGGTGCTCATAGGGCGAGTATGAAAGCGGAAGATGCTAGCCGATACACCAATTCGGATGCTCATGGCTTCGGACCATTGGTTGAGAAGTGTGGTTTGTCAAAACCTATATTAGCTCAACAAATTTCTCCGACGTCGGTCAAGCTTGGCACCCAACCTCAAATCCTGCAACGCTGGCCGCTGCGATGCCCTTCCCTACTGTCTCGCGGGCATATTATCAAATTTCTCAAGCGTGCAGTAGACAGCGGTACCAGGCCATATAGAGGAGCATCTTGACCAGGCTCAAGGTGCTGCGAAAGACGAATCCTGCGCGTTCCCAGCGATGCCCTGTGTTCTCTCAGCAGACTGACGACGTCTAGACAGTGTAAGCAGTCACGCCGCTGCCGGGTTACCAATTGTGTACAAAGACCAGGGCCACGGAGTATATGACATAGTATCAACCAATGCGATGTGCAAAACGATCCTATACTCCGCACGAAGTACTTTCGCAAGCTCGGCCGGATCAGATTACATCGGCTACCGCTCGAAGACCAATCTTGCGTGGCTCCGAATGCCTCCACCTATCGCCTGAAGATCCGCCTCCGCCATAGCTATTCGCATCACCTCGATCCATCAACGATAGCATGAATCGTAATTAGCAAGAGATGGACCAGTAGTGTGGAAGGGGAGAATGTCAACGCGCGGAATATAATGCTGAAAGCCATTGCATGCTCTCTGAGCATGCTATCCCTTTCACACGGTATCGTGCACCTCTTGGACTGCAATGCATGGTCTGGGGCTACCCAGGGCAGCCGCGACGCCAGCAAAGCATCACGAAGAGCTGAAAGCCCTCCACAGTGCACCAGATGCAGATGGTGCACCAGGCTAGCTCAGGTCCTTACAGAGCATGTTCATTCTGCTCATATATCTCTGACGACTGGGCACATTGCACGCCATCGAGCGTTTCGATTTCCGTTCAGGCGATAGGTGGAGGCATTCGGAGCCACGCAAGATTGGTCTTCGAGCGGTAGCCGATGTAATCTGATCCGGCCGAGCTTGCTCACATAGGAATCTCATGCGAGGCTGAAGACTGATGTTCTTCGGAGAATGCTGACGTAAATCTAGTATCCAGTCGGCACTTGGCCTCTACGACAGGGGTAAGTACTGGTGTAGCAGACTTTGAAGCGAGAGAAGTGTTCGGACCGTTGCCATCTGCGCGCACGATTAGAGCACGCCATGGTGTCACTTCCATCAAGTAGTTGCACGCAGTCTTGAGGATCGCCATTTCGCAGAAATGATAGTCAGTACAAGAAGGCTTGACTGCTGGTAAGGTTCGCTTTATCTGATTGTGCTCCCGGAGAATCACGGCTGCGCTCAGTGGCCAGTCTTTTCTGGGAAGTCCTTGAACGACGTGCGCATGCAGTCCATGCTACGCTACACTACGGCAACAGCAGTATAGTGCCCATCGACTTCGCAGCCGGGACGAGTCAACAGCATGCCAAACAGCACACCAGTGGGTCAATGTCATTTTGTCGGCGCTCGCAACCGATTCATACTTTCAAACTCGCAGCTTCGCTTTCATATCGAATGGCCGATACAAAGTCTTCTTCTGCCACCAGCTCAGCTTTGTCGAATCATTGCAGTACTGATTACTTTGGACCAAGACGGCACCGATCAGGAATTTCGCGTTCCAATGCGTGTGACCAAATTTCCAACCTGTGACCTGCTCATTGCCTTTCCAACTCGCCATTTGCTCGAGAGCATTACTGCAGAAACATTGACTGACATTACTGTTCGTATGAGTGAGATGCGAAGTCTTTTCGAAAGCTGGTGCGTAGTGCGTGACAATGATGACTCGTCGTTTGCTCCATTCCTCAGACAATTTCGGCGAGGGTGATTTGTAGCCATTTCAGATCGCGTTCATGCTCAGCATTGTGATCTCGAACTCTCCAGTTCTTGATGCAATTGAAATCATTGGTTAATCTGGTGTAGTCTGCCGCAATGTGCGAATGTAGTGTGCAGCCTAGGATCGTTGTGCTTGAGTTGGGAATGTCGAATCTTGTCCGGTTGAGGAAATGTAGCTTGCCACACATAGTCTCGTCTTCGACAAAGTTCTGTGCGATGGCAAGACCTTCTTCGCGGCTGCTACCGTAGAACTCGTGGTTGCCAGCGATGAGCAGGACTTTGTCGAATTGAGAGCATTGTTTGGCGAGGAAAGCTCGATATAGCGCTTCATCGCAGAAACGCCCGATATCGCCTGCGAGAAGGAGAATTGGGGCGTCTTTGGTGATCTCGGAGTCGTACTTCACGCGTTCGAGATGGAGGTCTGACATGAACTGCACGGATGGCGCTGCATCTTGCGAATGCGGTTTATGGCGTCGCGCGAGCATGATGCATTGTGCCTCTTACGGCTGCAGGAACTGCTTCAAGCAGGTTCTCGATTACTGTGGCCTATATTTATCAGAATGCAAGACAGGCTGAACCTGAAGCTGTGAGGTGCGGGCGATTCAGATCAGCCACAGTCGCAACCGCCAAGCACAAGAAGCTGTTCTTCGCGTTCATCGGGGCTTGGGGCTGAGCTGGCATACATGCTAGCAGTCCTGACCGGGTTGTCCGTAGATACAAGTTCGAAGACCATTTTGTGCTTATGATGCGTTCGATGTTGTTGGAAAGGCGCGCTGGACGCGTTCGACTGTCTGGGACTAAGGCTTGGCGTGCACGATTGCGCTAGACCGTGTCGGGATGCAGCTTCCAAGTGAAGCTCAGAGCAACGCTTCTGATCTCACAGCTTTTCCTTCCGTCAAGCCTATCTTCTTTGCGCGCAGAATTGCACGTTCCCGACTTTAGAGTACGAGAAGAATGACGCACCGTCTCGCTTCGCGAAGCGGCCATCGACCGGAGCCCTCTCGACGCCGTGTCTGCGATGTTTCCGATCTGCATTTGAATGCGAGAAAGACTATTCGGGATGGCTGTGCTGGACAGAGATGTCTGCAGACCCCAAGATGAGGTGGACAAGAGACGGATACTGGATGGCATAGCGTCGAGCATGATTTGCGGAAGCCTTCGGGCCTGGCCACGAGCGGGGCCTCCACAGGCAAGAAAGTGGATTGGGTTCACATAGTACAACGATGGGTATCTCTGACAGAGTGCTCCCAAAGATTCTCACTGCAGGTTGATATCTGACAGCACTCAGGCGTTCAGCAGTGCGGAGAGGACTGCGCAGTGGATCTGCAGAGTATGCTCACGGTGAGAATTGCAAATTGCATTCACTTCCTTGTCGTCCTCCACCGAAGCTCAGCCATGTTATGGGACACCACACTCTCGTCTCTGAAAAACGTCGAATTTCAGATGTAGCGACGCGGGCGCCTGCGTGGGCTCAGAGCTCGCGAAGCGTGCAGAGTTTCAGCAAATGCCCTTGCCAAGACCTTCACTTAAGGACTATCTTCGCTCACCACAATAGCCGCAAGGGCGCACCACAATAATAAACCACGACCTCTCCAAAAATCCCAAGAACGCTATTACTGGTGCGTCGGCACCCTTATTGCCCTCCAAACCTCTCTATTGCGCGAGAGCTGGCGGTCACGACAATCACTTCGCACAATAGGACCCTCACTTGCACAAGCACAATACGGCTATTGTCACATGAATCTTCACATTGTCCTTAAGTCAATCGATAGTGAAGGTTTTTACTATTGTGAATGAGGACCATAAGACGGTGGAACTTCTCTCTCATTTTTTCTCTTCTTTACTAACATTGACGACCACGAACTACCTCTTCACACCACTTTTAAGACCTTGCTTCCACTTTCTCACATCCATACCAGCCACCCAATGGAGCCCTCCACCAATATCGTCTCCGACAACACGGCAGAGCAGGTCTCGCCGCAGGAGGTGGTCCGCGACCCCTTCACCATCTACATCCAGAGCTACTTGACTCGCCAAGGTCTCGATGAGACCTTCATTCACGAAAATATCTCCTCCCAGGTCATTCTGGATAGCATTCGCGACATTCAGGATGTCGACGTCCCGCCAGCACCTTCTGGCCCTCGCAACGCCATGCAGAGACAGTCAGACCACGTGTGTACCGGTCACCTGCAGCGATATCTCATTGACCATGGCTTCAAGCCGAACTTCGCCCGCCAGGTCACCGGCGTTCACATCTACAACAGCGTGATCTCGGCGATGCCAGAAGATCTTCTCCCAAAAACACCTTCCGTCAAAGGCACCAAGAAGCCAGACACTCCAAACACTCCGTCGAAAGCTTCACGGAAGGACAGTGTTCTCGCCGAAAAATCCACCTCCGAGAGCGACGATGACAGCGAAGACGACATGCCACTCAGCCGCAGACGCGCAAACCGCAACAAATACATCAACGAGGTCCACTCCGGCCGCATCAAGAAGCACGTCATGCCAAAGAAACTCGACCTCTCCAAGAAATACCACAAAATCCAGACCGCCTGCCTCGCCGACATTGAGCTTTCCGAAGACAGCACCTTCAACTCCCACATCTCATCCAAGGCCTACGACCAGTTTCTCGCCACTTCCGCCGCCTTTCTCGCGACTCGCTTCGCCGCTGTCAGCGTCACACTTGCTCGTGCAGCTCAGAGCGAAAAGGCAGAAGCTTTTGGCCAATTCGGCATGGATTTGGTCGGTCCAGCTTTCTACAATGCATACGTGGCGTATCATGAGCAATGCGAAGACGAAGACGACGACACGATGCGCTATTCGAGAATGGCGCTGATTGACTGCCTTGACGAAATTCACAACAGCTGGAGCGTTGGCGTGTCTTCTACTTTCAAGCATCTGATCGTCGATCATGACATGTGGTGGAGGCAGAAGTAGATGGTGCTTTGGTGATGAGAGAGACAGATACGACGACATGACATGACAGGTTTTGACTGAGCAAGGCGTTGTGGTACAGCATTGGGCATTGATTTTTCGGGCATCGGAGAGATTTTCGTGCAGACGAGCATGCGATTGGTGTCATAAACTTCACATTGAGACATTAACGAGTTGTGCATTGATAGGGCACATCAATTCAAAAACCTTCTTCCTATTCTACTGTGTCTCAGCTCTTTGAACCTCACTTGCGTTCTCAAATTACGAGGCCTGTCACCTCTCAGCGTCCTGCGCCAACGAAACGCTCACAAAATGCTTCATCCACAAATCCAAAACATTAAATTCATACCTCCCCATCATCCTCAAACCTTCTCACCTTTCACTTTCGCAGCCATACAACTCCTCTTCCCCACCGACCACCATAACTGTACATCATCCCTCCACTTCATCACAACCGGCCGACTAGCCACAGCAAAAACACTCGCCTGCTCCTCTTTCAATTTATCCTCATGCCCCGAACAACACATCTGCCGGTACCCCGCCGCCAACTGCGCTTCTAATTCATTCCCCTCCAACATCGTATCAGCCGCAGCGCCCAATATCCTACTCAAGCCAAGCAAATACGTGTCAATCACATAAGGCTTGAATGTCCAGGTCTCACACTGCTGAGAGGTAATATTGGCTGTCGTGTCGGCGTAAACGCATCGGAAGCGAGCGTAGTGTGTACTGGGCATGTCGACGGGAGAAGTCATGGGTACGCCGAGCTCGGCGTTGCGGGATCGGAGGGAGATAGAGATGGGAAGGCGAGATAGGAGGTCTTTGTAGGCATTTCGGAAAATCGGAGAGAATTGTTTAAGGTGGAGGAGGGCTTCTATGTGGCGCCGGGGGAAAGTCGAGGTACGATGTTGTTGCTGTTGTCCTTTGCTGGTTGCATCGAAATCCTGCCTGGTTTTGACGAATGCTGCGGAGAGTTCTTCTTGGATGAATTTGATTTCTTGGTCGATTTGGTAGAAGATGTCTTCGGGCTCGGCGTGGGGAGGTTGATGTTCTTCTTCGGAGAGTGTACGGTGTCCGGCTGGGCCTGGAAGAGGTCTTGTCGAGAGGGTTGGAGCTGCAGCTGGAGGTTGATGATGAGCCGACCCAGCTCCCATGTGGGATGCCATGCAGGTAAAGCTGGGGATCGAGACGATAAGGGACATGGAAGAACGGACAGGCGAGAAAGTACACCTACACCTACCTCATCGAGAAGAGCAAGGTTTCGGGAAAATCAGGTCGAACAAAAGGTGTCTGCCTTCGGTGTAACTGAGAGGGTTAGTGGGTGGCAGTGCGCGCGTCCTGCAGCAGTCGTGCGACCTCTTACGAGTGATGCGCAGCATGCTGTTGGAAGGTTCTACAGAACCAGCTGCGGTCCTGCGCGAAAGTGTGGACCCGCAGTTCCCAGAGCACCCTGGTCGAAACGCAGGACCGGGTGGTCTAGGCCCATGGACCAAGCGCTTCGTCCAGCAGTCCGCGGCCTCGTATTCGTCCGTTTCGGTGCAGTGTATACGCAGCCCGACCTTCTGCCTGCATGTTCATGCGTGTGATCCTTCGATCGTGAGATGGGTTCTGCATGAACAGCAGCTTTTGGAGTCCCACTGCTGAGCAGGAAGTTTGATTCTGCAGCAAACATCCAATTGCGCGGACGGATGAATGCCCGGATCCGCCTATGTCTCCTGTATTTACAGCAAACACTGGTTGATTGCGCGTAATGCAGAGGAGCGTGAAGTGCACTGTATCTCCGCTGCTGATAGGTGGAGCTGTTGTTCAACACTGCTCGTGCGGGTCTCTGGCGGTCATTGCTGAAGCTTGACATAAGCTATGAACACCCAGAGCTCACAACAGATGGGACCACCGTGGATCCCATATCGTGAGGAAAGCAATCAGGCGATCTAATCATCAATGAGTCTTTCAGTGGTGACACCATGTCGTATACTGAGATACATGTTCGGAGTTGTTGTCTATGCTAAGTCGGTGATAGCTGAGCCCGAGCCTATGTGCTCCATGCTAACATCGCCGATTTGGGCTGGTTGGGCGAACTAGCGCGATTGTCAGTGAGACCATAATTGAACGCTCGTACCGGATTAAGCAAGTCAAAGTAGGAATAAATAGCTTTCAAAAAGCATATCTACCGACATACGACACGCCAGCCCTTATTCCTTGGGCTGATCCTCCCACAATACAGCACACCTTATCTCAATACTTTCCCTTGGCGGGCCTTGGTCGTCCGGCAGATTGAACGCACTATGTGGTGCCCTTCTCGCGACTCCTTCAAGCTTGCTATCGAAGCACTTGATCAAAAGCGCTTCGTCTGGCTTCATCTCAGATGGCCAGTACCATTTGTGCTCTGGATTTGCCATGACATGCCAGAGCTCAAACTCTCTTTCCTGCGTGTCCAAGGCATCATCTGCTCGAACCATCATGGGATAGGGACGGAGATCTGACTCTGGCACAGATGTAGCATCGCAGATAGCCAGCGGCTGGCGAGTAATGGTCTTCAATGGCTTCCATAGGTTGATGACCGCCCATCTGCGATTCTGTGCCTTGGATCGGAAGTATTCTGCACCTTCAAACTTGAGGTGCGGCAGCATGAGATCGGCACCTCTATACGATTGATCTATGTGCACGTGCATCGCCGGAGTATTCTTCGAGTTCCAAACCGCGTCGTCTGGAACATCAGCTGGTATATGTTCAGCTTCTGGGGCTGGGTCTCGGCGAACAACGTGGTGCAAGGCCCAGACATTTGAAGCATCTGTACTGTCGATTGCTCAGTATGTATCTGTGGTATCGCCGACGACAGTCGCTTACGTCTTCTTGATCAATTCTTCGGCTTCTTTCAGTATAACTTCTTTGATCGTGTCCTCCTTTTCGAAAGACTCGTACTTCTGGCCCACTGGACCGGAATACTTCAGGAATTGAAAGCCATGTTCATCGACAGTGAAGTGGTTATCAGTGCTTCGTAAGTCTGTGATGCGAACCACGTGAGGAACATTCTTCATCCGCTTCGAGCCGGCAGAATTGATGTATGGAATCTTCGTCTTTTCTCCTGGCGCCGGTTCGTAGTGGTAGTTCATAACAGCTTCGACCGAGCCCTCCGGAGGTGTGGTAGCGTGAGGCATGATTGCAGTCAAGTGTGTGCCGAAAGTTGAGAGGTGAATACCTTGAACGCACGAAGTTGTATCAAGTGTCAACTTTATATGTTGGTTTGATGCCGCGTGCCCTAAAAGCTAAAACGCTTTGTTCAGTGACCACGTTCCGATAAAGTTGGGAGCTTGCCATATCCCGGTTGTGAGGCTGGGGTAAGTCCCAGCGATGCGACTTGCTTTGTGTGCGATGTGTCACAACTGATTCGTTCTTCGACGTTTAGGTCCCCCTAGGTTCAACTTTGTTGTCTACTTGCAATGCAATGACCAGGTCGCTATCGGCTGCTACTTTTGCCGTCTATGCAGTGCCATTGTCGTTCGGCTGCTGACGCTGCCGCCTACGCTGGCAAACGCGATTCGGTCTTGACGTCCCACCGCACTTTTGAGGTCATAGGCTATTTGTCTCACTTCGTATAGCTCTTGTGTATACGACAATCCTTGCTGTATGTGTGCGGATTATTACTCATCTTTGTGCTCGCATGCTGGCGGAGCATGTGTTTGTAAGCACTGGCAATGTTAAACATTTCAATGCTAGTAGCACATTGCTAGGCGCATGGCCCGGCGTTATCGACTTGCAGCACGGTTGCGCGACAGAAACGACCTTATGATGAAGGCAACAAGTCTCCAGGTTCGCGTCGCATGGTTGCACACAAGCTGACTGTCGCTCTGAAAGCCGTGAAAGTAGGCTCATTGTGAATGCCTTCTGGCTCTCATTGTTGGATGCCCCTACGACTGAGTCACCTTCATGGTGTGCATATGTACCGTCCTTGCCAATGTCTCTGGCCGTGGAAAGATGACAAGCCCAGCACTGGAGTGCCAGCCTCTGGTTTTCGGTATCGTGTACCCGTACGCTGTACCAGTGGTCCTGTCCTTGTTGGTGGATCTGGAGACTTTTCGCGCCTACACGATGACACTCAAGTTGCTGGTGGCTATAATCTTGACGAACTCGCCCGCAGACGTGCACTGCATGACTGGTGATTAGCATGTGGCGTACTCCAGGTGTATGCAACGGATTGATAGTCAATCTCAGGAGGAGTGGACACGGCACTGAATGCGAATCTGCTTCACGCGGAATGTTCGGTTGCAGTGCTGTCCGTCCCTACTCCGCGCTGCGGTCACGACACGCGGCCCGCAGTGTTGATCACTTCGTGATCCCCGTCATCCCATCGTGACAAGCTATGGCATGAGCGTTGGAGCAGCCGAATTCAACGACCCTGTGCTGTCTGCAATCAGAAGCCGGAGTACGACTGTACCAAATTCGGGCGCCGTTGTTGCCATTAACAATCCGATTCTTCCAGTCAGCGGTCTCGGGTCGTCGTTCGAAGGCATGTCGTTGAACTACTGATATCGCATAACCACGGCATTACTCTATCAGATGCCTCCGATAGGTTTAAGCTGATCACCTGCACTCCAATCACAGAAGGAAGCCCGACTGACCGACTGCACGCCCTGCAAGTACGTTTCACGTGATTCGGACTGTCGGCACTGCTGGGAAAAGAGCCTCCCCTCCCAAAACGTACAAGCTCTGAGCACGCCTTCTATCGCTGCGCTGACTGGCCATGAACAACCACGAAAATGTCGAAATCAGGCCAAATTCGTCTCAAACAACTCGTCGGCATCCCGAAAACACTGCTCCACACCCCGAAACCATGTCAGAACCCGATTGGACAGTCTGTCGGCCCTAGAACGCTGTCGACGAATCACGTCAAGCAAATTGCGCCCGGAGAGGCTCGAAAGAGTGGGTCGAGATATATATCGTCTTTGCTAGTGAAGAGGCGGGAACGATTTCTGCAGTGGAATGGAATACGACAGTCTTCTTCCTGGAGAAACGCCTCTCAGGCTCGACAGTCTGATGCTAAGGGCGTGTTGGCCGTCTTGTTTGGAGCTTCGGCGGTAGCTGTGTTGGCTGCTCCAGTGGTTTCCTGGGTACAAGACAATGTTGTCGAAGTTACTGAGGACGAGGATAACGATGTGAAGATCGTTGTTAATAAAGAGACGGATTCCACAACATTTCGGTTGTCAGAAGTGGTCAAGCATGATCGATCATCCTCGAGCAAATGGGTCATCCATGGTACGTCTGTATACGACATTACATCGTTCGTTGAGGCACATCCAGGCGGAGAGGTCATCCTTCGCGCTTGCGGTGGATCGATCGATCCTTACTGGAAGCTGTTCAGCATTCACAACAAGCCAGAAGTGAAGAAGATTCTCGACGACTACTACATCGGCGAGCTGGACCAGAGGGACCTAGACATTGAAGGCAAGATTAAATGGTCTGAGAGTGAGGGCGCTTGTATCGACGATCCGTTCAAGGATGATCCAGAGCGCGACCCAGAACTTATTGTACGAACGCCCAAACCATGCAATGCAGAGACCCCGGGCAGGCTTCTCGGCGACTTCATCACTCCTTTGCGACTTTTCTTTGTCAGACATCATCTCTGGGTGCCGAAGATCGATGCCAGTGAACACGAGTTGAAGATCGAACTGTCCGACGGCGAGGAGGTGTCGTACACTCTAGATGACCTCAAGCGGAAGTTCCGGGAGCACACTATCACAGCAACTTTGCAGTGCGCAGGAAATCGCCGAGCGCACATGAACGAATCTCAGCACGGCAAGACTTCTGGCCTTCAGTGGGACATTGGTGCCATTGGTACTGCAGAGTTCACGGGCGTTCGCCTCCGCGACGTCTTGCTCGACGCTGGTTACGATGTAGACAAAGCTTGTGCGACATGCCCGAATGACCCAGATGCGGACCAGCATATCCACTTTTGCGCACCTTCCGACACATACGAACAAAGTATACCTCTCCAGACAGCACTGAATCCTGCTTCGGACGTCCTGCTGGCGTGGAAGATGAATGGCGAAGATATGCCCCGCGATCATGGTGGGCCGTTGAGAGCGATTGTGCCAGGGAGCGTTGCGACGCGCAGCGTGAAGTGGTTGGGAAAAGTGCGGCTCAGCTGCGAAGAATCCCAATCAAATTGGCATGCTCGAGACTACAAATGTTTCGGCCCAAACGTGCGAGCTTCCGATCTCAAGGCGGAGGACTGGGAGGCCGCCCAAAGCATCCAAGAAATGCCCGTTCAGAGTGCCATCACCGACATCATGAGATGTGATGATCGTAACATGCCACTCCGCGTGAACGGTTTTGCTTTTAGTGGCGGCGGAAGAAAGATAGTTCGTGTTGATGTGTCTGCAGATGGTGGTCAAACCTGGAGACAAGCTTGTTTGCGTAAAGACGAAGCCAAAGGCACCAGGAGATGGGCTTGGACGCAATGGACTATCGATTGGCCGAAGGACAAGCTGCCGCAAGCGAACCCAGTTTTCGTGGTGAAGGCGGTCGATGAAGGCTACAACACCCAGCCGCAGACCTTTGATGCGACATGGAACTTTCGAGGACTCCTAGGCAATGCCTGGCACAAAGTCCCAGTGGAGTTATAATTGCTGTCTGCCGGGTGACGTTGGGATTTCGTGGTCTTTCTCACTACAGTTGAGAATTCCGGTTTCGGGAGCAGCGCTTCGAAGGACGCTGAGATAGTTTATGATATGATGATAGCCTTAGTCCAGAATGCTGATATGCTCGTAGTCCGTTCGATTGTGCACGCCCGCTCTCAAGACAATGTGAAAGAGCCGTAGAACACACAGAGCGCCTTGCTTGCCCCTCTCATGCAGTAGTGGGTGACAGGCAGCTTCTCATTCTCCTTGGCATATTTGGCCAGCTGTTGCACGTCTGAAGTCCTGGGCAGGTACAGCACGACCTCGTTTGCAATTGAAAAAGCATCCCAAAGCATTTTCAGGTTGTAAGGCTCCATGTAAGACAGGTCGAAAACGTCCCAGTCTGTGTAAGAAGGTCCTCCCCATGGGGGGCTCGCGAAAATCACAGCACTCTTCGCGGACGCCTTCAAACGCGCCTTCAGCACGTCAAAGATATCGCCATGGATCCACCATATCTTCTTTGCGACTCCGTAGATCTCGGCATTGTGCTTTGCGCAGGCGAGTGTCTTCGCGTCCTTTTCGACTGCGAAAATCTGGCTCCAGCGTCCCGAGAGGGCAAACGCGATCACATTGCCACCGACACCAGCGAACGCGTCGATGAGGACCTTTTTCTCCTTGGGGGCGGTCGCCACATGCTCGGCAATTTTCCTGCAGTGTCGTCAGTTCTGGCCTCGCAACAAGTGAGGAGATATTGTACTTTGCAATCGGCTCTGGCGTCACGCCGAACCAGGCATCATCTGTCAGCCAAATGCCTTCGTCGTATTTCGAAAAGATGGAGTTGCGCTGATGCCAGTACTTTTGCAGCTCTTGTGGGACTTCATCTGCTGATGTGTATGTCTGTACGCCCTCAGGCGGTTCTGCGGCCGCTGACATTGTGCGCCTGATATTTGCGTGGTGGTGATGTTGTGGGCATCAAACGCGACTTTGCCAATTTGTCGACTTCCGCACGTCGGCGTTTGCGTCCCGCGACTTCCGCGGGTCTCAGTCAACCTCTATCAACCTCTCCCTGCACAACTTCACAAGTGTTGATCAATCCAACAACATAATTTACCTGTACTGCAGGAGTCCTGCTCAGACTGTTGGCGGTGCATGTGTCGGCGCGCCAACCACGAGTGACTGGCTCTTGAGCCTCAGGCATACGAAACCCGCAAATCCCGTGATCACGCGAAGGCGGCAACATCAGCCTCAGCGAGGCTCTCTAGACAACTTGAAGAAGTGCCTTCATCTTGCTCATATCAAAGGAATCTAGAAATTGAGACATCACAAGGCATGTCAAGCAGCAGGCATCGCCGGCGGCATGCCTCAGAGAGCGATCCGCTGGCAGCGGACAAACGGTGCTGGCCATGGGTCAACCCAAGAACTGGCAATGAAACCCACTACTACTCCATGCTCTCCCCTGCGGCGCTATCAACACGCCCCAAATGGGAGCCTGTGGTTCAGCGATCAGCTTGGAAAATTGAGCAAAATCCACATTTGGAGGAATCCGCGCTTCGTTCCCTCCAGCGTCAGGGCTGCACGACCCCGTTGAAGCACTACTATCCAGAACACGAATGCGATATTCCAAGGCGCCGCTTGCAATGCATCCGCGAGATACGCCGCTGGCATCGTGATCGACCGCTTGTCCTGATCATGGCCGAGAAGCTGCCCAAGGAGCTCGTGCTGCAGATTCTGGAATATATGGTCCTCGATACCATGAATCATGTCTATCTTCAGGACGAGACTTCAATCAATGGTGCAGCGCGTAGGCTACTAGGCGAGTCCCCGGCGACCGATGTGCTGTTGCCTTTGTCTGTACAAGCGGTGCTCGAACAATCCATATTGCACATTGATGTGGAATTTCAGCGCACGGAATATGGTAGATTAGCTCTACTTCCTTCTTCAATGCCTGCACTACCTCACCCGGTTCGAAAAGTGCTTCTGACCCTGGACTTTGAGATCCCTATCGGTCGGCAGAAATACCCATCGATTATTTACACAACCAAAGCGGGAATGCCGTCATTGCTATCACAACTTCAGGGTCTGAGGACACTGCACATCCTCCTGAACATCGAGTTAACACGACCACCATGGGACCATAGAGGCTCTGCACTTGATGTAGGGTGTAGAAAAGGCTTCAGCGGCACGACCACGTTTCGATGTGCTATCGAGGAGTTGTTGGAAGCTGCTCGCATTGAACGGCCGGCACTCGAGATCTTCCTTGAGATCAAGTACATCTACGAAGGCACTTGGCGAGGCTCTTATGAGGCTCCTCCAGAGGTAAGTGTCTCCTTCCAGCCGTACTTCAAAAGATCTTGCCTGAAGACCACCATATTCTCAACCGCGTGTGAAGCGTCATCAGACCATGTATGAAGTCTGCGTGAAGCTCACTGTATTATACAGACTTACAATGTTGCGATGGGAGCCATGGCCGCTGAGGCAGTTCTGCGAGAGGCCGATGCAAAGTGGTCTCAATGTCACTTCAGCCAAGGCTAAAGGAAGATGTGCTATCAAGGCCGACTTACGCCGCCTGCACATCTACTCACAGAACCTGAAATTGTACAGCGACCGTCGTGGAAGTGCGAGCGTACGGGCTTACCAGCACAACGACAGACTGAAGCGACTTATCGCCATCGATACTAGCCCTACCATTCTCCGGAACGCCACTGCCGAAGAACAAAGCTTTGATCAAGCTCCCACGAAATCCCTCAAGCGTCGAGTTTTGAGCACATGGAAGCTTGACTGTGTAGTCTGACGAGCTTATGCTGCGGCGCTGTCGATCCTTTGCTTATGCATGCACGCGGTGTGGTGTACACAGCAGTTTCCCATCCCACACATCGATAGTTCAACACATTGGAGTATGTCTGCGACCACCAGCGAGACGAGACTGGCGGTACATATTCTAAGTTTGTTCGCCTGTCACATCACTCACAGAATATCGGCAGATTCTACGTGTGAGGCGTAGCTGAAAAATGTGGCCAGCTGAAAGGCAGCCTCACGCAAAGTTCCATCAGGATGGAGTCAGAATCAGCACAACCTGCCAAATGATATGCTAGGCAACGATTTGCTATGATAAAGGATCAAGTTCCGCTCCACATTCAGCTCCTGCGGCTGATTTTTTACTAACAGAAAAGCTTCGAATCCTTCCCACAAGGCCTCCCGCTGATTGTGACCAGGTTCAGGGAAGGCCTCCTCCGCTCGCAGTGCTGAGCAACCAACTGCGCAACAAACATTCCATCAGCCGCGGCCGTCTACACAATCGCTGACCTCACAGCATCGCATGATACTGACGAGCATTTGGCACTTCAACAAGCAACTCCTGCTTGCGCGCTCAGACATGGCGATAACATCCATCAACGACCAGGAGGCCACTAATTCGAGAGACTGCCGACAACGACAACCGACCTACCACCGATACGAGAATGCACAATACGCATTACCTAACGACTCTGCCGAGCACCACCGCTTGGATAGGCAAGCAGAACATTTGTCAGCTATGATGCATGGAAAGGTCCTCCATGCACCTGTCGATGTCGGCGGCAATGATGTGCGCATGCTTGATGTTGGCTGTGGCACTGGCGTCGTAACAGATCTCATATCGTCCTCGTATCCAGAAGCTGAGTGTATTGGTCTCGATCTCTCGCAGGTGCCAGAAAGTCGTCTACTTAGAGCGAACACTCGATTCTTCCAGGGTGATTTCTGCTCGGATCGCCCTTCACTGTGGACACCTACTACTGGCGGACCCCATCTACCTCAGTCGTCGGAGCTCTTCGACTACATCTTCTCGAGGCTGCTCGTCTGTGGTATGACCAACTGGCCGGAATTTATCAAAAAGGAGTTTTCTTTGCTCAAGTCTGGCGGCTGGGCAGAAATCCAGGATCTAAACTTCGTATGGTACGATGAAAACCACAATGTCATCAGTCAGAACTGGAAGTGGCATAAAAAGCATGAAGAAATTTGTAAACAGAAGGGCATGGATCTACAATGTGGATCAAAGGTCAAAGATTGGATGAACGAAGCTGGATTTGTGGATGTCCAGACGTTCGAATATTCCTGGCCATGGGATGCAGAAGCACAAACGACGCCGGAAATGCGAGCAATGGCAGACTACTCTGCGAGAGAGTTGCCCGAGGCTCTGTACCATATGCTAGCAAGAGCGATTGGTGAAGGCGCAGATCCCAACGAAGTTGCACAGCTACAAGCTGAGCTGAAGCAGACGCTCGTGGTTCAAAAGGGAATGCACAAGATATTCTATGTGACTATTGGGCGGAAACCTGAGCGAACAGTTTGATGGCAGCCATCGTGAGACATGTCAACCGCACCGCTTGTTCAAGCTCAACATGAACTACAATCGCACAAAACGAGAGGGTAGTCACCCGCACTCGCATTTGCTTGCCTGCGAGGACAGCACCACCGCAGATAGCATTCAGGTATTGAGCTCATCACCAACCAATATCGACATAATCACGCTCTGGGATGACTGTCGTTCTGCTCGCCAAATCTTGCCACAGGGCGAAACGCCCTACCTCTTTGCCCTCCATGCTTGCTTCTCTTATGCCTTCAAGCAGGGCTCGAAGCCTCTGCTCTGCACAGACTCGGCCCTCATCACCTTTACAGCTGCATGCCGGCCACGAGGACCCTCTGGTGCGTGAATAGAAGATTCCACGAGAAGGTAAGACCAACTGCCTGCTTCTTCTTTCGTGCTTTGCACACCCCAGTTGCCGAATCGGATTGATCGAAGTGACCACGGAGGGAATGATACGACCGCGTCGGAACCAGAATAGCGGGTGCTTACGAAGTGACCGGTGACAGAGATAGTGTTTGAACCCCCCAGCAAATGCTTCGTAACCCGTGTCTCGCGCGGACACGGAAGTTCCTCAAACACCTTAACGCCGTTGTCCTTGGTTGCTGCCCTCTCTTCGATTTTCAATTGCTCGTGAAGCTTTCACATCTTCCTTGTCAACAACGTTCTATACAACGCGGCCGCGTTCTCTCAGGTACTGACCCAACACCATTGTCAAGGGACCAGCCATCTGTCAGCTTTACCGTCCAGGACACAGCTACATCTGCGTCCCAGCAGAACGGCACCATGGCACGGGATGCACTGGACATGGGCGAACAGACTTTCAACAAGCCCGTCACTGTCTGCCGAAAACCGCAACCGATGCAGGGTGCACGTCGTGTTGCAGCTTCTTTTGGGCGTCAGGGCTCTTGACGTCTTGCGGTGACCGGGAAAAACCGAGGACTTTCGTGTGATAGCTTGCTCTGCATTACATATTGGTCGTGGTGGAGCAAGGCCCCGACTTGCGTTACGATTGTTGACATGCAGCGAAACGAACCACACTGGCGGTAAAGTAAAGTCTTTCGCAATGCTTGCCAATTCGGGGACCGAGACAGCTGTATGCACCGTGAAGTCGCTACGAGACTTTTGCTGATAGTGTAATCAGCAAAATGGTACACTTGACTCTATGGATAGCGAGTTGTGTCTGTCAATTGAGTCAGTCTACAGCTTGCGCGCGTAACAGACGGCCGCATCCCCAATGCCCTAAGCTGTCATCAGCCAGCATGTCGACCGGGAAAATTGGTCATCATCACCAAAGTTTCCAGGACCACCTTGCCCAGCCTCGCTCAAGTCCGAACGAGCGTGGGGAGAGTTGAGCAAAACAGACTCAAAGTTTTTCTTTGCCTGACCAGTGACGGAGGTTATTCTTGAAGAATGCCAGTCATGAGTCGCAGGAAACTCAAAACCAGGTTTAAGGACCCCTCTGACTTAGGGTAGTCTTTCTTCGTGATCAGGACGCAAGTACAAGCAGTACAGTACAGCACGGCATGCGGTTCTCGACCCGGAATTCACGCCTTGTTGACAGCTCGAATCCATGAACCTACAGTAAATCATCCCTGCGATCTCAGTATCTCGGAGCTGGTGTTCGAACTCAAGCTAGCTTCAGTTTGGGTGCAGCGCAATTGCCAGGTTCCTTCTCAACCGGAGCATCAATCCGGCCGCCACGTTCTCGCGATATCTTCTTCAACACGTCGGCAACGATAAACATCAGGTGTTCGAATTTTTAGAAACCCGATCAAACTCGGAATCTCTCGTGTGTCCCTGCAAAAACCATCAGATTCGTGATCAGAAATCCAGTGGTGATCACAAATCGAACGACTAGGTTTGGCGTGTTTCGTTCACTAGCGTTCTTCTCCAGATCACAAACTCGCGTCAACACGCCAATAACCAGGTTAACCCTTGCCGGGGATTATCGTTTGACACCCCCCTCTTACTCATTTGAGACACGACGTCTCGGCGCTCGTAGAGTCAAGAGGCTCTGCAAAAGGGCCGCTCCCGCCCGAAATTTCCGCGCAATGAGAAACATGCGGGCTGGGAAATGAAGTCTCGCGGGATGCATGGAGGGGGCGGGGGAGGATAGTGTGATCTTGCGCGCAGTGTACTGTAGGCAACATGGTCGAATGCGCGCGCGCGAGGAACACGAAACGTTGTCCTTGCAGTGATACCGACCTCAACATACATTCGTTTTCGGATTTAGAACACGGTCTTTACCGCTTGCTTGCAGGATGAGCGACCTGGGGCTAGGGCTCAGTAATGCTATCGATTCGGTCACGGATTCTCTAGGGCATGCTGTTGGAGAGGTGCCTGGTATACTCGACAATGTGGGTCAGAGTGTAGGAGGTGTTGTTGGAGATGCTGCTGGTTTGATTCCACCGCAAGGCCCTTTTCAGCAGTGCATTGCGAGTGCTCTGGACAACAACTCGGCGCTGTACGCGTTTCCACAGGATATTTTGGAGGAGCTCACGAATAATCATCCGTACAATCTGGATTGGCCTTGGACTCCGGCGGCGATTGCGTACCCCAGGAATGCGATTGATGTGTCGAAGTTGGTCGTTTGTGCGTCAGAGTACGGAATCGCGGTGCAGGGCAAGTCTGGAGGGCATAATTATTTGAACTTTGGTAAGTGAGGACCTATGCGAGGTGCCTAGTAACGACGGACTGATGTCCGATACAGGATATGGCGGACAGAATGGCGCACTGGCCTTGGATCTGCAGCACATGAAAGATTTCAGCTATAATCCGGCAGACCAGACTGTAACATTTGGACCAGGAAACAAACTGGCCGACCTGGATGTTCAGCTTGCGGCCATTGACAGGGTTATGGCTTACGGTGTGGTGGGTGACATTGGCACTGGTGGTCATATTGCCATTGGAGGTTTGGGTCCTCTATCTCGACTCCTCGGATTGGCATCAGACCAGGTCGTATCAGTCCAATGCGTGCTCGCTGATGGAAGCATCGTCACTGCGTCCGAGTATGAGCATCCAGACCTCTTCTTCGCGGTCCGAGGCGCGGCGTGGTCGTTCTGCATCATGACAGAGATCCAAATGCAGACGTCACCGCCACCGAGCGCTGTCACGCAGTTCCAGTACAACATTACTGTGGGCAGAATCGCGGACTTGGCAGATACCTTCAAGAAATGGCAACTACTGATCGCCGATCCTGGACTTTCGAGATACTTCGCTGCAACGTTGACGCTCCTGGAAGGCGTTATGATCTTCGCGGGAACCTTCTTTGGTGATGATGCTGCATTCAACCAACTCAATCTAGACCTAATACCCTTCGGCCAAGAGCATTTAGGTATCACGGTAACCAGTCGTGTCGTGACGGGACTCATACACAGCCTCTCAGATCTGATATACGACATCGGTGGCTCCATCCCTGCGCATTTCTACTCGACCGATCTGAAATACACAAGACAGACTTTGCTCTCTGATGCGGCCGTTGATCAGCTTTTCCAGTATCTAGAGTCTGCCGACAAGGGAACTCTGATCTGGTTCGTCGTTTGGGATCTCAACGGAGGTCGCATCGAAGAAATCCCACAATCGGCAACAGCATATTGGCACCGCGATGCGATCCATTTCCAACAAGGCTATGTTATCAATCCTCTTGGTCCAGTAAGCCCTGTGTCCCGTCAATTTCTGATCGGCCTCAATCAACTCTGTCGACAGCTGCGGCCTGGCATCGACGAGAGCGCCTATCCCGGCTACGTGGACCCCTTCTTGCAGGATCCTCTCACCGCATATTGGGGAGGCAATGTTCCCAGACTGATCCAGATTAAAGGGATATACGATCCTCGGAACACGTTCAGGAACCCTCAGAGCATTCCGCCACCGCCTGGCGTGTAAATGCATTGTGCTTCACTTCTGCATTGCATTGCATCATGTGTTTCGTGGAGATGAGCACAGCCCACTTGAACATTCTTGCCGAAGCGGTCGGAATCTAGATAGTTCCTATTACCACCAGTTGCATTATGTCGATTGCAAGTATTATTGCAGATGCGCAACGCATAAAGTTTCGTGTTCACACCGCTCATCGATACTGAAGTTATGGGAAATGTTTCACCAACCATGATAGCCCTAGAATGGCCATTTCTGTTGAATGGACTCGGCGCGAAATCTGTTGGTTACCAGAGTACTCGTCGCTGCGCTTGGACAACTCTGTGGCGTAGTCCCACAAGCTACACCTCGCGATGACGACCTCGAAAAGGCGGTCCCGAGCATTCGTCCACCGGCCGATAATGAGAGCCTGTCCGGTGTTGATGATCTACTTGAGCATTTTGAGAAAGCTTGGGCAGATCTCGTCGGATGTCGGTGGTGCACACAAGCCGAGCAGAGATCGGGATTATCAGGTCTTGTCCCCGGAGATTGGGTTGATGAAAGTCCGTAGTGGTCCAATGTCTGTATTTGTCTCGCAACAACGAGGTGGCCTCATTCGGGGGACCACCTCGTGATGTTCATGCACTGTATGAGGTCGGAAACTTCTCCCTGTGCTCTCGACGCGTATTGCATGGCATTATCCATTTGATTGCTGCACCCTAGTCTCACGACCGCTGTCTTGGAGTCCAGGTACATGGATTATTCATGGTGACGGCTGTCTTCCACGCGAGAGACCTCGTATTTGGGCTGTCGATGTTGCGTGCTCGGTAGTTGCGATGCCATGAGGATGACAGGGAACGTGACTTGGACTTGGTCGTGTTGATGATGTTCGCTCAGCAAAGACAGATTTTCGTGCACCTTCGCGCTAGAGTTATCGACGCCAAGACTGTCGTAACGCACCCCTGTAACGATGCTGATTCATCAAGCACTTCGCACAGCAGTCACGACCCCAACGAGCTTTTCGGAAGCGACACTACTACCTCTCTGCTCCGATCTTCCTGCAAAGAAATCATTTGTTCTCCGACCCACTGCCATCTTCACCAATACGATGCCTTCCGAATCACATCGACAAACCCCACTCGCGTTGACCTGCCTCCCTTCACGGATGATCGGCAACAAGGTTCTGCGAGTGCACCACTCTCGGCACGGCACGACCGACCACGGCGCACTTCAAATCTTCATAGGGCAAGCCACAGTCCACAGCACTATCATACCACTAGCGACGAAGTGGGAGAAAAAGAGGAGCCATGCTCATCATACTCCAAATATGCCATTGGCGATATCGGCAGGAACACCACACTATGATTCCTAATAAGCTATCGAAGATGGAGGAGAAAAAACTTCTTTCTCCATCGCGTAACGATGAATGGCGTCACCTCGCTCATGTGCTACGGGAGCGATTACTGATTCAGCACATGTCGTCTTCCTCGTTGAATTCTAACTGCACGGCACCGAATTTTCGTTTGCCGTAGCTCTTATCCGCGTATTTCGTGTGGAGGATGGACTCTTCATCACACAGCATCGACGACGCAACGCAGTGGGTATCTAGCATTCTACTCCTTCGATTGCGATCGAAGAACGACACTGGCCGGCGATTATTGGCCGTTGTGGTATGTTTGTTCAGGAGCAACCACACGAATTTCAACGAATCAGCATCACACAACTGCAGTCTACTACTGCGGCAACGTTCCGAACGAGGGCTGCTCGGCCGACGGCTTTCTTCTCCTGCACACGCAGCACGCTACGCCGTTGCGTGCGCAAAATGCACAAGTACGGCACAGTAGCCAATTATTGCGTTGCTTTGCAAAAGCTTGTCCGCGGAGCATTGCGATACGTCAGTGGAAGTGGAAGTCGTGCATGAATCGATTCTTCTTTCCAGATGAATTCCGTTGCTAGCAGATACAGTAGTTCCATGTCCGGCATGAGAGAGTACAGTAGTTGCGATTCGGCACGAGACCAGTATACACTTTGCCGCACGACGCACGTGTCTCATGACAGGAGAGAGTTTCGAAACAGCATGCTGATGTTCCTGATTAGCAAGTGCGGCATCTGATGACAGGTACAGAAGTACAACACCAGTCACTGCACGACAAATTCCCATGAATGATTTGTCGTCTCTTGCCCGCACTTTCGCACCAACCTTCGGCCGCTGCGATAATGAAGTCGGAGCATGATGATCATGCCACCGACTAGTTACGCCCCGCTTCAGACTCTGCTCGCTGGACGATTACTATGCAAGCTGCTTGGCGCACTGGGTGCGGCCGCACGGTTCATGCATACCCGGACTTCGGAGCATTGTGCAGACCGTACCTCCTAAGGCCGACTTTTTTGTGGCACAGTTCAGCAGTCCAGCCCATCTCCAAGTGTTGGAGGCTCTCTACAGCCGACTTTGCCCCGGCACTCATTGTGATGATTGTGCCATGACGACGTGGACGTTCTCTGTCTCGAGAACGCGCAGCGCGGGACGCGTGGAGGATGCGCTGCGTTGCGCCGTTGAGGAAGGCTCGACTCCATTTCATCCCATCGCATCCTTGAGTGACTCGCAAGACTCCAAGACCCCAAGACTCTCGCTCCCCATGCCGCGAAGCGCGGAGCCTTACTGTGTAACGTCATCGCATCGCGGTGCAATGCACACATGCAGCAGTTGTGGGCCGTTGCTTGCTTCCCACGTGGTTGGGTGAGATGCTGATCATCAGCACATAAGCACGAGCAAGCGAGCAGACGAGGGGAGGGACACATGGAGGTTTACTCGGAGTCACCCGGATCGTCATCAGGTGCCATTTTGTCGGGACTGCCTGAGGACGAAGGAGTCCATGTCCGTCGTGTGTACTGTGTGAGGCTCGCGATATAGTGAGATTCTGTGCGACTGTCGTGATAATATCCCGCCAAGCGACCACATTTCCTGGAAAATAGACAACCGCAATATCGCATCAGCCAGACGTATTCGTTCCTGTGATCCTCAAGTCAATTGTATGGCCCAATTCAGAAGTATCTGCCGTGCTGTGCTGTCAATTCTTTGTACATAGTGATGTACTTCGCGCTGGAGGATGAGTGTTCAGCCCTGACGTGTCGGGACTCGGATCAAATCCGATTTTCAAGTGGCTGCGGCTGCCGCGCTGGGCTGGCGACCACTGCAAGCCTCTTTTTCCGCCCAACAAGCCATTTGCGCCATTCTACAGACACATTTTTCTTCATGACTCGGTTATGCGTATTTGTGCAAGCCTCTGCGAGATTTCACGACAGGACATAGAAAAATTGGTGAAGGTGCGCTCGCATTCGCATACCACATGCGCATGCAATGTGGCAAAACAGAGAGTCTTGTTTGCAGGGCGTATGCATACAGTATGCACCTGATGAGAAAACAAAAATCTTACTCTGCCCATGCTCTGTAGATCGTTCGGCTGCCCCATAGCTGACCCTTCTTCAACACGACTTGCTGGCGCCACTCCTCCTGGTTGATGGCGTTGACATATCTGCTCGCTTCGATGCAGAGACCACTTCTAGGCCCACGAGGCGGGAGGCCTTCCTTCGCAGGAGGAGCTTGGATGCCTCTGCCTGCGTAGAATTGGAACGCGGGCTCGGTGCTGAGTGCTTCAAAGTGGATCTTGGTGTTGGGGTGGCTGAGCTCGATGAGCTTCTTCATTGGTTCCTTGCGCGTATCAAGTGGTATGCTCGAAGGATCAGGATTCATGATGAAGCAGTGATCTGGGTCGGGCTTTGAGGCGCCCAAGATGAATTCCTTGTTGGCTTCGAATTCTGGGTAGGGTTCGATGGCGCCTGTGGGAATGGAGCCTGCGTCGACAGGGAGGTGGAGGTTGGTTTGAGTCACTACCCGCGTGCCTTCGTATGTGGGTCCATCTGATATGTTGAAGTAGCTGGACGTGTGTCAGCATTGAGGATTCGTTTGCAAGCGAGGCATGATACCGTACCTGTGATTAGTCAAACTGACAACAGTCTCCTCGACCTCGTCGCCAATCAATTCGACTTCATACTCGATTTCAAGGCTGGTCTTCTCCTTGCCCTCATCCTTCTCAACAGTGGGGTAATACCACATGCGAAGCTTGACTGTGCCTGGGTACCCCTCTTCGCCGTCTTTGCTCACGTACTTCCACTCCAACGCATCACGCCCATTGCGCGATACGTTTTGTGGTCCATCGAAGGTCTTTTTGCCCCAACCTTCTTGGCCACCATGTAGAGCGTTCACGCCATCATTTGCAGCCACATCATAGCTCTTGCCATTCAAGCTGAACTTTGCGCCCGAGATGCGGTTTGCGACTCGCCCAATGTTCTCGCCAAAGAACTGGCTAGATCGATGTTTGTATGGCTCTGGCGACTCGAAGCCAAGCACGATATTGCGGCCGCCGACATTGAATTCCTGGATAAGGCCGCCTTGAGGCAGGAACTTAAATGCATCTGAAGATCGAGATGCGGCCATCTTGAGCGTCTGTGCTGTGATTCTGCAGTGAGTGGTATTGATTCAATAGTCGCAAGACCTACCGAGGGCAGGAAAGTGGACAATTGTGAGGTTGTCTGCTCTCTTCTACCACGTCTCAATCATCCACAAGCTCTTGTGGAGCCGATCAAGAGTGGGCGTGAATTCTCCACGACAGCTGTCTTTAGCCTGTATTGCGGCTTCAATTGGCCAGCTTCTTGGCCTCAAGACAATTTGTCCTTGTCGCAAGAAGTCTGGTTCGCGAGAAGCATCTCCAGTGTGATCGAGTGTGCGCAGTGATGTCTAAGCGGAGAATTTGACGCGCTCTGCGTGCTTGGGTGCGTGCGTAACGCAGAATGCACGGGATGCCAGCAGACTTTGCAAGCTTGTTCCCCAACACCGCCCGGCTGCTATTGTTGATCACTGCTCGATATATCTCACCAACAACTGCCTTAGTCACGCAATCTTGACCTCACCACTGACCAGGTGTAGAGATCGCATTGACTGACAGTTTTGGCAAAGTGCGCGAGGAGCCAATTTGCAGTACGGAACGTCACTGCCCGGATTTGTTGTTGCAATTGCGATTGAAGTCAACATGGCAGGCATCACCAACCCCACGGCAGCCGCGGCCGCGGAGGCATATGCGCCGACGGCAACATCTGTTCACAGTCGTGCGACAGTAGTGCAACGAAGCAAGGCGCAGCGCACTCGTTGCCAAGCAGAGCAGTTTTGAACTCTGGCTCGAGTCACGACTACCGAAACCTACAGCACGTGTGAAGAATGTGACGACGAGTAGTAAAGCCTCGAGTAGTAAGAGGAGATGAATCTCCAATTATTGAAGTGTATTAGGTAGTTCTCTCCGGCCTGGCCCCAAAGCGATCGTATGTACCATGGCTCTATACACAAAGCTGCCTCCCAAGTCTATGATGTTCCCCACCGCGAAACCCAGAAATAAACGATGGGTATCAAGTTTTTCGCTTGAACGCAAGAGCAAATAAGAAAACAAAGAACCTCCTCTGATACTGACCTTTCCTCGTCCCATTATACTTCCAGCAAGCTGTGCCGGCAATGCTAGAGCTGTTCCCCTCCTCGTCCCAGATGAGGCCTCGTGTGCGAATTTGGCCTGCGCCTGGGAAGTTCGGTTTCGTGAAACTTATTCGTGCTGCCCTAATCAGGAAGCTCCAAATTCTATCTGGTCCTGCAGAAATGTTTATTTTCGTGGATTCGTATTCGTATCCTCAAAGTAGAAATGCCCTCCCTCTCATGTTTGCACTGAGACGAAATTACCGAAGTCGAGGTCCATGTTGTCCTGGTGGTACATCCCTGTCATATCGGGCCCAGTGTATCTGGTATTTTGGAATGCATTCATGGAAGGGTCGAAGCAGTTTTGCATGGGGTCCTGCATCATGTCGAAGGTGAAGTCTTGTGGAGCGTCCCATTGTTGGAAGGAGGTAGGCAGGCCAGACATGCTCATTTGCTGGTGCATGCTCGGTGCTTGCATTGAGAAGTCGTTGCGCATCATCTGCTGTGTGGTATATTTGTTGTCGTTGGCAGGAGGGTAATTTTGCCATTCCGGTTGGAACATGGTTGGATCTTCGCCGGCCGGCGAGCTTTGTTGGAGAGGTGATGGGTGGGCTGGCTGCTGGAAGGAGTGTCTCTGGCTGCGATGTACCGGGCTGGGGGCTGGAGGTGATGAGGGCTCGCTGTTCACTCCAAACTTGAACTCCTCCTTGAAGATCGGTGCGGGCTGTGATAGCTGAGGTGTGCCGTGTGATTGCGACCTGGCATGGCTGTGTTGGCTGTGTTCGGAGTCTGAGCTGATTGATGACCGACGAGGATGCCCCGCCATGCCAGCACCTTCAGCGATCAACTTCGCTTGCAACTTTTCAGTGTCCTCTTCGAATTCAACTGCTGTCCCATCTCTCGTCTCGAGCAAGTCCAGTGCGGCCAGAATGTGATGTGTGTAGGGCTTGCCATCGTGTTCCTCCACCGGAGGCCCTGTCCAGGCGTCGGCTTTCACAAGCCGTTCGTACAACTCCACGAGACCGCTCACGAGCTGTCCTTGCTGTTGCTCCAACATCTCAACATAGCCCTTGGGGTATACCTTGTCGTGGGACTTTTTTCGCTCGCTGGGAACTCATTAGGATGATAGAAAGGACAGGTTCGCATCGCATTGGGCTTACCCAAAGACGCAAATGGCATTGTCTGTCTTGCAGCGAGTGCAAGGGTTCGAACCATCGCACTTGCTCTTCTTCAATCGACAACGATCACAAGCTTTGCAGACTCGTTTTCTGATCCCGTCTGCTGTCGAGTCTTGCGAGGCAGTCCGTGATGGGGTCATCTTGTTGACTGGGGAGTGTGAGGAAGGTGTCATGCTGTGTGAATGATAGGCCACAGGCTGTGAATTCAGGCAGGAAAGCTGCCCGCGATGCGACATGGTGGGCGATGTGCTGTGGTTCTTGGAGATATCTTGGTCGAGCAGATGATTGATCGACGTGTGTAACAGTCAGCCTATTGCATTGGTGCTGGCTGAGGGGACTGTGATAGATGAGTGCAAGGGGAGTGGTCTACTGTGGAGGACTAGCAGAAGCTGCGAGCGTGGCAGGAGGACGTGGTCGATGATATAGCAGCTCGGCGTAGAAGGTGTGTCGCTGGGCTGGCGCATGGCGGAGTCCAAGCTCAGACCCATGTTGGTAATACAGCGAAGGGCCATCCTGGCACCCAAGGCTAGACAATTGTGCAAGAGATCCCTCTGCGCAACGGAAGCTCTCAGCGTTTGACCCGTCGGTGCGTCGACCTCATAGCGGCGACAGAGCCAGGATGTGGCGCGGCTCTTGGACAGTAGCGCGGCACACTAATGCGGCATGGAATGGCTTACTTGGTGGCATGGGACCAAGTGAACTCTGTTTCTGAACAGGACGCTGGGATGGCGCTATGACTGATCGGTCACTGCTGACAAGTCGCAGTTGCGGGTGATGTCAAGGAGCAGAAGCAACACGAGCCGAGACGACGGAGCTCGGGAGTTGGGCGCTGCGGGAGTTTTGTGAATCGGACGAATCGATATCGCCCGGCCGCGCCTTACGCGCGATATCGTCCATATCGGCCACGGCGCAGCAGCGGCTTCCGATGTGCTGTCTCTAGCCCCAAGCCCTCTCACCACACTCAGCACTGCCGTCTCTGAAACCCCCTCCCCGTCGTCACCGCTGCCCAGACCGCTGCGGTAGATGCCTCGACTGCCCAGAAGCGCAGTTGGTATAGTTGCTTCGCAGGGCGAGTTGCTGACGTTGCGTGCGGAGGCGCAGATCCTGCCCAAGGAGCCCGCCATGACTAGCTGCCGTGCCATCATCTCCCTCGCCGGCTAGGCACCATCACACCTCCTCTCGTCTGGTCGCTGCGACTACGAGCACAATCACAAACGACCCAGGCGTGCGGTCGACCAGGAAATCGGAGGACCGCCGTCGCTGTTGCGCGTCGGAACTTGCCATGCCTCGACGCACGCGAGTGGTGTGCTAAACTCGTACTCTGCGTCCAGGACGGCAGGCCCCCGGTGCGCTTCATTTCCTGGCCTGTTTTCTGTTCGCCCGATCGCAGCACCAGCGGCCGCAACGTGTATGAGGCTCTGCCCTACCACGCCCTCGGCCACTACATGCTGCCGTGCTCCCCCATCACGCGCCTTGACTCCCAACTCTGAATCATTACCTGATCACCGCAGCCCAGGGCCGTCGTTCGGAATCCCCGAGTACCCTGGCACCGTGTTCTGGAGTACCGCTCCCTGGTCGAAGGACGTTCTGGGAAACCCCTCTCCCGCCCTATCCTGGGCAGCATGCCTTCCATTGGCCTGGGCAGCGACTACGTGCGACTTACAGTACTTCGTCGTACAGATGTTGGCTCGCCGAGCCACCGACACTGCATCAACACAAACTAAAATCCCCCGAACGAACCGGGCAATTCCATATCGTCACCGCGACGAGGACAATACACTTTGTTCTCGCACTGCCACGACTTCATGCGGACCATACGCGCGCATCGGCCGCGGTGTGCGCGGCGCATGAGGCCACTCTCGTGCGGTGCTGATCAGTGCAAAGGAAAAGAGAAGAACCCAATGTGATTCGTCCAGCTGCGACACTCCCAAGTCGTGAAGCTCCACTTCGCACACCGTGGATCGAGCTCAGTCAGCACCCGCAGCTCTTTGTCATGCCGGTTCAACCACCAGCTCTGATTCTAGACCAGGACCACTAGGCATCCTTCATGACAGCCAATACAAGTCTACAATCTGCGGTTTTCTTATATTGCAGTTGAGCTAGAGCTTTGACCCGCCTACTAATTGATTCAGATGCTGCGAAGGAGACGCGTCTGAGACGTCTAATGAACTATGCTGCGCGTAGACCAAAAGCGTTGCGGAGGGCTTTGTGCTGCCATGCTCCAGCTAGGTCAATGCACGGGAACTCCACCATAGGTTGCGCACACCAGGACAACGTGTGAAGCTGGTGTAAAGCTCTTTGGGCATCATGAAGGAAACTCACAATCATCTTCAGGCACCATTCTTCCCGCTACCGAGTGCTAGCGATGTTACACGAAGCCTGCGTGGCTTACCGCTGGCTTGGATAATCGTTCCAGCTGGGGTCTTCTCCCCAGATGTTCTCAGTGAACCGTTATGCGCCTAGATATGGGGTTCTCCGATGGCTTTGAGACCACGCACTCCAGAGCCTGGCAAGCACATGCTTATTTCTCTGCGGCGCACAAGGTCCATAAGACTATTTTGCGTCAGCGACAAGCATACAGAAACATTCTGCGAGGAGATTCCAAATCAAAACTTGCCCAAGAAGGCTTGGAAGAGCGAGGCAGCTCTATTCCCATCGTGCTTGCTGCGCCGCCTACCAGACGGAGCATCTTCTAGCTCCTTTGCCGCGCGGGCATAGCAACACGCAGCAATACGCAGTGAGACAGAGGCTTGGCGAATGGCTGTGCAATTTCACAATTGCAAGTTGTGCATGCATAACTTAGCTGCCCGGTCTGGTCTTACCAATTCATGGGAAAGACACGATCCTCGCGAAGCATCAGCGAAGCTTGCCAAAGAGACATGGAATCAGTGACTTGGCCCTACACTGTATGTCGCTGGACTTCTGAAAACGAAGAGCGGTGTGCATATGACGCCGGTTCAAGCGTGATAGTATGTCACCATCTGCTGCAAATGGCGGAGCTATCGCCGCCGGCTTGGTGAGAGCTTCGACGCTCCGTGTCCGTGTCGCTGTGTCTGATCGCAGAAGGGACGAAAGTCGCGAACGGCGTAGGACAGACGCATGATCCGAGATGAACGGCGACCTCAACTGCAGAGCACCCACTAAAGCAGACCAGTCTTGGCGCTAGAAATGCCGCTTCTAGCCTCAGTATCCAGCACGACGATTATGGAAGCAATCATGCTATAATGATTACTATACCACTATCTGCTCCAACTTCGACTCAATTAACGCCGGATTTAGCATCGAGATGGAACCCCGACACAACAGAATTCATCAGTCAGGTGCGGGGAGCGCCTCGGATACGATCAATACGAACAGTACCGATGTCAATCTGCTGGTCTCCTGCTCGGACTTTCAGCGAGATGGTCGCGTTCGCACTATGCTCCAAATTGTCGTTGTACTATCTGCAATCCAGGGACCAACAAATCGCATGTGCGAAGGACCTACATTCAGGTCTTCGCTATGTGCCGACCACGTGTGATCAGGGACACTATCAGTCATCAAACATATGACCGCCGGCGTGTGATCAGTTTATTCTTGGACGTCCTGCTCAGTCAATCAGCCCCTTGAGTCGGTTGGGATATTTGCAAGACAGCTGCGCCGCAAACGTCGAGAAATTTGATCACCCCTTGGTGATACATTGGCAGCATTCGCTCTCCTTTCTTTGCACCAAGCGTACCAAACACTCGGCGTCCGAAAGCTGGCCTCGGCTCGGAAATACTGCTCGGATGACGACTGACACCCATGTGAACTAAAAAATAAGCCAGCGGGTGCTCCGCGCGATGCTTGTCGACACCACCAGCCTGCCCTACCCTGCACTTTCCTGCTCTCTTCACCACCGCCACGATCACCTCGATCACTCCACGCTTGTCTCAACATCCTTGGCGCTGTAATCCAGGATCACTCCCCGTCGGCATCTGCCATCGCGTGCCAAACGACCGGCCTTCACCTCACATCCTGGTTGGCTGATTGTGCCAGCCTGGTCGTGGAGATCTTCCATCGCCTGTGCGCCAGTCCCAGACCGCACGAGGTCGAATAGCTGCTTCACCAGGGCGTTACCTGGGAATTGTCAGATCTTAAAATGAACTTCACGACCACGAGCAGGCGATTGACCACGACTCTCCAGGCACGGGCACTAGTACTCTCAACGGCGCCAACGCTGAATTGTTGCAGATTAATTGGAGAACTACAGCGCTCCATACGCAAAGCCAAACCAGCTCGTTGGCGCCGCTGAAGTTTACTAGGGGTTCCAGCGTGCATCAACCTGGTCTTCGCAAAAGTGAAAAAGGGCGGCACCTTGTAGTGCTGTAGTGGCCTGATTTACGCCAAGGCCAAAAAACGCTCAGTAGCCCAGACTCGAAGGGATCGGAGCACGGCAGTTGACGAATGAGGCTCCAGTCCAACAGTAACATTCTTCTTGACGCCAAGAACTTCACGTTCACGTTATGTTGGCTGAGGCGCCAAGGCCATTCTCCCAAGGCCAAGTATCAAATATGCCAAGGGAGGCAGTACAAACAACACCGCCTACGAAGAGATTGGTCTCGACCTACTCCATGCCGAGACATACTGTCACTGTGACGCGGATTGCATTTGTTGGCATTATACCGCAACAATGACTTGGCAGACACACGGACGGAGCGAGCAAAACTGCGGCCTTGGAATCGGCGATGCACAACTATTCGTCCGCGCGGCATAATTCGTTCACCGTCTTGTTGCATGTTTCGGCGACCACATGTGCCCGAGCAACCTGATGAGCAAATATTCGTCTCGTATCTCGCATGTACCATTTTTGATGATGACAACTCGAGGCAAATGCACTAAGGTAATGTCCGTTCCGTCTCTCTTGCTTGTGACAGAGGGGCTAGGATTTGGCAGCCTCAGGTGATGCGGGACTTGCTTCTGTTCGAAAAAAGGTCTCAGTCAGGCTCTCCCGCTACTGTATACTACTTTTCGAATCAGTCAAATCAGGTCGCCGTATCCGGCCGTAACTGAAACTCATCACACCGACGGCAGGCTAAAATAGTTGATTAATCATCGCTGTCACTTTGTACAGTGCGGATGGACCCATGTGTGTGTGTGTGTCGTCCAGTCGCAGTTCCCCCTCCTTTTCGCGCTACATGCAACAACCCACGCGCACATCATCATGTGTGTTTCAACTCGGTACATACAGCAGTTACTTACAAGCTTGCAGAAAGAACCCTTACTATACCCAACTTGTCATCGCAGTCAACGCAGAAAAAAAGCCAGACCAGATACGTTCTGGGCTCATGTCTTCAGCTTGCATGTGGTTCTAACTACGATGAACCCTGTCATCCACAAAACACACGTGCAAAACCTGCTTCGAGCGACTTGACACGAATTGTCGCGAAGCTGGCCAAATCGGGGATTCACGTTTCAAAATACTGCCCTTTCGCAGGCTTTGTTTGCCCTTTCCCTTCGATGAACCCTACTTGCCATTCAACACTCCTGACACACCTTCTGGAAAGCTGTCATGATACAAAATTTGCCGAATGGTGAACCATATTTGTCAGTTACTATAACCAGGCCTGGCTCGTACAGTAGCAGGCTGTAGCTCACACACCATTGTTAGAATTGGGACAAGTTAGGACAAGGGGATGAGAAAATAGTTCAAAAGTCTTTTTTATTCTTTTGAACATCCGATTGCCGAATTTTCCGATTCCTGTACAGTCAAACATTCGTGACTTTTGAGAGATGTAGGGCAGAAGCTGCTTTTGGTTCCGTGATGAAAATTGACAGTGGACTCTTTTTTCTGCAGGAACCGATAGTTGTTGTCTCGGAACGAAGGTTTTCTCTTTCGGAATGAGAGTTCGGAAGCAGTGAGGATGCACATGCACATGATCTCGCTTTCGCTGCGAAGACCTTTTATGGATTATGCGCTTTTCCTTCGATGAAGTATATTGATGAGAATATCTCAAACTCGAGCCCGTATCTGCCCACTTCTAGATGTTGTATCTTGCATGATAGTCAACGAATGTTTACTCATTGCGCTGCACACCGATCGGCAATCATGCTGCGACTCGCAGGCTGCAGGAATTGCAGTGCCATCGAATTTACTCATTCGCTGGTGACCGACATTACACGTTTTGACGTTCTTGACGTGTGTTGTCGTTTCGCAATTCTTCAATCGTGAAACACATGTTGGCGGCTGCATGTATGACTCAAGTGGCGTCAAACCTCAAACACGTTCGCTGGCAGAACCGCACCGCGATTGCACGGGACCGATCGCTCGGTGCTGCGTGCGTACGTGGTGGTAGATCGTGCGAGAGATCTTGACTTTGATTCTTGGGGTTGCCGTCCGGAGAAAACGTGTCTCGCACGTTGGCATTCTGTCGATTCGTCATTGCTGACATTCCACAGTAACGGAGTCGCCGATATTACTCGGATCGTTCCGAATTGTGTTGTACCAAGTCAGTGCTATCATGAAGTCAAGCATCAGTCGCGCTGCGGGTAAAGTGGCTGTATCAATGCAAAAGCACAGATATGTCTATGAGTAAGAGATTGCTCTGCAGTCGCGAACCAGATGAAGGCTGTGTGACGCGAAACGCTCGTGCTGATGACGGCTTCAACTTGCATGAAAGGCACCTGATCAGTGATCACCATGAGTCGCATTAATAGTTGTGTCAGATTTCAACACGTTATGTCGGAAACGGGACGTCGGGCAGCCGCTGTGTATGATCAATGTGGGCGAAAGAGAGCGGTTGACTCGGGCACAAGGCGTGGATATCGAAGCGTCCCCGAGAGGTGACTGATATCAGCCTTTTCGTCTCGGAAGCAAGGTGACTTTTGCTCCGTGGCTCATCTCTTGCAGGCTGTCCGAACCACAAATCACCGTTATTGCCTCTCTACCGACTGAGCTGCTTGTGGTCGCAACTATCGAGCCTGACGGCTCGAAACTGCGGCCAGAAAGCACCCATTTCCTAAGGACATGGATGCTCCCTAGCTTTCGAGGTGCGCAACGACCGAGAGGATGTTGTAAGGAGCCATCCGAGGTCCGTGAACAAGTGGTAGAAGCCATAGCGAGACACCAGCTCTCCTTCCGAAGAGGCAACAATTTTTTTCTGTTCCTCAGCTTGGGAGAGCGGCGCGGAGCTGGATGAGATCTGATAGCGGAAGTCCCCTTTCAACAAAATCTGCTGTCATCCGGAGCAGCTGGTGCACGGGACTTGTTCAACCGATTGGAGAAGTCTTATAGATAGCTGTACGAGCAACATATCTTCCGGGAGCGTATGGCAGGAAAGTGAGCCCGAAAGCAGTTCCATTGGAGGTCCCGACATCGCTGGTGGCACGCGCCTTCGCAATGCAAGCTGGCAGAGCAAAGCCAGATGCTGCTCATGAAGGCAGACAGGAGAGGCTGCGAGCTCAAGCGAAAGTGTCGCCTGATTCATCGGCCTAAAGGTCCTATGATACTGCCAACCATTACAGCAGCTTCTCTCTCCCAGTTGCCCTTCTCGGCCTGGTTCCTCGCTGCGAATTTGCCTCGATAGCCACGATCCACGCATTCTCGTACCGCATCTCGAACGTGGTTTCTGTTTGATCGCAAGGTTCTCGCGCTCACTCCGCCCCGCGATAAGATGTCTTGAACACGTGAGGTGAGTTGCGAGGCCATGCTGCGCCAGAAATACGAAGGCAGAGAAGTTGTTTCCAAATGTCGCAACAGAGGCTCGAGCAAGTTGCCAGTGTTTTCCGTATACCGAAGGCCAGGATGTGCAGCGGGAGGTTTGACAGTTTCGAGCAATGCTTCGAGAGCAATGACATTCTGACATCTGGCGGACACTTCGACCAGAGTCCGGTCCAGCATGGGTAGAGTGGCTAATGCTCTACTCAAAGCTGCCAGGCTTGAGGTCAAGGCTGTGTCCAGATAGCCTTTGAGCGCCTGCATTAACAGGCTTGGTTCGAAGTCCTCCACGCTCACCTTTGTGCCTGGCTTCACTGGTGACAGCAGGTACAGAGTCTGCATGCTTGCCTCTGATCTACGTTTCGTCTCCTCCGCCTGTGCGAAAGTCTTTTCGCCAAGAGATGGGCCGCCGAGACTGCTCATGGAGAATTCTCTCACCACACTTCTGCACTTTTCGAGCAGTGCGCGTTCGAGACCGCTGCCAATGTCTTGCCTCACAGAGGCTGCCACGCTCACTTTCGCTAGCAGGGCTCCATCTGGTCCTTGGAAGCACTCTCGCATCTCCAGCACTATTCGTGCGGCAGGCACCATAGATCGATACCCACCTCCTGCTCTCTCCACCTCATCCATTGAGCTTTGTAATTGTCTTCCAAGATTTACCACTCTCTGCACGCCGCGGCCCAGCCTCAACGTCTTCAACATCCTTTCGCTTGCAAGGCGAACTTCTTCCGCTGCCTCATATCGCTCCACGACTTCTCTCTGCAACCTGGCATAGCTTTCCTTGAGACCTTCGACTTGCTCTTCAACAGTTTCGAGTACCCGCTTAGCTGCGTCATGTTGTTGCCCAGTGTGTTGAACAATCGGTAGGGCAGATTGCGTAGTAAGAGTGTCGATGTGCGTATCTACTTCCTGCACATCGAATAGCACGCGAGAGAGTGGAGTGGACAGATCAAGCGGCGTATCGGAGGCATTGTTGGTGGCTAGCACAAGAGTGTTGGCGTAAGCTGTGGGTGAGAAGTCGGGCGCGTGAAGCTCCGGGGAGAGATAGGAGGAACTTGTATCAGCGGCCATGGCACAATCGACTTCGAGAAGTCATTTGTCGAGTGAGGTTGTCGATATCGACAGCTTCCTCCAAACGGTATGGTGGACCCTTGTCTGCGCGTGAACGCGGCCCGAGGCACGCTAACGACTCCATCTCCGTCCAGGCGGAGCGGACTTCTTCAACAACTCCGCACTGTCCCCTCCGCCTTACCCCGTTCCTCACCCTCATCGCCGTTGTCTGCCAGCATTGCTTACAGCGGGCCCCGCATCGAGAGACAAGACACGTCTCTGGTCTGAAACGGCTTCTCCGCCGTTGGCTTCCTTCTCGATTACAAGGCGCAGAGCAAATGCCCGATGCAATGCCCAAGAAACGCCAACCAATATCCTGCGAGCCATGTCGGACACGTAAAATCCGCTGTTCTCGAGATGGGCAGCCATGCTCGACATGTACGTAGTACACATGTCGCTGAAAGTGCCTCGCTAGTCGATTCAGCTTAGATAAGTCGTTGGTCCCATGACAGCCAGTGCTTCTTCATGGATGAGTTGGAGCACTCGCTTACAAGTTCATGATTGTCTTAAGGCGTACGGAGGGCCGTCAGCTGCGTCTGGGTGAATCAACCCATCTCCGCACCACGGCCTCAAGATGCGGAGCTGTCGCCCGCTTCTTCATCGACGGGCCCTACAACCACGGCATCGAACAACCATTCCGCAGACTTGGCTGAACGCGTGAGCAGACTAGAAGCTATGCTCCGGCAACAAAACACGCACAGCTCTGCTCCTCCCTGGTTGGACGATCTCAACCAGATCGATGAACCAGTATCTCCGCCTACAAGCTTCGATCATCGAGGGCTTGCACGATCGAACCGGGATCTAGATGGCATTCTTCACGTTGATGAGGACGGCTATGTTCGTTTCATTGCAGGCTCGCCGCAATGGCAGTCGTCACGACTAGCATCGATCGACGTGTCTGCAGCTGTCAGTGGAAGCATTACGCGTTTCCCAATTCACTCAATCAGTACAACGTCTATGGAAGAGCTGGTCAGCGCGTTGCCATCCCGTCGGCACTGTGCGGAACTGGTACAGATGTATTTTCAGTCATATGCGTCTCTTTTTCATGTTCGTAAGTACAAGATGACAGTTCTGTGCAGTCTCTCCGCAGCCAGAAGGGTTCACAGCCTGTGGCTTCTGGCATGCTCCCTGACGGCTTCAGAACGAGGTGCATGCCTCAGCCATCTGTCGACTGACATGCTCGCCAGTACACGATCCCAGTTTTCGGCGTCAATATGAAGCATTTGAGCAAAAGCCTCACCGCGTCACACTAGCCTGGCTTGGACTCCTCTACTCCATACTCGGCGCCGCCGTCAATGCGCTCTCGGCCGATAGTCCACTACTTGACCTTAGTCATAGGCATCGCCCGCTTGACAAGGTAGAAGAGTTGTCATCGCGATATCGAACTTTGGCAATGAGATGTCTCGAGGCTGACCACTATCTATGGAGACACAATGTCACGACTCTTCAGTCACTGATTCTGCTGATATATAGCATCAACCATAGTCATGGCCAGAGCTGGAATCTGCTAGGCCTTACTCACCATCTCGCGCTCTCGATTGGCTGTCATGTCGACCCAAGTCGCTTAGGCCTCGATGCTGTACAATGCGAGGAGCGAAGGCGATGCTGGGCCGCACTCAAGATGCTCTACACACATCAGAATACAGCCATGGGCCATCCCGGAATAGCTCACGCCTACTTCCCATCCAACTGCCGTGCACCTGCGGACATCGACGACGATACTCTGCATTCGGACACGTCCGACGATGACCTGAGAAGCCTTTCTTCCACTGGTGGCCCGACGCAAATGACTTATCTTTTGAAAAAGTTTCGACTGTACGATATTTGCACTGATGTTTGCGAACATGTTCTATGCAAGAGTCGCGGTCATCTTGCGCAAATCCGTCGCCTCGATGGTGCCATTCAACGAGAACAACGGTCATGGGACACACAATTCTTCGCTATTGCACGCACTGAGCAACAACTAGCGCCCCATCACAGAGCACACGTAAACATTCTGCGATCTTACGCTCACCATCTCACATTGCTATTGCACCAGCAAGTTATTCTCAAGACGAGCGACGCTGCGAACGACGAGGATGTCCTTCAATGGTCTAGCGCCCGTTGCTTGGACGCTGCAATGAGCATTTTGCATGTTCACGCTTATGTGCAAAGCGTCCCGGAACTGCAACCTTACCAATGGTACAATCGTGGGCTGGGCAGTTTTCATGCCTTTCATGCTACGGTCGTGCTGGTTATGATGTGCCAAAGAGGCTTACATCAAAATCGCAAATACGCCATCGGCCCAGCGCTGCGGGACTGTCACGCTCGATTCGCTAGCATGGGTGATCTGAGTCCATTCTGTGCCAAAGCTGCGCCCTTACTGCAGATGCTTGTGACTCAATTCGAGAGTGCATGTCAAACCAATGACATTGTCCCAGATGGCGATCGGAGACTAACGGGGAATCTAAATCTGCACCAGGGCAGCGGTACCAGCAATGCACAGAGTCATACCGCTCCAGCAGCGTTTGGGAACAGCGCGCATGCGAATCCCGGTGTGGCCGATGTTCATAACCTGCTCAATCACGATCCACCAGTCGTGAATGATGATAATATATTGGACTGGAACGAGCTTCTGGCCGACATTCCGCCTCAGCAATGGGTTAGTCCGGCAGTATTTCCACTGGAGCAATGGTTCAACATGAGCAATAACGGACGATGAACGGCAACGACCGGATGCGTCATTCTAATACCGCTGATGACGCTGCCGAATCGTGAGACAGACACATGCGGCGGATGTTCGACACCAGGTAGAAGCCTGGCTTTGATGCAATGTCCTCTCTGGAGAGGAAGTACTTACAAACGCTTGTTGCAAGAACGAAAACGGCTTAGCCGACGAATGGCGGCTGCATACCGGACAAAGGCACGGGCAGCTCACAGATTCAGATGCTGCGTCGAAGCGTTACTGGTGCCATCAGAGCAAGCGTTGACAACCCTGAGGAACAACATGCCATGTGAAAAATACGTGGGGGCGTGAAGACGAATGAGAACAGCTCTCAAAAAGCTGGTGACTCGGAGAGCTTTACAGTACACGCACTGAATTCTTCGACTGTATAATGCGGCGGCAAGTGCCCCAGCGGGCTTCCCCAAGATACTTTTGCCTAAGGCGCGGGACATCCTATTTTACGAGAACGCCTTCAGACTATTGGCAACACCTTGCGCATCTTCGAAAACATGCCAATGACCAACATCCTGCAACACAACGACACCCTTGCTATTCTTGAGCTTCTCGCTGTAGCCCTGGCAAAGCGCCGGAGGGCTGACCTTATCCTCTGAACCCGTCACAATCAGTGTATCAGCGGAAATCGCAGACAGATCCAGAGCCTCTGTGGCACCAGCTAGCGCATCGCACGCTTTCGCATATCCCTCAGGATCTTGTGCCAGAAGCGACATGCGCACGGCGCTTATTGCAAGACCATTCTCCGATTGTGTTTTAGCAGAAGTTCCAGCTCCGACAACAGCGTCCACGACGCCAGCCATTGTCTTTTGACGCACAAGCGTAGCACGTGCTTTATTATTCTTGCTTGCGGCTTCTGGAAGCGGGATTGGCGGAGGGCCGACAAGGACGAGTTTCTTGACAAGCTGCGGGTTGTCCAGGACGAATCTTATCGCCACGATACAACCCATCGAGTGTGCGAAAAGCGTAGCATCGGACCCGGAGACGATCCCAGCATTCTGGAATACGCTCTTCAGATCGGCTGCGAGTGAGCCTATGGTGATGGTCGATAGAGGCGATGTGGGTGATTGGCCGTGGCCCTCGAAATCGAACAGGTGCAGTGCATGGCTTTTGTCCAGGCCCGAGGCTTGAACGAGAGGAGTCCCTGGTTAGAGAAGAATATAAGTCAGCTTACGCCTAACGCAGGTCGAGTTCAACCCCTTTGACTATTGGTGGCAGGGATAATGTTGTGCTTACAGTAATCCGAAGTACCGCCAAGGCCATGGACGAAGACAGCTGGAGGGCCATTTTCTGCGCCACGACGCAGAACATTGAGAGACTTACCCCCAATGTTCGTTAGCCCTACGTTCGCATTCAAACACTTTCCGGCGTTCGCTACTGGTAGCGCCTTCAGTTGGTTCTGTTGCACACGCTGCAGAGTTGGGTTGGCGGCCGATTCCGAAGCGATCTTATTAGTGAGGGTGCCTAACCCTTCGATCGAGACTGCGATTTCATCTCCAGGGTTAAGCTGCACACGAGACGCAAATGATCAGCTTATATCTACCAGCCACTGGAGTGTCTGTTGCACGACTGTGGGGCTTCACTCACGTATACTGGTGGGGTTCTACCGATGCCAACGCCAGCGGGCTGTGTTCTCAAGTATCAGCAGATGGCCTGAGCCTTTTTGGACCACCGCAAGACTCACTGTGCCTGTGGCCAAGACGTCTCCTGGCATCAGGGTTTGTCCTTCAGACATCGTCTTGATGAGATAAGGAATGCCTGAAGAACACAGAGGTTAGCTACTACCTCAGACAATTCGCTATACCTTCCGATGATTGGTCCGTAGGCTCTGGTAGCGGATTCGGCCTGAATTGCGACCCCGTCCCTGTCGGCGACACTTACTGAAGATCAGATTATCGGTCGTCGCATTTTGCCGCAAGTCACCATTGACCCTGGTCTGCACACGAAGTGCACCCGTGAAGCGATTTGCAGGAATTGCCACAGGACCCTACAACATCATCACATTAGCGGACCCAGCAGTGAAACCCCATCGAGATGCATCAACGTACCATTGGGCAATAGGTGTCTGGGGACTTTCCAATATAGAATTGTTTGTGGTCTCGTTGCCTTTCTCGGGCTGTCATATCATTGACAATCGTGTAACCCCAGACATGATTCATGGCATCCTGCTCCGAGATCTGGAACCCGGGCTTGCCAATGATGACACCAAGTTCGCCCTCGAAATCTGCGCTCTGCGTAAAGTTTGGATGAGGCAAAATTTCTTCGCCGTCTGCAATGATGGATGTGAAACGCTTAGTGAAGATGACTGGGTGGGTCGGTTGGTCCACCTTGTCCGAACTGTCGAAACCAGACTTGTTGAATTCGATTGCATGTTCTGCATAGTTCTTGCCTACGCAAAGGATGTCCCGGCCATTGATTGGAGCGAGAAGCTGGACGGCGTTGCGGGACACTGGCTCTGAGAACGGGATTATTGCCGATTCATCAAGGCTGATTACTTCGTACAGATTCGAGAGTGGTGTGCCTGATGGGTATGCCAGAGGCTGGATTTGATCTCCGTTCAAGCTTCCGATACGCTCGACTCCAAGAGCTGGATCGATGTAGGCGCAGAACTGGTATTGCTTGGACGACATTGTTGAGATTCAGAGACCAGGTATCGACGAACAAATCTGGTGCTTCACTGGGTCCAACTTGCGATGTGTGGGAGTCTCTTCTATTTAATGGGAACAGAAAAAAATGATGCAACACAATGAAGCTGCGGTGATAGCTCTTCCACTAGCGCGTTGCTCATGTGGGACCGCCATGTCGCGGTTCCCTGCGTTTCCCCTCAGGAACGAGCGGGACAGAAAGCGGACTTGCAGCCCTGCGCGGAGAAAGAACGGAGATCGAGTCGCGCGTTCAATAAGGCTGCCCACGTGAAGAATATGCCATTCAAACTATCGATCGTAGGGGAATCGACGCTGCGCTGCCAAACACGAAGCATGATGACTCTGGTGTCCATCTCTTCCGAGATACGTCAGCCATCCCCGCGGGATGGCACTCGTCCTGCGAGCCAGCAATGAGACCGGCTGAAAGCCAATGCTTGGATCGCCCTCGATGATGAACAAGCCCAAGCAACAGCACATGAATACTAGGTTCAGCGCCCATCCTCAAGGCAGTTACGAGTTTCCGCAGCGTCGTTGTGCACATCTAGACCTTACCGAAAACACAATCGCAACTACCACTCGTCCGCAGAGCCAATTAATCTTGAGCCAATAAACTGTTTCGGCTCCGGGAATCGATTCTTCATTCCATTTGTCCTTCCCACTCGCAAAGACTCTCCGAACTTCTTCAAGTGCTCCTTGTCATGGAACCGCCAAAATTGCCATGAGCAGTCCTCACCCCGGAAGCTCTCAATCACATCATTCCCGCCGGGATGCTCGTGCACAAAATCTGTACAGTCATATACAATATTGTCGATGACGACCCAGGTGCGCTGTTGGGCTCTGTTGGCGGTCCTTTGAGCGAGAACAACTGAAGCAGGGATGAAGGGTAAAGAGACCTCAGAGATGAATCTTGACTGGAACGGATATGTTTGGACCGGTGAGAGCGTTGCTGGATCATCATGTATGTTGACGATCTCGATGTGTTCGGTGGACTCCTCTTTGGTTTTGGCATCATACAAATGAGTGCCGCCCTGTACGGGCCGATCTACACCAGAGGAGGCGTTCAATCTGATCCAGCCCATCTTGACGAGTTGCTGTGAGTGTGACTATGCGAGCTCGAGTCGTTGTCGTGCACGGGATCTTTTGTCCGCGCCACATGCGGTAATGAGAGGTCGACTATTACGGCCAGATCACTTGAAGCCAACGGTGGCTAATGCGGAAGGAGACTATTCAACGACCACTCCAAGAAATTGTTAGTCCGAGGTTTGACGTGTGTCTGTGGCATGAGACTCGTCTTCGAAGCCTTTCTCCGCCATCTCCGCGTTCGCCGCGCTCCTTCCCAACTCTCACTCCACGAACCGTAACCTTGACCCCGCTTTGCGTGGCAAGCAGGTACGCCAACTACCATGGGCATTATACATGTGAGTAGAGCTTCACAATGGACGTCCTTTTTTTGTTACACTTATCATTGCACGAGGTCGATCAGACTTATTCGAATTGTGAGCACAATCATCAAGATTTAACATCGAAGAGAAATAGCAAGAATCATGGCTCCAGCACGAGTCGAAGAGCCTCCCAATTCTTGGCCAGCCTGGTCATCGGAGAAGAAGAACGATGCGACGGACCAAGAACCAGTTTACAAAGGACGACCTCGCAATCTCGAAGCAATCGACCAAATCAAATTCGACCCTTCGCTGCAACCGAAGCAATATGAGATGTTTGGAACGCATCCCGATAGCAAGATCCTGTTCACAGACGTGTAAGCCGCCAGCCAGTAGAGATTTTGAATACAATAGTATGAAAGAAGTCGCTGACGGGACATCCACAACAGCAACATTCTCGATTCATCAGGAGCAGAGCCATACCGAGGAGATGTCCTGATCGAAGGTATCATTGCATCCCATCGCAACTGTTTGCCTCTTTGAGAAAAGGACACTGACAGTATCCCCAACAAAGGCGAAAGGATCACCCACGTTGGCCAAGTTCCTGACATTGACAACCTCAAAACATCCCCCAAAGTCCGCCACTTCCACGGCCGCGGCCGAACACTCATGTCCGGCCTGGGAGATGCCCATACACATTTCACCTGGAATGGTGGAGATCTTGATCGACTCGGCGATCTCGGCGTAGAAGAGCATACACTGCTGACCATGCGAAGTGCGCAATGCTTTCTTGATTCGGGTTACACAATGTGCTTTGGTGCGGCTTCAGCCAAAGATCGACTAGATGTTGTGATTCGCGATGCAATTAATGCGGGCGATATTTCGGGTCCAAGATATCTGGCCAACGCGAAGGAAATTGCGAGGCGAGGAGGAGAGCTGGTGGGAGGCATTACAGCATTTGCAGATGGACCAGATGAGATGAAGGAGGCGGTAAGGAGGCACGCCGAGGAGATTGGTGCGGACAACATTAAGTTGAGCATGTCCGGAGAGGAGGTAAGTTCCTTCAAAAATTCCTTATTCGCGTCTTTAAATTGTCTGGCTGTGATCTGTACAGTCGCTCTCTGCTTGGCTTGGAAGTCCTGCAGGATACTGACAATGATGCTGTGACAGATCACAGAAATCCGCTCTGCTCAAGACTGTTACTTCACCGATGAAGAGACTGCTGCATGCGTAGAAGAGGGCCACCGTCTCGGCAAGAGACTTTGTGCTCACGCACGAGCTCGAGATTCGGTGAAGATGTGCGTCAAGCATGGCGTAGACGTGGTAGGTGATACTCCAAGCTCCTTCCTTCGTCCAAAACTAAGTCTCACTACCAGATCTATCACGCTTCCTATATTGATGACGAAGGCATGGAAATGCTCGAAAAGTCTAAAACAAAACACATTGTCGCCCCCGGAATTAATTGGCTCTGGGCAACACTGTACGAAGCCGAAGCGTTCGGATATTCACACACCAAAGCCGAACAAGTCGGCTACAGAAAAGAGCTCGATGTCGCTGTAGCTGGTCTCCGTGAAATGCATCGCCGTGGGATCGTGGTCTTGCCAGGCGGCGACTATGGCTTCGGTAGGTTCTCAACACTCTCCTGCTCACCGTTTTGTCTCCCATCAGCACAACATCCTAACCCGTGAACCCAGCATGGACTCCTCACGGAACCTACGCCCGCGACCTCGCCCATTTCGTCGACCTCCTGAAATTCACACCCCACGAAGCCATTCTCGCCGCAACGCGCGGTGTTGCCGCACTCTTCATGCGTGGTCACGAACTAGGTCAGATCAAACCAGGCTACTATGCTGATTGCATTCTCGTCGATGGAAATCCATTAGAAGATATCACTATCCTTCAAGATCATGACAAGTTGAACGTCATCTGTATCAATGGCCGTGTGCACAAAGCTGGAAGAAAAGAGTTTATACCACCGCCTGTGTCAGGACAGGATGGGAATGCGCATGTAATTGTACCAGACTTGGAAGTGCCTGAGGTGAAGAGGGACATGTAAGTCTTGCCCGTGTCCGTATCTTCCTTTCCGTTCCCGTGATAGAGGTTCTGGTAACTTGTGAAAACACAAACTGACCATGATTGTGATCGACAGGCAAAAGAATTACTGATGAGAGAGATGAGCTCATGGCATGGTAGTCGACAATCCAAAATTGTACATAACTAGTTGTGCTTTCATAGCAGCCCTCAGAATGCAGGTGCTCACTCGCAATGACACATCAGTCTCAAAGTTCATCGCACTTTTTGCAATGTCAGCCAGATGCAATCAACTGTATCGTTCGTTTTGTGCTAGGTCTTGATCTGTCTGACACAGCGAAGAGTCGAAAGTCGACCATGAACAAGAACATGATCGATATGGAGCGACCTAATCTGATTGTGAAGCCTATGCAGCGTCTAAGCAGATTTGAACTTACGCATATACATAACCTCAGCCCTGTCCTGCCGAAAGATTTGGAGCATACGAACGTCAGCGCTGGCTTCCGCTATGAAATGAATGGTGTCCATTAGCTCAGAACATTACTGAGCTCATGCTCCGCGACGAGCACCACCAGTGCTCATCAGCGTGATCTTGTTCTTCTTCTTTCCCTTCTTGCCACCAGCAGGTTTGACTTGCACGTTGAGTCCGTCCATGCTCGCGGCAAGTGCTTGCTGAGCATCATGGTCGAGCAAGTCTCTCTCCCAACCTTGCAACCAGCCGTCTTCCTGTTGCGAGAACTGATTGTCCGTGGGCAGGTTCGCTGCATCACCCGATGTGGGCAACGCCGCAGTGCCCCACACCGTCCGAGGCATACTAGGAGAAGTGCCAGGCGAGGCCAAGCTACCGAATCCTGGACGATCCGCTCTGGGACTTGAACCAGTGGGAATATCGATCTCGCCAGATAAATTTGGCGGCAAAGCAGGCGCAAAGAATTCATCATTTCTCGTGATGCTCGATCGTCTCTGCTGGCGGATATGCGCAAGTTCTCGTTCTTGTGCTTTCTCGATTCGAATTCGTTCCTTTTCCTCTCGGGTCTCCTTCTCGTTATTGCGCTTCCTTCGTCTTTCGAGCATGGGTCGGAACTCCTCAAGCACAGAAGCGCTAACGACATCTCGCCAGTCGCATTCCAGAAAGCCAACCTCGCACCCATATGGTAAGTGGCCAAGATATTTGACGCGTTTCCGCAAGTCATCATCGACCACGTGCCCGCTAGAGACGCGCTCGACTCGCGGCAGTATACTTGAGGGGAACGAGTGATAGGATCCAAAGGCTGTCTTCAAGATCCGAATGTCGAGAGGCGAGAGATAGAAGTGCTGCAAACCATGGTAGAAGAGATACTCGTTCGGTTGTGGTTTCTCCGTCTGCCGCTGTCGCATCTCAGTCAGGGTTCGGGGTACGTAGGGCCTGTCTTCGGGCACCTGCTCGAGGCTTGAGCTGGCACCTTCTGCTGCAACTGGAGGCTGTACTTCGGCGTGTTTCTGCAGATACATGTCTGGCACTCCGTCATCGCTCGCGTTGAACTGGATCGGTGGGCGACTTGGCGCTGCCTCCTCAGCCGGATCTGGTTTCCGTGGCTGAGCAGGCGGATTCCCGATTCCTCGCACCTTCTCCTTTGATTCCCGCAGAGCCCGTACAGCTCTGCCCGTCCACTGTGTATCTTCTCCGAACATCAATTCGTCTTCTTTCTCCAGCTGCTGAATTGCGGCAATGGCTTCATCGAACTGCTGCAGCATATAATCCTCACTGCCCTTCATCACTCTCGCGTAGTCCATGACTTCGGTCGCGAAGTACCAAGGAATATCGTCTCCCTTTGCAATAACTTCGCCGCTTTCGCGTGGCATTGCCAAAGTCTGACCAGGTTTTCTCTTGACCAGCCGTAGTACCATATCTCCTCCTTCGCGTGGAGGATCGTTCTCTTGCCCATCGAACCACCTCACGGGCCGGGTCTCTGAGATATAAATGCTGTCGTAGCAAATTGGGCACTTCTTCCACTTTGCCTTCTTTTCCGGCGGAGGATTTGAGGCATCTTCAGAATGCATGTATCGGATCAGACACGGCATGCAGAATATGTGCCCACACTTCGCCATTCGAGGTGCAGTGGGCTCGCCGAGGCAAATCGGGCAAGACGCGTTTTGCGTCTTACTTGAAGCAATGACCTGCAAGACATTATTCCAGTCCAGATGCACGTCAGCGTCCTCGGCTTGAGCGTGGTAATCGCCTCTGGGATCGACAATAAAGCGGTAGTTGGCGTGGATGTATCTGCGCACTGTCAGGCCCGTATCTCTCTTCCATCTTAGGGCCTCCGTGAACTCACCTCGCCTTATCTACTGCGTGATAACCACTTCCTAAGCCCCACGTCGCGTTGTGGCGATTGTTTCTCCGCGGACCATTGTAGCTGTGTCTATGATATCGATCGTGCGTATTTGGTCGCGGTGGCAAAGCGAACTGCATCAAGTGCGTGATGCTCTGTTGGCCGCGTCGGCCGTGTGGATTCTGCATGCTGAACTCCTCAGCATCTGCATCCTCATCCAACGACCGAAACTTCTTGCTCTTTCCGTGCTTGGGCTTCGCAGATTGCTGGTTTCGAGGAGCGGCTGGGGACGATCGCGAAGCAAACGCGCCACCCTTCCTTCCGGCCGGAGAGTCCTGGAAGAATTGCTGGGTCGACGAGAGCGCGGGACTGATCTGATTTTGCGTGGCAAGCGATTGGCTTTTGCTGCTGGACTGTCCTGCTTTGATCGAGGGTGGATTCGACATAGTCTCCGACTGCCACTGAAGGCGTCGGACGGAGCAGGGACAAGGGAGTGTCGTAGTCGGCTGCGGGCGGGGTGCAGCTCGTTATCGGATGCCTAGCGAGGGGCGGATTCAGATAGGCGATAGCAGTGGTAGTGGTGGCGGTGGTGTCGCTGGAGCCAACCCAGAGGGAGGACTGAATGGACAAGGAGGAACGGACGGCGTTGGTGTCATCACATCGCATGGAGAGTCATCGCGGGAACTCCCGGCGGCGGGGTGCTCCCTTCCAACCTCACCACTGACAAAGCTCATTGACGCCACGCTTCTGCTCAGTTCCGCTCTACTTCATCTCCCCCAGTTATCACGGGATCACATTCAAGATGCTCATCACGGAGAGCCACAAAGATGTCGCCACCAAAGCCGGCGGCGACATGCGTATGCATCTCCCCAGCACACATCTCTCAGCCTGTAGCAAAGGCTGATAGCGAAAGGTAGGCGTCTTCCTCTTTCACCCCACCATTCCGAACTATCCCAAAGCGAAGTTCCCAGGCGTGGTAGTCTTCAGCGAGATCTATCAAGTCACGGGTCCAGTCCAACGCTTCGCACGTCAGATTGCCTCTCACGGCTACATCGTCGCTGCTCCTTCATCCTACCACGAATTCACCGGACCTGAGCCATTGGCCTACGATGGTCCGGGCACCGACAAGGGCAATGACTGGAAGATAGCTAAGAAAGTCTCGGCTTATGATGAGGACGCGACCCTATCCGTTGACATCCTCGTTAGGCTGGAGACATGCAATGGCCGCATTGGAGCAACTGGCATGTGCCTTGGCGGGCATCTGGCTTTCCGAGCAGCGTTCGACAAGCGTGTGAGAGCTGCAGTGTGCTACTTCGCGACCGACATCCACTCCAAGACACTCGGTGAAGGCAAGAACGACGACTCGCTGGACAGAGTCAAGGATATCAAAGGCGAACTCGTCATGATCTTTGGCAAGCGCGACACGCACGTTCCACCTGCTGGTCGTGACCTGATCAGAAAGACTCTGCACGACGCTGGTGTTGTGTTCAGCTTCTACGAACCTGCATGGGCACAGCATGCATTCATCAGAGATGAGTTGAGCAAGGGAAGATACGACCCTGCGCTGTCAGGTATCTGCTTCCAGATGCTGCTGGAACTCTTCGGTAGGACACTAGATGGCGATCTTGGCCCACTTGTGAGCGAGACCGGAGAAGTTGAGGACGTCTGCTAGCCAAAACGCGGGCACAGAGCGGTCAGTCATTAGATGCAGCACCGAATGCACAAACAGCCGATCTCTGTCTCTTCTGGTTGCAGTGATGCAGTCCGTCTCCGTCTCATTGTACAGTTTTGCCTCACATATACCGCAACGTCTCTACCGTCGAGTCGATTGACTTTTGAGCCATCATCCATCACTTATCGACCACGAAGTACGTACTTTCCGAAACTGGACGCCGATCTTGCCGATCCCGGCGTTCTTGCCGGACGAACGTACAGTTCCGATCAGACGTGAACTGAGGTACGGTGCATATATATCCTTGATGTTGCCGGCAAGCATGATTCAAATGAAGGCAGCAACACCTGCTAGGAGTCAAGATGACCACCCCAACAATGGACTCATCCCAACGAAGACAACAATTCGAATTGCTCGATGAGCCGGACGAGAACCAGGCCGGCGGACGCCAACAGCAACAGAACACGAACAGCATCAGCAAGAAACAAACCTGGCTTGTGCTGGGAGGGTCCGCTATCCTACAATTGCCGATCTGGGGTAAGTTACTGGACAACCTATACCATGACCAACTCCTCAAGAAGCACATCACTAATCCCCCTTCCCAGGCTTCGCAATGACCTTCGGAATCTTCCAAGAAAACTACGCCCACTCCTCAACCCTCCCCTTCCACTCCACATCCGCCTCCGGCATAATCGGCATGCTGACAAACGGCGTAATGTACCTGCTCATGCCCTTCCTCTTCACCCTCCTCGACCGAGGCCGCTTCTCACCCTACCGTCGCCTGGTCGCCACAATCGGAACAATCATTTCAACTCTCGCCTTTCTCTTATCATCCTTCAGCACCGAACTCTGGCATCTTATCCTCACCCAAGGAATCCTCGCAGCGTTGGGAAACACATTGGTATACAGCCCAACAACTCTCTACCTCGACGAATTTTTCCCATCTGAAGGACGAGCTACTGCGTATGGCGCGATTTTATCAAGCAAGAATATCGTCGGGTCGGGATGTCCGTTGATGTTCTCCGCTATGCTCACGCACTGGGGTTTTCGCTGGACGTTGAGGGCTTGGGCGCTCATAGTTCTGTTCACTGGCGGCGTCGGGTTGGCGATTATGCCGAAACGTCCTTCAGCCTTTCGGAGAGGAGCACAAGCGCAACAAAAGGTCCCTTGGACGTTTCTTCGACATCGGACATTCTATGTCTATGCTATCGCGAATGCGATCTTCTCTTCTGGATATGGGATCCCGCAAACATATCTCTCGTCTTACGCGAAGGAGATTTTGGGGTTATCGACGCTGTCATCGAGTCTGATGATCACACTGTTCAATGCTCCGGGGATTATCTCTTGTGTAGGGTTCGGGTTGCTGTTCGATCGATTGAACGTTTCTGCAGGAACGAACACTTTCATCTCGGCATTTGGATCGGCGAGCTGTGCGCTTTTCTTGTGGGGACTGGCGTCGAATCGAATCCCGGCTGTACTAATCTGCTTCTCTTTATTCTATGGTTTCTTCGCTGGAGGCTACAGTTCCACTTGGGGAGGTTGGATTAAAGAAATGGAGAGTGAAGCTACACACAATAACGAGGCGATCAATACTGGTATGCTGTACGGTCTGCTCAATGGCGCCAGAGGCGTGGGATATGTCGTAAGTGGTGTGGCCGGAGTGGAGTTGTTGAAGAGCGGCGGCGTTGCAGATGCTGAGAGATGGGGTTATGGGACAAGATATGGCGGTCTGATCTTATTCACAGGCCTCAGTTGTGTTGTTGGAGGATGGAGTGTGGTCTGGCGCGGATGGAGCGTGGCGCGAAAGTCGATCTCTGCCTAAAGCATCAGTTGTTTCAGTGCTCGTTTCCTTACGGAGCACCTTCGATATAGCCCTGTGTTCAGAGAGGTGTCCACTGACTGCTTGAATCTTCGAAACATTGTAGGCTGACTGGTGTGGCCTTTCTAAAATTGTGCGCCGCGATGATATGATCACCTCTGCTGGTCGACCAGAAGTCCTCCAATTCGTCGGTTCGTTCAACATTTCTCAGTTGGAGGGCAAGAGCAACACGTCTCTTGCTTCCGGGTCCGGCATCTCCGACGAGTGAGTCCATATGGAGAGACAATTAGTTTCGTCCTCTTCTCGAACGCATTGCGTGAGCAACATCATAGCTCGTTTCCTTCCCAAGCCCCTCCAGATCGCATTCAAATGTTGAAGAAACGGCCTGAATGCATTCTTTCTGAACCCAGGACTGATCAGCACCTGCACTTATTTGCTTAACAAGCGCCTTTCCTATGCAAGTTCGTTCAGAGAGATCGTGTCAATCAGGATACTTGTCACATTGTAAAGCTTTGAAGCTGCTGCAAAATCGATGGTCCATGTGTCTCAGGTATTTCTACCGTCCTAACTGGGAGCTCAGTCACCGATTTTGCATTTTCTAGCAAGCGCAGGATGCAAGTAGTTGGCGGTGGCTCTGAGGTTCTCGATGGAAGATATCAGACTGTTCCGTAGCAAATGCTCCAGCTCGCCAACGCACGAAGCAGACGAGTGGTTCTCCAAATAGGGCGCTCGGTCCAGATTTGAGCTATTTCCTGATGCATGCAATCTTTACGTGCCGTCTAGGGCGCAAGGGCAGAGCGAGAACGTCCATGCCTGAGAGAGGAGAGCAGTTCGTGCAGTCCAGCGCGATCGGTATTGGCTCTGACGCCCACGCTAGTTGTGTGCCATTCAAGCGGGATGAGACGAGCAAGGCGTCTGATCACATCGCGGAGTGTAAAGGAGCGCACGATTGGACAGCATTAGAAAGCCTGTGGCTGTGTGAAGGCCTTGCCCGGTTCACGTCGATGGCCTCGCCCCGTCAATTTTGAGTTGTGCTTCTGCGAGCTCGAGATACTAGTATTCGATGTGAAAGCCCAGAATAGGAACCTTACTTCAGCTCTCACCATAGAATTCCTGGGAGTCCTCGCCGACATTACGTCCCGTTTACGCCTACTGCACTCTGCACGCTCTCACCGCTCCCTCTCAGCGCCCAATCGCTTACGTTGCCCTTCCAATCGCTTATTCGACCACCCTTGATCTTCACGACCACAACTCTCACATCTTCTCCTTCAATGTAGGCTCCTTTTCCACTGTCCCCGGTGCCGTCCACGCTGCCCCTCCCTAGCCCTGTAGAGTCTCCATCCTCAAAGGTGTTGTTTGCAACATGCTGCTCCTTACACCACTTTTCCTCCTCGCTTCCAGGCTCCAGAACAACAGCTTCGCCATTCATCGTAATGCTGTTCGAGCTGACTGCCGTCGAGTTCATCTGCATCAGCATTGCGGCAAGTGATGAACGAGGTCCTCCCGTGGGACTGCGTTCTCGATCGTTGCCGGATAGAGAATTCGGCGGTCTCGAAGACACCCAGTCGTGGACGAGGATCGATACATTTGGATTTTGGAGGAGGTTTAGCGTTTTCTTCGATGAGGGGTTCGAGGTCATGATGATGGTGGGGCCGGACGGTAGTTGTGTGGTCGTGGACTGCGGGAATGGGTGGCTTGGAAGGTAGGTGTAATTCATGAGCGAGACATGTGGCACGTTGTTCGTGCATGTTGCGAGATGGAGCTAGAGCATCAGATATCAGTCGCGATTCGGCGTGAGGTCCGGCCATTTGATGTATACTCACGAATCGAGCGTTCGTCAGGCAGGTGACGACTTCATTGGGGAGGTGGTCCGCCACAGTAGGGTGACAGGCGTCGGCGCTCTGTTCCCATCCCAGAGTAGCTGTCGATGGCATTTTGACTGTGTTGTGTGCAGGAACTTGTTGCGAATTGTCGGTGTTCACTTAAGATGATCAATGTTGTTCGGGCGGCAGTGACGTCTAGTGTATCTTCGGCACCTGCAGAACGACTTTCGGCCCGTGCACTCTCTCACGCGTCGCATTGTGGCTGAGGAGAGCTTCGAAAGCCGGTTTCCTCGCCGCAGCGACACCTCTATCACCAACTATCACTGCCGGTCCGGATCGTTTCTCGGATCCTCACCTTTTCCACGATACTTTATCTGGCCGGACAGCACACAGCATGTCCACCGAGATCGACCGCGACGCGAACGGGCACGCGGCCGTTGAGCCCGCCGCTCCCAATGGATCACTTCCCAGCAGTCCGACCAACGACAGCGCGCGACCTGGTACCAGCGGCGGCGCGTCGCATGGCGGGGGCGGCGTGTATGATAAGCGAGTGGAGGATGTCATGTACTCTGATATTGGCGTCAACACCCTCCTGAACCGATTAAAACAAAGCATCGCCTCGGCTCGCGACTTTGCCCAGTTCTTGAAGAAACGATCGACACTAGAAGAAGACCAGGCGAAAGGGCTGAAGAGATTGACCCAGACTCAGCTGGACAATGTTCGAAGAGCCGATGTTCGAAGCGGGACATATGCCCAACAGCTCACCGAAGTCCTGCGCATCCATGATCGCATGGCAGATAATGGAATGCAGTTCGCCTTGTCGCTGCATCAGATGCATGAGGATCTGGATGTACTGAGTGCGAACATGGAGCGTGGGCGGAAGCAAGGCAAGCATGAGGGTCTTGCTGCCGAGAAGAACGTTAGCGACCTGGAGGCTGCCATGCAGAAAGCCAAAGCCAAGTACGAAGGCTTCGCTGAAGATTATGACAAGGCGCGGACGGGAGACACCAGGGCGGGCAGAAGACTGGGTATCAAGGGTCCCAAGAGTGCAGAGCAGCACGAGCAGGATCTGTTGCGAAAGACACAGGCTGCTGAGGCAGAGTATCGCGCCAAGGTGGATGAGGCGAGAACGGCGAGGGAGGATCTGATCAGGAATCAACGACCAAAATTTGTCAAGGAGCTGGAGAAATACATCAAAGAGTGCGACAGCGCCTTGACACTGCAGCTACAGAAGTTTGCCACGTTCAACGAGAAGCTCTTGCTCGGCAATGGTCTTCTGGTGCAACCACTCTCCGATGCGTCAAACATGCAGCGCAGCTTGCGTGATCTGGTCCTGGACATTGACAACGAACGCGACTTCAACTCTAACATTGGCGCCGAGCACCATAAGATACCTGCTCGGACGCATGAGCTGGTGTTCGAGAAGAGTCGAGTATTGGAACCCAAGTCGCAACCATTGCAGAAACCAACTTTGGCACCACAGACTCCCGCATCATCACAGCCTTCACTTTCGGTGAACACGGGTACTTCGCAACCTGGTTCGAGCACAAGTCGTCTGGGAGGCGCTCCCCAGCAATCGTCCTTCGCCGGTCCGACATCATCCTTCGCCGGACCTGCTTCTGCTGGTCCTCACAACCAATCGCCGGCTCCCATGTCCGGCGGTATGCCTTCGTCAGACCCATTCCGCGCAGCTTCACCTCCGTTCTCTGGAAACAACAACTCTTCACCATATAATCCATCGACAGCACCACTTCGCGACACATACAACAGCACACCGCCATATCCTACACACCCCAATGAGCGGGCGCCACCTGGATACAGTGGCAATACACCAATCCAGTCGACAGGTGTCATTTCCAATTCACCCCATGTCGCTCCTGCACCACAATTTCAACCTTCGCCGACAGCACTGAGCGCAGGTGGTCGCGGCAGAGTTTTCGGTGTGTCTCTGGAAGACCTCTTCGCTCGTGATCAGTCCGCTGTCCCCATTATTGTCTTCCAATGCATTCAAGCCGTTGACTTGTTCGGTCTCGACGTGGAAGGCATCTATCGACAAAATGGAAACATTGGTCAAGTGAACCGACTTCGCCACATGTTCGATACCCTTCAGCCCAACGACCCTCAATTGGATTTCCGCAACCCATCGAACTTTGGTCATGATGTGACGGCTGTCACAAGTCTGCTGAAGGGCTTCTTCAGGGAACTTCCTGACCCCCTCTTCCCAAAGGACGGCTACACCAATTTCATCGAATCCGCTCAAGTTGATGGCGATGATGCGAGACGAGATGCTCTGCATCAATGCATCAACGACCTGCCTGATGCTAACTATGCCACTATGAGAGCTTTAGTGTTGCACTTGCATCGTGTCATGCAAAATGAAGCTCGTACGAGGATGACTGCCGCCAACTTGGCTGTCTGCTTGGCGTGAGTTCTCTCTTTCTCTATGCTAGACTTGTGACGCTAACGTGTCTCCTAGTCCGACTCTCATGGGTGCCCACCAGGGTCCACACATCCAAGACGCATCATGGCAGCATACAGTATTGGAGACGATCCTGAGCAATGCGACTGCAATTTTCGATGAGGATTAGCTCAGCTTTCTTGCTGGCCGCGTTGATGATGGCGAGGAATGAGGTTCGCATGCGATTTTATTTGACTCAGGGACGATCGAGCCGGGATCTTGATGCTTCCTGCCTGGAGAGAGTGCCTCAAAGTCGCGAGGTGCATGTAGCTCAGAGCTGTGGTCGACCATGCGCTTTGCGCACAGTTTCCCGAAGCGGCCGAGGTGACGAGACTAGGCGCGTGCATGTAGGCAGTTCAATGGTTCCGAAGGTAGATGCAGCCTCGATCGATGCGTGATGCACACTACGAAGAATGGGGTATGGCACGAATAGGATGGATGTGATGAGAGCGTGGAATGAAATCTTGCATTCGTTGTTTCTGTAGTACTACTTCTTGCATGTAAATATATAATGCGGATGGGCGACTCTTCGCAAAATTCTTCTCTTATGGGGTCCGGGCACATTGTACGCATCTCGCAATTTTGGAAATGGTCGCTGCTCCGGTGTTAGAGCGTCAGCAGGATAAATCTGTCGTGGGGTTCATGGCGCGTGGTGGCGGCAGGTGGCTGCCTCGCTTTAGATGCCAAGATCGAAACTTCAGGCAACGTCCCGACTTCACCTCTCACTGCACTTCACTTCCTACAACGTCCTGACACTAACGCGAACACGCGTGACGCGACGCGTGTCGCAAACTTGATGGAGATCTTGAAATAGGAGGAGCGCGTCGCCCAGAGCTCGCTTTGGTGTCACCGACTCGAAATCGCGGCAGCGTAGCTGCTGCAAAGACGACACAGGCTGTGATCGAAGGGTTGCTCGAGCTCGAGTCAGCTAAAGATGGTCTCCAGCATCCGGCGCAAAGAAGCGCCGAATGTCTGATGACCTACAAGAGATGTCAGCGCCCGCGAGGCCGAATGCCTCGCACACATAATACGGTCGTGTGCCAAACCACAAGCAATCGTCAACCTGACGCCCAGTAGTCGCTCAGCCAGCTCGCAATCATCAATCCGCGCCACCGGTTCCTGTGTTTTCTCCGCTACTGCAGATCTGCCAGGCGGTACAGTACAACACCTCTGGGCACAGCCAGCAATGTACCTCCGACCCCTGTTTTGCGGCAGGTGCAAGTATGGCACAGCTCAGTGCTACGCATCCTGATGAAGGCGAAATTGACACGCGCGACACGTGCAATGAGTGCCCATGGACAAGACAGCAACGCCTACGAGCATGACGGCGCTGGCACCGTCCACGAAGACGTGCTGACTTGAAGATGCGCCTCAAAGCAGCTACTGGTGCGCCATGTCAGTCCTGCTGTGCCTGACGTGATAGTTACCTGCGGCGAGCCGCTCGAATGTCGAATGGTTGCTGATGTCGCGGTCGCTGGTGCCGTCGGTGCTGGGGTGTGGGTGCTGGTGTTATGGGTGCTGGATGCCGAGGGCGGCGATGTTAGGAAAGAAAGTTGAGTTGCAGAGCGGACTTCGAAATTCTTATAGCTCAGAATGACGCTAGTGCCGGTTCACTTGGCGGACTCAGGCAGCTTTCCGCTGTTCACTAGTGACGCATGACTATTGACATGCCTTGACTCTTCGCAGCTGTCCAATTCGACCACCAACTCGACCACAACCTTCGAAGATGGCTGCCACCAGCACCACGCCGACTCGCGATGACCTCGCACAAGACTCGCACGCACTTAACGCACCCGCCTCCCTGTAAGTATTCAGTCCTCGAGCAAATATCATCTGCGCTCATCCTCGAGCGCCGTGTTACGACCACGAATTGACCACTGACATCTTGCAGTATCACCGCCAAATCTTCCAAGAGTGGCAAACACGATGAGCTTCGCCTCGAGGCTGCAAGCGCCATGATGGAACTTTCCAGGGGCTCGAGTGCACGAAAAGATGGGCCGCCTCCATACGCGCAGCAGCCTCTGCATTATCACGTTGCAGAAGCGCCTGTACAACAGTCGGTCTCATCAGGCACGCAAGGCAATCCGATCGACTTGAGTGAGGACGAGGACTCGAGCGTGTTCGCATCGGTCCGACCAGCTGGCCAGAAGCGATCCGCATGGGACAATGAGTACTTGATGGAGAAGCACTCTATGTCTCAGCTCTTCAAGGTCGACAGCATCCATCCAGACGACCTCTGTGGCAAGCTTTTCGCGATCCTGAAGCGCGAGCCTCACTCAAAGCCGAATGACTACATCATTGCCAAGACTCGGGAGTGTTACGCCCGTCACCATCTGCGACTCCCGACCATCGAGAACATACGCGAACGTATTCAAGATGCCGAGGAGATCTGGAATGGTAAGGCGCCAAGGAAAGCTAAATCGAGAAAAGTTTCCTCTGCTCCGCCGTCATATGAGCCACCGCAGTACGAACTCAGTGTGCCCGAGGCCCAGCAGACCATGCAGCCACCTCCAACTTACCCTCAGCTTGTACAAGCGAACGCGGATTTGTTGGCTCAGCTACAGGCTACGAGAGCACAGCTTGCTGCATCAGAAGAGGAGTTGGGGAGATGGCGCGCCAGTTTTAGACCATTGTAATGGCAAGGTACAGGACGCAGGAGCGATTGTGAAGAACAGAACGAGGATGCTCAGTCGATTTGATGAAAGGCTTATAGAGTTTGGAGAGCGAGGCGAGATGGATGAGACGAATTGGACGACGAACTTGTATTGAGAGGTTGTTGTTGTTGCAGTTCTACTTCATTGCACGATCGCAACCGGGCCGACGCTCACATCAGCGACCTACCACCGTCAACGGGAAGCTCGATTCCCGTGATGAGACTTGCCTCATCACTCGCGAGGAACGCCGCCGCATTTCCGATGTCTGCTGGCGTGGCCACACGACCCATCGGGATACCTCTCAGGATCAATGCTCGCCCATCTTCAGTGTCAACACCACCCTGAACCGGAGCCAGCATGCCTGTGTCGGCCGCCACTGGTAATATGGCATTGCATCGAATGCCGTCTTTCGCAAACTCAGCAGCAAGACCTACATTGTAAAGCAGTCAGCAAGCTTTCGCAAAAGTTTCATTCTCAGCAACTCTCACCCTTCGTCACAGCGCTCACCGCACCCTTTGATCCTGCATACCAGACCAGATTTGGTCTTGGTCGAGGAGCAGAGATTGAGCTGATATTGACAAACACGCCACTCTTCTGTTGTTGGAAATACGGGGCGATCACGGTGGCGCTCTGATACAGTGGCGAAACATTGATGTCCATGATGCGATCGTACTCGGATTTTGGGACAGTGGGGGAAGGCTGCGGAAACCCAGTATCAGCTTCACATCGCCAAATTGATGGACTTGGGCAGACTTACAGCAGCAACATGTACTACACCCGCATTGTTCACCTAGCACTTCTCTTCAGCATACAAGATTTCCATCTCACTTCCACTTGTGAGGCACAATGAACTCACCACAATATCCAATTTCCCCGTCCACTGCAAAACCGTCTCCAAAGCCTTCTTCCAATCCTCTTCTTTCGTCACACTACCCTGCAAAAAGACAACCTGGCCTTCCGGAAGACTGCTTGCAACCTTTGTCCCGAGCTCGGAATTAATATCCAGTACTAGAACTTTAGCACCTTCTTCAGCGAATTTACGAACAATGCCTTCACCAATCCCCATGGACCCGCCGGTCACGATGGCAGTCTTTGATGCGAGGCGGCCTTGAGATGTCATTTTTGTTGATTGTCTTTGAAGTTACAAGAGCAGGATAGTACAGTGATAGTGACTTGTGGATGCGGAAATAGTTTTCCGAGAAAGATGAGGTGAAGTCGAAAGAGAGATGCGAGCTTCACAGGCTTACCAAGGTTAAATGCATACTTACTCCGCAGGAGTCATACAATTCTCATGCAGGGCTGTAGATCACGGAGTCGCGGTGTTCAATGTTGGGTATGTCGTGTACGGAGTTCGTCCTCTCGCTCGTGCGGCACGAGGCAACGAAGCAAGCTCGCAGCGAGCAGCTTTCCCCGCTTCTTCACAAGATTCGACCCCACTATGGTATTTGCGTAGTTCGGCACAGCTCTCTATTCGATCTGTTGTGATATTACTATTACTACTGAGGCTGTTGATATCTATTGTGCTGTCCGCACTATCTAGGAATGAAATATGGTGATCTACCACCATAATCCCACCTCTTCCCTCTCCTTCAACTCATCCGGACTCTGACAAATCACAAACTTCGCTCCCTCCGCCTTCGAATTCGTCCTCCACATTTCCAATTTCTGCATCCCATCCTCTCCATCATCATTAGCAGTCGTACCCGCACTCGCCTTCTTCGAGCCCGAAGATTTCTTCTTCGCGAACTTCTCAAAATCTGCAGCTTTCGCGTGTTTTGAATTGAGAGCTTCTAGATCGATGGAGCCAGTGCTATAGTGTGTCATATCTCCACCGACTGTGCGAGACATTCGTGTAGAGTCGCGAGGTTTCTGGCGTGGGATGAGGTTGCTGGAGGAACTTTCTGATGCAATGGAGTAGCCGGATCGGCTGCCGGAGGCGGAGGAGATGGACTGAGATCACGGAAATGTTAGCACAGAATGCGATCGAAGTGTAGAGGGAAGGACGTACATTTGCATCACTCTCAAGCTCATCGTCATCCTCGACTTCAGGAACCGCGGCCGGCAGACCAGCAGGCACAATTCTAGTCGTTGAAATGCCATTGACACTTGTAACAACAGGCGGCAACGCCATCTTGCTTTCTTTCTCCTTACGCGACAACGTATCCGGGAACGCCGAAGACTTATAAGCACGCTCTCCAGCAGGTCCAATCGGTTCCTCAACAGCAGGTTGTTTTCGCTCCTCCGCAGCAGACCAGTGATATTTGGAGAGGTTCGAGTTGACTTTTGCACTGAGCTTCTTCTTCTGCTGCAAAGACATTTCAGCCCAAGTATCATGACCTGGGTTGATGACCGGCAGTGCCTTCTGGGTGACGGGGATTTCGGCAGCTGGTCTGGTGAGTTTCCTGTCTCCATTCTTTCTGCACACTCGCCCATCCACGTCTTTAATGTAGTCACAAGCTCTCCCTTTGCCTTTGTCCGGCTTGGACGAAAGAGCAGAACGCCAGTAGGCCAAAGATCCGTCTTGAGTGGATGCTGGTGCCGAAGCGGTCTTGGTCAAACCTACACCTTCCGTATTCAGCTCAAGGCCTTGCTCCGGTGGGACCTCTTCGCTGTGGACACGGACCGATTCAGCAGGAGTACCATCTGATATTCTTGGGGCGTATGGCGACGACATCAGGTCCGTAGATGAGCCAGTTGAGAACCTCTCATCTTCAGCCGAAGAAGTATCAGGAATAATGCCAGGTCTCGGCACAAACCGTTCAGCAGTAGTCTTCTCAGGCGTAGTGACATTGGTCCAGCTTTCACTATTGCGATCGCTGTTGGAAGAAGAGCCCAATCTTGATGCCCAGTCAATGCTGACAGACTGTCCAGTACTGGCAGATAATGCGCTTCGGTCACCATGATAGCCGCTAGCACTTGATCTTATTCGATTTGGTGCCTTGCTTGGGCCAGCCTGACAGTCTGCATCAATGGCCCTGCAGTCATGCGCGCCAGCCGAGACCGCTTGACGAACTACTTCTGGCTTTCCATGGTCTTTTCTGATTACGGCATCATCTGTCTTGCTGCGTTCACCAAGCTTCGGGCGCGAGAACCGTGTGATCAGCTTTGGAAGACTTCTCTTGAGCCTGCCTAGTCGACTTGACTCATTGCTACTTTTTCGAGGCGATGCCGTCGCACTAGATAAATTAGTATCTGTCACTCCTGTGCTCTTTAATTTACAAGACGCACCTTTGGCTATCTCCAGCCATATTTGGCTATGAAGGTATATGAACACCCGTGCGACGCGCTGCTGTGAATGTAAGTGTGAGGGTGTCTTGAGATCATGCCAGGCTTAGTGTACGGGACAGTAAGAAGACACAGAGGGAAAGAGAGAGAAGAAATCCCAGCAATGCCACAACTCCGCCATGCAAGCTGAAACGACCATTGATCGCAGCGAGGCATTGGGCACAGCTAGGTCTGGAATCAGTGATGGCAGCAGAACCTCTTCCGCGATCTCCGATCTCATGATAGTGGACATCGAGGGCAGTAAATGTCGCATGTCCGTATGCTTGAACAGGCAATGCAAATATGCTGTTCTTGATTCGTCGCGTAATGAGCAGTCTACTGGTATCCTTGGCGTTTCACCCCACATGTGACAGAAGTCGACCAGATTTCGCATTGCGCACGAGCGCAAGCTGTGACACTTGGACAGAGAAGGTCTGGATTCAGTGTCCGTTTGCAGATAGCAAAACACTAGCTGCGGCACGTTTGGTGCTCCGAGGAAAGTCCGCCGTGATCAATACTCAGAACTTGAGCCCGCGGGACCTGAAGTGCTGCTTCCACCAGCTGCACGTTCTTTGGCCTGCTGAGCAATTAGCACCCCACCGCTAGTGCCTAGACGACTGGCTCCAGCTTCGAGCATCTTGATCGCATCATCATAAGATCGAATGCCGCCAGAAGCCTTGACAAGCATCTGATTCGGTGCAGCAGTGTTCGGCACCGGATTCCTGGCGAGGTATTCGCAAGCGGCCTTCATCAGTCGAACGTGAGGCACTGCAAAATATTAGCTGATAATGTACGAGACTGGTGGGTGACCCTGATGAAGGACTTACATGTCGCGCCGTGTCCATGGAACCCAGAAGCAGTCTTGATGAAGTCCAACCCAGCAGCTGAAGCAAGCACTGCGCCTGCGATAATCTGCTGATCACTAAGCTGCGATGTCTCAAGGATAAGCTTGATGAGCGTCGGATGTGGTGCAGCTACTCGAATCGCTACGAACTCAGCGTAAATGGTCTCGTATCTGCGGATCGTCAGCGTGTATCTCGCAGGATCTCTCTTGTCCAAAGACTCACTCCTGCTTCTGCAACTCCGGCCAATTAACAACCATATCCAACTCCGCAGCACCACCCTCAAGACTAATCTTCGTATCCTTCAACTTCTCTTCAAGAGTATACGTTCCTTCATGGAACCCAACCACACTCGCGACATTCACGCCGCTACCCTTCAATGCATCAACGCATTGCTTTACCCACTCAGGTCTCACACAAACGGAGCCGAACTGATGCTGTCTTGCCTCGTTGCATAGCTCATCGAATTGACTACTCTTGCTGTCAAGTTTGAGAAGAGTGTGATCGACTGTGCTTGCAACATCTGGGATATCGTATTTTTTGCTCTCGTCCATTTTCAGGTTCTTCTCTACGTCGACGATGAGCCGTTGCCATTCTTCGTTTGTGTACGGCGAGGTCATGGTGGGGTAGTCCGGTGTCCGTGGTTGGACGATTCGCTTGAGTTCGAGGGCGTGTGGTTCAGTCGTTTGTGTGTGGGCGTGAAGAGAGAATCAGCAGGCCAAGGTATCGTGGAGATTTGGGCGTTGGTCAACATTTTGGCAGATTCGTTGCGGCTATATGCAGGTACGGCGGCTCAAGCGTGGTGGGAGAGCTGAGCTAAGGTGAGGAAACACATCGGAGCCCGCCTCACCTTCCCTGGACTCGAACAATGCCAAGGCTTGCGACTGCAAGTGAGACAGGAAATACAATCTTGTTGACCCTATTACCTCCTCTCTCATCATCTCAATATTCACTTCTCACATTACTCATACCATTGCGAAAATCTCGTCCGCTCCTCCTGCTGCTCGGTGCGCCTTTACCGCCTCGCCATGCATGATCCCATGCACGTAGCATTGACCTAGGAGACGGTACCGCCCATCAGATTCGCTTCGCCGAAGCAGCTGAGGCAATCGGGCTCCGTACAAGACTACGATCATATCGCCTTCTTGCATCACTTTTGGGCCGATGCCAATCTCTCCAGTGGAGGTGGCAAGGACTCGCCTGTTGCCACTAGCATACCAAATGGCTGAATCATATCTCGACAGGCTGAGGATGTCTGGATTGTCCTCAGGCTGAAGATCACCTATGTCTGGGACAATGCCATTGAGCGCCATATATTCGCGAAGTCGCTAAAGTGGCGCATCCTCGGTTGAGCTCATCTTCACCGCATCAAAATTAGAAGATGCAGCCAACGTGAGACCAAGAATCTCGTCTGCACATTGAGCAATTTCTGTCGCTTTGTCGAGCCATATTAAATATTCTGCTGCGTCGGTAGCAATCTTCCTCGTGAGCACTGCAGAATAACGTTGGGCTTTCCCAACGCATATTCCTCTCATCAAAATAACAGCAGCGTCATTCGACATATCGAAAAGATCTTCGGAGGCTGCTGAGCTCAAATCGCAATCGTATAGTTTATAACTCAGGTCTGACGAATCGATGGTCCAATCCCATTGGCGGTCCCATCTGGGGATCCAGGAAGCCCAGGAGTCGAGCTCATTGTTCGATCGATGGCTAACATGTTCGAAAACCACATCTAGATTTCGTCGACACTCCCAAAGCGCGATCTTAGTCGCCTTACAGAGAACTGTCTGGAGAGGTGCCTGATAGTCCACTTGGAACCCTTGTGCTGCTATGTCGCTGGCACAGCAATCATAAAGCCCTAGCATTCCATATATCCTGTCGTGCGGGACTGTGACAAGACGATGTCGTCCAAAGTCCAACAGGCCCGACATGTTGAAAGTGCCACCCAATTTCGGCTTCACAAATCGCTCGTGGCGATCGACACGGGCTAGCAGAGTGTTGATGTTACGCATGCCACTCGGGACTCCTCGCATAAACTCAAGCGGCAGGCAGGTAGACTTGTAGCCCAGCCACGAGCCGGCCAGGAGTACATCAAGCAAGTCAATTTCGTGCGCACCACAGAGACATTGGCTGTGAGGAGCCAGCACCACTTCTTGGATGACCCAGAGGCGACTGAACCAAGGCTTACTGTAGAATGACTGCAGAGCTTTGTAGTTGGGTTGACAAGTGAGTCCAGATTCAGAGTATTGCGTGGAACCATCCTCACTCCACAGGGCACTCCTCAAGCTCACAAAGCCATGAGTCTCGACTTGTGCTGCTTCGCATATCGCTCGAATGCTTGCGAGAGCTTCAGCTTCCGTGCCACCGGGCTCCCCTAGATAAATCAAATTGCCCTGCGAAAAAGAATACAAATCCCCCATCAAGCTGACTTGTCGCGCACGTTCGAGAAGATCATCCTGATTGATGCAAATGGCATCGATCCAAAGCGTTCGTTGTCTAGTCGGTGATCGCACGCGTCGCAGTGCTGCCGTTGAGCTAGCAGGTGCAATGAATGACTTTCCGTTCACCTGGATCTGCTCACGGCTGACAGGGTCGCCCCAACAGTATGATATCGTCTCGTACTGTAGCTCGCCGGCACGCGTAAGAACTGCATCCGACATCGAGCACTTTATGTCATCGTCCCGAGCTCCAGGCTCTATACTCAAAAGCCGAAAGTATTTGCCGTCCGTGGGAAGTGCCTGGTAGCTGTAGTATGTGTTATACTCGGTCTCCATCACTGAATCGGCAGGAAATATTTGCAGTAAGTGATCTTCCCGGAGAGGACGGGCCACAATCGGGAGGCATACGATGCAAAAAGCAATGCGATTCCTCTTGTGAAGACAAGGCAGAGAAATATGTAGTCCGACGCGGCTCACCGCAGCCTGATGGGGCGGCCTCTGCTAGCCCTTGTCGCGTGGTGGCTGTGCGCGTCGCGAGGCACGCTCGCTTAAGTACAGTTGACGGTCGTTGACAGGTGGAGCTGGAGAGCATATGCCGGGAGTTCAATGAAGTTCATGTACCCAGATGTTGCGCTGTGATATCAGTGAAGAGTCAGCTCTGCGTGACCGAGATGTTCATAATCCGCGCCTGATCCTTAGCAAGGACGAAAGGCCTGGAAAGAATGTAGCAGGAGGATGTAGAGCCTGTCCGATAGTCGTCAGTCATCGCACTGTCTGAAGCAAGCCTTTTCTTGCGACGTATGCTATTAGCAATATAGCGTATGCTGTTCTGCTGAATGCGGCTCACATGAGTTGCATCTATTCATTATCATGTTGTATTCATTCGTGATTTGTTTGCGATGCCACCGCTCTTAGCACCTGGGACCTCTGCAGGCGACGGTGTCTCGTATCCCTCACCCTACGACCCAACAGTAACATTCTGAATCTGACAGCCCGTCGCATTGTACGTGCCTCCAAGCACACTATCCAAGAACTCCACAGCCTGAGGTTGGTTGTTGGTTGCCTCTCCTCCATGGTTGCCAACAGTATTGCGATCATACCTGATAGTCGCTCCAATCCCACAGAACCTCTCAATCAGCGCATCCGTATCATTGACAGGCGAGATCTCATCTTGAATCGCCTTGTACGCATACACTGGCATCTGAGGCACACCATGGTAGCCCATAATTCCATCTCGATTGATGACACGCTGCGAGATTGGTGCGAAGAGTGTATCCAGTCCTCCTTCGAAATAGTTGGTGATATCTTGGCCATTGAACGCTCCGATGGATTCTATCAATGTTTGATTCCGGGCCATCAGGAAGCCAGTCGCATTGTATTCACCCTCTTCCTTCAAGTTGTCCAAAAGGAACTGCTCGAGTTCGGGATACTGGCTTGCAAGTCCTAGGATACCTGCTGGGATGAGACCGGCGAAGACACTGCCAGTGCCAGCAATGAGGACGCTTGTGACATTTGGTGTGAGACCACCGAGAGCGACACCTGCAAATTCGAGGTCGTGTGCGTACTGCACCTGGAGCTCCGCAGCCCACTCACTCGCCAATGCTCCTCCGCTGTATCCCCACATTGCGTATCGTGTGCCATTTCTGAGCCCAAACCCGGAGTTCAATACCGCTCGGACGGAGTCGAGTGTCGCATGACCAGAAATGACTCCAGCTGTGAAGCTAGCCAAGGGTCCTTCGTAGTCTGGAACGTTCACATACCACCCTTTGCCGAGTGCTTCTCCAATATCGGGTAGACCAGCTCCGTACAAGGCGTAAGAGGGACTGGCGTCGAGATCTGCTGAGTCGTATGGGATTTGGTAGGATAGCAGTCTGTCATTGCCGAACAGAATCGTAGTATTTGGCACGAAGAGTGTCGTCACTGCCCAAGTCGGCTGATACTGTGAGTCTGTCGTCCTGTAGAGGATGTTGTACGCCGCACTGGAGTTGCCTTGCACCTCCGTGATGTTGCCAGGTGCCAACCTGACTCTGAGAATTGCTCCCGGCGCTGCTTGCTCGAAGTTGGCTGGCGCTGTATACCAAGGATCCTGCTTCGGCGGTAGAATATCGACAGCAGGCGAAGATTCCCGTAGTAGTTTAGTAATAGGATTCGTGTACCATGCCGCACTGGTAGCAGCACACGATGCTGTGATAGCTATACTGTTGAGCTTCATCTTGGCTTCTCGAGGTAAGAATGCAGAGTAAGAGAGACAAGGAAAGACCAGACCGCGCCTACCTGCCTACGAAGGACACTCGCGTCTTTTGTGCATCGCACACGCGTGCGCATAAAGTCAATGCTTCGGTCATTGTTGCGATTTGTGCTGGTGAGGTCATCACAACCGCTCAAGCTTGACGCCGAGGCTTTGCGAACAACGGCTCATGCCCTGATTCGGCTAGCACGAACATGTGTTCCGAAGGATGATGCGGAGAGAACGAGGCGGGGGAGCGAAGAGCGAAGGATACGAGATGGAGCGCGACTCGCAATTGGATGAGTCGCGATGCAGGCTGCGACGTCGGTGTTGGGTTGTGGTATGTCAAGGAAGAGGAGTCAAGTCGGCAGGCTGAAAACGGAGTGTAGGAATACGCAGCTTCAATATTTGAACAAGAAGCGCCACGAACAATTGAACAGAGCTCATTCCGCCGAGACTGTGCCGAACTTGCACAATGCACAGTGTTCAAGACATGTCCCATTCTCGCATTCAACGTCGCATTACTCAATCTAGGCCATTTGCCCACATCGCTTCTGCTCAACGTACTTGCAGCATGCAGTCATCTTGACGGGACTCACATAGCTCGAAGACGGTAAAGCAGACAATGATTCAGATACACTGAATCCTTCGCTGGCACACGAAAATCGTCGTCTAGCACTCGGACAGACGATGAGTTGACTCTTCATCGACTCTACCTGCAGACACCACGATGGAGAATTGAAGCTGAAAGCGTGCCCTTTGGGACAAAGCTGGGAATTGCGATGTGCTGCAAGAGCTCCGTCAAACCTTCCACGACAGGTGACCGCGCAGTAGTCGCTCTCGGTGCATGATCCTCATACTTGTGCAGATATTTTGTGTGTCCGCTTGGTCTGCCCAGACTCTCGATTCCTGAACCTCTTCGGTGCTACTGACTTCTACTTTAGATCGACTCTCACTTCTGCGTGCGGTCCATCCTGAGCTCCAATGCCAGTAACCCGGGCGAGAACGCAGGCGAAGCTGTTGTGAAGCACTCGTTCTGTGCTCGTCTGGCGCCACTAGAAGAGCACTGCCCAAGCTCAAGAAGTGAGAGGTTTGTCGGTGAAGTCAATAGAAGCTTAGCTTGGCACGGTACCACGTACCACCTTTCGCTCACCAACTGACTTCACCTTCTCTTTTTTCCTTGCGAGCGACGAGTAAAATTTCGATATCTGGTGAGATAGCTCAATTCTCAGCGCCTCCGCCAACCTGCTGCGGATTCTCGAAAGCCGTTCGTGGGGCAGTGACACGACTCCTCCACCAAGGGGCTTTTGCAAAGCATTTCCCTGGGACGTCAAGATAATCACGGCCCCTAACTACGGCAACGAGGGCTGCTTGATGATCCTCTCAAGTCGAGAAATGGTGGTAGCCCGGAACCGGAGGACAGGATACTGGCTGGGTGAGAGTCATAATTCAGGGGTGAAGAGGAGGAACTTGCATGTCGATTGTCACGAGCTTGAGGAGGATTGTGCTGGTACTCGCAGCAACCACTTGAGGACTTGACAGCATACCTACAGCTCGTTCCTCGTGTATTGACTATCCTCGACACCTCCAGTCCACTATTCCAGCATGAAGCCAGTCTGGATTAAAGGCGCAAGCCCGATGCCGCTCGCACAGCCTTTGACATAGTCGGGAGGCTTTGAGAAGACCGGTCCATGATAATGACGTGCAAGAGGTGGAGCCGGCTCCGTATGGTGGCTTCGACAGTCAGCTCACGATGGGAGCGGCTAGACTCGACCTCCCGGGATTGGTCCGAGGAGATTAGCTGCACACAACTCGCCAGCATTCCGCCACCACGCCAAGTTTATCGGTCAAGAGCTACTCTTCGACCAAGCACTCCCAATATCCAAGACTCAAGAACCTGTCCGGACTATCCCCACTCCAATAGGCAGACCTGAGTCACGGTCTCGCGACGGCGGGATGTAACCTTGAGATCGGCAGCGGAGCATGTGGCGGCAGCGAGCCTTGAATTAACGTGCAGGAACGCGTCAAGATATGGAGAAGACGCGTCAAGACGAAGAGAAACGGCGTGCGTCAAGGAGTCTTACGCCTGTAACTCTGACAGTGGCGGCGTAGCGTACAGCAGAGAAGGTCTGGTGATGTGATGATACGCATGGCATCCGCACGGCAAGGGTAGTTTTGAAGACCTCAGTTTCGATTGGCAATCAAGTGCAAGAGATGGGAAGACTCTGTGTCGCGACCTCAAAACCAATTGGGAAATGATGAACTCTGATCAAGATCTCCTGAGGTCTATATGGAGAAATCAGCCTCGCACAGAACGCCAGCGCGCAGCACGACGTGTAGCTTACTGGCAGAGTTCTGCTCAGCGATCGATTATTACAATGTCGCAAGTCCAAGGATCTGTCTCGTCTTGAAAATACGCCCAGCGCTTACCGACGCCCCGCCCGCCACCATCGGCAATCTGCACTCCCGGAGGTCAGATCCACCAACAGCTCGCCAGCTTGTGACGGGCAGTGTATCAGAGCTGGGAGTCCCTCGGAGTGCGCCATATGTCCTCCTCATTGATCATGCTGCCACCTGAACGTATTCCGTCCGCGCAAGACATTCGGAGATTTTGCAGGGCTTGCCCCTGCGCTGACAATACCTTCTCCTGGAATTTTTGTCCACTCTCTGCACACAAGCTCGAAGCGGATGTTGTGCCAAATTATATCTTCCCCAAGGCTCTCCTTAGTGCCAGGCTCTCCTCAGTGCCAGGCTCTTCAACTGTGCGGTCACTGGCGTGCCTTGACTGAAATTGCGCGAGCTTAGCTCACTATCGGACGTCCATTCGCGCGAACGAATCGCTCCAAGAGATTTCGTGGGCGCTGATAGGATGGCTCAGTGGCATGGATCTGCACAGAGAGAACGGTCGAGGCACGTGTCTCGAGAAGCGTGAGCGAAGGCACGTATTAGGCCTAGGAGGCGGTGATGGTGTTGAGTCGTGTGTATACTGGAGGTACGCGACGTGACCAGACGTTGGTTTTGAAGATCCAAGCCTCAAGAAGCTGCGCAGTTTTGGATGCAGTCCTTTGCCCACAATGATGAGACAGCAGACGAAGAGAGACGCGTCTCATGATCCTCAGACGACAGACTGATACCGAGAGCACGGCAGCGGTAGATGTGTCGGAAGGAACGAGGGAGGTGACGGAGGGACTTCCAGAGTTGTATGAGCAATAAACGTCGTCTCGTCGTGAGCTGGAGAAGTATTACCAACACGAGATCGCAACCCGTGCTGGTGCTTGGCTTTATTGAAGAGTTGTATAAGCAACGATCGTCGTCTAGTTGTGGGCTGGGGAGTTGTACCAGCACGATGGCAGATAGACGCCTCTCACGGCCACAGATGGAGTTTGTGAGTGCGGCAGGAACCAGTTCAGTGGCGGCGAGACACAAGCCGCAAAGCATACGGTCGTTTGTTTTTGTTGAGAATTAACAATCGTCGACTTGCTGTTAGCTGGGGAGTAATACCAACTGATGACCGTCGTACGGAGAGTGAAGAGACAAGGGTTTTGGCGGGAACCTGGCTACATTAGCTTCCCGATGGATGGGTGGTCGACGAACAGCAATCGCCTCAGGTGCGAGTGATACGACTGCCCATGGTCAAGTCACGCTGAGCGCGGCCACGGTGGAGCGACATGCTCCTCGTCGTTGTCAGACCCAGTGAAGGCGATTGGTGAAGAGGGCCCCGACCTCCAGAGGGGCCGCCAGTAGCAGAGCAAGCGCGTGAACCGGCCGTCTGTAGCTCCGGCAAGTGGTAAGACGTGGTTGGACGTGAAAGCACGCGTCGCAGTCAAGGGTGAGCGCACTTGCGAAGAGATCTTTCGTGCAACCCTCTGGCGGTGGTGATCGAGCGTCCACGCGTCTGCGAAAAAGCCTCACGCCTGTGACGCTGACCGTTGCGACGGAACGCGTTGCAAGGAAGCGGTGGCCCTGATGACCGATGATGTGACGGCTGACGGAACGAGGGCAGCTGCGGTGAGACACAAATCGCAAGGCGTGCTGACGTTTGTTTTGACTCGAGTGTTGTATGAGTAAGAGTCGTCGACAGTTGTTAGCTGGGGAGTAGCACCAGCACGAAACTGCAAAGCATGCTGATGTTTGTTCTGACTCGAGTGTTGTATGAGCAAGAATCGTCGACTGGTCGTGAGGTGCAGGTGGGGAGTAATACCAACACGACGGCAGACAGGCACTTCTCACGATGACCGAAGGGGGCTGTGGGCACGGCAGGTAGCAACGAAGATGGCGGTGATGGTGACAGAAGACGCGTGGCATGCTGTTGTTTGCTGTGATCGTATAGTTGCATGAGATACAACGGTCGAGCGTCCGCGGGTCTGTGAAAGAGCTTCACGCCTGTGACGCTGACTGTTGCGACGAAGCCCATAGCAAGTGGTGGTCCTGTTGGCCGGTGATGTGACGGCTGACGGAGCGAGGGCGTGGTGGTGAGGCACAAGTCGCAGCATGCTGGCGTTTGTTTTGATTGAAGAATTGCGTGAGCGACAGTCGTCGACTTGCTGTTAGTTGAGGAATACTATCAACTGGCTGGCTGTCGTGTACAAAGAGACAAAGAGAAAGAGATATTGGGAGCGAGTTCTGGCTGCTCTTATGCTGGCAGCTAACAAGGACAGACAGGCGTGTCCCACGATGACCGAGGGGAAGTGTGAGTATGGCAGGGGCAGAGTGGCGGACGACGCGTGGCAAGAGGTGAGAACATGCGTGCTTCGGCTCTCACAACGACAGACTACGACCATGACCTCGGCAGCGGGACACCTGGCAGCAGCGATCAGGACCATGATTACGAGACACACGACGAGACGCCCCCGAGAGACGCCTCCCACGACGTCAGACTGCGACCACGAGGACGGCAGAGCTACACTTGGCGACAGAGATGAGGACAATGAGATGGAGACGGGGCGTGATGATAGAACAAGGTGGGCACCTCTCAAGATGGCAGATGGTTACCCAGAGGCCAGCAGTGGGACATGTGGCGGCAGCAATGGGCTCAGTCACGGAGAGATACAAGATGAGAGCAGAGACAACATTCAAGGGACTGGCACATTGAGAAGCAGGGAGTGGTGGACAGCGGTAACATTGTACAGCTATCTGAGAGAACTAACTACAAGTACAGCTGGCCGATGCCAAGCCGTGCGAAGGGAGAGGGCGACGAGGGAGCGAAGGGCGGTCGAGGTAGGATGGAGCGACGGCGGTGAGGAGGATGCACGAAGAGGAGGACGGTCGAAGAGGAGGACGATGGAGGAGGACGGTCGAGGAGGATCGTGGTGGTCGAGGAGGAGGAGGAGGTCGTCGTCGGTCGGGTGAGTCTGTCTCGGCTTCGCTGACGCCAGGTGTCACTTTCGTGACTCTGACCGCTACTGACGCCGCGCACCGCGTGAAGGTGCAGACTCGTTTGCGCAGCTGGTCACCGGCGCGGCCGAAGCCAGCCAGGACCATGCCCTCGGCATCCGAAGACGCCAGGGGGCTTACCCAACAACGATTTGGCCTTGAGACCTCTCGAAGTTGTATTGATGCGCGACGCCCCGAAGGAACGCCTGCTCAGCCGCCTGAGTCTGTATGTCGACCGGCAGCCAGAGCTTCCCCTGCATGATCAAAAGGCACATGCAGTTTGAGATTTAGCGTGAAAGGGCATCCGAAGACGCCACAAGTCACTGCATCCTGCGAGTGCATCTGACGATGCGCGCAGGCTGCTCCCCCTTACATTGAGAACAAGTCTCGCCGTAAGTATAGCGAACTAGCTCATGCGGCCTCATACCTGTGAGACGTTAGTACATTTCGCCCTGGTGGTTTCGCCCTGGTGGCATGGTGAGGATGATGGGGATGGAGAGGGTATAGTTACTGCCGGTGAACCTGGACACGCTGTTCGGAAGAGCACCGCACTCATCCGCATCCCAGAAGCGCTGGCATCCGCACGGCAGGACGAGGTCGTACGACCCCAGCTTCAAAGAAGCTGCCAGATTCTGGTTGTTGTCCTTCTTACGCCAAAGGCGAGAGAAGGACACCCTCGGAAGGGACAAACCGCAAAGCTGCATGCTGATGTTTGTTTTGATTGATAAGTTGTATGAGTATCAATCGTCGACTAGTTGTTAATTGGGGAGTAATACCAATTGATGACCGCCGTGTGTGAAGAGGAAAGGAAGAGAACTGGGGGAGAAGAAAGGGCAGTACTTGTGCTTGCAAACCAGTCAGAATCTTGGCGATACGGGCCGCGTCGAGGGCTGGGAGATCTGTCATTCTCGTTGCACGCCGTGGTAGATTGCAAAGGCAAAGGTTGAAAGGGTAACGCGGTATAGACGTCCAGCCGAAGCGACAAGTCGAAACGCCGCTCGAATTCCATCCCCAAAAGCCGACAGCCGAACAAGTCGCATCGAGGATTCTCGATCCAGCATTTTCCTGGACTTCAGAGGCATCAGAATGGTAAAGATATGAGTTGTGAAAGAGTCGAGAAACGAGGTGGGCGAGGACGTGATATATATATCCCTTCTCACCATTCACCCGAAGCGTGGAAGCGAACTTGGCCGTGCTGACCGCCGGCTTCTGAGTGGCTGCAGCAACTCGAGCAGGTCACGCAGCACTTTGCAAAGTCCCTTCTCCCAACCTCTTCCGCAACTGCCGCATAGAAGCGCACAGAAACAGCACACGTCGTACGATGTTTGCTTTGGCATGACCAAATTTCTGGCGTGCAAACCGAATTTTGATGCCAACGATATCGGAAGATCAGTCATCTGCTTCCAGCAACTTCCGCAGCGAGTGATCCTCCATTCTCATAGGCAGGATGAGTGATGGAAGCTGCTAGAAGGAGAATCAGTGATCCTCCATCCTCATTGGCAGTGTAACTGCGTATACGTGTGTGCAGCACTCTGCACCATCTGGGCCGCCATCATCTGCGACTGAGATGCGGCGATGGCATATGTGCAAGGACGATGCTGCTCGCGTACGATCGCAATGTCAGTCTCTTGCAGCAGTCGTCTCGGCAGGGCAGTCGCTCGATGTGTGGTCGATTGGTGTGGTTCGAAGTTGTTGCGTCTTCTAAACACAGCTGTTCACGGTCGCAAAGTCTCGATGTATGCACACACTCGCTCACCCCCGACTATTCATGGCAGGGTGGGGCACAGGGAGCATAGATAGCACAAGTATTCTAGCATCATGGGCATCATGTCACCATTCCCGTCCATGCACGCTGCTTGTCCTGCGGTGAGGGTCTGCGTCGTCACCCTCGCGGTCTCACGGTCGCATGAATGCACAACGCCAAGCCCACGGTCGCATGTCTTTCATGCGTGCACAGTTGACCGTCCAGCAACACGCGCGCTCTCATGCCTCCTACCATAGTGGTATAGTTGCTACAATTGACACCCATAGCACATGCGTGTCACACTGCATTGAACTCCTATCTCGTGTACTACCCAGCCTGCGTACACAACCATGCCCCCGAAGACCTCGAGCCGTGCGATGTCCACGTCACGGGCCACGTCGCATAGCAATCGCGCGCTCCTTCACCCTAATGCTGACTTCGCTGTCTTGCTGCCCTCTGGGTGCTTGTTGCAGTCACTGTCTGCACCTCTACAACGTGGCCTCCTTGCCACCCCCTTCCCTTCGAAAGCCATCGCGCGCTCAGAGGCAAGCGTTTGCTTACCGTCTGCTGTGCGGCACGAAGATGCGCTTTCGACCGACCAGGGCTATCGCGTACTGGCGCCGGGGCGGTGGCAGCGTTCTGCGTGAGGACTGAGTATTGGCTGCGACGTGCGAAAGGGGTATGCGACGACTGTGCGACGGCAAACACACTATGCAGGAAGCAAAGAGGCGCGGCGTCCGTATCGTGTGCGCACTCGCGAGATGACCAGCTGGCACGGTTGCGGTCGACGTAGGCTGCTCTCACTGCTGTATCGTCGGGGCGGCCATCTGTTGGCATTTTTGCATCGAGTTGTGCAAGGGATGAAGGCTTCGCGGGTATATGAGTATGAAAGAGCATCGATCATGATGTTCTTGTGTCTTGTGTTTTTCTGTGCCGGAAGGTCTTGTGGTAGTTGTCGCACAGTCAATGTCAGTTTCCAAATCTCTGGCAATTTGGAAATGGCAGGAATTGGATAGATTCATCACACCAATTGCGAAACAGCAGCGGCGACTTTCAAACTTCTCAAACATTCTTTTCATACTCTTCTCAGTCGTACTCGAGATTGTGAAGATCCCAAACCTCGTTGTCGCTGCATAATGACGGTCTCACGACTTTGTGCTCATGTAACCCTAAGGGTTGCTGCTGGATGTTGGCCTGACTCGTGCAGCTACCCTACGACCGCTTATCCAGACGGCCATCAATTCGCGATCAATCATCAGAGTATTGGCCAAAAGAGTGATTTTATCATCGAAATATGTTGCTTTCTTGTGTTTTGAACCAGGATCTGGACAGCATGAAGTCGGAATATGCTCGTCGACGGGTAAGGCATCCTTGCATGAGAGCCGCGAGACATCTCTCTCCGCTTGGTGGCGGAAGCGATGGCCTGTCTCAGGCAAACTCACCTCACTGCAGCACTCGATGCGACGGCACATCCGGGTTACACCTTTCGGAAGGTTGGAGAGGCGAGAAACGGCCAAGATGGACGATGTCTGTTAGTCCATCGGACTCGACGCCGCGCGACTTCAGGACTTCCGCAGATGACCGCAACCACTCCAATCGAGCTTAGTTTCCGTTCGTCAACTTCACATCCTCCTGCACGAACCCTGTCCTCTCCCCACATTTGACCCCTCCGCATCTGACGGCGACAAAGAGGGGAGCCATGTCCCGGTATGCCAGGATACCAGGTCCACACGAATGGAAGCAGCTCGAAGAGCGGCGAGCTGCTTCGTCGTACCCCTCATCTTGGTTGTCGCGAGCGGATGTTGTAGGATCAGATGAAGACCAGGTAGTATTCTTTTGACCTCTCACGTTTCTCATCTGCCTTCCTCTCTCTACATTCCTCTTAGCATCTACACTGTATACTACTCATAGACCTCTAGAGCGCAGTTTTCACCATGGCTACCGAAGTCCAACAGCAACCCCAAACCCTCCCGGATCCTCAATCCGCGCCGGCTCAGCAACAACAACAACCCATTGATCCCTCCGCCGCTCAAGGCGCCCAAATCCCGCTCACAGACTTCAACATTCCCTCCTTCCCTCCTGAAGCCCGCGGTCTTCAAGCCCTCACCTTGACCAGCGACCTCAAAGTCGACGAATACCAAGAAATCCTCCAACGACCATGGACCATCCCCACCACAATCCCCACCTCAATCGAATCCCTCACCCTCGAGCTCTTCAGCATGGGCTACCCCAAAGGCTTCCTCTCCACCCTCGCCGACCGCCTCCCCAACCTCAAAAGCCTCGTAATCTACTCCCAACTCTTCGCCGGAATCACCCCCGAAACCCAACAAGACGCCATAGAATTCTTCAAAAAATCACGAAACCTTCGAGCTCTCCACCTCCTCGACGTCTTCGCCAAACCACACTTCTTCGAACGAGCGGCGAAATGGTTGAAATATAATGATGGCTCCGAAGATGAGAGTCATGCGAGGAGGGGGTTGATGTTTTTGGAAGTGAATTATACTTTTCGTCACGAGGATGAGGATTTTATGGGGAAGATTCAAGCGACGGAGTTGCCTTTGCTCATTGGGCCGGGCTTGATTTCTTGCTCGTTTAACCTTGCGGAGCCGGAGCATGTTAGTAAGGAGGAGGATGAGCAGGATCCGACTGTCATTGCGGGGGCGGCGGATAAGGAGGGCATAATGGCTTTCAATAAGACGCTGGCGAATGAGTTGATTGATGCGTTGACGGAAGGGGAGCAGGTGCCTAGGGTGAGCATACACGCTTCCTGAGACAGATATGCTACGTGGCCTTGTGCAGCTGACATGACAATTGCAGGGACTTCGCGCATTGAACACCACACTGTACACGCTCACGCCAGAGCAGATTCGGAAGGTGCTGGACAAGCAAAAAGGTCTCATGGTGATGAGTCTGACAGCAGAAATCGAGCCCGGCGAGGAAACGAAGAAAGACTTGCTGAATGCGATGGAGCTGTGCAAGGATCTGGAGCAGGTGGAAATCGTGGCAAACCCAAGTCTGAGGTTTTTCATGGGTGAGTACCTTACAACATTTCTGTGCTACGTGTTAAGTACTTGCCTACAGTCGCTGTCTGTACAGTGCTGCGCAGGTGGCTTGCTAATGGAAGCCTGAGCTGCGCACTCCGCTCCCAATTCCCCGACCACCGAACAGAGATCTAACATACTCGCAGAGGTGCAGAATCCACGCAAACAAACGCTCGCAAAGACCTTCCCAGACGTGTTTGATATGAACCGTCTCTCCGAAAAGTTGCCGAAACTGTCGAGCTTCAAGGCAAATGTTCTTCGCACGAAGACACTTGGCGAGATCGAGTGGGAAAAGGTCGAGTCGAAGTGGAAGGGTGGCGTGAAGGTGAGTGGCCAGCTGTGCAGTGTTGTACGTGCGCTAACATGAAGCAGGAAGGAAAGGGCTTGCCCGCAGGGATGGTGCCCGCCCCTTGAAGCGTAGTGCAGACGATCAATCAATGTCTGGCCAGTCACCCTCTTCCTCTGAGTCCTCGCCGATCATCCAAAGTTCATACATCAACTGCGCCTTGTCAAGGACAGACGGGTCATCTTTCGCCTCTCTCCTGGCTTGTTCCGCCGCTTCAGCCTTCTTCAAGTGGACCTTGATCTCTTCCAAGCTGTACTCGTCGATAGTGTTCTTCAGCGCTCCTAGTTGCCCCTGTAGGACCTGCTCCATTGCGCTTGAGGTGAAGCCTTCGTCTTCGAACTCCTGCACTAAGTTGCGCAGCAGTCGCAGCCTCTTCAATCGCTCCACTTTATCAGCCGACGATGAGCATTCTCCACATGCGCACTCGCCCTCCAGCTCCAGCGTGACGAGATTTTGTATCAGTTTGATGTGTTGGTATGACTCACTCAGCAGCAAGCGCATTTGTCGCAGAGTGTTGTATGCGGGCTCGGAGCTTTGCATGTCTGAAATCAACGGCAGCCGATATTTGTTGGGGATCGCACCCCGGAATTGCACAGTCTGGATGTTGCGTAGTCGTCGGAGCGGATACAATATCCTGCCGTACCCCGTCTCTTCCATGCTCGGGTCGAGATCCAGAATGATCGTGAGTGTTTTCAGAGAGTGGCGCTCCATCATGTAAGAGGCAAGGTTAATCAAGTAGTTGTTCAGCGGACGGTACGCGTTCTCTTGCTGATCAGGGACTGTGCTGTAGTCCAGGTGTATCTCAAGTTGACGCATGCGTAGCAAGTATGGTGGATAGGGTCCTCTGCTATCAGGGAGTCCGGAATATTGGGCGATCTCGTCAACAGGCTGCTCCAATACCCAAGCGCTCGGGTCAGCTCTTCCACAGACCTCGAAATAGCACCGACCAACAGACTCCCCGTAGAGGATGTCGGAGGCCTCTCGATACACGAGCTTGCAGGTGCTCAAGATTGCATTTTGATTCTTGACCGGAAAGTCACAGATCAAGACATGTCTGTATATTTCGAGCCTCATCTCAGTTGGCAACCCCAAGAGATCGAAGTTCTGCTCTCGGTCTGCGCTTTCCAGGAAGCGGATGTAATACCACTTCATCATCAGTCTGCCAGGCCAAGGATCTTCGAGACCACGATCGCTAATGAAGCGTCGCAGTTCTTGTACTGTGCTTTCGTCGTAGGCGCGATGGTTCGGATGTCTGGCAGTACGCATGGTGTCGATGTACATACTTGGACCATAACCTCGCCCAAGAGGACAGGCATTCTGGACATCGGCTGGCATGTTGATGGTAGTGTCGTTCCAGTGTGCTATGCAATGGCAGGCCTTGAAATCGGGCGCAGTTATCAGTTCGAGGACATCATCGTAATTGTCGCGCTGACGCCTCTCGTAGGTCTCCTCGACAAGTTCGCAGAAGTCGCAAAAGCTTCTGTCCCACTCGCACGAGCAATCGGTGTTCTCGTGGAATGTCCTGCTGTCCCCATCGTCGTCTTCAATGCTTGCCATGGATTTGTCTCCCTGAACGTCGTCTGTCTTTGCGGCCGAAACCAACGTAACGGTTTCCTTGCGAACCTCTTGTCGAGACGAGTGCGCTTCAACCCCGTCAGTGGTGCCTGTGACTTGTGCTGTGATCCCAGCCACGGAGTCGGTGGAATCGCCGACTTCTGCCATGGCGTGATGCGAGCTGCTTCGGAGGGACGTCAGCGCGGTGAAGTTTCATTCGCAGCAGCAGCAATTCCGAAGTCTTGTCGGTACTCATGGCAGAGAGCCTGCCGAAGTGGTTCAGACGAAAGAGCGCACAGGCACCAGCACGCGCTAGTGGCAGTCGCGCGAACCTGACGCGTTAAGTGAAGCAAGAGCGTTGTGAAGTGGAACTCGCGAGACGCACCTGCCCATGGAAGGAACAAAATTCACGCTTTCAACATTCGCCTCTATCTGTAGCAACTCCATGTCCTTTCGTCGCTGCGATGCATTTCCGCTTTCTCTATCCTCCCGAAATCATCATCATTGTATACTCCAAACCGATCCACGTCGAATGGCGACTTTCGCCTTCTAAGCGGAGCCGTTGCTCGTCGCCTTGCCCGCCTCGATCACGCCGCGGACGCCGCCTTTCCCGCCCTTCTCCTTCGCCACGATCGTCAATGTCAGATCCGCCGCGACGTTAATCTGCACCTCGACTTGACCCTTAGCTTTCACGCCCTTGATGGCGAACTCGGCAAGAGGCTTGCCGGTCTTGTAGACCTTCTCGCGGACCTCCTCGGGCTCGTCATCGGAGTCGTCCTCGTCGCTGTCATCCTCGTCGTCGTCCTTCTTGCCGTTCGTGGCCGGCTTCTCTTCTTGCGTGACCTTGATTTCTGACACACCCTCTGCGAGTTTGATAAGAACATCACCACCTTGTGAGACAGGAATGAGCGCGGTTCTCCGTGCGGGAGCTGGAGTATCTGCAGGGACAATAACTGAGAATTGATCATCGCCGGACACAACGCCAATGGCGTTCTGAAGATGGGGCGTTACCGTCACGACGGCTTCTGTGTTCTCCTTCACATCGGCGGGCTCGAACTCAGAGATGAGTGAAGCCTGGATAGCAGCTCCACGTGCGGTGAGCTCTGATGGGTTGACGGCAGATGGTGTGGTGCTTGGTGCAACCACGACAGTAGTCTCTGGAAAAGCGCTCTGAAGGTTTGAGGCGATCTTTGGGATATGTGAGGTACCTCCAGAGAGAAGGATCTGGTCCACGTCCAGAATGTCGAGGTCGGCCTTCTGGACTGCACCTTGAATGAGACGGGTGAAAGAGGCGAAGATCTTGTTGGCGAGCAGTTCGAAACGTGTGCGGTTGACTGTGAGTGTGAAGTCGATGCCGTCGATCAAGCTCTCGATGGAGAAGTTGGCAGACTGTCCAATGCTGAGAGCCTTCTTCACGGCCTCAGCTTCCAGTGTGAGCTTCGACAAGCTGCGCTCGTTTGTCCTGGGGTCCTTGGCATTCTTGTTCTTCTTCAAGAACTCCTTTGCAGCGTACTCGATCAACACCTTGTCCAGGCTGGCGCCTCCGAACTCGTAGTCGTGCGCGGTTGCAAGAGTGGTGTATATGCCATTTCGGCTGGCGAGAACGGCAATGTCTGATCGAGTGCCTCCGAGATCTGCCACAACGACAACCTTGTCTTGTTGCGCCGGGTTCGACTCGCCTGCAGATTGGATCTTGGCGTCATATGCCAGGAGAGCAGCCACTGGCTCAACGATGTATTGCAGCACCTCGATACCAGCATTCTTCGCAGCAACGGTCAGAGCCTCCTTCTGAACATCGGTGAAGTCTGAAGGAACAGTGATGACAGCAGCGTTGATCTGCTTGCCCAAGTAGTCTCCAGCAGCTTGTGCTAACCGCCTGATGTGTCTTGTTGCAATCTCGCTGACGCTCAATGTGCTCTTCTCGCCTTCCTCGCCCTCTGCGACTTCCTTCTCTTGCACCTGGAATGCTGCTGTCTTTCCGCCATCGTGCTCGATTGGGTGTGCGCTGGAGTGGTTCGCTGATGGGTCGATCTCCTTGAAGGACTTTCCGAGGAAATCTCTGAAAAAGGCGATGGTGTTTCGTGGGTTTCGCACAATCTGGGCCTTTGCCTGTGCACCGTGGAACTCCTCGCCGGCGACGTATGAGAGAACAGTAGGGATTTGTCGATCTCCGTCAGGGTCGGCTGTCACAGACAATCAGTACAACATATCACGCAGCAAGTGGAAAATGTCTCAGCGTACCGATCACCTCAGCCTTTCCATCTGCAGCGTTTGTATAGGCGATGCTAGAGTACGAGTTGCCAAAGGAGATACCGATGACATTGCGAGAGTTCTCCTGCTCAGTGGCAGATGTTCCGTTGTCTGCGCTCATTTTGACGGTGGTACAACGAGTGTTTGAGATGTCAAAAAGAAGCGATCTGCTCTCCTCCCGCAAGTTGTCGCAACAAATCCAAAAAAACGTACAGACCCTGGTCGGAAACTTCGGCTCTGCTTGCCGAAGCCCTAACCAACCTATCAACATACGCTATCAAGAACAATCTTGAGCAGAAGACATCAACGTCTACTTGCAAACATTTAGCAATGGCCTCGACAATTCTCCTACCAGGAGATACCATACCCTCCGACCTCCTCCCCAAATCCAAAAAAGGCACCCTCACCCTCGGCCCCCACCTCCGCCACCTCCCACCTTCAACCCTCCTCTCCACCAGCGCCGGCACCCTCCAAGTCGACCACAAAAAGTCCGCCCTCTGGCTCGAACACTCCAATGGTCGCTACCTCCCCGCCGTAAACGATCTCGTCATCGCTCAAATCCATCACAGCAGTACAGATACTTACCACTGCTCTCTCACACCCCACACACCTTACGCCCTCCTCGGCCAACTTTCCTTCGAAGGCGCAAGTAAAAAGACACGACCGCAACTGAGGAGTGGAGATTTAGTCTACGCGCGTGTTGCGAAAGTGAATAAATGGGATGATACGGAGATTGAATGCGTGAATTCGAATACTGGGAAGGGAGAAGGGATGGGGCCATTGACTGGAGGGATGGTGTTTGATGTTAGTGCGGGGTTTGCGAGGAGGTTGATGTTGGGTGGAAAGAAGGGCGGAGTCGTGATTTTGGATGTGGTGGGGGAGAAGGTGAAATTTGAGGTTGCGGTCGGGAGGAATGGGAGGGTTTGGGTTGATAGTGGGAGTGTGAGGGAGACTGTGGCGCTTGGGAGGTTGCTTGTTCGGGCCGATGAGGAGGGGTGGGAAGAGGAGAGGCAGAGGGGGGAGGTTAAGAAGGCTTTGAGGGAGGTTGTGGGTTGAGATGTGGGAGGTATCGTTCAAATGGCTACATGTGATGGTTACAGGACGCAAAGGTGTGGCTATTGCAGGAGCATGCGAGCACCATCGAGGCCGAAGGATGCAAGGCTTTGCCCATGTGCTGGGATCTCTCATGGAAGAAGAAGTGGGCGCTCACCGTTGTGAGGCGTCCTCGTGCAGCGAGCCGCTGCAAGACCATCGATCATCTTCCTGATCTCCAGCACCGCCTCCTCAAGACCCCCGGAGGCCTTGCGATCACTTCGCAGCCAGTACTGGACTGCCACCACAAGGATATCGGGAGTCTTCTGAACCATGCATCTGCCACAATCGCTCCATCCTGGCATGATGCATGCAGCTTCGCGATGAACCTCAATCACGGGACCAGCGCGAGCGCTTTGGCTTACGCCGCCTGCCTCGCCATCATCGACTGTGGTGTCACGTTTTGCGGTGATCTGCACGTTCACGATGAAGTCCCGTTTGCCCTGCAATGTATCAGGGACAGTTTCACTGCCGCCATGTCCGCGCACAGGGTCCCGATAACTGAAACACCAATTCTTCACCAAGCCGAACCACTTCCCACCCTCATTTTGACTGGCACTCAATACCTCCGCCCATTTCTGTACCGCAACAAGTCCTGTCAACGGCTCTCTGGCTGGCGCAGACCCGGTCTTTTTGACCACAGTCGGTGCGATCGGTGGAGCGATGTCAACTGCGAAAGTGTTCTCGCCATAATAGATCGGAAGAACCGCATTTCGAATTTCCTTGCAAGCCATGGAGATGTCAGGTTGTTCTCTGCCTGCTTTTGGTAGCTGGCCAGATACAGAGCCTTGTTTCGATGACGAGGAGCTTGTAAATGCGGGTTTTGACTGTTTCGGGCAACTTTAGGAACGGGAAGATGGATTTCTTCTTTTCTTCGCTTTGGAGTATCTTCTCATCTGGTTCGAATATTTCCTTCTCGGTGGCTTCCAGGGCTCCAGCTTCCGGTTGTCGCTGCTGTCGGCTCCGCTGAACTTTCATCGACACGAAGCGTGAGGTGAAGGGTATGTATGTCAGTTCTCCTGTCTTGCTGACCTATATCGATTCGAGTCTCAAGTCAGCGTACGATTCCCGTCAAATTCACACCCCAAGGTTACAAGAATATGTATGCAACGTACCTCATATCCCGCCACCCGACTCTGCATCTCCAAGACTTGAATCAGACCTGGTGTCTTCGGAGTCTTTGCCTTGCGTTTCTTCTCACCTTTTACAGCAATAGCTTTCTTCTCCGGTTCTCTTTCGCCCACATCTTCCACCCTTTTGCCCTCTTTCCTCGCCTTCCTCTCTGCTTCCCTCTCAGCCGCTCTCCTCGCCTCCCTCGTCTCCGCAGCCCGCAAGTTCTCTTCCGCGTGCTGGGTCAATTCGCCTGGAGGTGGAAGAGAGGTACGTTTGGTCAAGGGCGCGAATTGGCCTGGATAAGCGCCTGTGGGTCGGAGGACCTGCGAAGAAGTCGAGGGCCGAGGTTTGGATGTAGCAGGGGTTCTGGGCGGTTTCCTGTGAGATGCCTCGACGTTCTTGTGGCTGCCGGAGGCCGCAGACTCGTTATGGGAGGCGACAGGTTTGTCGAATGCGAAGGGATTGTAATTGGGTCTGCGGCGGATCGTAGGAGGTGCCATCTTGAATAGACGCGGGAGTCGACGATTAGGGGTTCGGTGGTATGTTCATAAGTGCGGTCGTGGCCAAGTCCTAAGCTTTGTGCCTCGAGAGACAAGTGAAGCGTATGCTCACTTCGAGGCACATGTTGTCACGGATTCGTCTGCGTTATGTCAATGCATCTGATATCTGTGCTGCACTGCACACATGAAAAGAGCACATCGAAAAGTGCATATTGGGTCTCACGTACTGTATTTCCGTTCCTGTAACTCACCACAAAAGGCGAACACTACCTCGCTATCGCAATCGACTCCCTCTCCAACTCATTCAACGACTCCGCCGTCCCCCGCTCTCTCCCAACATGAAACTGCGTCTGTTTCTTGATAATCATCTTCGTCGACTCATCGCTCGCAATACTCCTCGCATCAAACCCCCCTCTCACTTGCGTATCATTACTGCCCTTATCAGGTCGAAAACTCTCATCTTCAACGGGAGAGGTCCCAGTAATCGTATCACGATTCGCCGATCTCGTGAGCTTCTCTTTCATAGCCGAAGCTCGTTTTCCGCGGTCCTTGGATGTGATGGCTGACATCGCGAAGCTGCTGCCTTTAGATTCTCCGGGGTCTTTTCTGCTTGCGCCGCCGATGTGAGAGCCTCCCATGACTGTTTCGCGGCCCATGGCGCCGTAGTTGGTGATAAATCCTGCGAGGAAGGGGCGTAGGCAGGGGATTGTGGCTGCCATTATGCCGTAGAAGATTTCGAGTTGGGTGAGAACTATGGTTATTGTGCCTTGGAGGGTGGGATCGTCGGTGTCTTCAAGATCTCGGAGGTACATTAGACGGATGAGGATGACTGCGATTAGACTATGCGGGTGTTAGCGGGATCGCATTTTCATTTGCCTGTGCCACTCGACACATGTCTGGAGAGTGGTTCTGATAGATTGACTCACGGTAACCGAATTCCAAATGCGAATACCACACGACTTTTGTTCTTGAGCGAAGTCTGCAGGTTCCATACCAGCAGCAAGCTGATGCCGAACAAAATGAGCTCCGTGACAACATCGAACACTGCGACGGCCGTCGCCTGGGCGAACAAGCTGGAACACTGCTGTCCATACACTCTCCATGGGGCAGACAGATCGCACTTGAGTGCTACCAGAAATGCGGAGGCAATGCCGAAGACCAGGCAGGATGCGAGCAAGCCTCGGGCTACAGCTTTATGAAATCGGTCTGCAGAGATTCGGGCGAAGAGAAGCACGACCGATGCCTTGCTGGCGTAGATGGTAAGCACATAGAGGATGACGGCTGCGAGACCGAGCTTCTCCTTGTCAGCCATGGAGTCCACAGTAGACATCGTCTTCAAGCTCACCTTTTGCACTCGATCGACCGCATTATCGCCCAGAAGCCGTATCGCAGTGCCGAATCCGCTATGGACTTGTGCAAACACTACTCCAGCTTGAACAATTGAGAGCACAGTTGCTCCCGCCAGAGTAATATCATCATATCGGAAAGGTGGGCTGACTTTCAGCGTGATCCACGTTCGGATGGCGAAAGCTATGAGAACCACGACAAGTCCAAAGCCATTCGTAATGTATATCCAAGAGCCACGATGGTCGGCGTCGAGCAGTGCCGCTGCAGGCTTGTAGCCGTCAGGTAATGGGGTTGGTGAAGGCGTCGACATTGATCACGGCTTGCATAGGCGCCCGCAGAGGCGGGTTGCGCGGTGGAAGCTCGCCAGCACGCTCGCTGTATGAGTGTTGCTTGTGCGACAGTCAGAAAAAGGTCGCACGCTTACATGGCTGCGAGCGCATAAAGATGTTGCAGGTGCATCGTCAGCAACGTGGAGTGCTCGTGCAGCAGCGTGGACAGTGGGCAGTTTTGTTCGAAGCGAGGTAGTTGGTACTAGCGAATGCAGGCTAAGGCGCGAAGTCCGAAGGATTGCATAGCTTTTGGTCGATCAGTGACGGGATGCCACCTCGTGCATCGGCGCGTGACCGAACCAGGGGCCACCACAGTGCGCTCGACAGTATTGAGTACCGGCACTATAGGAAGCAGTCACGCCAGCATTCAGGTCTTGCGAAGCCTAGAAGCTCGTGAAGACGTAAAAAGATTGTCAGGTCAATGTGTGTGAAGCAGTCCGGCTTGAATTAGACTGTGCAACGAGTATAAGCACGCCCGACTTTCAGGAACAATCTGGCCGAATGCACTCCTGACAGATGAAACATGCCAAATCAGCAATGTTCCATGCTGCTGGGTCGGAGGAGCGTTATGGGACTCGGTATTTTTGCTGCAAAGAATACGGTCGAAGTCGTCCGTTTTCTGCTTTGAGGGCGCTTTTCGCACGTGTCGCTACGAGCGCATACGAGATCTCGTCGACGCGAGCATGGCCGACCGAGCAGGAGCGCGCAACAACAAATTTCCGTCGCGATTCTGGCTATGGAAAAGGCTCTTGGAGAAACGGGAAGCAAGTTGGACCAATGTCGACTATTGTTGTGCAGATCCACAGCGGCATGGCGTGGCGTGGCTTCGAAGGATGCGACTGGGCGAGCAGTCGAATGTGGTGGGGATTCGGACGTGCGGTGGTCGGACGATGCACCCGCTCGAGCAGGAGAGGCACGTCGCTTGCAGTCGTTCGTGATGCAGTGAACATGGGTGACGTGGAGCAGATGGAAGAATTTTCGACGTCGTCAGTAGTTGATGTTCGCATTGTCCCCAAGACTTGCCGAGCGACTTCCATTTGAGTTGAGTCCAGCACTGCTGCACGTCGTCCAGGCTGTCACCTCGAAAAGGCATTCCAGAACCACGCAACGACATGTGAGCTCTTCTTAGGGCAGATCAGCAGAATGCGGCAGAAGTGAGAAAGCAAGATTGATGAGAGCCGCTTCCACAGCTTCCCCCCGAGCGTCGGCAATCCGACGGCACAGTCGTCCCCACCGCTCCATCTCGCTTGACCAACAAGACGCATCTCCCGCCATCTGCCGACAGTTGTATACGATCGCGCCTGCTCAATCGGCGACCTTCCCTTCGACGTCTGCTTCCCGACGGAGTAGCTCAACTCGACCCTGCAGGTCATGTTCCTATCAGCTTACCGCAGTGGCGCGTCTGTCCGGCTGCCGTTCTGGGTGATCGACAAGATGAGGATCCTTCACGCCACGTTCGCGCAGAGCGACTCGACTGTAGCACACGAAAATGGTAGGGGTCTTTCATTCTTGTTTTCTATGACCTTTGCTCCGACCACCATGTGCAACGAGACCTGAACATCATTACTTTTCCTGACACAGCGGTGATTTTCGCTCCTTTTTGCGTGTCTCGCGCGAAAGTCTGCTGGGCATCATGGCGACACAACAAGTTCGCGATGGGTCTTCGTCACCTCCATCGAAGGAGGACGGACGAGTTCGCATGACTTTCGAGAGCTCAGAAGAGGACGCCTATGAGCTCTCAGAGTATGCCGTTGCCAAGAAATGGAGGGGAACGCTGGCCGACAGGAAGGACATGTCCCAGCTGGGGCGAGTGCAGCAGTTGAGGGTGAGTGGCAAATATCGCCGTGTTCAATTCTGGGGAAGCCTGATATGGCTTCTTGACGAGCGCCGCTGATCAGATGCATAGCGAAACTTCCAATTCCTGTCCATTCTCGGGTTCGGCTGCACGCTCATCGCGACATGGGAAGTGCTGCTGACCACCATTGCATCTGTCCTGACGAATGGAGGCACCGCCGGTGTCATCTGGGGCTACATTGTAGTCGTCTTCGGATTCAGCTTCGTATATATGTCAATCGCCGAGATGACCAGCATGTCTCCCACATCGAGCGGGCAATACGCATGGGTCAGTGAATTCGCGCCTCAGCCAGCCCAGAAGTTCCTTTCGTATCTGATGGGATGGCTCTGCTTCACCGGGTGGCAATGCGCAATCACAAGTATCACTTACTTGGCCGGAACAATTATTCAAGGACTCATCATTCTCAACAACGACTCTTATGTCCCGGAGAGATGGCACGGAACACTACTGGTTATCGCAGTGGCCGCTTTCGCTGTTCTCTTTAACACAGTTCTGGCCAAGAAGCTCCCAATGGTCGAGGGCCTGCTTCTTATTCTCCACGTTCTGGGCCTCTTCGCAATCATCATTGTGCTTTGGGTACTGGCACCTACTGCAAACGCGAAGGATGTGTTCACGCAGTTCACGAATGCTGGAGGATGGAACTCAAATGGCACATCTTTCATGGTTGGCCTGCTCACTCCGATCATTTCCCTGATCGGATTCGACTGTGCAGTGTAAGATACCACAGACTTTCGATCCATGGTCCAGAGAAGTATGCTGACATTCGTTTGACAGACACATGGCCGAAGAAGTCAAAGATGCCGGCAAAACTCTACCAAAAGCCATGCTCTGGTCCTTCGGCTTCAACAGCGTCCTCGGATTCCTCATGGCAGTCACAATGTGCTTCACTCTCGGCGACGTAGACAGCATCCTGGCAAGCAAGACCGGCTTCCCATTCATCCAAGTCTTCTTCAACGTCACCCAAGTAAGCCCTCATTCCCCAACCTGCCCATCACCCCCCAAACCTCAAAACTAACACCACTATCCAGTCATACGCCGGCGCCTCAATCCTAACCCTCATCCTCATCCTCACCCTAACCTCCTCCGCCATTGCCGAAATCGCCACCGCCTCTCGCCAACTCTGGTCTTTCGCCCGCGACCGCGGAATGCCAGGCCACACTTGGCTCTCCCACGTCACCCCAGGCTGGAACATCCCTCTCAACGCAGTCCTCATCTCCCTCCTCGTAACCTCTCTCCTCTCCCTCATCAACATCGGATCTACAGCAGCTTTGAACGCAATCCTAGCCTTAACAGCCGTCTCTTTACTCACAAGCTACATCGTCGTTATCGGATGCGTTCTTCTCAAGAGGCTGAGACGGCAGCCACTGCCGAATCGGAGATGGAGTTTAGGAAAATGGGGTGGAATCGTGAATGCTATCGCGTTGTGTTTTTTGTTGATGATTTATTGCTGGATGTTTTTCCCTGCTGCTACGCCTGTGGAGCCCGAGAGTATGAATTGGGCGATTGTTATGTTTGTGGGGATTATGGCGATTGCGACGGTCTGGTATTTTGTTAAGGGGCATAAGAGTTATGTGCCGCCTGTGGCGCTTGTGAGGAGGGAGGAGTGGGAGAGGTAGATGTTGAGGGAAGATAGGGTAGCGGAGGGAAATGAGATAGAAGTTGTAGGATTTTTCAAGGTTCAATTCTGAAGTTCTGTGTGTCCTATTCTAGACTTGATTCCGTGTGCCAGTGAAGGCGGACCATGGCATCGTTGCAGTTCTGTTGCAGCCTGCTCATAGAATGCTTCCGCATGTCTGTGATGCAACCAAGTGGCACTGCAACTCGTTCAATCTATGACTTCTTGCACAACAGCGCGATCGTGGCCCAGCTTTGGAAATTCTCTCGGACTCGTTTCGCGTATCGTGCGGATTTTTTTCTCGAAAGTGACCGGAGCAGTGAGTGTCCTGCTCAAAGTCGTCACAGTGGTCGGCCGTACTCGGTACTGCCGCTTCGCATTCTTCGCTTAAAGGACAGTTCCGCACGCCAATGCGATCATGGCAGATCTAAGCAATAATGTCAGCTCATTCGCAAATATGAGGGGCGCTTCGGCGACTTACCCGAGCAACGTCCAATCCAAGTAAGCAGTACTCGCACCCGACTCGCCGTCCTGAGCACCGCCAGTCTCGTTCGTAGACCCCGTTCCGTTGGCATTTCCAGTGCTGTTACCAGTACTGCCGCCAGTCTCTGTCGAGTTCGCCTCCATCGACGCATCATTCGTAAGATTAGTCTGCAGACATCCCACAATCTCCCCCGACTCCGCATTCGTCATCACGTAGCGAAAATTCGCATCCGGATCGCTCGCGGTGTACACGTCCTCCGGAATAGTATCGAGATCCCCAGTCGGCGCATTGATGTTAGAATTGAGACCGATTTGGCCAGGGTTTGCTGGGCAGAGATACGCTGTTCCGGTTCCGCTGCATGGGTCCTCGGTGATGTTGAGAGCGGTTTCGGAGTTGACTGTGAGAACGTAGGAGAGCAGGACGGGGCCAGAGTAGTTGAAGGTGCCGAAGACGTCGTAGCCGATGGTGTTGTTGTCGGGTGTGATGGAAGCGGAGAAGATGTCGGCTGTGATGGAGCTGTTGGAGATGCAGGTCGAGGTGGAGTTCTCGATGGAGTAGAGAGCGCGTTGGGCGGTTGTAAAGGAAAGGAATGTTGCGAGAGTGGCGAGGACGAGCGCGTTGTGGAAAAGGCGCGCCATCTTGGATGTTCTTCTTGTTCTTGTTGGTGATGTTGTTTTGGTAAGGACTGGACACGTTGGTTGTGCGATTTTGAACAGCCTGCGAAAGTAAGTATATGTGGCGTTGTTTGCTCTCAGCCGCCGTATGCAGGTGTGAGGCACAAACAGCGCCTAAAATGAAATTGCTCAAGGAGCGAAGGATTTGGTTCAGCCTACTTGGCGTTCCTTTTTGGACGCTTTGGAGAGATCAAACTTTCACTTGCTAAATTAGGCGCTGTGTTTGTCTTCACCGGTGAAGCAGAAGCCTTGCCTGCCAAGGTGGCACAGCACAGCAGTCGATGTCTTGTCAATAGGCAGCGGGCGCCATCGGCATTCGGAAAGAGAGGTTTCCGCGATGAATGTCTCGCCCAGCCGGATACGCCATAACTTCAGGTGGCACTTCAGATCATAAATGCTCACGAGAAGTAGCGTCGTGTTCACGAGTTGCGCAAGGTGTGGAAAAGAGGAAAGGAGAAGAGCAACGGAAGGACCGCGCCGTTCCGCGACCAGAACTCAGTCTCACGATACTTCATCTATGTATGCGACGCGTAGCAGCTGAGTAGCGAAACTCATAGGTGAGATATAATCACATGAGAGCGGCGCATCATGCCGAGCTAGTGTTGTTGTTCAACACAGTCTGCTCTGCCTCAAGCCTCACATTTCCCAAGGCGCGTGTCTAGATCGAAACGAAACGAAACGAGACAGAACCATGCCAAACGGAACACGACGAGGACGTTAATGTTCATCTTCAATTTGCTTAACACATCGTGTACTACTAATCTTCGCACGATCGTTGTAATGAGCGCTGCTGTAGGCGCACAACTCCGGCCACTTCTACCGAGCCTCCCAAGCGCATGTAATCGAACCACGATAGACACTATGACCAAGGCCGGAAGAGCGCACGTGTTTAGTCGCCACTTCGATGTTTCCGATATCCAATACTTGATACAGCACTCGGGCGTATCGCAAGCTTTGCGTTGCAGACATCGCCTTTCCGCATTTGCGTACGATGACAGTCACATCCGGCCCCTATCGTTCTATCGTCAGCTGCGCATATACGATTGTTATCGAAAGATTGCTCTTATCTTTACAGACGATCAATTAGCCTCGGACTACACACCTCTCCGGGCACCCAAGGTCTATTCCTTGATCATTGATTGCGCACTCGCAGTTGCATGGCACCCCGAGCCCGCACTAAGGAAATCTCGACGTCAGTTGCCGCTGCCAAAGACAAACATTTGCGGAAACATGCTGCTTACCACTCTCACGAATTGTCGTTCGTCCAGTGGCTCGGCCACAGCGACGACTATGAGTGCTAACATCATGCCAACGAGCGTTTGAATGGTCTTCATTGTTCGATTGTAGAATTGTAAAGTGGTCGTGGCGGATCCGAATGCCAGGTAATGTATTCGATTGCTGATCAAGGCTGTAGTAACCAGGTGGAAGTTCACATACAGAGACGATGCACCTCCTCATATATATAGGTAACAGTCGAGCCTGCGATCTCTTCCCTCTGGACACCAAGTTTGTCAAGAACTTCTTGCCGAAACCAGCCGCGAAACACTGTTGAGTGATCGAATATCTCCTCAAGACCTTGGTGGCTCAGGCTGGTGGATGTATATCTAATCCAGCATCGATGTCTTCACAACCAAGGCCACCATTTTACAGGGGAACTGGCATCTAGACGTCCAACTGCGCATGTCGCGCAAATCATACTTCTAATCACCGGCGACTAGCTGAGAATTGTGCCAAGTGGATTAGTGAACTCTTTGAGACAGATGAACTCCAAGTCACCAAAGCTAGCCGATTCAGTCTGGCGGCACGACTTAGCTTCTTATAGAACGCGGTGGGATCCCGAGTCTGCTGTGCAAGAGCATCTTCTGCTGCACGGTGACTCTGCCTCCAGGTGTGCCGAAAATTTCACGGTGTCTTGAGTGTTGGAAGTACCATCGATCCATTCCGCAGGGCGATGATTCTACGAGTCCGTCGTAGGATTGCTGTAAAGGCTGGAGGAGTTGATGGAGTTTCTCCCGAGAGTACGTCCAGCTCCTTGTACGACGAGACGGCGGTGTAGTCTTCGACCACATGTTATCAAACAAAGGTCGAGAGGCAACCCGTACTAGACAAGCGTATACTTTTGGTCGCCAATCTGATCTTCCTAACATCCACTACTTGACACAAGACTGGGTCGTCCCGTCATCTACGAACCGACGAGACTGCATCCGGCTTTACATAAGACGACAGTCTGCACCCGCACCCGCACCCTTCTGTCCTATGATTAGCGGCGCATACACGACAGTCATCGAGAGGTTATTCTTACATTTAAGCGCAATCGATCATCCGTTCCACACGCAGCTCACCGGACAACCAATGTCTTGGCCTCGATCATTTCTTTCGCAATCACAGATACACTCTACAGTTCCTCCAAGCCCACACTTGTAAGTTCTGACGTCAGTCGCGGCTATTGGGAGCTGATCTGGACGGAGACATGCGACTCACGTATCGAATGAGCTGTCGTTCGTTTAATTGGCCGGCTACTGGGGAGCCAGAGACGATTCCGAGTGCTAGCATGAAGCCAAGGAGTGTTGCAATGGCCTTCATGGTGCTCGTGGGATTTTAAGTTGATTGTATCTGTTCCAAATGCCGAGTGGTGTATTCGACTACTGATCAAAGCTGTAGGAGCATTGGAGATACTTTGTATATGTAGGTATCGGTTGAGCTCAGCATCTTGTGCCGCCGGACACGAACTTGCCGGGACTCCGTGGAACAACAGTGAGTGATCGACCACATGTATCTCCTAAGGGCGCATGGGGTGCCCGCAAGCCCTAAGCAAAGGGCGAAGGTGCGATCAGGAAAGTATCAAATCAAATAAAACACGAACACGGTCACGGTCACCTCTTAGCATTCAAGTTTCCATGGGAACCAACAATCTACTCTGCCCAAGCGAGGCGAATTTGCGCACGAAGCGAATGGTCAGAGCGAAAGCGAACCTACGAGTAGCAGAGACGAGGTCAACACCCGAGCAGGTAAGGAATAGATCCCGGTAGAGGGTCTATTAGCTCTCTCCGGCAACGATTGAGCGCGGCGCTTGTAGATTGGGCGAGAGAGAGAGGCGCAGCGTCGTGCAGTGTCGTATACATCGTGCCCAGGAGTGTTATCGCTCGTGGATTATATTCCCCAGTCGATTTCCTGCCCTCTCATAGGACTCTCCTTAGGGCTCTTTTTAGGGCTCGCGACGCCCTAGGCCGCACCGATGGCGACACTTCACAGCTAATACGAAAGCGTCGTTCTGTAGTTGAGACTAGCGGTTCGCAAGGGCCTTAGCAGATGGTCGTGAACATCGATGTGTCTTGCCAGTCACACTTGGTTCCACCACCGATTGACTGGGTGTAAAGTATGCTGTCCAGCAAGACCACGTGATCCAGCGAGCTTGATAAAACATTGGCGATGTACCCCCGGAGGCGGATGAGGTCTAAATGACCAGAGATGGTACAATTTCGCGGTGCTACTTTGCCGCTGTCAAGTGAGGCGTAGATGTGCTGCGCAAAATCATCTTCTGCTCCGCGGTGTCTCTGCACAGGTTTTGCCGAAGATTGCACGCTCTCTCGAAATCACTCTATAAGCTTTAGCAGAGTGTTTCTACCTCCCGAGTCAGAGTCGCGATTGCTGCGCTTCGGTGGTTGTGAGGTAGGTGCCTTGCTGCCTGCTCTCTGCGGAGCGGGTCTGATGCCAAGCGTGCTGAGTAGCCGGATCGTGCACTGGATTGCAGCCGGCAACGACGCGTCGGCGAATGGTTTAGCCTGCACCTCTGCACCTACGTAGACGATCGTTACATATTCGGGATCTTCTTCAGAGAATATAGAACCAAGCATCTCGATTTTGTCGCTTGTATCGCGACGGGGTCGTATATCTGCAAAAAGGTCGCTGTCGCAAGTATGTCCGAGTATACCCGAGTGCGCCCGCAAACGAGCAGTTTGCAGGTTTTCTAGCCCGCGCTTTCGCCTGCGCATAGGCAAGTTGTATATAGTCGGATTCGTCATCAGAATATCTAGAGCTGAGCATCTCGACTTTGTTAGGCTTCCGTTGTGGTGGTTCTGTATAGTAGACAAAGCAAAAGTGACTCCTCGGCACGATATGGCATCAGGCGCTTCGCGAGAGGAACTCAAAACCTGAGGCACCAACTCACTAGAGGCAAGAACAAGAACACTCACAACCTCACAACCACTCAAAACGAGTGAAGGCACGCACCTGACTGGAGTCGGACAGTTCTGGTCATGTCTTCAGAAGTATCTAATCGCAGAACCATCATCGAGCTGCAATGCAAAACGAACGAGCGCATACATTGAGCTGGTAATATGCAATATTTCTAACGTCCAATCTTCAATACAGTGCTCGCACACCTGCATAGTCTAGACTAACAACAGGACATTCAAATGTGCACTCGATAATGCTCTCTATGCGCTCCTTGCTATCGCACTATTAGCTGCGTATACACGACGGCTATCCAGAGAATATTCTCTTACGGTTTTTGCAACCGGTTACTTGCCGACTACGCAGCGCTCCGGGCAACCAAGGTCGTTTCCTTGATCGTCTATGTAGCACTCACAGTTGCATGGCACATTAATTCCACACTGTAGGAACCTCGACGTCAATTGCACGGCTCACGGCAGATCTTGGCGGACACCATGCTGCTTACTATTCTGACGACTTGTCGTTCGTCTAGCGATTCGGCTACCGGCGAGCCTGAGGCGACTCCGAGTGCCAAGATCATGCCAATGAGCGTGTGAATGGTCTTCATAGTGCGATTGCAGGATGTTGGGCTGACCGTCCGCTTCGAATACCAGGTGGTGTATCTGATGAATTATTATGGCTTGGGATACCTCTTCGAAGGGGAAGGTAGCAAAAAAAGGAGGTTACAATTCTTAGTATATATAGACATCGGTTGAGCTTGCGAGGTCTCAGCTCCAGATATGAACTTATTGCTGGCGGACTCGGTAGCCTTCCCAGCCGGTCATAAATTTCTTGCCGCATTCACCCGTGAAACAATGCTGAGTGATGCGGCGGTCCCGCAAGAATCTGGAGGCTATCGGTCGATAGCGGCACCTCGTAGCCAATTCGAGGTCGATGTTCTGAAGCTAAGCCAAGCGTTTCGCAGGTGCTGTAGTATCTAGTCGTGAGGATCAACGTGTCTGTCTGACAAGCTACACTTCTGAGCACCAGCGATCAGTGAGCTGGACTGTATTCTGCTAATGAGTGTCTTCGAGGCCGACGGAATATGCATTACCCAAGCTAACCGACTCAGTCTCACAGCGCGACTTAGCCTCTTAGGGCTCGCTCGACGCGCGCACAACGAAGTTATGCAATGCAGTGATGCACGGCCGATGGACGGCCATGCATGAGTCTCTAGATCCGAGTGAGTGTAAGGTGCGATGATGGATCGATTATCATGGTGCGACCGGTGCACCGATCATTTCAAAAAATACTTCTTCGAGAGTTCCTCAGAAACCGCATGAACATGTAGTTTTGCATCGAAAAGCGGCAGCATATTGGTCCCGAGGATAACGGTGCACAGAGCGCCTTCTTACAGGATGAGCTGGGATTCGGCATCTGCTGCACAAGACCATCTTCTGGTCTTCGGCGTCTCTGCGCAGGTTATGCCGAAGATGTCACCCTGGCTTGGTTCGAGACCACTGTCGTTCAGTTCCGGACGGCGGCTGTCCCATGATTCGACTCAGGATTGCTGTGAAGGATAATATGAATGGTAGCCTTGTCGAAAACATGTTCTGTTGCTTGTATGAAGAGACGTGTGTGTAGACTTTGAGGCGGAGACTGTCACGCTTCCAAACTCATATGCTTGGCGCCGGCTCAAAGTTCATCCTCCCCTGCACACTTTCCATGTCGTGTCAGTTTCGCGTGCACTTACATCACCTTTCTAAGCACCCGCAACCAACACGATGTGATGTCGCAGCACCACCAGCTTCACCCTCTGACCACCATCTCGCACCAATCATCTCGCAATAGCAGCGTGCACAGTGCGTCGCGCCGGCGCAGCGAGCAGCACCTCCGCCCCGACGATGCCTTCTACCACTCTCCTCCGAGGAACAATTCCTCGTCTCTGCTCCGCACCGATACCATAACCTCGCGCATGTCACAATCGCAATTGCACAGTGGACAGCAGAGATCGAGTCGCGAGAAGCGTCGAGGTAGAAGCTCTTCGCGGAGGCGTGCTGCTCTCACGCCCAAACCACCTTCGAATGGGCAATGGAAGAAACTGTTATGGGTGAAGCAGTCCTATCCCGACAACTACACGGATGAGGAGACATTTCTGGACCATCTTCAGATGAACCCGAAGCTGAGGCCTTACGAATTTTGGCCGCTGGTGGCAGACAGCACAATTATCGTACAACACGTCTGCTCCGTCCTGATCTTCGTTTGCTGCTTCGCCGCCATTTTTAGCGGCAGAGTCAAGCCGGAAAGTGTAGTGGGCTGGGCGACGGGATGCACTGTCATTGCATGGGGCTTCAGAGACAAGTGGCAGGGCCGATCAAAGCACAGTGGTGAGGACGACGGTGAAGAGGGCAGTGCTGGTGGAATCGACGGGGACGATGAGAAGAGCTCGAGGGGAAGCGAAGAGTATAGCGCGGACTATGGAAAGCCGTTTAAAGAGATCTCCGAGATACCCATCACTGCTGCAGTACCCAGCAGGATTCACTCAAGAAATCCTTCCACGACCTCGATTGCTCTGAACGGTGGCATATCCAGTTCTGCTTCGCCCAGCTCACCGACCAGTGATGCGCTACCTGCACCGCCGAGCATTCCATCATACATCCCGCCCTATAACAGCAGGAAAACATCGATGCTGTCTCCACGGATGCAAGAACGACTCACGACTGCTAAGTCTGCGATTCTCATCTATTGCTCGCTCCTCGGTCTGTCACCAATTCTCAAGTCTCTCACGCAGTCTACCTCGAGTGACTCCATCTGGGCACTCTCTTCATGGCTTCTCATCCTCAACATCTTCACCTTCGACTACGGCGCTGGACCGGAAGCCAAATTCCCTGCATCGCTCAGCACGAATGCCGCTCTCATGGCCTCCACAGTCCTCGCCTCCCGTCTTCCAAGCACAACTCACGTTTTCTCCCTCACACTCTTCAGCATCGAGGTCTTCGGCCTCTTCCCGGTCTTTCGTCGGCATCTTCGTCACCACTCCTGGACTGGCCACGTCTGGCTGACAGTCTTCTTGGTCGTGCTCGCAAGCGGCGGCCTGGGAATGACGATATCTGGTGGAGGCTGGGGTTGGGGTGTACTGGGTGTTGTGATGGGAACTGTCATCATGGGTCTCGGGATGGGACTGACGAGTTGGTGGTTGATTGGGTTGCAGAGGTACAAAAATGAAATCTATGGACCCTGGGATCCGGCGAGACCGATTTTGGGTGGGAGAAGAGGTTGGTCATGATATGTAGAGAGAAGTATGATACCCCTTAATTAATGGAATAGAATGCCTGACACTTCATGATTCTACGATTGCGAACTGCGGGTTTGTCGGCCAAGTACTGCGAACAAACTCGATCACGTCCCAGCGCTTACCCAAATCAAAACTACAGTCATGGAAGGGGTCATAAAATAGGTTTCAAAAACGCAAGAGTCTGAAAAGATGAGCGCCGATGAGCAAAATCATCGCCCTCGACATACTGTCTGCAACAAAGTACAACACGTTCCATGCTCTGCAAACATGGTAGATGAAGAAGATTGGCACTTAACTCAACATCAGACTGCACCGACGACTTATGAGTTCTACTCCTAGACCAAGGCCGATCGTTGCACGTCGAGACCATAAACCAGCATCTGTACCGTTATAGCGTTTTGGGAAAGGGTAATCGCCAGTAGCTGTCCTAGATGGCCAAAAATTGCTTGGAAAATGTGCGATGGGTGCAAAACAAACGTCCTTGGCCGCGCGGTCAGCCAAGAGTGGCCCGCACACAGACCTACTGATCTGAAGCATTGCATGCGTGACAGATTTTATTCTTCAGCACCAGGTATACCAGCGACTTATGAGTTTGCCGCTAGACCATGAACGATCGTTGGAAAACAGGGATTTTGGAAGGCATTCAAGGCTGAGTGGACGTCAGGAGATAATTGAGTCAACCCAGCCCTTGTGCTTACTTATATTTGCGTCGTAGTCTTGCATACTAGGCTCTATATTTTGTTTACAGGAATTACCAGCGGGGCGAGTGATTGGCCTGCGTTGCTGAACTATCATCGTTGTAAAACTAGACAATTCGAACGACAACGCGCTCGACATCGAGTGGCAGGAAGTCAGGGAGCCTTCTAAATATCCCGACCCTTTGGTAAATCGCCGCTTTGTCCCTAGACTCACACAGTATGAGTCCACTGAGCCTGTAGGACTCATTCCCAATTGCTTCCTCTCTGAATACTGGCAGGAGACATAAGTTATCTCTGCAGGTGTTTTCAAGCTTGTCAAAAGCAAAGAGGCAGTCGGAGTCGCTATATTCTGGATTGAGCTGGGTCTTTGTTTGATCATAAATATCCTCAAGTCTCTGAGTATGTACCGGGAACAGAATTTTGAGATCGTCCTGTCTTAGTCGATAGATTCGTGTTTGATCTTCGTTGTCGATCAAAGGATTTGGGTACCTGGAGTTCCGCCGACTAGGATTGCTGTGAGCATTCGCAAGAGCATCGAGGGTCAGAATGCCGTGCTCAAGCATGATGAAAGGTGCCAAAATGTCGAGTGAGCCAGCTTTGACCTGTCCGAATGGATTGTGGCCATCAATTGCAACGTTAACATCGAGCAAGGCTGCCACTGGCTCCGACGTAGCGCTCTGGTCCTCCCAGTGGATGGGTCCATCACACGATACCCATGACCAAGACGGCGCTTGGTATCCAAATGCCTGCATGGCACCCCCAGCTGTCATTGGAGGATGCCAAAGTAATGTCTCCAAGATAGTCTCGCGCCAGTGGCCAGCAAAGTAATGGTTTCGGGGTGGGGAGTTCCCATAATGTTTTGCCAAATATACCGCTGCCAGACCCGAAAGTGCAGGAAGCCGGTCTGAGGGTTTCGTCAAGCGGCAAGGCGTGTAATCTTGCACGATTTGAGTCCAGGACGAAGACCTGCTCCCACCCCAAGAAACCATCCAGTCTTCGTTCTCAGCTCGCTCATGTTTTCTGCAGTTCCAGTACATTTGTTTGCTCCCGAAAATTACATTCCGGCGGGAGAGGATACGCTGGTAAATAGAGTCAGCAACGGTTCTACTCCTATTTTGGCTATTTATCTGGAGATACGCGCTCACCTCCTGGAAAGCCCACCCGCGCTTAGTCAAAGGTTCGCTTTCGAGTATGTTATCCAATGACCGACTTCTCGAAGCTTCGTCAAACAGGAATATTGGTTTCCTGCTACCGTCTGTCTGTACTGATCCGCAGAAGACCCCAAGGTGACTAGTTGTACGCCCCTTGAGGAATCCATCGTGAACACTGGTCGATCTGGATGCCATCAACGTTAGATATGCATTTTCATAGATGGTGCTCATCACCGCGCTCTGCTCTTGCCAATCCCTAGTCGCAGGCTCGTCTTCGCCTTGAAAGATGCCTGTGCAAGCTCATTGGGTCAGCCATCTGGTGTGCAAGTGGTCTGTGAGTGCTGCCGTACACAATGCATCGATCCAGAGGTATCGTACACCCAAAGCACGCGTAAGTTGAATCGCGTCTTGGGTAGTCTTCGGTAGTACATCGACATTGACTCCACGAAGCAAATCTGAGTACGTGGACTGGTTGAGTGTATACTGGCCCGCAGTTCCCCAGCAGTAGCTGAGCGCAACATACTGGGCAGTTTTCGTGATATCTACGCCACTTTCTCCATATCTGCCTGGTGGCCTCTGAAAGACAAGATTAGCGCTTTCGATGAGGCGAATTACGTCGCCGGCTTTTGCCACGTCCAATAGCCTGGTCGGCAACTGTAGACTACTTGTTTCCGAGCAAGTATGACATTCTGTACGGCAGAGCTCAAGCCATTGCTGTATACGATCAGACATTTTGTCGACAGTTGGGCAATGCTCAATCAGCCTCTTGAGCGGCCGGTCATTATTGTACGCCGCGTCTTTGAGCGGGACCCAGCCATCGACTACACGTAGAAGGAAGGTCAGGCCGGACATGTGAGCTTCTCGACAATACATACAGTAAGCGGTGCCCAAGGTGATCCATTCCCTTTGTGAGTCGTGATCAGTCGTTGCGATCACCTGTTTCTTCTCCGGATCGAACATTATGGTCAATGGTACGTCCAAGGAAATATCTTGCATCTCTCTTTGTCGAACGAAACAATCTAGGATGAGTTTGCAGCACGCACAACTTGAACTACTGCTGGTCAGCCGTCCGAATGTTGTCTTGACGCATCCTTCTGGCAAAGCTGAGAAGTCCGCTGCATAAGGGTTGGACCGGGTCATGCGATTAGTGTTAAACAGTCGGCCGATGTCCAGAGCCTGGCATTCTGCACATAATGCAGCATCGAGCTGGCTAACAGTCTCTTCATCGAAGTCGCTTGGTAGAAGTGGCTGCTTATTGTGTTCGACAGCCGCATAAGTGGCTGACTGGGTTATAGGAGCTGCAGATTGGTTTTCAGGACCAGACAAGTCAAGTTCATTGCTCTGTTTCGACGTTGACGGCTCTTTCTGATAGTGCAGCTTGTTCTTGATCCGTGACCTGAGCTGTTGGATGTTCAAAGGTGGCATGGCTGTGTGCCTGCGGTCAGTCAAGACGATGCTGGGCCAAGCCGAGTGGTCGGAGGGGATGTGACGATTGTGGCTTCCAGCTTGCTGAGTCAGGCGCATTTCGCAAATCCTGCCTTTTGGCATTCTACTTCACGAACATCATTGCGTGCTTTCGCGACGGTATTCAAGTCGTCTCGGTCTGTGCAATCAAGGTGCATAATGGCACTTGTCTTTATGAAGAGCTACAAGCAGGCCGTCTCGTGGAATACCTCATCACTGAAGCCCTTACGGATCGCTGGCATGCAGAATCCGCAAAATAACATGAACACGCTTCCGAACCAAGGGGTTCTACCTAAGCTTGCCAGCGCTTTGTTGTCCTACGGGCTACACCTCCGCCAGCTTTTGGCTTTCGAATATGTCGGAGGCGGCCACAATTTCGAGACGAGTGGACTACCTATCAAGTCGCACAAGACCCCTTTAGCACTTCAAGTTACTCAGACTGCCCGCGGGACCTTCCGGTGCTCGATGATCTCAAGCATACATCTCTTCGAAACGGGACTGCACAAAGATTCTGACCAGATCTTGACGAAATGGCTTGGGTGATGATGCTCCGGCTTGAGCCAACTCTGCAAGCAAGGGTTTTCGCTCTCACTTTCCTGGCGAAGCAAAATATTTCTCGAATCTGCCCCAAGAAGCTCGGCTGTTTAAGGCTAGAGCGAAGCACTGGGCTGCTACATACCACTTTCTCGATATCACATTGGCTACCAAACTGCAGAATGCCCCAGCTTGGCTCCTTCGACGCATAACCGATGATGTGAAGCATTGGTTCGATAGTGCAATCACTCAGGGTTTGTCGTTCATTTCGAAGCCAACGGAAGTATGGACAAAGCATTTTCGCCTTTTGTGATGCGGGTGGAAACATCAACGAATTTTAGCTCGTCGCTCTGACTCCATCTCCAGTACGAAGGCAATAGGGCCCCAGGTATAGAAAACAGAGGATGTGTCGGTCTCACGGAAGCGTTGTTCTGGAACCTACTGTCGCTCCAAAATGTTGTTAAGTGCGGCGCCACCAGAATTGTGGACTGATCAGAACCCATCTCTTTCTGCCTCATGGAAGAATAGGTCTGACAGCCCATCGCTCTGATTGAGTGCTCGAAACGAAGCCAGCAGAACTCCTGAAAGGTTCCGCCCTGATCTTGGCCGATCTCCGGAGCATGGAATGTTCAGTGCCCATCGCTCCGCGTTTCTATGACCTACTGGACCAACTGAACAAGCTCTGTCCCAAAAGTGGCTGATGTGCATAATCGGAAACGTTTGCTTCACATGCAAGTGAACGCAGACAAAGTTTCACTAGCGCGTTCACATGCGCGCAAACTGACAGGGATTCGAAATTAGTTTGAGTTGTCGCTCACTTGCTTGTCAAACAAACACCTCGCGCTTCTTGACTTCTCTTCTCTCCCTTCCACCCACACCCACCACACCCAGCAAGATGTTCCGTTGCATCGCGGCTCCCAAGGAGCCTGAGTACAGCACCGACTTGGCCGTCTTCGGCTACCACAAGAATGAGAAGGGCGAGTTCGTCGACAACACCACCGGCGAGTACTTCGACTTCTTCCACACGGACAACGACCGTGTCAACGACTTGCGCCGCGGCGCCTACCAGGAATGCCTCCGCAAGGAGATCGCCGCCGAGCTGAAGGAGAAGCACGGCATCACCGAGCTGTTCGTGACCGGCGCAGACGGCACAGAGATCTCCTCGTCGCGCCCAAGTGGCCAGAATGTGAGCGTGCTCACCACAAACGTAAGTGAACTCGCGCAAAAGCGCGATATCATCATCATCGTCGGCGAGAGCGGTCAGGATTGCGGCGTGTGGGCCTGGCGCATCGTTCAGAGAGAGGGAGGTATCGACGGAGGAAGTCTCACTGGTCTGGCGAGTAAGGTGGTAGCACGGGTAGCACAGCCCACCGAGGGCATGGGACGTCTCGATCAAGGCGAGCAAGTCCAGACCGACGGACAGAAACTTGAGGTGAGTTCAGAATATCCAGACTTCCGGAGACACGAACACGCTTGCTCACTTCACTAGGCACCCGGTATCATTGTACTCAATCCTGGACAGCTGCTCTACTCTCACGGCCTCGGCAGAAACCTCACGGTCGCATCCTGGCAGAGCCGTCCACGCCCAACAGCCACTAGTGAGCCATACAAGGTCGAGCCGAAGCATAATTCGATTCCAGGTGAGCTTCGACGCTATGAGCACAACAATGATAGTACTGACAAATTGACAGGGCATGAGACTCCGCACAAGCACGTCCAGACGACATTCCGCAATATCTTGCCCCAGATCATCGCTGAGGATGCCCGACTCCATATCATTGCCATCGGTGACGGCACTACAGCTACAATCGACACGATTGACCAGATCATGCTCATACGTGGCCATATCTCGATTGGTGGTGGCGTTCTCGGAACAGTCGCTCTGCTTGACGCGAAGCATGAGCATGAGAAGATCGCGTCGCTGCTGCTCAAGAGATATCTCGCATCGGTCGGCAAAGGTTGGGTCCAAGGCGAAGAAGCGAAGGGCACCGTCGTGCAAATGCCAAATCGAGAATCTCTTGGTATGCCAGCTTTGGAGTACGCTCCCGACGCTCAAGCCAACGTCGAAAAGCCCAGCGGAGCTACTTGCAACGGACATCGTACTCCAGACGCACCAGCAGTCAATGGTCACAACATCACAAACGGCAATCACGCAGACCTTGTCCAGCCGCTTTCTGCTCTGGCGGTCGTCGACGAACTCCTCAGTGTTACAGGCCCGCCGCCCAACACTCCAGCTGATTCTGGAACTACTTCTCCAGCAACTGTCGCTTCCAACCCTGGCTCTCCAGCGAAGAGCAACAAAGACGAGACCACGATCGAAGACGCAGACGGCGATTATCCCGCTCCTGAATCACTTCCAGTCTCTTGCCCAACTTACAGCGCAGGTGTCTGCGACGGCGTCACCGAAACTGTGCTTCCGGCTGTCATCGACGATGTGCTCGAGCACTTGTGGTTCTACATTCAGAAGGGACAAGAGAGCGATGCGAAGGAGGCTGCACGTTCGGAAATGAGAGGACAGGCTTGGCCAAGGGATGCTGGAGATAATTGAGATCAGAGAGACGATTGGAGTGACAGTATGGCGCGGGTTCTCCTACACAGGCAAGGCGTATGAGATGAGCTATAGCATCGAGTCAGCCACAGTGAATGAGAGATGAGACATGATTCTGGTGCTACAAGATTAGCGTTTGAAAGTAATCAATGTTCCACCATCTGCCTCCAGCTGCCATGTTATCGATGCTAAGACTGATCAGTCTCGAACTTTCTCTTTCTTGAGAGAAGTCTGTAAGTTCCTCGAAATGCAGTCCACAGAAGCCACGTCTGTAGTCGTGGCAGGAAAGGAGTCTCAGCTACCAGTATTGACAGCGGCCGAAATGGCGCTTCGTAGACAGTTTCGAGAGACAGCAACGGTGGTATGTGTCCCCCATAATGAGAGGGTGATCTCTGCTGACATTTGTACACATGACCGAGTTTATGCTCCAGTAGCCGAACTGGAATTCAGGAATCCTGTTGCGGCTCGATCACTTCTAGCCCAACCGCTTCTTCTCACGAGCCTCGCAAGCGATGCTCAACGTCTTCAGAACCTTCCAATGAAAGTGGCACACAATACCATCAGGGCGGTAGGCGAGATATCCCAAGGGATACTTTTCCAGGTACGCTGCAAACCCGGAAATCGCCGAGCGACTCATGTTGTTCACATCTATAATGGTACTCTCACGAGTCGCTGTGAAACCCCAAGTCGACTCGATTTCGCACTCAACTTTTTCGATGCCTCGACCAAGCGTGAACTTTTCGATTTCGTGGAGGAGATGACGAATTTCGGCGCCTTGAAAGTACGGGCCAATCGAAGTACCGAGTTGTGAATAGCTTCTGCTAATTTTAACTGTGATGTGTTTGGGTGTCGAGAAACCGACACGCTGTACGCCGTTGAAGAAAGCCCAGAAGGCATGTGCCTCATCGCGGTAGGGTGCGAATTCGATCTTCGCGGGACGTGGAGCAATGCTGACGTGGAAAGTGTTGCGTTTGAAGAAGATCTGTTCGCTCTCGCGTCGAATTTGTTTGCAGGTGGCGATCAGACCAGGCAGGTATCTGTACTTGCGTAGGACTCCAGGAGTGGCCGCTGCCTCGCAGTGGACCAAGATGGGTTCTTCGGAAAGGAGGACTAACTCGTAGACATCGTTGCGAATCTCAGCTGGGAGCGTGCCGAAGGGAGAAGAGTCCATGTTGATGACAATGGTATTATGGATGCCGTCTTTAAGGTGATGAGCTTGTGTGATGGGGGTATTAAGCGCTTGGTATATGCTTGTCGCTTTGCCGTGAAATACAGAAGTCAGACAATGGTGATAGTCGCCTGGAGCGTGAAGTGCGCGAGTGCCGAGTGTGCAGTCCAAGGATAGTCGAACGCAAATGCCAGTCCGCTTTATTGTGATGGTTTAAGCTGTGTCTGTTGCGATGTCGCAGGTGGTCGATGAAGGTCAAAGAGGTTGTAAGACGATGAGAATCCGAGTCGAGTCAGTGTCAGTGTGTACAGGTAAAGTTTCGAGTGAATGGGTACAATAGAACAATAGGCACAGTGAGAAAAGTGGGTCCTATTGTATCCTCTTGGGCCGTGCGTCTGTGTACGAGTGAACGTGGGCATGCACCCACGTGTATGGATTGTCGATGGCAGATGCTCTGGCTGGCTCTTCAATCATATCCTAGTATCAGTCATTTGAAGCACCCGTATTGGCTGTGTATGAGAAGGTGGATGTAACGCTGGTTTCTAGGCTGGTGACCGTATAGAACTAGAGGATGCGCGATGCGCAAGGCCATTGCCTGCGCCAGACCCGGTGTTATCTTTACGGACTCTTGGAACCGACTCCCGTAATAACGAACTTAGACCAAACCACTCGGTAGCGGGAAGTCCAGCGGGATAATCCGTCGTGACCCGTAGAGAAACTCATGCAATCTGCCAGGGCGTGGTCTAGGTGTTCGACCAGAACGTCAACCTACCCAGAGAGGAACTTTCATATCCCGACGAGAGGTCTGGATAATCTCTTGATCTAATCGCGTAGCTCTGGAGTTGGGGCAACATACGCAGCTGAGCTTACTGCATGTCCAATGGGAGAGAACGACGTGGCCTGGCAAGGTGTGGGCCTATGTATCCGTTGGCATCGGTCTAGCTGGCCTGCTGTTGTTGATCTTCAACATCCTTCGCAGCAAGTCACGACTCACCTAGATCCACCGATACTATGGTGCCGACTGATCAGCTTAGCTTGGAACAGAACGAGAGGAGAGGGAAGAGTCACTGCAGCAAAAGTGAGTAGGCTCGAGCATTGAAGCAACGAAATTGCTGCCATTAGCATTATATACCCATTGATGCAGCTCTTCTATCTTCGTACCCAGATGCCCATTGAAACGCCCCTCGCTGTTACGCAGATACCTCAAAGGGCTTCAAATGACCTGTCCACTGCTCGCGGCCTGTGATGGCGACGCGCTTAATAGGACTTTGGTGCCTTTGGGTCAGCGATGGGGTACTTTGGGTCGACAACCTTGTCATCGCCGAGGTATGGCTTAGCACCGCCGGCTGGGTAAGTTGGCTCAGCTGGGTAGGTAGGCTTCTCGGCTGGGTGAGTAGGCTCGGCTGGGTAGGTGGGCTTTTCGGCAGGGTAGGTCGGCTTCTCAGCTGGGCCGGTTGGCTTTTGGAGAGGGTAGGTGGAGCAGACCTTCTCGTCCTTGCAGATCGAAGTGCTCTCGGTGCAGACAGACTTGGTTTGAGTGGCGTATCCGGAAGTGTAGACAGTTGTCTCAGGCTTCATGTAGACGGACTCGACTGGCTTCTTGATGACCGTGGTGTGAGGCTTCTCGAAAGCGGTCGTGTAGGTCCATGGCAGCTTAGACTCGACGGTAGTACGGACGTAAGAATCAACCAAGATGGTCGTGAGGTATGTCGTGGTGACGGTCTATACAATGTTAGCGAGATGCAGCCGAAAGCTGGCGAATGCAGTCATACCTCGACCTTCTGGGTCTTGGTCTTGATCTCGGTCTCGTATTGAGACGTCTTGTAGCTGACATAGCCGGATGGAACTACATCAGTCAGTATTTGTCCAAGTCATCAGTCTCACTGCGGCATACCGTGGTCGGTGGTCACAATGGTTTGCTTATCGTACACCGTGGTGGTGTATGGCTTCATTGTGGTCGTTGTGAGGGTCTCATAAGCGGTCGTTGGCACCATCTTCTCGTACGTGGTCCAAGTGGCTTTGCATGTGTTCTTGGTCTCGCACTTCTCTGCCGGGTAGGTTGGCTTCTCTGCCGGGTAGGTTGGCTTCTCTGCCGGGTAGGTTGGCTTCTCTACTGGGTAGGTGGGCTTTTCCACTGGGTAAGTGGGCTTTTCCACTGGGTAGGTGGGCTTCTCCACTGGGTAGGTCGGCTGTCAAGTAATCAGTAAAACGTAAGAAGATGTCTGATGAAACGCTTTTCGCAATTGTAAAGCTTCTTCCAATCGAAATGTCGTACCTTCTCAGCTGGGTAGGTTGGCTGAGCTGGATATGTTGGCTTCTCGGCCGGGTATGTGGGCTTCTCGACAGGGTAGGTCGGCTGTCAAAATGGTCAGATGACTGCCCGAGAATTTGTGCAACGCTTTTCACCCTTTTGCGGGTGTCATTGAGTGACCACGCTCACCTTCTCGACAGGGTAAGTCGGCTTTTCTGCTGGGTAGGTAGGCTCAGCAGGGTAAGTCGGCTTCTCCGCTGGATAGGTCGGCTTCTCTGCCGGGTGAGTTGGCTCCGCGGGATACTTTGGCTGCTCAGCACCGTATCCCTTAGGTCCCTCGTTAGGAGTGGCGGCGGCCACGGCCAAGACAGCGGCGAAAGCTGCGATGATCTGCATTTTGAAGATTGATTTTCTTGTCAAGCTGTAGGGTGAACGAAGGCAGCGATTCGCGAAAAAAAGCAAATGTACTAAAAGAGTGTGATATAAAAGAGTGTGGTCAAAGTTGCTGAAACGAGTGTGGTGCGAATTGCTGCTGCTTGATGATTTTTTACTGTTGGAGGAGAGCAGAAGGTCTTATATCTGAGAAGTTTGCGCCGATCTTGGACGACCTTGGGACTTGTTCTTGTGGTAGGTTGAGCACCGTTGGCGGTATCAGGAAGCGGGTAGAACCCGCCATCCAAATCCTGCATGTTAACGGTCAACTCAATAGCAGCTCATGCGCCAGAACTTGCCTAGACCAACGGCGACATTAAATTATGCAGTGCTTTAGGCAGGCAGTTACTGGGAGTCGCTGAAAATGTGCATGACTTCGGTGAGCGGTCCGTGAAGGACTTTCGGTGTGGGCGCGGGCTCGTAAGGACGGATATGCAGTCGCCACACTCGTCCAATGCAGACATAACCCGCGACCCATGGGACGATGTAGCAGAAGCCACATGCCGGCAGCATACACTCGACTCAAGCTAATGATCAGTAACGCTCCAGCTGATGTGCTTGTGGCCTCTGCAGAACGCATTCCAAGCTCAGTTGGTCTGATGCCAACGTGCGTTCTCCAGGTTCGAGCTGCGTTCAGCAGTTGAGTGGCATTTGCGATAGCCCAGGCGGTGTGCTTCTCCGGGACCACATGCCTTCACGGCGACATGAGAACGCGTACGCCGGGTATCTTGGTTCTCGCCGTCTGGTTTCGCACGTGCGCGGGCGGATGCAAGCGCCTGAAACCAATATTCCATCAACCTGAAATTGCTTGGGAGCGGGAGGCCGTCGAGGGGCCGAATCACTAGGAGATCTGCCTATTTGGCAAAAGGGGACGGCGTTGAGTTTTGTTGCTCTTTGCCATCGGTATGCGGGACTTGTTCTGTCGATCTTCACATCAAGAGGCGTTGTCGATGGATATTTCAGGAAGGGAAGTCCGGCCCGGCGGATGCCAAGACCGGCAGAGTGACGCGTTCAGACTCGTCCCTCTCCATAGAGACTCCAAGTCCTCAGCAGGCTTTTCCATACTCAGTAGCTCTGTAAGCTAACAGGTCAGCAGAGACAGAGACATCAGACCTGCAATTCCAGCACTCTCTGATGTCAAGAAGCGCCACAATCCTCGCCGTCTCTACCCAGATGAGCACGGAGAGTCTAGATCTGCAGCGAGATACAATCAGCACACCGCTCGCTCGTCCTCTTGACCCCCGTTGCAATTCACCCCATGACTCCCTTGAAGAGCTCAGAGACCATACTTGTCGCAGAGAGAATCTGGTCGAAGCTCAATCTCCGCAATGTTTGCAAGGACAACATGTCCCTGAAAACCAAACTTGTCAGCATAGCCAGCAATATTCCACAGAGACAGCCAGATGGGGAAAGGTGAAAAGGCGCTGTTCGTGCACAAATCTTTCATTCTGCCTTCTGTCAGGCGGGGCCGGGCGGGGTGGGGCCGAGCGGTCTATGTATTGACCGCGGAGCGGTGACGGCGGTGGAGAAGGACGCGCTCACTGCATGCGCTCAAAGCGCTCACGCGCCAAATCCTTCGTCTTCTCCACCCATCCGTCACCGCCCCGGGTCGCCCTCTCTGCCTCCTCGTTGGCATCGCCCCTCTTGGCCCCCTCGTGCCCCAACCCCACCCCCGCGTTGTACGACATTTGCTCGATTGGAGCAGTGATGCCTCCTCCCGCACCCAATCCCTCCCCCTCCGCCCAGCCCGCCTTCTGCAGCATCGCCATCCCCTTGCCATATGATGGCTTTGTTGGCTTCTGTTGCGCCGAAGCGCCACCTCCCTCCTTCTTCTTCACATCCTTCAGTGACACCTTCACTTTCTCTGTCGTGCCTGCCTTGGCCTCCTGGATGCGGCGTTCTTTTGCCCGATCCCTCCACTCCGTCTTCTCCGGTTCCGTCTTCTCCGCCACCTTTACCTCCACTTTCACTGTCTGATCCGCTGTTATGCCGAATTTGGCCAATCGTTCCCAGGCGAGCTTCACTTTTGCCTCATCTTGCAGTAACGTGGAATGCTTCTTACTGCCTGCAACATGCTGTGCGGGCGTGACGTCTGCTGAGAGCTGGCTGCTGCATAGATAGCAGGTGGTCTGTAGCTTGCCTCCCTTGGTTTTTTGGTGAACGTAGCTTTGCTGAGGAGCTCCTTCTGTTGTGTGCTGCTCGGAACCGGAAGATGGTGGGCGGGACTCGTCCTTCTCAGCAATCTCGCCGCGCAGCTCAGCTTGCTTCTTCTGCCACAAATTGACAATACCCAGCTCTTTTGGCTCTCCGATCTTGACCTTCTTCGTCGTGCCTTCGCCCTCTAGTGAGCTGATGCCCGCGCTCTCCTTTGGACGCTTCTTATTGTTCTTCGCGTCCTTGGTATTGCCAGATTGAGTCGGGGTCTCTGGTCGCGTCGGAGGTTCTGGGTTTACATCTTGTACCGAGGCATAGTAGCGCCTGTCGTGATATTCGTGCATGACTGAGCCACGTTGGAAGGAGTATCTGCCGTCTGACCCGAACTGGCCCGGAACAACTACTGGGAAAACGCCCATGTGCGGATAGCAAATTTCGATTTTCTTGGATGAGATGGTAAACTTGTCGCCGAGAGTCGTTGCTTTCGCAAGTGCTGCCTTAGCATCTGAAACTGTGTGATACTCAGCAAATCCGAACGAGAGACTCTTGTCCGTTTCACGATCACGAATCACGAAAACACGCTTCAGACTTCCTGGAGCGGCGCCTGGCAAAGGCAATGGCTTCAGCGGCAAAGAGGCAAGGAAGGCTGCGACTGATCCTTCGCCCCCAGGTGGCAGACTGGGTGGCGGCACAGCGGCGTCTTGTGGAGCTTGGGGCTCGTCTTGGTACAGCTTCTCGAGTCCTTTGTGGAGCACTGCTTCGCTCATGTTGGTCTTGAGCCCGCGGATCAACAGAAAAGGCAGTGCGTTTCCGTCCAGCGAGACGTCGGCGTCCCCGTTGCTGGGCGGTGGGGCAACTGGCTCTTCGTAGAATCCATAATCTGAGTGATCCTGATAGGGTTCATAGTACTGGCGCGAATGAGAATAGCCCTGCTGGTGATAGTCGCTGGAGTTGCTATGGCGCGAATAGTAGCGATCATCCTGGACTCCGCATTAGGCATACAGGTGCATTACTGATGGATGTGCTAAGGAATGTATACGTTGCGAGAAGAGTAGTAGCTTCTTGGATCGCGACTACTGTCAGGGTCGTCGCGGTCGCGATAAGGCCTGTCACGTCGACGCGGCGGCGAGCGCGATTGCGATGGCGCGCGACTGTGATTGTGATGGCTGCGCGGCGAAGCTGGTCGGCTCGGCGGCTGCACTTGGCCATCTTGACTGTGCTTGCGCTGAGCGGCTCCTCGGATGCTGAAACCAATGTCGGAGTCGTCATGGCTGTCACCACGCGATGCAGCAGTATCTTTCAGTTCATGGCAGGTCAGTGATACGTTTTTCACTGATTACGTTGCGATATCGCGCCCTGTCAAAGATACCATATTCACGAGCTCGGTTGCGATCCATGACGGCGGTCGTCGGCGCGGTGCGCGATCTCCTTAAGCTGTCGACAGATGAATGCGGAAGGTATGCGTGTGCGCGGAATATGCGTTGGCTGATGTCAATGTGGTGGAGTTGCAGTTGAAGTTGAAGTTGGCGCGAAAGTCACTGCTGGAGTTTCGGATGACATCCCTGCTCGGCACCAGCGGGAGCTCCCTTAACCTTAATTGGCATAAAATTGGAAGCAACATCGAGCCTGAGGCGCCTTTCTTTCCCTCCATCTACAAAATACATTCGTGCACCGACATTGAGACAGGCAGAGTTCCATCGTTCGAAGTATGGCTCACTATGCGTCTGCAGCTTTGCGATCTCTCAGACCTTTCTACAATGACCGCTACTGCCAAAGTTCTACTTTACTGCTCTTTGAATACTGATCTGTATCTGTCGTTCCATCACCTCATAGTAGCGTTGCTGCTGCCACCTTCGCCCTCCCCAAGATGCTGCCTGAACCAGTTCAGATACGTGAACATGCTGGCTTTCGGTGACCGCGTCAGGTCAGTATAATTCAAGTATTGCATGCCGAATCTCGTGGCTCTGCCAGAGCCCCATTCGAAATCTGGCATTATTTATCAGCTGCTGCAAGCCAAATAGCTTCGTCAAGGAGGAAAGGGGAAGCGACTCACTGTCAATAAAAGACCAAGCCCAGGTACCAGTAACGTTGACGCCGTCCAACACTCTGGCAGCCAGCACATTGTCCAAGAAGCCCTGAAAGTAGTCTGCGCGTCTCAAGTCCCACAGAATGGTGGACAAACTGTTCAACTCGGCCTCGAACGGTTCCGCAAAACCAAATTCGGTAACTTGAATATCTGGAATGCCTGGGAACAGATCTTGGGTAATATTCTTCAAGAACAACCGTATACCAGTTGGAGTGTCCTGCAACCAGCTTGCGCCAGGATCGGCTGAAGGACCAGCGGGGAATCCATCCGGAGCAAGAGGGCTCGAGCCTGCGCATTCCGGATACGAAGGATGAGAAGAATTCGACGTGCAAGCTGATATATCGCCGTCCTCTGGAGAAATGCTGGATGCAAAGTACGAGGTATACGCGTCAATTGCGAAGAAGTCGCAGCTGCCTGCGATCAGATCCTTCTCTTCCTGGGTAAGAGTAGGAAGAGTGTCGTTCAAAGTGTCTTTGAGCGTCTGAGGATAGTCGCCATCATTCCAAGGACCGTGGTTGAACCATCCGAGGACGAAATCGTAATTGCGCTGTACGGCAACAGCATCTGCCTCGCTGCTGGAGTTAGCTTGGAAACCATTTCCGCTGTTCTTGAATGTAATGCGACCTCGACCACGGAACTCCTCATGGTACCATTTGGCGATTCGAGCGTGGGCGAGGAGTGTGTAGTGGCCACAGGTGAAGCGGGCTTCAACGCCACCAGTGATGTTGTTATACGCTGGATAGTACTCTCCGGCGGGATAGTTGGCATATTGCCAGTTGCCTGTGAGGGGGCGCACGAAGGTCAGTGGGCACTCCGATCATGATCGGATGCAGGCTTACAGTATTGAGGTTCGTTGATGGTGAACCAGGTCTCGACATACTGATCGTACCTCTGGATGATGAACGTTGCATAGTTGAAGAAGTCATCTATGATCTGACGATCTGACCAAGCTCCGTACTCGTTGAACAAAGCAAGAGGTGTATCTGGTGAACGTCAGTTTCTGTATGTTAAATCGCTCCACATTTCGGCTTGACTGACCCCAATGAAAGAGTGTGATGGAAGGCGCCAAGCCATTCTCCAGCATGCTGGCGATAACATCGTCGTAGTGCTTGACTCCAGCCTCATTCACTGGACCTTTACCAAAAGGAAAGATCCTTGGCCAGGCGATACTGATCGCCATCTTGTGGAAACCAAGAGCCGCAATCCTGGCAAAGTCCTGCTTGTAAAGGTAGTAGTGCTCAGCTCCAGTATCTGCAGTACTGTTGTCGGCTACCCAGTTGGGGACTCTATGCATCAACAGATCCCATATTGAAGGACCCCTGCCTTCATCTGTCACTGCTCCCTGATGATACCTGTTAGCTTCCTGTCTCAGAACTCGCGAATAACTCTACGAACCTCAATCTGAAATGCAGAAGATGACATGCCCCACTCGAAGGCCTCTGGAAGCGCGGCATCGGCCAAATCTCCCGGATAATAACTCGGAACATATGGATGCATATACCCAGGTTGAGGAAATCTCGAAGGCTCCGGAGTGGGCGATACTGTCGTGCTCAGAATTCCGGTCGCGACAGGACCGACTTGATCCCACAGAAACGCGAGCCGCTCGTTCGAGAAGTCCGTCTGGGCTATCTGAGTACTCGCGAGTGTGGCATTGTAGCTCGTCGTGGAATAGCTTCCTGAGGTCTTCGTTGGGTCGACAAACGACAAATTCTGTGCCTGGGCCAAAGCGGCCAGGCTGAGAACAGCCGCTATGGTGAACATGGTGTCTCCAATCGACGACTATCGACAGTCATTTTGACTTTCATCTGGACCAGGACTGTTTATGTACTGACTTAACGCGGTTTGAATAGTGGAGTTGCAGGGGTTCAGATGTATGCACTCCTCATCGGCCGGCTGGATATAAGCGGGTCAATGCCTTCCGAGCGGATAATTGCATGACTGCACAACGCCAATGTCTTCTTGCCGGATTTGAGGTCCGCAGCTCCCCCATATTCATTGCGTGATATATCTTGGAATTGTCATGTTGACATCAGTCGACATGAGCACCTGCATCGACATATCATCAGTTCCTGCATTGACCGAATCTGGAGGCAGAGGTTCAGACTGGACTCCTTCTATCCGGCCTACGTGGTGTTGCTGCAACGATGCCAATCATGTAGATAACGGTGTTGTTTCAAGCGTTCATTGCCGATGCTCTGGCCTCGTCTGTCTCAGCGTTCGCTCGCACTAGACAAATGCCTAGTGTCTTGGCCCAGGCTTGATCAGTCAACGTGGAACGGACGACGTGGAGGGGTAACTCGTTCTGATCAAGAAGCTATATGGAGCATGATGTTCCTTTTCCAATTCGACCAATTGATCTACCAAGTTGTCGTTCGAATGGAGCTTTACGACATCGTGCATACAAGATCTTTGCTCACAATTTCAGCAGACAGCTACCTATTGAGCTCCAAAATTACTCTCAAAACACTGCCTCTGACGGAACAAGACCCTACTTGCCAGAGAAGAGTACTGTTCTTTCTAGAAGTCCAAATTCCCAGCACTTCTTCCAACATTTTCCAAGCATGGATCTCTACTCATCACACTCCCCCAAGCCCATCATGGCACTCTTCCACGTCCACCCCTCGGTAATGCCATGCTCTCCTCCCTCGTCTCAGCCTTCTTCCTGCAGACGCCACTACTCCAGAAATCTCCTTTGTTCTTCTGATGCAAATATGCCGCCAGCGCAAACCAGACATAGTTCTCTGGAGAGAAATTACTTTTCCAATCTGCCGGATTGGTAGACTGCAGAGTCTTTTCCTTGACAGGACTCGCAACATCGTAGAGAGCAAGAAGCATTGATTCTGCTGCACCAGCAACATTCGGAAGAGAAGCGACACTTCCATCAGGTTGGCGTCTCGATGTTGTGAATTGAGATTTGGACTGCCACCATCTTGACACATGAGATCAGCAAAGCTCGAGCCACCAGCAAGAGAAATAAATAGGAAAACGAAACATACTTCTCAGGCATACCACCCACACACCTATCCTCCTCATCCCTCACACACCTCGCCCGATGCACAACCGGATCAGGCGAGGTCCGCATCGTTCCCTGGAAAATCTCCGTCTGCAAGTGAAACAATTCATGATACAACGTTAGCGCCCCGATCCCCATATCATCCAGCAAAGTCCCCTCATTCTGAGGTCTCGTATCCAAGAACTTCATCCAAGCCGGCCTTCTCTCATGTCCCACAAATGACTTCGGACAAACAACAACGCGATACACGAACTCTGATGTCCACGCAAGTCCCGGATTCGTCTTCAATTTGATCTCCCTCGCAGGCCTCGTGATTCCATCCACGCCTGAGTTACATTCATGTGATCTCCCCCTCTCATCAAGCGGGAAAGGAGCAGGGCCTTTGGCACTATTTTGTACCATGGCCGGATACTCCGCTTTCGAATAAGGAATATAAGTTGTTCCTGGAACATCCGATTTGAACAGCCAATTATTCCTCAAAACAGCTTGTCGATGTGGATGATACATCAAGGCATCTTCCAACGTCATATAAGAATGCTGTGTCTTGAGAACATGATAACGATCTTCATTCTGCACGAGATCAGATCCAATTTGCAATTCCATGAAATCTGAATCACAGAATAACCAAGGTCGTTGAGGAGGCGGTAGCTTATTATCCAAAATTTTCTGGACATTAGAGAACCATTCTGTGAGCAATCATCAGTCAAATAACCCCCAATCCCCCAGAGCATAAATCTACAAGAAAGATACATACTCCTCGCATGCCCCATCTTCTCCCCCTCCAACCTCCCCCTCCCCAAACCCTCCACCTCCTCAACTTTGAAAACTCCCTTCCTCTTCCTCTCCACCCCCGGCAAAATCCCAAAAAACCTCGTCGCCAATCTTCGAGACTCCTCATCATTCTCATAACCTTCCTTCGATAACGCAAAACTCGCAGCAGAATTCAATTCGTGTATGTACCTCCAACCAAGATTCAGAGCTTTGAGATTTTGATCTGTGGCAGAAGGTTGATGGAATTTACTGCAACTGCTGCTCCAGCGGTCGTCTGTGAGGATGGTGAAGACGTCTTCGATGTGGGAGCCGGGGCCGGAGGGGTTGCTGCTTGTTGAGATCTCGGTGTCGCAGTCGGAAGTGGAGGAGGTATCGCTGGTGGGTGTGGCAAGGGTTTGGGAGAAGAGGAGTAGGGTGAGGATGATTCGTTTCATCGTTGCAAGAGGCGTGTGGAGGACTGCTTTGCACAACGTAAGATGCTCGAAGGCAGTGATACAACATGCAGCAAGAGCAGGGTGAGCACCCTGTGGTCAGCATACCACATCAACATGACCTCCCATTGGCACGAGAACAGGGTATCAGTATCGTAGTATAGGCATATGACCATCTATCTGACCACAAACATTCCCAAAACTAGGAAGTAGCCATTCCATCAAACAATTCCAGCACCCCCATCTTCACCCTCAAAAATCACCAGGATCACAAGTCCTTTTCGAGATGCTGAACATATAATCCTTGTCCTGATAATGGTTCGTGCCGATCTGAGTCCCATGCTTAAACAACGTACACAGCCCAGTTTGGCAATTATAATTACCACCAAAACATCCCGTGATGCCAGTCGTATAGTCACAAAGGTCGCGACATGCGGTCAAGCTTTCGAGTGTTCGTTCAATAATGGGTGCCGAATTGTTCACGTAACCATCGAAGTTGCGGAACGGATCAAAGGTGCAGTGGAATGGGCCTGGACCTGGGTTGGCGGGGATTGAGCACTCCTTCAGGGCAGGTGTGCTTGGATCTTCGCCTCCAGCATCGCCGCCGCCGTTGTCTCCGCCGCCTGTTGGGAATGCATGATCAGCGAAATTTGTTCAGGAATTAGCGACTTCAAGAAGACAACCACTCACCCTCATCAACCTGGACATCAGCAGCCAACACATAATTCGTGAACTCCGACTGCTCTCCATGGGGCAGCAAAGTCCACAACCCATCACTGTTCCTCGAATTGACGTCGTTGGTCCCGAGATTGCACATCAAAGGACACTTTCCGTCTTCAGTGGGTTCAATCCGACAAGATGGAACCTGGTAACCACCGGCATCTGCGAGCGCCATGATCTGCATGCCCGGTCCACTGTATTCCTGACCAACAACACTGTAGCCTTCAGCGGCCCCGTCGTCGCTGGATGTCAAGTCCGCCACTGAAAGCTTATCACCTGTGAGTGAGAAGAGTGTAGGGGCATATTCGTCGTCAGATTGGTCCCAGTCGTACTGAACGTGATAGAAGATCTCATCGGCATCCGCCGGCCATTCGGCGAAGGCCATGTCCTGGTCGACAATATAGAAGGCTGATGGAGTGGCAGTCGGTGCCAAAACCCAGCTGTTGATGGTCGTAATGACGTTTGTGGTCGTCGTGGTGTCCCATTTGGTCATTGACCTGAGCCTTGTCATGACAGTCGTGCGCACGGTCGTGAAAGTGGTAGTGGGTGTAGTGGTCGTAGTAGCCAAGATCTGTATGTCGTCAGTGAGAGTCCTCAGATACATGTAGAAGAGCTGCTTACATTGCGAGTAGAGCTGATGGTTCTCGTGCTAGTCACGCCAGTCGAGCTCGTGCTGGTCACTGTGGTTGTCGAGACCGGGATAACGCAGTTGCAAGCAGCGACGGTCTGCGCAGAATTGGTAGCTGCAAGACAAGCTGGCTTGACGGGAGTAGCCTGGCGAGGGGAGAGGATTGCTGCTTCATCGCGCTTCCCGAAAGCCATACGGGGCGGCCAAGGCTCGCCAGAACGGCGTTGCACTCGGCCAGCAGAGACCACAGAGGTACCGCTAGGGATTGGTCCAGCAGCATCGTTTGCTGATAGCGCGTAATGGCTAAGGTCCCCTACTTCATGTCAGCTATGTTTCGCGTGCTCATTGTTGGAATTGCATACTAGTCTTCTTGAACAGGCAAAGGCCGGTGCTCGGAACCCATGTGACCGCGTGGCACTCCGGCACATCAGCTGCGCAGTTTTGCACACATTGCGAAAATGAGGCTGTGTTGAATTGCCGGAGCAAATCGTAATTCACTATGTGGTTGCAATAGACTTGATATTCACCGCCGTTGTTGTTGAATTCAAATATATTAAGCTCGCTGCTAGGACAGCTCGAAAAGGTACCACTGACGAGGGTCGGTGAGACTGAGGGACCAGACGATGTAGTCGTTGTAGTCGTTGTAGTCGTTGTAGCCGTTGTCCCACTGCTTGGGTCTCCCTCGTCCGGAGTACCAGTATTTGCGGGATCGATAGCTGTGGCAGCTGGAGTATAACCTGGACACGACTCAACAGTCCCGACGAGTTCCAAGGTCGACTCGATTGTTGAAGTCGTTGTACTCAAAAAGGTAGTCGTTTGCGTCGTCATTGAAGTACGAACACTATCAACACTGCTCAGCATATGAAACCCACTACCATATCGTATGCACACACGTTGTGATTGTGGTTGAGACCCTTGCAGCAGTAATCGTGGAAGTTCCAGTAGTCGAGGTCAAGGTGGTCATGACTGTCCTGTACGAATCGTTAGCTTATGTCACACTAGGACAGCTTCTCGGAATCGCTATTACCTCCACTGAGTGCCTGTGGTTCGAACCAGATTGGTGAATGTGCCATGGCCACGAGACTTGCAGAAAGCGCTCGCAGCCGCCATCGAAGTGCCAGCCATACATGCTGAAGTATGTGTTGTCCTACAAGAGGAGGATTGTGCAGCGTTCAATTGACGTGCTTGTAGTTCTGCCACAGGGTTGGCCAGAGCCAACCCTACAATGGAAGAATATGCGAAGAGCCGCATTCTGGTTGCGCAAATGTTTATTCACGAGCAGAGATTTCCACAGACCTGGGTATGGCTTTCCACTTATCTGCGGTGGAAAGCCGCATGTTGGGGCAGTGAGTCGAAGTGGGCGAGGCGTCTGCGCTCAGCAGAGTCCACTGCGCGTCTCCAGTCCATCGAAGCATGGTACTGGCTTGAGAGGGCTTGCATCTGGGCGGAGTGCGACCAATGTCATTGTGAACAACACCGCTAGGCGTTCACAGCTTCAGTGTCGCGCACACCTAGTGCATTCGAAAGCTTTCGGCCTCACCGCAGTTGGTCTTGAGGCTCATCGAGGCGTTGCAGAATCTGCCAGTCTTTAGCGAACGGCGTCAGGACCGCGACCCTCGTGGCGTCCACGTGCGTGCAGGTAGCGTATACCAAGAGAGTGTAAGTGTACCACGTCCACTTGCCGTATACGGAAATCCAAGCAATCCAAGTTCCGCGACCACAGAGGAAATGGTCACGATTTGCGGACAGCATGCTTCCAAGAAAGTCTTCTGTAGCGCGTCAGAGCGGCCTGTTTGGTCCATCGCGCATACCGAGAGACATGGCGTTGGAACTTCCTACTCGGTGAGGTTGGCCATGCAAGCCAAGCATCTAAGAAAGTCCAAAGGCATCCAGGCTGCGTCCACGTGCAAAGCCCAACGCCATAGTCTCAAGCCATACGATGGCCCCACCAAAACTTTTGAACGCCATAGCGCATGTAGAAGATGGGTCCAGTTGCGCGATACGGAATGGTTCAACGCAGCAGTGGCCTGATGAAAACTGCCACGCGAGATGTAGCATATACTTGGGTGTGGTTGCTGTCATGCCATGCGAAGCACGGCTTTCGCGGTGGCCGCTTCCAAGCCGGTGCATCGTTCGATGCGAATCATCGTACGCTCGAAATTTGTCGCCGCGGTGCGAGTCTGAGGCAGCAGTCCGACCTTGAGCTCGCTGCTGCTTGGGCGCTGTCGTGCTTAGCAGAGTCAATGTGCTCTAGGAGCGAGCTCCGTCTTCAAACGGTCCGTTCAGCTTGGGACGACGAGCATCTGGCGGCCAAATCAGCGACATCGCGTCACTCGGCGGTCTTCGGCGCTGAGTCCGTCAATACAATGTGCCATGCTGGAGGCGCAAAAAAAATGATTCCTGGCACAGAACGGAGATTGGCGAGGGCGAAGGTGCAGAGGGAGAGTAAGAGGGAAGATGGAACTGGGGCCGACGCTGCCCACCGATTCGCCAAGCCTCTCACCAATTGCTCCTTCCTATACAATACGAAGCCACCCACGCGAAGGAAAGTGCTGGAGACGCACCGTAAGAAAAGGTCCAGTACGATGGCTGGCAATTACAAACATGCTATACATTTCACAATCCAGTGGAGCTATCAGTGGCGTCCAATATCGTTCTCATCCAATCCGAATTCATCTCACTCACTACATACAGGTCAACGCTTGAAAAGCCTGCTTCATCCACATCTTTCTCTCTTTCCGCCAATACCATTTTGGTATATTGTTTTCCCACCTCACGCAATGCAGAAATTCGAAATTTTCTTTCGCAGAGATCCCTCGTCAAGTATGCAGGACAGATCGAGCGGCGTTTGAGCGCATCCACACAACTCTCGTCTGTCTCTCTCGCGCTGTACTTTTCGCAGCAAAGTACGAATCGTCCTCCTCGATGAGAACTTGTTGAAAGACGGAAAATGCAAAACTCCAGGACTCCACGCCAAATCCAATCGAGCGATAATGCAAATGGGCAAAGAAGGCTTATGCTCGGATAACAAAAAGCAAGCGGGCATCCGCAAGTTCCGCGGGTCGTTCACGCCCACTCCTCCACGATGACTCTCGGCCTCTCCAGGATTTTCCTCTTGCCTTGCGCCGTTGTGGGTGTGGGCTTTCGTAACCTCACGACCTTCAGGAATAACGCCTCGAGCGGCAGCAGAACGTACCAGACCCGGTTCAGCATGAATGACAGCGCGACGGAGAAAGTCGCAACCACAGCGTCCATGTAGTAGTGATTTGCCGTAGCCACGATGATGGAAAGAACGAGTAGAGGGTAGAGGATACCGGCCAAGATCCAAATGAAACTGAGGATGGGGCTTCTGCCTGTTCGGCGGCCGCGAAGCATGCTAGGGAGTCCGGAGTGCCAAAGGAAAGTGCAGCCAATGGTAAATGCGTAGGTGAAGTGGAGCGAAGGCATGGCGGCGAGCTGGTTGACATTGGCGCCGCCGACCCAGACGGACTCGGCGTTGGACTGGCGCACAGTGTCTTTGAAGCCGAAAGATTCCGGAAGCAGGCGGGGAGGCATGCAAGGCCAGAAGGAGAAGATCATGAAGGCGGAGAAGTTGCCTAGCGTCATGGTGCGGCGAGCGAGAGCGAAGTGGTCGTGGGAGGGAGCGGTGTAGTACCACCAGGAGAGGTATCTGGTAGCGTTAGCGGATTGAGGATGCGGTTCCAAGAGGTTGATAGAATACTCACGCGACTGTTCCAGGAATATGGACGAGGGAGTAGAACTGGTTGAACAGTGTCATGAAGCCCAAATGTCCATTCAAAAAGAAGCGCTGGAAATCCACCTCTGAAATCGGAAAGAAAATCTTCGCCATAGTGTTATGTTCCAAATTCAAGATCGCAATGCCATGCGATTGTGCCAACTCGGTAACCTCGTTATTTGCATTCCGGTTGTACAACGCAGCTCCAATCTTCTTCGTCAAAGCATAAGCCAGAAAGTTCAGCGCCCAGTAGAACATCTCAACCAAGAAGGGGAAGCGTTGGAGGATTCTCGATGGGAAGTTCATATTCGAGTCGGATTGCGAGACGAAGGGGCTGTTAACCAACTCGATGCTGGGTTTTTGGCGACCTTCGGGTGAAGCGCTTCGACTCGATGTGGGTGTTGTCTCTTCGTAGGAGGCATTCTTCATGAGCGATTCGGAGGACGAGTCGGGTCCTGGTATTATTGAGAAGTTGCGGTCGCGGTTCGCTATTAATGATACCAGCATGATGGTGACGACGAGCTGTAGCATAGTATTAGCATCCGGCCCTGTGCCAGCCATGCTGCAGCATTGGACGAGTGGTAGTCGTGCATACCAGAGGCTCAAAAAAGTGTCTCGCTTGCGATTGCGGTTTGCCCAGGTCGGGCATTGTGTTGTCCGGTGTGTCCATGCTGCTCTGAATCCTCTCTTGTCACTGCTGTATAGTATGTCTATTGCAGAGCCGTGTCTGTTGAGGATGCACGAAGTGTAGTCGTGTTCCCGGAGTTCGTGCCGCAAGCGTAGTCAAGGAGTAGCTCGAAGTTCGGCGCAAGCGGAAATGAGTGGAGGAGACGGCGGCGGTTCGGTGGATTGAGGAGGTGATTTAGGCGGTTACACGGAAGAAGGTGAGCATGATCCGGTGAGATGCAAGACAAGAATAGGATGTGCTGAAAGAGGAGAAGGATGTGGTATGGAAGTTGGACAGGAGATCGGGGCACGCGACAGCGACAACAGAGCAGCGGGTGCGGCGCGCGGGCGGCGGATGAAACTGCACAGACGGAGGCTTCAGTCAAAGGATGGAGCTGACTGCGCCTCACTCGAATAAACTCGCCGGCGACATGGGATACTGTGCCCACTCATCATCGCATGAGTGTTCACTTTCAACTCCTGCACAGCTGCATCGCACATTCTCTTTACGGCATTCGTTCTCCATTCTTGTGGTTACTGTCAAAGAAGCCTTGAGGCTTGGTGGAGTTTGGCTTCCGTCGGGAGCTTGCCTGGGAAATGATGCACGTGGCTGCGGCTACACGCGACAGCGAATAGGACAGCGGAGAGCTGTTCACAAAACACATCGGATACCACCGTCTCATAAACATGGAACATGCTGACACCTATCCTTCCACTCCACCCTCTTGCCTTACTACTGAGGACAGTCCTCTGGCAATCGGCTGATCAACTACCGCGGCTCATCCAGAACCAGAGCCTCTGTTACAGCTGTTCGCATCAGAAGCAATGCAGACCAACTTGGCATGCAAAGAAGCAAGTGGACATGCCACCTGCGACCGATGAATTGTTCCAGGATTTGCCCAAAACGGCCACGCGAAGGATCCCGCTTCTGCGCTTCTGCACAATTTCTGGGCACGAGCCGGCAAATGGAATGTTGATCGCTCCGTTCTTACCCGCTCACGTGCCTGCATCTGAGGAGTCTCAACGACACTACTGAAGCACTTTTACCTGGTTTGCCATCGACCACGTTCCAACTCATGCGGCATCGATTGGAGATGGTGATATTCTAGCGTTGCGGCCGAGTAGATTAGTCGTCTCAGCCTGCATAGCAAATGCTATCGAGCAGCTCTGGCAGCTCTGCCCTGGATGGCATATCCAACCTAAATGTCACACCGCAAGCACGTAATTCCGCGTGGTCCACTTGCGGCCGCAGAGGAGAGCACTTTCTCCGCTTTGTTCGCTTTGCTCGTACACGTCGATACGAAGTACGAACCACCTCTTCGGGTAGCGGAGAAACTTGTCGCCGACATTCAGTTTTGGCGCCAATCCACATACGACCTCAAATGATCCAGTGGGAACGACATCGTAGTGTCTTGCTACAGCTCTGAAGTGCTCGAGCGATATCATCACCGCAGTCACAACCCGTCGAAGATCTCTTAATCCACATTTCGGCCATTGGCCTCTGCCTTTGCTGCAGCTTGGCACACATCTACAAGGTAGGCAACAGAGCTGAAATGCAGGCGCCTGACGAGCAGAAGTGAGGCCCATATTTCGAGTCTCGCGAACTCCGATCGATTGCATATGGAAATGCGAGTGCGGCATTTGCGCAATGAATCCGTACACGCGCTCTCGGGCCGCTACGCCTTGGCTCACTTGCCCAGAACATACTCAACAACCTTGGTCATTCTTTCCACGATGAGCTCAAGATCCTCCTTGGTGCAATTGTACGCCGGAGCAAGCATGATTACATCGCCATTGACTCCATCCGCGACACCTCCGCCTGGCAATATCGAAATGCCAAAGTCTTTCTGCAGACCAGTTGCGTGGATTCTCGCCGCCACCTTTTCTTTCGCTGGGAATGGCTCCATGCTGCCGCTATCCTTAACCAATTCAACCTGCATCACAGTCAGCGCTGACCACATCGCATTGGACATTCAACTTACACCCCACATGAATCCTCTGCCCCTAATATCGCCAACATTGGGATGCCCACCCAACTTCTCTTTCAACAACGCTTCCAAAACCGGCGCCAATCCCCTCACATTCTCCAATAATTTCTCCTCCTCTACAACCTTCTGCACCTCCAAAGCCGCCGCACAAGCCACCGGATGGCCTTGATACGTCTGACTATGCACAAACCCGCCACTCCCCTTCTCCAACACCTCCACCACTTCCTTCTTCACCAACAGCGCCCCAATCGGCTCATATCCCGCGCCCAACCCCTTCGCCACAGTCTGCAAATCTGGCACAACACCATCCTCCTGCTCCCAAGCATGCAAAGTCCCTGTCCTCCCCATCCCAGACATAACCTCATCCAACACAAACAGAATGCCATATTTCTCACAAACATTCTTCATCTTCTTCAGATATCCTTTTCCAGGCGGCACAGCGCCCAAAGTCAACCCGGACATAGTCTCCGCTACAAACGCACAAACCGTTTCCGGACCCATTTTCACGACCTCCTCTTCGAAGCCCTTCACCAAAGAATCCACATACTCTTCCTCCGTCATCCCGTTTTTGATCCCTCGATAAGGATAGAATGGCTCGACATGTTTCACATTCTCGCTAATCAGAATATCCTCGTAGATCGCTTTGCGCGCCACATGTCCGCCGACAGCCAAAGCTCCTAGGGTATTTCCGTGGTAGGACTGTTTTCTGCTAATAAAATTCTTGCGTTTTGTCGCCGGACCTTCAAGTTCGATGAAATATTGTCTCGAAAGTTTCAGCGCAGCTTCGATTGCTTCTGTTCCAGAGGAGACGATGAAAGCGCGAGTAAGACGGCCATTCGTACTGGCGACCTAGCAATTTGTGTAAGAAGGATGATGTTTGAAAGCTTAAAGAGTGGGAAACCCTTTGAAATGAGAGCTGGTGCTTTTTGTCCAAGACGGGAATTCTCGTCGCCTTGCTTCGCACAAGAAATGCGCAACGAACGAAAAGAGAAACTTAATACTCACCAACCTCTTCCCCAACTCTTCCGCAACACCCGTAGCGAAAAACGGACTATAAGCATACGCCACTCCAGTTTCCAATTGTTTGTTAATCGCAGCTTTGATGCGAGGATGATTGTGGCCTAGACAAGCTACTGCTGCTCCGCCTGTGGCATCCAAAATCGAATATCCGGACTCGGTGTACAAGTAATTTCCATTGGCTGAGACGATTTTCGGTGGTGTGGAGCGGAGGGAGGCGTGCAGGATTGAGGAAGCTTGAGAAGAGGCGTTCGTGTCTTGTGCGATGGCTGCTGCTTGAGCGGTGGTGCCGAGTTGGGTTGTTGAAGAGGGTGGGATAGCGTCTTGGGTGAGGGTTCCGGTGGTGGTTTTGGACATCTTTGGATTCTTGTGATTCTCGCCAGATTTCTTGTTGGAGTTCCTCTTGTGCTGCTGAAGAGGCCTGATTTATAGCGTTTGTCGTTGCCGAAATTTGAAGCTGTTCATATGTTGAAGTGTCTCGGGTGCGAATGAAGTGTTGTATACCGACTCACTTCGGATCCGCTTGCTGCTTTCGGCAATTACGAGCTGTCAATGCGTTTGGAGAGGGGAGCTCCAGACGTTTTTCTGATTGAATGATTGGACTTCGCCAACCCCGGTCTCCATGTGTACCTACATAAGACACGTACTTCTCGACTTTAATGCTACGCCCTATGCGCGATTACAACAATTCATTGGCCGCTATTTGCCCTATCTATTAGCAGTAGGGCTACTATTCTGCCGTCCATTTCCGTAAGCGAGTTTCGATGCTTGGCATGTTCTCGATTTCAGTTCTGCTGTGACTGAGCACCGCTCGACCTCACGACCATCATTAATCATTCGGCGCAGATTGTGCGAAGTCTACCTTGCGCCAAGCTGAAGATATCATCTGCGTTTCGTCCATGGGCCCCCGTCGCTCTATGATGATTTCTTCGAATTCGAGCTCGTGGCTTGGGCCTTCTCCCTCAGCTCTGGACTGGTGTCGCCATGCTGCTCGAAATCTGCAGCCATGAGTGCAGCGCCACAGGTATTCGTGAAGGTAAATAGAATACCAGCAAGAGGAACGAGCTCAAGCAGTACAGCAGGAAGACCGAATGCCGTATAGTAGCCTTTGCGCGCCTCGACGTACTTCTCCTGCTGGTTGGCGCTCATGCCCTTGAGCTGGAAGTAGCGGGCATGGAATGCTGGACCGCGGTTGCGAGCTTGAAGGGTGATAAAGATTGCTGTGCCAACCACGGGGATGAAGTTCAGAGGCAGAGAGATGAGGTAGCGCTGGAGAGATGTCAGCGGAAGGTGGTCACCAAGAGGTTTGTGCAGGCGAAACTTACGACCAACGCAGCTGGCGTGAATTTCTGGAATGGCTTCCTTGCCAGCTTTCCAAGTCTCTCGATCGCATCTCCGAAACCTGATGACTTGACCTGACGGTCCTTCTCCACGATTGCAGTGTGTCCGCGTGCGACCAAAGTGCCATCGAAGGTGTCGATCAGCGACTCCTCAATCAGGAGGTTTCTTGCGAGAAACATGGTGAGAGTACTCGACTCGGACAGGACCAAGAGAACGGTTGTGACCACCGCCAGAGGGCCTGAAGTGAAGACCAGAACAGCAAGCTGTGGAAGGTATGTGAACAGGAACATGAAGACTGTAACGCCCATGCCGAGACCCATAGTGGGAAGAAGGCGGTTAAGAAACGGCTTCCATAGCGACTTATGGGTCCAGAAGTAGAAGATGCCCTGAATTCTTGTTAGAGTGCGTCCATCAGGATTCACTTTCGTGGTCTCTGTGGTACCTTCAGTGGATAGAGGTAAGCTCCAGATCTCACTGCTTCATTGGCTTGTTTGGACGCAGCTGCGACTTCTTGCTTGGCTGTTTCCTTAAGCTTGTCGGCCATGATGACAATCTTGCGATGCTATGGAGCTTGATGTCTATGAGCTGCTGACGTTTGTTTGTGAAGCAGAAAAGACGACGTTTTCACATGAACGCAAGCAAGGAAGAACAGCCACAACGAAACAGTGACGCGCTGGCCCGTGACGTCATGCCAAGAATGGGCGTGTGTGCAGTAGCGCGATATGTCTCAACTCTCCAGCCCAGCGATACCATATCGAAAGCGTACAGAGATGAAGACTGTGTTTAATGACCTACCGAAAACACTATCTGGGTCAGTTAGCTGGGCTCTCCTGCCAGGAGTACCGCCTGTATGGAACAATTGGTAAAGCCGAAGAAGCCTCGCACGTTTAGATCGCATATCTTCACCACTTAGCAATTCTCACGGCAATGCGCAGGATGCTCTTCCGACCAGTGAAGCCTATTACCGCTTAAAGTGACCAGAAGGTGTCTTCGTGGCATGTGGGGCTGGTCAAAGCCGCTCTCGACGGAGGTCGCACGAAGTTTTTCGATCATCTTCAGCGGTACTGCTACCACGCAATGACGACCAGGCAGTCTGCGCCTGAGGTGTCAGGGCCATTCTTCTTGATTTCAATGGCCAATCTGTCCTCCTGCTATGGGCCTTGCCTTGCTGGGGATGCGGCTTGCTGCTGGTAGAGAATATTTTCTCGTCTGTGGATGTTTAGTATTCGAGGCGGTTTTATAGGCACCGGTTGTCACCGCGTTGGAAATCATCCGGTGGGCCATCTGCTCCTGATGCCGTGAGCTCAAGATTGAGTCGGCCAGGTGCTCATAAGATCGACCGCGCCTCGTTGCTGACTGGTTCGTGACAATGTAGCGCAGCGCATCAGCGCACAGGATCGCGGATGCAGCATCCTTAGCAGTCTTCAGCTGGCTGGCAGCGGCCCAAAGGATCGTATTATTGTGTTCTTTGCCACTCAATGTCAATTGCTCGGTTTTGTGAGACTGCCATGAGACGGAGATGCCAGGGAGAACGGTGACTGCGCTCCATGTCAAGGACTGGAAGAGGACGGTTACTTGCTGAAGTGGAGTTCGATGTATGGAAACAGAGGAGAACGAAGCCTCGTGGAAGGGGATCCCGGGACGTCGCTTCCTCTGGAACTAACGTGTTTGATAGGTATCCGTATCAGACACGTATCCGTATCAGAATTCTGGAGTTATGGTATGGTAAATTCAATTACTAGGCTATCTTGGCTCTGATTACAACAACAATGGATTAATAGACTGCTCAGAAGTTACTCTATCTAATGGACAACCTCTTAAGTTATAGCCCTAAATACTACACTTGCTGCAGGTTAGTTTAGCTCTTAGCTGTCTCTCAATCTGACTAACTAACTCTATTGCTATTCGAGCCTGTGCTTGTTAACTGTCTCTAAGTAACAATTCATTAGTGTTAAGACTAAGAGTAAGCTTAATCTTCTTCCTTAGGGCTCTATAAGACTATAATTCCTTAATAATAGTCTTTATATTATTATATTTAGCCTATAGTAATGTTATAGCAGCTTGTAACCTTTTGAACCCCTTTAATAACCTGTCTACTGCCTTAATAATAGAGGTTGGTAAGCTGTTTTAATGCCTAATAACCCTAGCCTTAATCTTGCTTATTTGCCTCTTAACCTACCTTAGATTCTAAGGGGTATTCTATATATCTAATAAACAAGGTAGTGGTGGAGTTAGTGTTTTTTAACGGAGTGTCAGCTTGGATAATACAGCCTATAGATCCAATAGTAATAAGCCTAAGCCTCTAAAGGCTGCCTTAATATTCTAAGAGGTAAATATAGCCTTATAGGTAGGCTTGAATTAAGGTAAGAAGTCTTCCTTAATTAGGTAGTAATATCTAACCATACTAAGCCTTTAGATTCTAGCTGAATATACCTTCTTTAATGGACCAAAACAGCTAATATCTAAAGGCTATAATAAGTAAGAAGAGTATATAGGTATATAGAGGGTAATAATGCCTTGTTCCTTATAGAATAACTTAAACTCTAGTATTATATAGCTGTTATAGCTATCCAGAATTAAGAGCCTCTTCTAACTAACAGTCCTATGCTTAGTATAGTCGTTAAAGTACTAGATCTAAGCTACTCTATAATTATATAAGGTCTAGCCTTTTAGACTAACTCTAAGCTTCTATATTAGTAGTAAGGAGTAGAACTAGGCCCTATTTATTTGCTTGCTAGAGAAGATAACATATAGAGGTACTAACTAGCCTTCTATATTAATATAGGCAATAATAGTATACTACTGCGTTAAATTAGAAACTAAGGCCTTAGGTCGTTGCCTACGCTCTATAGTAGTAACAACTATAGTATTCTAACTATATCTAAGCCTAAATCTACTCTTATTAAAGTTGTAAATGTTATATAGTATAATTCTATAGAAGGCTACTATATTTTGAACCAGTCTAAACTACTCTATAATAACCTCTAGATCCTTATTCTTAGCCCTCTAGTTTGATAGCCTCCGTAACAACCGTGTTTCTAAACCTAAGTAACGCTTAACAAAGTTATAAGCCTATCTTTAGCTAACCTCTTATCTATTCCGTACCTTAGTTATTAAGGATGCCCACTCTCTAATTACAGCCTGAGTTGGCGAGTAACTACGTGAATTAAGGTTAAGAACCTTCTGCAGAACTACCTCTTCTTTAATTAGAGATAGTACTCTATTAGAATAAGGTGTACTACGCTTTAGTTTAACACCTTTGAGCCTGCGGTTAACGGTTTGATAATTGACTCTATAGGCCTCTATAGCAGCCCTAATGCTATTAAAACGACCTGATTAATAGGCATAGACAGCCTGCTAGATAGCCTCTTCATTTAGAGGCGCTATAGTAATAGTGTATGGAATAGAAGGCGTGGTTTAATGGTGATTCTGATGACCTCATAATTCTGATACGGATACGTGTCTGATACGGATACCTATCAAACACGTTACAGCTTACGCCAAGAAGGAGAGTCTGATGAGAAGGCGCACCCATGCAAAGTCTAACCATCTCAACCTCACCTTTCCCGTTTCTGTCCTTCTCGTCCACTCCTCATCGCAGACAAATTGCTTCTGACATCATTGTGGACATGATACAGCACGACTTCGTCGCCGGACATTTCCAAAGTGCGACACCGTCCGTCCGGCCTCGGATGCTGAACTCGCCCGGCGCTTGCGATAGAAGATCACCGCCCGCCAAGAAGTTGCAGAACAGTGTCACTTCATACCACGACTTTGTGTTCTGAATCGACCAACTGATGACTACTGTCCGCCCCTTTCAGCGACCGCCAGCACAGAGCTGAATAGCAGATCGAGCTGTGTTGGGTTGCCTAACAGTGGCGTGGAGATTGGCTCGAGTCGAGTCCCACGCTTCCTTCAGAGCAGCCACTGCTTCCAGCTCATCCTTGGCAGGATTTCAGACGAGGGCTAGAAACTCACAGGACAGCTTGAACGTTTCACGAGTGGCGACTTGGTGGATTTCGACGTGTAACGCTCGCCCGCCATCGCTTCTGCCGACCGCAGCGGCTGCGTGCGTTCGCAATGCAGGATGATGCTTTTTGACGGCTTTACCCCTCAGCTTTGCCGGCTTTTCCCAGGACGGAGGCTTTGATCTTCAAGCAGCACGCTATGCTAAGTGGCTTTGGTCGATGGACTGTAAGCCCTGACAGGATGGCGATGGACCTGCTGATTGTAGGAGTGATCAGCACTGCTGACGCTTGAAGATTATGGCTTGCCGTGAGTCAAAGTAGAGGACCGCGTAACAGCATCACCATGTGGCACGTTGCATGTGGATCGTCAGAGCGAGCTCGCAGCGCTCGTGGTGTGTGGGCTTCCTTGCAGCTGAAGGCATCAGAGATGGTGCCGATGGGGACGTACATATATTCCCCTCGCACCTCGATCACGTCAAATCTTTGCTGAGCACGTCAGTTTCTCTACGGCCAATCATTGACTCTCTTACCACTGATTTTGGAGAAGTGAAGTCGAAAGAAGCGCAGCCACCATGTCCAGAGGCGATGAAGCGACGGCCCGGAACGGTACACAGCAGCAGCGTGGACCACGACGCTCCATGCTCATTACGATTCCGAGATCTTGCTCCAATCTGCTTGTAAGGATTCTTGCGCTCGATAAGCAGGAAAATGTCAAGCATGGCGGATACCATTTCCTCGGTGCCATGGTTCACCACGCGAATGAACACACCATCGACAATGCTCCAGAGACCTGGACCGACGAGCAGAAGATCGCGATCCACGAACTATTCGCAGCGAGCATTGCCAGCCTTGAAGAAGATACCCACTTTGACAACGATTCCCAAGTAGCGTTCACAAAAGAACACTGCAACACATTCATCGAGCCGACAGCCATCTCCCGCTTTGTCAACGGTGAACCCAAGAATGGCGAGCCCAAAACAGCTCCTCTTCGCTGGTCGGTCCCTGGTTACGAATCCCTCTACTCAGAACTCAACGAAACTGTGATGCCGGATGCATATCTACTTTCCTGGAGACCTGTATTCCTCATCCGACACCCAATCCGAGTCTTCGAATCTGCTCTTCGCAACATGACCAATGTATTCGAAGAATGCGCCGAAAGCTTAACCAAAAACTCCACCGACTCATCCAAGAAGGCCACCATCGACTCAAACACAACTTACAAATTTCATCGCTCACTCTACAACTTCTACGTCAGCCACGGCGTTCGACCCATCGTCATCGATGCAGACGATATGCTGGTTAATCCAAAGGGTATTACACAGAAATTGGCTCTTCAAATCGGTCTGGATCCGGAGAGGCTACAATATGAGTGGAACCCAGCGAGTCCGGATGAGCTGAAGCAGAAAGAGATACATATGAGGATAATGCTACGAAGCTTGGACGCGTCAAAGGGGATCACGACGGATAAGTTGGGTTCGACGGCTGGATCGCCGGAGGAGATGATGCCCGTTTGGACAGAGAAGTTTGGAGGATCGAAGGCAATGGAGCTGAGGGAGAAAGTTGAGAAGGCTATGCCGGATTATGAGTATTTGTGTAAGAGGAGGATGATGGTGTGATACATTATGATCTGGAATCTCTTATTACAAGCCCTTCGGCCTGCTTTTGGTGCTCGCTTCAGCCGTTATGTAGTAGTATGCAGGAATCATACTCATCAATCCTTCACTCCATCATTTGCCGACGAGCCGATGCCTGTCTGCGGCACTATCGCCATCTCTTTCTTCACCAAGCAAGCATTTGTAGTGTCGTTAACAGTCGCGTCCTCTGTCTTCCACTGAGGCGAAGTAGATCGATCACTTTGCGATTCTCAGTAAACAACTGTTACGTTGTGTAGCACTGCGCAAAGCGAATACATATTACCCAATCAATCAATCAATCGACACTTCAACATTTCCTCAAACGAACGAACGAACTCACGCACAACCTTGCCCGCAATAGGTTCGCCACGTGCAGACCTCGTGGCAGCATTTCACTTCTGAACTCAATATTGTCACAACTGTCCACCAACACCAAGCTTACATTTAGCGAGACCAAGATTTCTTGTCGAAGATTGTGGCGTCCGAATAGCTATAAGAGGAGCCAATAGTTTTTACTACTTCAAAAACGTGGTTTACCTCAATAGCATGCCCTATGTTGAATCTCAAAGATCTGCAGAAATTTTAGCCTGGATTGGCATAGTTGCAAGCCCGCCTCGTGTTTTTCTTGGTGTATAGTGCTGTAGGGCATAGAACGTGGTTTAGTTGCCTGAGTGTGCGCGGGGTATGACATTTTGATGTTCACGTTCGCGTATAATTTGTAGAGTGAGAGAGAGTATAAGTATCGTCTGTTCTTCTTTTCGAGTATTCGACAAGAAGCAGATCGGGTCCAAAGAACACCAATCCCATTACTGAACCATCATCATGAAGCTCAACATCATCTTTGCTCTGGCTGCTGCGATCGGCCTCGTGAGCGCTCAAGGATGCACGAACCCGCGCTGCCGAGACAATGGGTGAGAGCAAGCAGCCAAGGCACATTGAAATCGACAATGCTGACTCCCTTCATCCAGGCCATACTGCCAGGCAGTGTGCAGCGATTACTGCCAAGCGACCTCGAACCAATTCAGCGGAGGTAGATGCGTCGCAGGGACGGGGGATGGTCCAAGATTCTATTGCAGATGTAACAGGAGGTAGAGCGAGGACAAAGACGGAGGAATTTGTCAAGAAGACCATACATAAAAGAGTGTCAGGTTGGCGGAGAAACTTCGTCGCTTGCGTATCGATCATATGCCTAAAGGGTTTGGAAACTGCTCAGGTCATGTCAATTTTTGTCTTCGTTAGACATCTCTGCGTCGCTCGTGTACTTGATGTCTATTCTCTACACGGCTGCGAGCACGAGAGCGCCAATGCCCAGAAGCGCTGCATGAACTGTGTCCTCGCATAGACTCGCCGCCGCGGCAGTGGATGTCGCAGCACCGTCGCTGCTCGTCGCCGTAGCAGTCATCTCTGCCGCAGCACTGCTTACGACAGACGTAAACTCTTGATCAGACCTGTCACAAAAGTCAGTAAACTCCTCATAACCACACGCCGATCCGCAACTCACGTATTCCTTCCCCCATCCAAAACTCTCACCAACTCCCTAAACCTCGGACTCCCCAACCCAGTAACAGCATCCCACCCCTCCGTCGTATTGTACCCCAACACCTTCTCCAACATGCAACCTTGCACCGCAGAACAAGCTCCAACATTCTCTCCGCCTTTCGCAATATCCTTCAACCCCGTCCCATTTAAACTATACAACCAAGGATTCAGAAATCCAAGCGAAGGTCTCCCATGAAAAGCCTCATAGTCATTCAACAAACTTATGACTGCAGCCCACGTCGGCGTCGAAGCCGAAGTCCCACCGATAGGTAACATAAATCCATCAACGAACGTCGGATACTGTGTGCTGAAAGCTGCGACATCGGGGTATCCTCTTCCAGTAGAATTAAATCCAGATTCACTTTCATACGTCTTCGGAACATACTGATCAATGTACTTTTGCACTTGATCGGCCTGATACCGCGGTCTCGCAAACAAATTCGAGAAACCTCCTCCGCTCGCAGTGATCGCTACACTAGAAGCTATCGGAATCGTGCCATTGACAGCAGCTTCTTCATCTCCGATATTCGTCGTGCCGCCTACAGCTGTTACCCAAGGACAACTAGCAGGGAATTTGGGCTCGAAGATTGTTTTGTGTTCGCCGCCGGCTTCTTGTCCATTGGCTCCGTTGTTTCCGGTTGAGAATAAGAGACTCACGCCTCGGGCTCCGATTTGTGCCATCATGAGGCAGAGTCTTCTGGCGTAGTCTGGATCGAAGAGATTTTCGTTTGCTGATTCTGTGATGCTGATGACGGATGGGACAGTCTCGTTGGAAAGAAGTTGTTGCAGGAACGTGACGAAGCTGTCATAGGTTTGACCTATTTCTGGACCGAAGACTCCGCCATAGTTGTAGAATATTCCATTCTGGACTTCAGGGTAGGCGAGGCCGAGGAGAGCTTGCGTTCCCAAGGATGTCTCGAATTTGGCTGCGATACCGGGATCAGGTACGCCGCCTGATCCCACGAGTTCGTAGCTTACGCTAGCTTCAGCTGCAGGCGGATTGTACTCTTGCAGATAGGCTTGCAGATCGGAGTTATTGAATGAGGCGCTTTCCGTCGCGTAGACTGCGAAAGTCGTTCGGTTCGGTTGGGCCGTGTAGTTTAATCCATCGAAGCTGATGTCGTAGACTCGGCGAATGCAGGTCGGAGTAGCTAGGCCATCGGCACCTGTGCATTCCGTATTATTCTGTTGTCTCTTAAAGATGTGGCCAGATCTTCTGAGCAGTTCCTTGGCGTACTCCTGTTGCTTTGCATCTCCAGGCTGTGGGAAACTGGTTGTGGGCGTGACAAAGTCAATGCAATCTGCCACTGTTTGAGGAAGATGATAGAGCTCTGCACGATTGATATCTCTGAAGCCATCCGAGAAGGTCGAGTACGTCGTATCGAGCAGCTGCTCCACGTGCTGTATCGTGGTGTCGATCTCAAAGATCCCGCCGAAGAGTGAAGCCTTGTCCAATAAGTCGTGCTCACGCAGCCATTCTTCGACTTCACGGACACTATCTGCTGCAGGTTCAGATAGCCGCGCTGCTTCGTCCGCTGAGATATGTTGCCGGAAGTTCGGACTGTGTGGATCTGATGCAAGTACCAGTCGGCGCTCTATCGCGTCTCCATCGTCGGCATGCCGGACAGCAATGTGCAGCTTGATGGAATTGTCCTTCGAAGCCAGCGATCGCCGTTCCCATCCATGGTATGTTGGTGCCCTCTTTTGTACAACCGCACAGGACGCGTCGAGTATCAGAATGGCTGCTGCTGCCAGCAGCTTGACGCGTCGCATTCCGGAAGATAGTCAATGCTGTCGTGCGAAGGATATGAAAGCACGCTTCACCGATCACCAGCGCTTACCATTTATCAGCTTCCACCACGACACGGCATATGGAATCTATGGGAACGACATGTTGGAAGTCATGTCATCGTCAGCGAAGCATGGTCGCATCCTGCCACGAGCTGAGATGAGGTCGGCGGCGGGGGGAAGGATCTGGTGTTGCTCTGTCAGATGTGATTGGCCAGTGGTTCTGGAAGCAAATCGTCCTGCATACGTTTTGGGTAAGTTGACCAAGTTTGCTGACTGTGACAGAAAACCCGGGGATCCCTATATGCTCTTCACAATGAAAATTGAAGGCAGATTGCAAGGATGGTCCAGTCTGTTACTGAAATACCACTTCTATGTCAACTCAGAAAACATGTCAAGTCTACTCCAACTTCTTCCTGATGAAATGATATCTGGTCCACCCATCAATCTCATCAGTATACTCTTCCCTAACAAGCTCATACTTTCCGATCTTAGGCAAAATAATAGCCCAGATGAGCCAGTAAAGACCTCCGCCACCAATAATCGCCCATCCAACAATGCAATGCAAATAGTATGGCAAAGTCTCGTAAATGCTATTGCCTTCCGTCGGTGGTACAAACGGCGCAATGACAAGGTAAACATTGCTGAGAAAGAAGAAAATCGCAACCGGAAGTGTAGCCTTGAAGGGAGGATTCCAGTCCCAGGCTTGTCGGTGGAGGTATAACCAGATGAGACCGAGCGCGACAAAGGTGTTGACGATTGCGAGAGGGTAGCTGATGACGTTGAGGATGAAATTGTACGCGTCGCCAGGTGGAGGACCCATCATGATGATGACCGACACGAGCCAGTGCTCGAAGAGACCGGCCAGAGGGGCGTTGAAAGGTCGGTTGCTTGCCCAGAAGCGTGAGAATGGTAGGATGCCTTCTCGTCCGAGTTCTTGTACCAATCGTCCCTGGGAGAAGATGACGGAGAGGACGTTACCGAAGGCTGAGAGAGCCACGAAAACGGACATGGCTCGTTCTGCTGATTCGCCGAACATATTGCGGAAGAAAGTGGCTGCTAGGATGCGCTTCGAGGCGAGGATTTCGTCTTTGGGTACTGCGGCGAAGTAGGCGATGTTGACAAGCATGTAAAGGACACCGACCAGAATCAGCGCCGTCGGAGCTGCTATCTTCAAGGTCCTGATCGGGTTCTTCGTTTCGCTGAGAGCGTAGTTGGCGTTGCTGTATCCGATGTAGCTCCAGATGACGTTGTACAGGGCCGTGACAATGCCGTATGCAGATCCTGTCGTGCCCTCGAAAGCATTGGTGAAGTTGCTTGGGCTTGGCTTATCTGCTTTCATGGCGCCACCAAGAGCCGCCCAGCCAGAAACAACGATGATGAGGATGATAATCAACTTGATCGTGCCGAGCAGGTTTTGTAGTCGCAGACCCCATTTGAGTGCCAGACCGTGGATCAAGAACGCAGATGTAATACAGGCCAGACCAACACCACGCTGGTTCCAACGGTTGACCTCAACATTGGCAGCTGTGAGGATGTATTCGCCAAAGACAACAGAGTTCGATCCTGCCCAGCCGAGAAGGATGACATAGCCAGTATAGAGACCAGTCGCGAGAAATTTGGGTTTGCGGAAGACGTGTTCGAGATAGTTCTTCTCACCACCGTTCCTGCGTTCTGTCAGTCTCCATCACCCACTTTCTTCGCACTCTGTCACCTACTTTGGAATTCCTGTTCCGAATTCCAGATAGACGGCCATACCAGCAGCTGCGATCAGCATACCAGCAAACCACATGAAAAGCGCCAAGCCAACGGAGCCAGTCTGAGAAAGGATACCAGAAGGGGTAGCGAAGATTCCTGTACCGACCATACGGTTGAAGATGAGGAACGCAGCGGAGACGACGCCAATTTGTCGTTTCGATTGTTGTGCAATGCCAGATTCATCGTGTGGATCATGTCAGTAGAATTCAATGCAGTATACAGTCCAGCATCACTCACGAGCTTCGCTGACAGTGCCATAAGCATTCTTTCCAGAACGGTCTATACTGCTGTCCTCCCCGATAGTAGCGGAGTCATCGTCCTTTCGATGCCAATTGAGAATGCCCATCTTGGCCTTTGGTGATGGAGGTCCAGACCACTGAACGCTGTAACACTACCAATCCTGGTGTAAGTCAAGCAAGGAGTACAGCAAACTTAGTGGGTATACCGCATCCTTTTGTCTAATAACAATTAAGTAGTCGCCATACCAGACATCGGTGGCATCATTGCAATCCTACGGAGAATTGACAGAATTATATGTCTCGGCAGGCACGAGCGCTCAACTATTTCGGTGGCGTCGACTCGGTTTTGCTACCAGGTGCGTGGAAGACAAGGGATTGGTGTCTAGTCTCGGCGTTCCATTGGATTGTTGGGTCGAGCACGCCATACAGAACTTTTTCTTGGCATCCAACGGGCCGTCGGAGATCTCGCGTCTGCCACGTGGTTTATTGTGGTGATGCGGCTACGCCGGCGAGATGTTCGCATGTCCAGACGGGGATAGAAATGGAGCACTTACTAGTGATGGAGAGACACTGTCTGGTAGTCTTTGCGCCTGGCATAGAGATGTTTGAAGGGCGCTCGGTCCGATTCCAGTAGCCATAGGAATATGCCAAGCCAATACATGAGATTGAAAGGCAATTGTCTGACCTGCTGATCGCCAGACATGAGACTTATGCCGATGCTAAACGTAGGCGATGTTCCGTGGCTCGAGCTGGGGGAAAGAAGGTGAGCGAATTATTGTTGCAGCATCCGTGTGGTCCATCTGGCTTCACGATGCCTGCCTCTTCCGCCCACTCGAAACCTTGTTCTCTCAAGGCGCACTTATTACAACTTCGGTGTGACGAAGAAATTTGAGCGAGTAAGTTGACTGACATTTGATCGAAATGTGAGTCACTCCAGACTCTCTCCTTTCTCTGTGGACATACCATCGCATGAAATGCCAAGCTGGAGATCGAACATTTGATCGGCCTCCAACTCCGACCTGCCCAATCCGGCTCCGTGTCTCCGAAGAGAAATCCTCCAGTAACTGGTTGAATCGGACTCGTCCGAACAGGCATGACAGGCGACGAGAAGCTTCATGTGATCAGAGGATTTGTATGCGGCCATCGGTATAGTAACCTATCGGGTATGTGAGTCAGCAGTCTGGGCGGTGAAAGCCGTTCAGCACAACATCGAAGAGACTTCTTGCGAGCTGCGGTCTGGAAGCGACGACCGTCAGCGCTTCATGCGATCTAGTTCGCCTGATCATCTCTGCCGACAGAGCGACAAGCGCATCACTGGAGTCTTGGCCGCAGATTTCTAGTATTGCGCCGCTGACTTGTGCTCAGAAGCGCATTGCTCGCTGCGTAATTGGCCCGTCGAGTAAGGCTCTTGAATAATTTGCTGCATTGTTGAGATAGGCATCGATCTCTCACTGTGCCGGTAGCTTGGGCTTTGTTGCATACACAAGTATACCCTTGTGGTATGCATGATATTTCCTCTTCACCCAGTCCTTGCGCACAGCGGCCATGAAGACTTGCACTTCTTCCAACTTCCAGCCAAGAATTCTGGTGAATGGCGCGACCGTGAATCCTTCTAGGCCCTCAAGGTAGTTCAAGCAGCTGTATCGCCCTACCTCTTTCCACTTCGGATCCTTCGGCCAATCGTTAGAGGGCCTCTTGATGACCTCCGCGTGCACGTTCTCAAAGCCCAACTCTTCTAGCAATTCCTTGTATTGGTCCGCGGTGAGTGGTACTCTGCCCATCTTTCGAAAGGCTTCGTTCAGATAATCACCCCATTGCATGATGGAACAGTCCTCTGGCACTGAACCATCGTCACAAAATGTACCAAGCTCCATCTCCGCCAGCTCGAGGCTACCTCCGGGCTTTAGCGTGTTGAATACCCGTTTGTAGAACTCAGGAGGATCCGATATGTGGCCGACTAGGAAGCGATGGTGAATCATATCGAAGCGATCGTTGCCAAAAGTCCATTCGTTTTCGAAGTCGTCGATCTCGAATCGGCAGTTGGGCGGTACCCATGTCGGTTGCACGGGACTCAAATCAGTTCCAATGATCTGACATTCAGGGTACTGGTCTGCCATTTCCATGCCTATAGCAGCCAACAGAATGTCAGTATGTATTTCGAATATTAAATGCGATCAGAACATGGCCTGAGGTCATTTAGACCCACAGCGTTCAGTTGATCGCTGGCGATGTTGACAAAGAAGCGCTCTCTGGCAACTGCTTCACATACACCATATTCCAGTGCCTGTGCCAATGTCTAGGATCTCCTTAGGTTCATCCACCAAAGGGCACTTGTGTAGCTTCCCGTCCAGCTGTAACTTCTGATTGTGGTGCTCCAAATCTTGCCGGTCCAGCTCTTGCTCATCGTTGGGAAAGAAGTACTTCCCAGCTTGATAGGCATGATATCGGCGACCATTCTCGAATTGGTATCTGGTGACTGCGCTGCTCATGGACGTGCTACTGCTTGCCACGGATTCTCGGTCACCGCCGAAGGTGCTGTCGTGATCGACCGCATCATCGGCTTCCATGCTTCTATCGGGGTGATCATGTGCTGTGCTGATATGTGCGTCTGTGTCGAGGGGATCCCGCGTAGATGAAGACGCCTCCGATTCGCGACAGGCCTCGTTACATATGCTGCGTTGCAGTGGGTCGCAGGGGCGCCGGTGGTGTAGAATAAATGCTCGATGCCCTCCACCCCCGTCGTCACATGTTGGCGGATGTCTTCACACTTCCAATGACAGAAGCAGCCTTGCCGCGCCGATGCAAGCTGTCAATGGTCGAACTGGCTTGCGCACGAGGCCCATGCTGCGCTCGGCGGAGTCGTGGTCGTTCGTTCGCCCGCGTGAAAGCTTGCTCCAGAAGCCACCCACATCGCGTCTGGAAGCTAGGAAGTGTGCCGGAGTTAGTGTGCCGAGGGCGGTGCGCTGCGCTCGATCGGAGGCGGTCGTTACCGTGGACAGAACATAGTCGATTTGACATATCGGAACCACACCACGACTGCCAGAATTAGTCCGGAGCCAGCTGCGCTCCTCCGCCAGTCCGCGATCCCGAAGTGCATTTGTCAATGTTCGACACCCTTCATGGCCCAGACTCTTCACCAACAAGATGCACAAAAATGCCAAGACTCGTGAGGAATGTCTGCCGAGTGCACCCCACTCGCTAGCCAGATACTTCGCCAGCTGCAGAGGCCTCCCCACGGTCTCTTCAAGGCCCTTGCATTAATGCTCAAGGTGTCAGCACTTCTATCGGATCTGCCAGCGAGGCCGATTTGTCTGCCAGGAGGACGCTTCACCGCGGCCATTTTCCCGCGAACAAGTCTCTCGCCCTGGCGCACGATCGTTGGCTGACTCCCCGTCGTCCCTTCAACATGAGCCTGAGACCTCCGGCAAAGCTAGTGAACGGCCTTGCTAGCTGCATAGGCGAGTGTGTGCCGCTGCGGCACAGATACTCCTTCGACTGAGGCGCGCATTGGGAGGAGGGTCGCTGCCACGGCTGCTTCATGCCACTTCCTCCCATACGTGACTTTGATATACCTTGTGCATCGGAACTGCACAACAGGGGAGTCTGCCAAAACACTTCCGATCCATACGCTATCCAGTGCCGAACCGGCACGCTCCAACTCTCTTGCCGAAAGCAACCGCAACCACCACAATGGCGCAGATTCATGGTTGCCACTTGGTGGGTAGCGTTCCCCTCCCAGACACTGAAGCTGTCTTCCGACAATGCCTTGCGGCTCTCCCAGGACGTCTGAAGCGGATTCCTGATGGCGAAACTGGCGTTCGGCACATGTTTACTACCTGGCAAGCCGAGGTGTTCAATGCATACCCTCCCATGAAGACCCGCTGGGTGAACGACGGAGTCGTCAACGGACCCATCCAAAGTGACGAGTTCACACCTGAGCAGATGGACGAAGGTATCAAAGCTATCGAAAGTACAACTATAGAGACCGGTTATGACAAGGCGGCTATTGAAAGCTATGCCGTCTTCAAGAAGCTCCGGGACGAAGGAGTGATTCCTAAGGGAGTTCGGCTGCAGGTCTGCATACCTACCCCGGCCAATACCATTTTCCCTTTTGTGCAGAAAGCGTTTCAGGCTCGGATCGAGCCGATTTATGAAGCTGCTCTGATCCGTGCAATGCGGAATCTGCAGGACGCCATCCCGCATGAGGATCTGGCGATACAAATCGACGTCGCAGGAGATACCGCCTTTTGGGAAGCAACCAATCCCAACACTGTTGCCAAGAATAATGGGCTGGAGTGGTTCAAGCATTGGTGGGACGGTGATGTGAAGCAGTATCAGACTGATTACATCGTTCGTCTGATCGGCGCCGTGGACGAGGATGTTGAAGTTGGACTGCACAACTGCTATGGTAAATAGTACCCGCTCACGCCCAGGAATTTGGCTGATCATCATTGTTAGGCGATATCGAACACAGACATTGGCACGAACCAGCATCTCTCGCCGTTGTCGTGGAACGAGAGATCATGGTGACGAAAGCTGCGCCACGCAAGATAAATTGGACACACATGCCCGTGCCCAAATCTGCTGTTGAAAGACCTGAAGTCGGACTTGACAAATATCTGGCTCCACTGAATGATTTGCGTCCCCTGCTCGAGAGAGATGGGACGGAATTGTATCTGGGCGTCGTGCATGAGCACAAACCAGAGTTGACCAAGCAGATGATTGATGCTGTTGAGAAGGTGTCGCCTGGGTTGAAGTTTGGAGTTGGAACGGAGTGTGGTGGCGGTAGAATGACCTGGGGACCATTTGAAGATGCGCTGAAGATCTCTGCGAATGTGTCGAGTCCGGTGTTGTGACAGTGCAAGCTTGATGATGGTAACGGCCGAGGGCATGGGTTTGTGTTGTCATAAAAGGTCATGTACATATGCACCAGACCAGAACAATGTCACTTTTGAATAGAAGCTCCATCTGGCTAGCCAGTCGCGTCTATAAACTTGTTCTCTGAAGCTGTCGTACGGGCATTGTAGCCTTTGGCGTGATTGCCGTCTATGTGCAAGGCACACCTGTCCAGGGTTGCCCGTCATGTCAGACCATGGCTATGATAACATGCAATGGTATAGTAGACATATACGATGCAAGTTTGTGCTTACTCATCGAACCAGGAAAGCCTCTATAGCTCAGTGGTGTAAGTTCGCATCCTTCCACAATTCGAAAATTCATCTTTAACATCAATTCTAGAGAGCGTTGCACTTGTAACATGCTCATGCAAAGGTCGGTTGTTCAATCCAGCCTGGAGGCATTCTTTTTGCACGTTTCGTGGTGTATATACATCGTTGTTGATGTTGTGTATCGATGAAAGTGTGGAATTTTGATTTTGGTGGACTTCGGGCCGGGATTTCGACTTCTGCCCGCGCGCCAAGAGTTTTGAGCTTTCTGCAACCGAGCATTCGATCGACAGAAACAGAATGCGATAGTATTGGTCTGGTTGATCGTTGGTTGCATGGTTGTTGTGTATGAGTGTTGATTTTATTTATGTTTTCGGTATTTCCGAATGCGGTGAGGTTGAACTTTGCGCCTCAGGCATCCAGGCTCCCGGCAGCGAGAACGCCAGCCAGCACCTTAAGATCGCGTTGCAGAGCCGCCGCATGACCGGCATGCATTTAAAAGCAATTGAGAGCATTAGTGTAGCGTGATGCTTGCGAAGGACGTGGCCAGTGAATGCGCCAAGCATGTATACCAAAGCTGGGAGTCCGAGGACGCCAAGAGATGAGGAGACATAACAGTGTTGATGCAACAATTGTTACCTCCTAGCCGGTCGAAGACTACTTTTCATACAACGTATTTGCGCCCAATAAAACAAAGAACACAATGTCGCTGGGCCCTATAGTCTTGACTGTTCCCATGGTATTTGCGATGTCCGTGACACTTGAGCGTCTGCACACATCTCCTACCAAAATATTGTTGTATGGGAAATGTGCGCCTTGATTGTATCGACTCTAGATATCATCAGTAATGTTGTAGTGCTCAGCAGAGTCGTTTGTAAGAAGGCGAGAACACTGTTCGAGTACGGACTGCCCTGTTCACTTCGTGATTGCTGTGCCCAACAAGGTGCCTCAGGCTCCACTTCAACATCCCACTTCAACATGTCCCGCACTTGCTCATGCGCGTCAGACTTGAACAACTCACAACCTATATCAATTGCCCAACATGTCCGACGCCGATCTCGACGCAATCCGACAAGCTCGTCTCCAACAGCTTCAACAATCCCAAGGCGGCGGTGGCGGCGGTCCCTCCGCAGGCGGCAACTCAGAAGAGGACTCACAAAAGTACATCCTCCACCCAACCTCTCTGTCTCACTTCGCCCGCTGATCAATTTCTGCTAGACGTGCCGCAGCCGAACAGAAACAATCCATCCTCTCACAAATTCTCGAGCCCTTCGCAGCAGACCGGCTGAATCGGATTCGAATGGTGAACGCACAACGCGCCGAGGATGTCGAGAACCGCCTTATTATGCTTGCGAGGAGTGGGCAGTTGAGACAGAGGGTGACGGAAGAGCAGTTGAAAGATATTCTAGGTGCTGTGGCGAAACAGCAGGAAGAGCAAGGAGGTGGATCGGGCGGTGTGGGGAAGGTTGTGGTGCAAAGACGGAAAGGTGGTTGGGATGATGATGATTTGGATGATTTGTTGAACGAGGATTGATCACTGGGACGTGCAAGGCGATGCGGCGCTCTGAAGCTGCATAAGCAAGAGAATGGCTTTCACGATTCTCCAGCCAGAGGCGAGGAACCGTGTTGGAGTGGGAGCTGAGCGCGCGCGCCACACAATGGTCCCTGTCGAAGGCACCGTCACCAAATATCGCAACATCACACGCAATGATCACGAATATTGGAATGTTGGAAACGCACGCAACGATGACCGAACCGATACCAGCCGGGTCGAAGTCCTCTATTTGATTTTGAGAAAGGCATCCAGCGCCTGCTCAATTTGCTCCCATCGAATTTTCAGCCAAAATACCGCACCCGCGTCAGCACCTCCCTTTTCCGGCTCCAGCTTCGCCAAATCTGCGAGTTTCTCTCTCGTCTGGTCACGATATTCGCTCAACAATGGCCTCAGCCACTCTTTGACTCCACTACTTTGATCGCTTGTCATATCTTCGCCGTTCAGCATAAAGTACTCCCACTCGTTGGCTGTGAGCCGTTCCGCTCGCACAGCGACTTGAGTTCTGAAGCAAATTTCGGGCTGGACGCGATGCGATGAAGCAGGAAACAGGGTGTAGGAGCCTGAGTATCCGACATCTTGAAGCTGGGACTTTGTTGTGGGGGAGAGCTTGGCGTCAATAATGTGATCGAGACGAACATCATCGTCTGAGGGTGCATCTGGTGGAGACGAATTCACGAAGCCGTAATGCACGAGGAGTTTATCATTGGGATGAGCACCGTAAGTGGCGAGGATTTCAGTGTCGGGTTCTAGACATGAAAAACGTCAGTGTCGGGGGCCATCTGCAGACCACTTCAAGGTGGAATGTCAAGCTCACCTACACCTAAGCTCCTAAGCGGAGTCTTTCCGCCCATAGATTGAAAGAGAATTGGGGATCAAAAGAGAAAGCTTGCACTCACCATAATCTCTATCAGCAGTGACTTCGTAGCCCTTCGGCGTCTGCCTCACGTTGACTCCCGTCCCACTTGGACCGTGATTCATATAGTCAATGAAAGGGCACAACACCATGAACCCAGGCTTCGCTCCTGGAGGCTTAAAATGGAAACTTCGACTGTTTACTATCGCCCAGTAATATTTGAAATCCCTTTCTTTCCAGTCCGGATATAATCGCAGCATAGACTTGAAGTCTCGTTCATAGTCCTCTCGCATTCGTTCAAGTGGCTGCTGTACTGAAGGTGGGAGGTGAGCAGCTAATTTCTTGGACCAGAATAGTGGCATGCTGCTTTCGAAGTCCTCTCGGGTTGGCCAAGTCGATTGCCAGAGGTGGTACGAAGACGAAGGGTCTTGACAGGCGGACATTATGCTTATTGCTAGCTGAGCTTGGGGCGAGGCGCTTTCAGGCTGCGATTTGGATATGGTACTGGCGGCCAGAGGTTTGAACATGGCTTTTTCGGGGACGAAAATTATTAGTGAGTCCTTTTTGATCGGGGCTGTAGCGAGGAGGCCGACACCACGACCGGAAATGACTGTTGGAATAACGGAGTTGATCTGAACGCCGCGAGACTCGGCCCATGATGTGAAAAGTGTATGTTTGTTGTCTGGAGGGGGTGACGATGCAGGCTGTGCTTGCTGAGTGGACGATGTCCTGCGGCGCTTTTTGGCTGGTGCCATGATGGATCAGTTGAGTGTAGATTACCAACGAGCGAGTGTGAAGTCAAGAGCAGCAATTTGGGTACAAGATTGTTCTCGTGATTGTGTTCAAGTTGTGCATGCACAATTGAGAGGCAGCAGCTGTGAGCTCATCCTTGCTGCCTCGTCTCGAGGTACCAGAATTTCCATCGCCCAAACCCAACCCACGCGACAACATTCGCGACTTCGCCATTCCACTCACAACAATCCTCATTACCGCCGCCGAAATGGAGTCGATACAACCGCAAATCGAAGATCTCATCACAAACATCGACGACCTCGAAACCGCGCTCCAGCCCATCATCAAAACCGCCCTCAGCGCAACCACCTCGAAACTTCCTCTTCTCGATAAAGCGAAGCTCTACGTGCTCGCCACATATGCCATCGAATCAATACTCTTCTCCTACCTGCGCCTCAATGGCGTCGACGCAAAATCACATCCAATCTTTCAAGAACTCACGCGCGTGAAAGAATACTTCAACAAGATCAAGACCGCTGAAGCGACCGGTGTGGGAAGTAAGAACAAACTCGACAAGGATGCTGCAGGGAGGTTCATCAAGGCGAGTTTGAGCGGAAATGATCGGTATGATAGGGAGAGGAGGGAGAGGCAGGATAGGGAGAGCGCGGGCGCGAAGAGGAAGTTGGAGAATATTGCGGCCGGGACGCATACGAGGTTCGATGGGGCTGCGAAGAGAATTCGGAGTCAAGAGGGGGAAACGGTGGGAGTGGCGAAAGCTAGCGAGGTGGAGGAGAGTGATGCGACGGGGCAGGAGTCCAAGGAGGGGACACCGGTGCCTGTGAGGCCGAAGAAGGGGAAGAAGAGGAAATCGAACAAGGGCTAGCGGCGCGATCATGCGACTGTACTTCGAAGAAAGTGAGCAGCGTGCACAGAAGGAGGCGATACCTGTTGCTGCGAAAAGAGCGGTGATGTCAGCATGCTCGGACGGTGCAGAGAGCAACAGCCAATATGGCTGTGGTGAGCCGGACGCGGCGAACGATCTTTTTGCGGCACAGCATACATGTCAGAACACTACTTTATACTGGAACCACTATCCGCTCCATTGAAGCATTCATTCTTGACGGTCCGAGCTGGCGGTCGTGAGGCTTCGAGAAGGTCCTGATAGGCGCAATTACTCGGCCGCGCTTACGCATACCAAAAGCACTGCTTGGCAGCTGCGGCCGCCCACTTACAATGAGGCTATACATCGGGGCCTGCCCCACAACCGTTTGGAAAGAATATAACCGTCCGACTTGACCGGTCGGTTCTAGCGAGTACACGACGCCGTGGGTTCCCCTCAGTTTCCGGTTGCGCCACACCTCGCAAATTCGAGCTCATATATTCATCCGGTTCTTCGTATCTGCACATGTGGCTACTGGATGTGCGGTCCAGGAAGCTGGTCTCATTTCTCGACGATCGACAGGTGGCCGGGAAATATGCCATACTTTCTCATACGTGGGGAGAGGGTGAAGTCACCTTCGCCGATATACACAACTCAAATGTGAGTTCAATGGAAGGCTACAAAAAGATCGAATATACGTGTCGCCAAGCCGAGAAAGATGGCCTTGCGTACGCATGGATAGACACGTGCTGTATCAATAAAGACAGCAGTGCCGAGCTCTCAGAGTCCATCAATTCCATGTTCCGATGGTACAAGAACTCGGCCGTGTGCTACGTGTACTTGTACGATATTGACCTTGGTTTGCCTCTTGTCCCGGGTCGAGCGCCTGGGTGGTCTGAAAACTCCGAAACTCTGGCAAAAGCACTGCGCGGCTGTCGTTGGTCAAAGAGGGGTTGGACACTCCAAGAGATGCTTGCACCTGGTTCACTGGCGTTTTTCGATTGCGGCTGGCGGCTGTTCGGGACGTTGAATCGACGCGAACCGGATTCGATGATGGCTAGCGTACTCTGCGAACTCACAGGAGTCGACTCACAGCTGCTCGAGGATAAGACCAGGCTCGATGAGTATTCTTTTGCACACCGCATATCGTGGGCTTCGGGCCGAGCGACCACGCGTGTCGAAGATACTGCGTATTCTCTACTTGGACTCCTCGGAGTCAATATGCCACTACTCTACGGGGAAGGCACAAAAGCGTTTCTGCGGCTACAAGAAGAAGTCCTTCGATCTACGACAGATCGCTCCATTTTACTCTGGACCCCTACATCAATCGAACACATGCACATGCTCTTCGCTCCCGACGTTTCTTGTTTTACAGAGCATCTTACCTCGTGGCGAAATTTGCGTAGTGTTACAGACAGTGACAACATCCTCACGAATCGTGGCCTGCGGACCAGGTTGAACTATTCCCAACTTGCTTCGATCGATTATGTTATGGCAAGCCCATGTCCTTTAGGTTCTGACGACTTCCTTTTGCGTAACGCATTGATGCTGCGGCGTGTCATTTCACCGGAAGATCAGAATACTACAAGCATGTCCACGATTCCTGCCTTCGAAGTTATTCGTGCTGTCGCGCCGCGCGTTAGCCAAGAGGAAATGACTCGAATTGGAAAGAGCTGGACCCAGAAAAAAATGGTTATTCTCCGTGAATCTCAAGGTCCAACCTATTATCTGGATCTGAGCTGTTGCCTTGAAGTCGAAGACTTGTTCTGCGTTCCGTACAAACCCAGGAGGTCTGCGGAGATTCGAAGCGCGCACCCAATACAATGCCTCCGTGTCTCTGACCTTGAGACAAATACCACGCACTTACTTAAACTGCAATTACACGACCCAACTCACGATCTGTCAGCACGATGGATAACAGAGGACTATCATTCTACAGGATCTGGCTATTCACCTGTCGGACGGGAGGGAGAAGTTCTCCGTGCTGTTCATTGGACGAGCCAGGACAAGTATCTCCCAGAAGCATGTCCTCTCCCACCGGGACTCAGTATCCTGCGCATCTGGCGTTCCGACCGCGACCTTTCCCCTTACGCTATTCACATCCAGAGTCTACCCTCTCCACGTTGTTTGGAGACGCTGTGGAGATTGGACATGGACTTCCCCGAACGTGGACAGCGGAGTGCGAACACGGTGCAGCCACGCGACGCGCTGTGGATCGATGAAATTCGGAGAGGCATTGTCCGCAACTGGAACTCGTCACATGGCGCCGAGGAGCAGATAGGGGATGACGAATTATCACTTTACGATATAGACACCTCGAAACACGAGGGCGCGAATGAGATTAAACATGTGGAAAGGCCGCAGACTGCAGGAGTATTGAGTAGATTGTGTCGCCTGATGCGGCTTGAGGTACAATAGCTGCCATTCGTCGCTTGGTAGCTAAGCTGGTAAGATATGTGTGCTGGACTGTATCGCCTTCACTGCGACTCTTGAATCGGCTTCTTCCTTGCGATTATCACACGTCATAAAGCATAGCGGCATTGCCAGCCACTCTTCCACCTGATCTTTCGCGGCTAGGGCAATTGTGTCTTGGTACAATCAGCTTTCCTGCCTACTAGCTAGCGGTCGTCCGTCATGCTGGTGTCGCAACGACATATTCGATGGCTTTCATGTGTCTGCGCAAACAGCTTTGGAGTGCAAACAGCCGTTCTTGCACCAGGCTTGGCTCATCGTCTGTTGTATCTACAGCCAGTAGCCATTGGTTGAATCCTAGTGCAAGTCTCGTGTTGTTTACACGAGGAAGTGCGGGCCTGATGCTGCAAGCATGAGTTCCTAGTCTCCCCGCTCTCATGTTTTCAGGCACCTAGCGGAGTATTTCGCGGTCTTGGATGCGCATCAAGGCCCGTTCGATTGTCCGCTTGTCTAATCGTTTTGCTCATGGACTACCTCAAGAGACGGCAGTGCGATTGACTCTGTAACATCGACGGCTCCTTCACAGCGAATACTTCGAATGGCCCCTCCGATGACCCATTCGCATTCTGTATGGTCTCGGCAACGATTTCACAAACGCTATCGCCGCGAAGAACAGCAGGACCAAGCCTAGTGAGAGGTATAAGAGCGTCCCTGTAGCTCCTGAGAAGAATCGGAGAACCGTTTCTGAAGAGGGCGTTCCGACACGGTAGAGATCTGTTAGAAACTCGGTGACGGATTGTTGGGGATGCGCATCTTGTTGTTGATGTTGTGAGAGAGGCTGGAGAGGTTTGTCTTTCTGTGGAGAAGGAGAGGATTTCAGGCTTGCGACTCTTTGGTTTGTTTCCTTTGAATCCGGCTTGGGAAGTGTTTCGATGTTGCCGAAGTCGTCGATCCAGAGGTCTACTGATTCGGAGTTGTCTGAGGAGGAGCTGGAGGAGATCCTTTGTTTGCGGTGGACTTTGAGTGATATTGACAGCGATAGTGTGTCTTCATCGCTGGAATCGTGAGCCCGCTGTGGACGATCTTCTGTCACGGCATCGAGACCGATGGCCATGGCATTTGGTGCCGCGTATGTTGTACTGGAAAGTGCGGATGCACATATGAAAAGGATCGTAGTGGTTCGCATTGTCGTTGAAATCGCGGGTAAGATTCAGCGAATGCTGTCGGCTGATGTGCTTGGTTGATGGGACGAAATGTGGGTTCCGGAGTCGCAGTGCAGAGAGCAAAGTACTTCTATGGAGGTAGTGACGAACAAATGCCTCGAAGACGCGATTGCTCCGCAGACGAGCTGAACCTTAGTCGTGGCCAGCTAGCTCACTAGTCCGTGGGAAACGCGGCTTTCTCGCGCGGAGTCAATTTCAAGTAAGCGTCGTTCACAATGTAGGGCTGCGCAGCATGCGATGCTTATATCGATCTAAGCTTGCGAATGACCTCTCTCGACACTGAATGTTTTTACCTTCGGTTTCCCAGGCCAGGATGACACTGTATGACTGTGGCGGAAATCTCTCCAGTGCAACGTCCTGTTTCCGTTCGCACGAATCGTTCAAAATGTCAATCACCCTCATGCGCCACAGCTGCGAATCGTACTCAAATCTTGGGAACGCCACGACCTACAATACGAGCTACTATACTCAAGCCTCATATGTGTTGCTAAAACTGGACATAAGTTCAGCCACCGAAAATTTGAGACTTGAGAGAGAAGAGGCTCCGCGATGTCCAGGACCAGAGTCTCGACGTGAGGTTTTGCCAGCTTGAATAGAAAGCTCGATGGAGGCGGTGGTGCGTACAAGCGCGTGAGACGCTGAAACCTGAGTGTCGGCAAAACAAGACGCGTCTGCACAGCTTAGCGCAAATAGAGTTTGAGTGTTGTTGATCCTTCGAGCAGGGGACATGATTCTGACGTGATCCTTTCAATGATGCCGTACAATAGATTGGCCGCGACTATTTCCTAGACTCGTGTTCATCAAGCTCATGCTATTCGCAGAAAAAGGGTCAGCCTCTTCCGTGATGATGCTGGATAAACGCGAATACAATATCGCCGATTCTCCTCGGCAAATGTCAGAGTAGCTTTCACCCAAACGGACGGGAGCCAAACTTTTGGGCGTCGCATCCGAACATCATCATCTTCAGTTCATCAGTATACTTCGACATCAAATTTTGCATTCGGTCAAAGTGAGCAGTTCCACACCAAGCCCCTAGACAATACGAACATACTGCCCTTCAGCTCCAAGTTCCATTTGCAGGCCCGAAATATCCTGCCGAGGGCATCGGCTTCCATGCTTCTCCTCTACCGTCGGCTGTGTTGAGGAAGACAGTATTGCCCCACCAGTCGGGGAACGAGTACCCTGTTCTCAAGTTAGTCCAGGTCAATTGAAATGTATACAACCTCTTACCTGGATAGCTAACAGCAAAGAAAATAATGATGCCAGCAAACGCTGTTCCGAAGTCCAAAGCTGCCGCTAAGATGTAGTTGTACTTGGCCCACCAGGCAAATACCTTAGACTTGAGGTATGAGTTGAAGATGACATTCACCACCGTCCAGGAGCTGTAGTTGATGCCAGTTGCAGGCGGGACATTGTATGTTCCGACAAAGATAAGTGGCCAATTCACTTTTCGAATCCAGTCTTTCTTGGTATACTTCCAGGCCGCCCAGGTGAGAAGAGGCACCAGAGCACCAATCCAGAAGAAATGGAGCAGCGGACTGTAGATTTTGCCAACACTGTAAAGTCGTCCGGGTCCAACTAAGCCCCAGATCACCGAGGAACTGAAAACAGTCCGGCCATTCGGGCAAGTGAATGAATCGGGTTGATCCGAGGAACAAATGTCCTTGATGTTGCCAAGCATCCAGAGAGTCACTCCTGTTTGTGTCAGACTACCGAGTATTGTTGCATAACCTTGTGCCCAGAACACTGTCCTCGGGGCAATCTTGAAGTAGTGGCCAAGCTTCTGATCCTGAGCGAAGAAGATGCCCTGGCTGACAACATCTGTTGACAGAATCTTAAACATCATGTTGGCCAATGGCTTGCCTTGGAACATGTAGCCGCCGATGAATTCAGAGAGAACATTGAGTTGATTTGCATCAACGTTTGTGATGCCCTGAATGATACCACACGGGATCATGTAAATTGCCGGGATGAGGAGGGCCAAGAACACCCCGTAAACAGGCAGCTTTGTGTCGTAGATTTCGACGAGCACAATCGATAGCGCTGTGAAGATGACCAGGAGGACGACATTCCACCACCAAGGCACCTTCCTGTAGGCGCGCATTAGACGACCATGAATGTCAAGCTTCTGTCTGCCTCGAAGTGTCGCGTAGATGTCGCTGCCGTGCCAAAGGTAGACGTGGACCAGAACAGCCGTGATGCTGGCAAATGAAAGTCCATAGACGAAGGCAAATGTAGCACTGAGATATGGAGGCGAGTATTGAGCGTATGCGACAGGATCCAGGGTTCCTGCCGTTGTCAGCACCTTTGATACATCATAGTCCGCCCCAGTTCGGTCGTAGACATCCGCAGTCATCATTGGAAGGTATGCTGTGAACCAAGTGTTTGTGTAGTAGATACCCGGCACCACAATCCAGTAGAAGAAAGCAAACCCAGCAAAGACGTTCAGCGCTGCCCAACTTGGAGACAGTAGGGGATTCGTGTTGTATGCAATCTGTGACCAGTCGAAAGTGATTGGACTGAGACCCAACCCCGTCTGGAACCCAAAGAGCTGGTTGACCACGATGTTATTTGGTGCGATCCAGCAGACCCAAGTGAAGTAAGATAGTGCCACAAACATGAGTCCCGGAAACCAGTACCAGACAAAAGCACATGCCATGACAACCATGAAGAACCTGATCCGGGAGATCTTCCAGCCATTTGCCACCACATTAGCCCTGCTGTGCAAAGAGTTGAGCAAAGCGCAATTGCCAAGTACTCCAGGCCAGATGATATTGGCCGGCTCGACAAGCCATTGTCGGCACAGTCCAGCAACTCCAAACCCTAGCACTTGACAACATAGAACGCTCAAAATGCTGAAGCCGGGTGAGATGTCGAAATTGTAAAATTTCATCGCTGCTTGAATCATGTTGCTCGCATCGGCTCCGCCAGCGAAGCCAATCGTCACGTTTGACATTATAACGATACTATTTTATCAGCCGAAATTTTGTCACGTAGAAATCGAGCCAGACTTACACTACATGCTCCTTGATGTTGAAGTGATGATCCGGATTGATTCTCCATTCACCAAAGAATGGCAATTGAACAGACATGATCGGCAGGATTTTGGCCAATGCCACACCCATTGGATAAGCGAGCAGCTCAGCCACGATCGAGACGATGTGGACAGCAGGATATCGCAACGAGAAGAATTGGTTGACTCCAGCTCCTATGAGCACCCAAAAAGTGCCCAGAATCCACATGCGAAGTGTGTTGACTGGGATTGCGGGATCATCTGTTTCTGGCACGACAGCTCGCTGGTCAAGTTAGCCACTGGATGACAAGAATATCGAGGCAAGCTTGACTGACAACTTCCGGATACGGTGATGTATCTCCATCGATATCTTTGATCTCCTTATCGTGAAGCACATCGTTGAGATCAACTTCGATTTCTGTGAGGTGGCCTTGCGAAACGTCAATGGGCTGTACATCAGCCTGAGCTTCATGCTTTGCTGGTGAACCGAGCTCCTCATCTGATGTCGTTGGCTTCGCCGAGTGGTTTTCCAGTGTATTCAGCTGTACGCCATCAGTATTCTGACGATGAATCGTCCACGGTCTTCGAAAGCGATTCATGGCTGTTAGCTGGAGCTTAGGATACAGCTAGAGAAGCGTCTGTAAGCACCATGAGGAAGAATTGGCAGGCCAGCGCAACGACATGAAGCCACGGCATTGGCATGCAGCTTATCATGTCTTCTCGATGCTTGTGTGGGATCTTATCTTCTGTAGGCGAGGGTGGCCGCCCACCTATCTCTGTTGGCCGATGCCAAGCCGCATGGGTGAGCCGTGGCGGGCTTTTCCTGCTCGCCGCTTGATCATGATTCCGACCTCTACGATGAACGAATTAGATGGTACTGTTTCGAAGCAAAAGTGTATGCAGCAGCTTTGGCGCCATCTCCGTAATGCGCATGAAATAGCTCTCGATGAAGGTGACAGCCGCGTGATGGACCCGGACAAGCAACGCCAACAGACCGCCTGAGGCTCACGACAGAAGCTGAGAGTAAAATAGCACCTGCTCTCACTGACAGATATACGGTGATGAGCTGATGAGCGGGATCCGCGTTCAAGAGTAGAATTGGAGAAGATGAAGAAGGTCCAAAGTTCGGAAACGAAAGCGGAAAGTTCAGCACAGATGCGCCAAGACACCACTATATCTACAACCAGAAGCTATCGGATCTATCTCTATACGACAATCCAAGAATTACTTATCCATAAGAGAAACGGATAGAACTCTCTTTGCCGAGATCCTTGCTTTTGCTTAGAATCTTGACAGATACGAACCAGACAAGATCTACACTCGGCAAAGTGTCCCATCTTGCAAGTCATATCGCCACCCATCACTTCCAACTCCGCTCAGCACGTACAAGCTCTCGGTAGGATCGTACTTCTTTTTGACTTCCAGAAGGCTGTCGTAATGATCCCCATAAAAGTCCGCCTTGAAGTTCTTGCTGTAGGGATTTCCCTCGTTCATGTATGATCCCGACGTTGGAGCCCACTCGTGCCAGAGACACTCTTTGTTCTGATCGATCCACGCAGCAGTCTTCTCAAAAAAGTCTTGCGGATTCGCTGCCTCATTCAGGGTTGCTGATGCTCCGCCAACGTAGAAGTGCAAATACGCGGATCGCCAAGCAGGATGAAGAGCGCCCCAACTTTCGACGGGTGCATTGATGACACCGGGTCCACCAGATAGCCCAACAGTGGCGAAGGTTCCTGCAGTCGAATTTTGTGCTGCGACACCTCGTTCAATGTACTGAAGAAGTTCGTCCCGAGGCACATCGACCAATTCTTTACGTCCAAGCAGGCGGCTCGTCATGACACTTCCTCCGCCGGCTACGTTTGAGCCAGAAATGCCGCTGTAGAATGATGTATAGTTGTCCATTGTCGAAGCCTGGTACTGGATGGTGAGATTTGCATCGCCGCTTTGGGACTTGAGTTGGTCGACCACAGGATTGATGAGATCATCCATCTGAGCTGCAGTCATTCCGATGGCCCACAGCGCCTGAGTGACCACAATCCCGGAGGAGACATCGGTGGCAGCTGGGTTGAACTTGCTTGCAGTCTCACCCACCGCAAGTGTCATGGCGCCTGCAACGCCAGCATCCATGAGGTCTGGGAGTAAGCTTAAGTGCAGCGCTACAGCGTCCCAGGAGGCATTCGCAGCGCTTTCGCCTTGAGGGACGATCGAAAGTGTGCCGAAAGCCACTGCCTCGGGCTCTGGATGGTGCTTGATAACGAATTTGGTGACGATTCCATATTGGCCACCTCCGCCACCTCGAATCGCCCAGAACAAATCCTGATTCTGCACCAAGTTCGTGGTCAAGACTTGTCCCGTGGTGGTCACGACAGTAGCTTGAAGTACTTGCTGCGCACCGAGACCATATGTTGGAGCGAGGGGGCCGTGTCCGCCTCCTTGAATATAGCCACCGGGTCCGACACTACCGTCTTGTCCAGTGGTAACCACCCGTCCTTGCGACAACGCGAATTGCAAGATGTCAGACCATTCCAGTCCACTTCCAACCAGAAAGACGTCCTCGGTTGCATTGGTGCCCGGAACCTGCCAATGGGTGTCTCTGCGCAGCTGGCGAAGGTGGTGTGTCCAGATAGATAATGCGTATGCGCCGCTCGATCTACAGAGGGTGTTAGCGATCTATAGATGTAACTTGGCTCAGTGCTACGTGCCTGCCGTTTAGATCATGGCCTGTCCCTTTGACAACGATTCTGATGTTACGCTCCGCTGCCCATGCTGCCGCCGTGGCGACCTGCTCATTCGTGGTTGCGTTCACAATGTAGGAAGGCAGTCCGCCTAAATGACAGCCAGCAGACTCTCGGTAGCCATCCGCTCCCGGCGGTATGCAAGAATTGTTGGCGAACAGCGGCGAGCCGATCGACTCAGGAAGTGAAGCATGAAAGATCCCTGAAGTCCAGTTCGAAATGGTGACATTGCAATCGAATGGAGATCCAAAGGGGTTGCCAGCATAACAAGAAGAAGGCGCGGGTGTTGTGCTGAGTAGTGCTCCGTTGATCGATTTGTTCAATGTCTGCCACTCATCCAGACTTGGCCAATTATTGTCCATGGGCGTAGTCTTGCATTGTGCAGCTAACGCGCCTCCAACAAAGGTTTGGAACAGCATAGCCCGTACTGTCGGTGATAACATGATTGTGGTGAAGAACGCTTGAGGATTCAATCTCCAGGGACACGCACAACGCTGCTCTTTTATCTAGTTCTCAGGAGTCGATCCAACAGGCAGCCATTTGAGACCGATCCACCACGGCACATGCTACCGACTGCCGGCACATTTTTCTCTCATTTCGGAAGTCCATAAGCTCATCAGCCGAAGGCGCGGCATCATGTGCGTCTGTCGAATCCGAGATAGTGACGAAGAATCTCGGTTTGATCACTATTCGTACAGGGAATAGGCTCGGATCTGGACGCCAAGACCGTGCTCGTATTCGCTCAGCCCTATGAATGCGAAATCGTTGCCGGAGAAAGCATGTCTTATGGTTCGAGGCTCGTACTGTACGTCTGCGTCAACACTTTTCCACGTCGCGTCGATGTGGCCTTCCGCGGTCCTGCTCAGCCTCAGGGACACAAGGAGCTGGTGTCAAAGACTTGACACCGAACTTGGTCCGATCTGTGGCAGAAATCTTTGACGCGTGGTCTCTTGCTCCGGTCGGGTCACCGTCTTGGACGTGTTTCCAGCGCGGCGAGCCGGCGGTGAAGTCCTGACACGCAGTATATAGACGGAATAGATGCGATCATGGCCAAACTGCGGCCTCATGGGTCGAAGTGCTGATTGTTCGCCGACATCAATTTCCGTGAGGCGTCTGGTTTTCCGGGCACCCGTCCATGCCGACGACTGCAGACGACAGACAACACAAGTGTAGGGTCTATGTGAATCGGTAGATAATTTGCTGGGAACCTTTTGGAAGTATGCAGAGATGCGTTGGATTCTGGATGATACAGTCACCAGCTGCAGGAATGGTTTGGCTCAAAGCGGACTTGCCTAACGGGGTCATCCGCTCTGCCACGAAGTCCGATGGAAGTCAACAGAAGCACCTCGCCCTACCATGATCTGATGTCTTCTTCGACTATTCAAGCTCAGAACGACTTACCTTAGATCCAGACCAACCGAGGACCACGATCCCAGGAAGCAACACCAGTCGCCACAATGACGGGCAGTGTTCAACCAAAAAGACTGGCCATCGGAGTCGTTGGGCTTGGCCGAATTGGACGACAACATGCATTGAATGCTTTGCACTATGTGCCTCGCACCGAACTGTTATGTGCGTGCTCGCCCATGGACGCCGACCGCGAGTGGGCAAATCAGAACCTGGTTCCGTACGGTGTCAAGATCTACCGAAGCTTCGACGACATGCTTCAGCATCAAGGCCTGGAAGCGTTGTTGATCGCAAGCACGACTGTTGTTCACTGCGAGCATGTCATTGCTGGAATCGAGAAAGGACTCCACATTCTTGTCGAGAAGCCGTTGGCAATGAACTCCGAGCAAAGCAGAAAGATCCTGGAAAAGGCCAAGCAGCAACAATACGCACATCTGAAGGTCATGACTGCTTTCTCCCGACGATTCGATGCTTCGTATCAAAACGCCGTGACAGCAATTCAACGAGGTCGTATTGGCACGCCTGCGATGATTCGTTGTGACAACAGAGACAAATACGACCGATCCGAATTCTACATGCGCTACATCATGGCAAATCCTGGAATCTTCATCGACACTGGTGTCCATGATATTGATCTCACTTTCAACTTTTTGGGCTCTGGAGCACGACCAAAGTCTTGCCACGCCATCGGCACAATAGCACTTCACAAGGAGCTCGCGCAGATACAGGACGTTGATAATGCTGTCGGAACTGTGGAATGGTATCCTTCGCGGCCCGGAGACATTGCTCCATTATCGTACTATACGATATCGAGGATATCTCAACCTGGATTTGACAACCCTACAGAGATCATTGGAACTGAAGGGACTTTGAAGATCAATTTGCATCCAAGGAGGGACTTGATCGAGGTAGCTGATAAGAGTGGCATCGGCAATGGGGTAATGCCAGACTTCTATGAGAGATACGAGAAGGCTTTTGTCACAGAACTGAGTGTGTTTGCGGATGCTGTGCTTGACGATAAGCCACTACCATATGAGCTGGATGTGGCAATAAAAGGCATGGAGCTTGCTGAAGCACTGCAAGAAAGTCTCAGGACTGGGAAGAAGATTGAGTGGGATGAAAATGGTCAGCGCAGGCACTGATACCGAAAAGCTGTGGAAACGTTATGCCGTGAGCCACAAAAACGTGCTCTTGTAGCACATGAAGCTGCCTCAACGCGGTAGAGGCACGACCCAACCGCGCACCCCGTCAGCTGGTATTCGACTGGGTCGGAATCCCCACATTTCCAACACCAATAGGAGATAGACCTCACGCAATATTAAAGAAAAAAAAATGGATGTTGAGATTAAACGCCCAATTTACACTACTCAGCAACGACCACACGGCTTGTCCACCGGAGGGCAATGTTTCCAGCAAGGTGTGCTTTGAAAGCTCCTGATCATCTTTTGAAACTCGCAACTTTTGCTTCGCTGGCAACAGCAGAAGCATTGCACGGAGCGTTCGCAATCAGCCTAAGCCATACCGGTCATCCTGCAGTACGACTCGCGAAAATAATCGCCTTGAACCTGATAAATTCCCCTGCGGCCTGCTTCGTCATGAAATAGAGTCAATAACGACATGACACATGGCTTTCCCCTACTGACCTGTATCTTAGATGGCAAGCCGAGAGCATCAAGGCGGTGGAAATAAAGGTAGTGGCGGGCAAAGTGTAGGGTCGCATACCAGTATGCCGTCTATAGTGCAGCACCCGGGGATCTGGTTATTGATCATTCCGTCGTTGTTGGTAGAGAGTGCCGCGTTGACGGAAACGCTCAAGTGGAAAGCAGTGATGGCCAGTATAAGCTTCATCTTGAAAGATGTTTACCGCGGAATTTGCAAAGTGATGTATCTCTGCAAGGTCTTCGATGGTTGGGTGAGGCAATGGAGGTCGGAAAGTTGATCTGTGGATGCACTAGTTGTTCTTGCGAAAGGTGAAAACATGGAGTTGCTACCACTTTACATACGTCTCTGCAAGTACACGCACCATGCGGGGTCTCTCTGTGGCGAGGTTGTTGTCACCAGGTCCAAATGTCGAAGCTGGTTGTCACAAACAAGTCTAAAATTAATCAAATGGTTGGTTTACTGAAAACGGTGATCGGGGCTGTCTACCTGTCTAATTGAGTACTGAGCAAGCTTTATGCTTGCAGTGTGTAGCGATCCCAAAATGGAGAAGAACGCATATCGCAACAATTAAGAAAATTCGATCTATTGCAGTTTAATCTCGTCCGCCAATCCGGATCGGTGAGACATTGCCCTAACTATCCCTAGATCTCTAGGTCCGGTCTTCACTCCACACTGCACCTCCGAACTGCTTGGTGCTGCACTGGTGAGGTGGAGTTGCTAAACGAAGGAGACACATGCTGTTATCGGAGGAAACCAATTACCATTTTGCTTAGACCTATGGCAAGGGACTACTATTTGACCCTATCAAAGTGAGACAGCTGGGTCTTACGAACATTGTTGCTCTGCGGTTTTGAACATGTGGACTTGAGGTCGCGCATGGCGGGTCATCTCCTCACTCCCCTGAACACAATGTATAACCGTGAAATCCTTCCACAAGCTTGCCCACATTCATTCCGTCATGCTTTCCAAGCAGAGAGTTCCAATATCAAATGTCTTGAACAAGACCATCGTGATGGTGGTCTTTCCTTGTCAGTCTGGGGCCCTTAGTATCATAGGATCTCGTCGATCGAATTGAGAACTTACGGTTTGTATCGGAAGCTATTGCGGCGTGCCTTATAGCGGTGGGAATTTGTCGCACTCAGGACCGCATATGCCAACGTTCTCGTCGATTACGCAGCATCTGCTCTGATCTCGTAGCTCGAGGCTCCTCTTGTCCTGGTAGTGTGGAGGCGCTGCGCTGACGAGAACACTCATGAAGAGGAAGGTAGCGATCGATAGGAGATCCATGTTTGTAGGGCTAGAAAGTTGCAATAAGACGATTCGTCGTGATGATATGTTTCTGGAAGCAGGATATGGGATTGCTGGCAAGCGTCACTCCATATGCTCACTTTCATAGAGCCTTTTATAAGAAGTGCGGGCCCCTTGCATGTTCTCTCACACCGACGGAACATCAGGCAAAGTACTCCTTTGGGACCCTGCTATGTTATTTGAATACAATCCAGTTGCTAATTATAGTTGTTGCAACCTGCCTAAAACTATGGAGGTGGTCGGTGACCTGAGCCATGTCCTTACGGCCTGTCTACCTGCCTAATTAAGTAGTTAGTAAGCTTCATGCTTGAATTGAATCCCTGCTTCCACATACTGGCGCAGACCCTAGCTCAGCACGAATGCACAGATCGGAAATGTGTTGCGCCGAGCTCCCACTTCATTACGATTCAATGTCCCGACTGTTCATTCGCATCGGCGAGCAGTTGCCCTCAAGTAAACCTAGACTCAACAGGGGCCTCCTTGCCCATGACTGTCGTCCAAGGTCTGACCATGAGCGCAAGGTCGCAAATACGGGTCATTGAGACCTCGTAACGCGCCAGCTTAGCAGCTACGGTGAGCAATGCGCGGTGTCATATTCGGGTTCTATTTTGTTGGTAGGGTTGCAACGCGGTTCGTCACCATCTCTGCTCGCGCTGGTGATGCCATGAGGCTGAGGGCAAGTATAAGCATCTATAAGATGATGTACGTTGTCGAGCAACGCCAGCTCTGGTCTCTCAGCGATTCGGTCGTGAAGGCACGATACGAACTAGTACCCGAGTATGATGGCTTCTGCGATCTTCTCCGCCAGGGCATATATCGTGCTCTGCGGATGGCCAGGTGGCAGAATTGGCATGATGGACGTATCGCATACTCTCAAGTTCTGAGTGCCGTAGACTCTTCCCCGAGTATCAACAACCGCCATCGGGTCTTGGGGAAGCCCCATTTTGCAGGTACTGCTTGCATGCCAGACCGTCATGAACGAACTTCGAATAAGATCTAGGATCTCTTCGTCCGTATCGATTTGCCAGCCAGGCCAGAACTCTGGACTGCCATCTGGTTGAGGTATCGTGATAGACTGCAGCTCAGGCGTTGCCCAAATCTCGCGCATGCGACGGAACCATGAGATCGCAACCTCTTGATCTGCTCTTGTTTCGAGGTAGTTGGGAGAAATGATGGGTGGATCATTCGCATCTGGTGAGCGGATCGTGACGTTTCTCCTTGATGTCGTGGCAACCATCGCGGTGAAAACGCTGGCGTACTGCTTGAAGTTGAGGGGTTGTTGCAGTACAGGAAACCAGAAGTCAGCGAGGTGGCCATTTCCGGTGACGTGCTCTAGTTCCGGCAAATCTGCTGGAAACTGGGCCATTATGGCTTGCGTCTCTGGTGACCATGTTGCACGGTACTTGTCGGGGAGCTTTTCCCAGCCTAGAAGCTCGACCACATTGGAAGTCAGAGGGCCTGTCGGTGGTACACTCAGATATTCAGCCAAAGTCTGGGCAAGGACTACAGGGTCGTGAAGAAACCGATCGACGGTGTCGAAGTTGACTTCGTGTGATGGTCCTGCAGCATTCCCGTTCGTGATCAGTTAATCAACATGGTGTGCCAGCCGGGATGTTAGCACTCACCTAGGATGATGTGATCCCACATGTTCTGACCAACTCCGTACAATGGCGATACGATCGGAATCCCCATTGACGCGAGTGTATCTGGTGGACCAACTCCAGATGCCATCAACATTTGTGGCGATTGGAACACGCCGGCGCTAAGAATGACTTCTCGGCGGGCATGAATGTTCCTTTCCAAAAGCAACGAACTGACTCTGACACCAGTTGCCACTGTGCCGGTGAATAGTATCTGCTTGACCATTGTCTGGCTGTACACCTTGAGCAGTGGGTTGCCCTTAGCGAGTGCTAAGTAATCATCGGAAGCACTTCTCGACTGTGTGTCTGATCGTATCGTGGACTGGGAGTAGTGATAGCCAAGAAGCTGACCATGATTGAACCCCAACGTTCTACCAATACCAACGGCTTGAAGGCCACGCTCCAACCATGTTGCCCAGACGGACACCCAATTCGTGTACCCGACTTGAATGGGGCCACCGATGGGGCCGAAAGCAGTAGGGTCGTAGAGCGTTGTGGCGTTCGCTCTTCGAATATCATTATTTGGTGGCGTGAACGTTGTGCTTCGCAGGGAATAAGGCCACAGGTTGGCAAGACGATAGCTCTCGTCTTGTACCAGATCTGCCCACATGTCGTAGGCCCCCGTGCATGATCGATGGAAGATCATGAAATTGAGGGCAGAAGAGCCACCGAGGCATCTGTTTGAATGTCAGCAACGCGTATTGCAATGACCTCAATGTGAACAGCACCTGCCACGAGCGTAGTGCATCCGCCGGAAGCCGTTGCCCCATTGAGGTTCTGTAGTGAATCCCCAATCGACAGTAGGTATCTGGTCGAGCTGGCTCCAGCCAACGCCGAAGAATGCGCCCGCTGGTGTAGTTCCCAACACCGGCTTGCCGATCTCATAGAACACCCCAGCTTCGATCAGCGCAACAGAGAAACCAGCTTGTGCAAGTCTCACTGCTATCGGTATCCCGGCGGTGCCTCCCCCGACGACGACATAGTCGAAAGCCTGCTCTTCACCAATGGCACCTTCGATGGTACCAAGCAAGCCTTGCACAACGCCTTGACCTGAGGCTGCTTCTTCGACAGTGTCAAGTAAAGGAGAGACGATGGAGCCACCAGGGAGACTTTGAGCATTGATACTGTCGAAAACTGGTGTGGTCGAGGTTGAGAGTAGTCCCAATGCAGAATCAAGAACGTTTCCGAGCTGGCGACGCCATAGCGCGAAGGGCAACGAGGAAGCGAATGGGAGGAGCGTGAAAGTGGGCCCCAGCCAATTGAGAAGAATCATCCTCGACAAGAACGAAACGAGAGACGGTAACGACTGTGACTATGCTCGCAAAGCACGCTGGAGTTGCACTTCGGAACAGGAGCAGATCCAGCCTGCATTGGAACTGCTCTGGAGAGCCCCTCGCGCCACGTCGTGGCGTTAGCAGGCGGAAGAAACATCCATGTCCATGCCAATCACGAACGGAGCTGGAAAGGTGAGACGTGCAAATGAGCTGAGTGCCCTGACAGCGTCTGACTTGTTGCCAGCCGCAAGCTGCGATAGGGGGGCTGTCATCTCACACCTACGCTCTCGGTTCAAGGGAGTCATGTGTTGGCTGGAAGGTACCAGGGGCGCCAACCATGTTCTCTTTGGACACGCATGCCATGCAACTCAAGTGACTAGAGGCAAGCAGAAGCGGTACCGTGCGCAAGGAGACGGCTCTGATCGATGATCTGACTGCGTTGTTTGAGGAGCCTCGCAGGCCTCCATGATCGAGCTCGAGGGAGGTTACGAACCGACCGCAATTCATCAATGCGTCCAGAAGGAGAGGGGGCCCTGGAGGCTGCAAATGCGGCCAGAAAGTATCAGAAGCCCCAGGCTTGCTGCAGCGGACGGGAGGAAATTCGCGTCGAGTAGTGTCGATATGACTGCCTCAATGAGGCAGTACCGGCTGTAATTGATCCAATGCAAAGGGCTTGCAGACAGTGGACCGAATGAGGCTGTTGCTGAGACTTCGGGGGAGGGTTGCTCAACAATAAAGGCAAGCTTGCAGACCCTTCACAAATTTGACATCTTGCTTGGGCCACGGTGAGAGACTTTCTCGCCTCCGTTGCGGTCCATCGAGTAGGCGCCGGGTCCATTTGATCACTCGATACCGTTGCTGGCAAAGGCTGTCTCCAGCTGATCAGACACTGTGTGGAGTCGTGTGAAGCTATGGGATTGTGAAAGTAGTCTCGGTCGTCTTGTGCTCGATGATGCGCGACTGCCCACGGAGGTGAGTTTCCAGGAAAAAGACTTCGAGAAAGAGGCAGGGCCACCTGACCACCAACCTGGCAGGAAGGCACTGCTCGACCACTGCATGCCCAGTGTGACTATGACTGCTCTCCATCGAGCATCTCAGGCATCAAAATGCAGCGGGACAACATGCGATCCGGGATAAGTGGTGAAACATTCTGTATCAAGTCAATGTGAAGAACAGCCAGTAGGGTTGTCAAAGCTATCGCAACATCCTCACGGCACTCAGTCCACCACTGCGCTTACCGATGACTACGTTCTTCGCCGCATGCACCTCCGCACCTGCTGCAGGATGCTCCCATTCCTGAATCAATGATCAAAGAAGAACATCATCCAAGGGCGTTGACCAAACAGTGTAGTGCACTTCTGATGACTGGCAATCGCAACCGAAACTGATCAAAGCCTGAGCTCCTAATCTCATCACGGAACACGATCCGTTAGCGTTCAAACCAGTCGATCATACCTAGTGTTGTGAATACGAGGTGCCATGGACGATTTATGGCACATCATGTGCCAGTGCCATGTGCCATGTGCCATGTGCCATGTGCCATGATTATTCAGCGCTATCTACCCTGTCTTGTGTCCAATCTTCAGTGTTATCAGCTTCTGAATAATCAACCCCTTCTGTCATGTTCATTCCAACCCTTAGGTTCCAGAATAAGTACACCAAGTTGACAACCTTGCTATGGCTCAACCTGTTTCTTCTGATACTGTGGATAAAGCCATGGATTGACCAGTTCCTTTCTGCAGCACCTGCTGATGGTTGGAGTGATAGTGCTAGCATGCAAAGGGCTGTTACCTCAGGCTCCAACTCCTGCCATTGTAACCACCAATCCATCAGATTCTGATGCTGATAAGCCTGCCATAGAATGGTGTCATTCCATGGTGCAGCCTTTAACCTGAGGTTTGATAGCTTTGCATATAGCAGGGCTGCAGTTACTGGCTCATCCTTACACCATTCATCAAGTAACCATTGCTTGATTCCAACCATTTGATTCTGTGTAATGCTGATACCCTTCTTCTCTCTCTCCTTTGGATCTGCAAGGTAGGCAATACTAACCAAAGGGTGATATATCTGCTGGAACCTTGTTGAGATGATAGCCCTTGATTCCTCAGCTAGAATCAGAGTGTTATAGCATGCCTCCTTCAGCAGCCAGCATATATTAGTGTAAACATGTAATAGCCTTGGTTGATTAGCTTCTAGTGAGATGGTGACTTTAAGGAATGGCTTAAGGTACTTCTGAAGAAGCTAGATATTATGCCAGAAGCCTGAATCATTCAGAATCTCTCTGACATTACTCTATGCCTGTCTCTGGCTGGCTGTTGTGTTTGATGAGACAAACTCAGGCATCCACATTAATTTGAGCATTGCAGCTTGGTTGTTAATCAAGGCTCTGACAGTAAATAGCCTGCCCTGCCACCTGGTTTTGCCTGGTACCTAGAAGGCTGAGAACTTGATACCTAGTTCAGCTGCAGACTGCTGAACAAAGGCATTAGCAACAGCATAGCCTTTGAAGTATTTAGCAACATCCATTGCCTTGGACCAGATATCTGCAACTGCAGCATGTTTCATAATGTCTGAAACTAGGAGGTTGAGCTTGTGTGATGAACAGCCAAGGGTAACAAGCCGTGGAAACTGTGCCTTAAGCAGAGTCCAAGATTTCTTCATGTTTGAGGCATTGTCTGTGGTTAGGCTAATAACCCTATCCTGTCCAAGGCCCTGAATAATGTCCAGTAGTTTATCTGCAATATATTGTCCAGTGTGCCTATCAATCTGTATATCCACTGATTCAAGGAAGAATACTTGGTCACCAACAGCAGCAAGGTAGTTGATAATAGCATCCCCTCTAGGGTTTGACTATCTATTAGATATTAGGTTAATTCTTGGTGCCTGTTCCAGTTGTTAATCCACTTTGACCTTCAGCTTTGAGTACTCAGAATCCAGCAGCGTGTTTGATAGCTGATACCTGCTTAGCAGCTGCAATGTTGGCCTAATATACTGAATAAACTGCTTGAATGCAGGGTGTTCAGTTGTTGACAATGGTAGGCCTGAGGAATAAATCCAATGAGCACATAGTGATAAGGCTTCATCCTGCTGGTTTGGACTGATTGTGTCCACAAACTGATCTAGTCTTGGCTTCTTGTTACTCCTCTGATTTAGGGTAAGGTATTCCAGCTCCTTTGGTAGGTTAGTACACTTCTGAAGGTGCTGTTGAGCTCGAATTGCTTCTCTTCCACCCTGTTCCTGGCTGCAGTAGTTGCATTTGAATCGATACTGGGTAGGTTTTAAGTCACTCTTGATCTCAGAACGGCTGAAATGCTTCCAAACTTGGTTTATTAGAGGCATTTTGATAACAGGAGTTGAGATCAGAGATAGCAATCATAGCATAAGCAGGGTTTTTATTCACCGAGGTAATTAATCACATGATTGTGCCAAGTGCCATGGCCTGCCATGGCACGTGTCATGTGCCCTCACAACACTAACCATACCTGAGAAAAGTAACTGCAAAGACTGTTGCCGCAACCAGACGCCCAGCCCTATCCAACCAGGGGCAAACCCTAAAGCCCTTCCCTACTGACCGTCAACTTTCCTATTCGGGAGACCGGCCCCGATCCGGGTTCTCGTCTTCCAGGCTCCGGGTAGTACTGCGGTGGGAGCCAGATATGCCGAGCCCGAATGTGTACCCTCACCGTGCCGTACACAGACTTTAGTCACTCCGTCATGAACCACATCCGTGCGGCGGTGAAGAAAAAGCTTACCATTCTTCATGAATACAGAATGGGCCGAACGACGTCTTGTAACTACTTTCAAAGCTCCGAACTGTGGGCTGAACAAGTGAACCAATCGCTAATTGGCAGCAGAGCAGAATTCCATTGCACTTTTTCCACGGTGCCCCCTGACCCAACGACCCTCCTCGTGCAAACTTCCACCTGCCTCTTCGAAAACACTGTCTCCTCCATCTACAAAGCATTCACAACAGCCGTATACGCCGCCTTCGGCTGATAATTCCCATCAAACAACAGCGGGCTATCTCCACTCCTCCAAGAATCCTTATCACTCACCCCCCAACTCGTAATTCCCACACACTTACTAACATTCAAACAAGCCTTCGCAACCGTAACGTAATCTTCCGGTTTCGCTTGCTTAATATCCAACTCTGTGATCGCGACTTCCGGAGCAGCAGAAGCGAGAAGTTCTAGAGCAGCTTGGACACCAGCAGCAGAACCGAAGCCAGAAGCGGAGAGATGAGATTGAGATCCGATGCCGTCGATGGGGACGCCTTGGGAGCGCCATTGTTTGACTTTGGAGACGAGGCCGGTGGTCTTGGCGTAGGTGGAGGAGTCGAGGTTGTAGTCGTTGATGTAGAGTTTTGCGGTGGGGTCCTGGTTGTCACGAACGAGGTTAGCATCAATCATCTGGCAAGGTCAAGAAAGGGACAATGAACGTACAGCTTTCCTCGCCGCGTCAAACGCAATTTTCACAAAATCCTCTCCCAAGACGTCTGAGAAGACTGATTGTCGCAACTTGCCGTCCTCGGCGAAGATCTCGTTTACGACATCGTATTGGAAGATTTGGCCTTTGTAGCGGGTCATGATGGTTGTGACGTGGTTTTGAATGACCTGTGTTAGAGTGTTACGGTCTTTGATGTCTTTGACCCATTGTGGCAGTTGGGAATGCCAGACGAGAGTGTGGCCGCGGATTTTCTTGTTGTTGGTTTTGGCGAAGTTGACGAGGGCGTCGGCGCCGGTGAAGGTGAATTGGTTGCGGGAAGCTATTTGCACACGTTGTCAGCAAGCGTGATATTGAATGATGAAGAGGAGGAGGAAGGGAAAGAAGCGTACGTTCAGTGGCATCCCATTTCATGGAGTTCTCGGCGGTGAGTTGGCCGAATTGGGCTTTGATGATGTTGGCGTTTTGGGTGTTGCTTACTGTGGTTTGAGGAGTGTTAGCTCGATGAGCTCAAAATGGGAAACTAGACTGGAAGCGACTGACGAGTTCCTGAATCGGCGCAAGTACCCCAATACTGCTTTCCCTTCGCAACAAACTTTGCGTTCAAGTTCGTTGACTGTCTTGCATCGAGTTCCGCAGGAAGAGGAGAAGCGAATGCCGAGCCAGCGGCAAGCAAAGAAACGACGATAGATTGAATCGAAGGCATGGCTGTTTGGTGAGTCCGAGGACTGGCCTGGTACTGAAAAATGGAAAAGAGGGTGTTGTATTTGCTCAACATTCACAGCAGAAACATGGCTCAACTTATATCATTCCTCCCAAGCCATACCATGCCGTCTTGTCGCTTGCTTGCTGGCAAACAAGATTCCACGAAGCCATCAATTTGCTACAACGGAGTGACCATACGAGTTGTGCTCGGCTATAGCCTCTTTGGTGGAGAATACCGCAAGCGAGCATGTTGATCAAGTAAAGTGAAGATAGATTGACGCTGAGTTTCAGGCTGAATGTGATATAGCCTTGGCGTGCGTTTTCAGATGTTCCAGAATGGTCGGCTGCTATGTGCAGCATCCTGTACACATGTTCCATTCAGGCAGAATGGATCTGATGGGTGTCTTCATCTGGTTTTTCTTTAGTATGCTGTTTCGTAGACATGCTTCCATGCGGAGGAATTAGTCTTAGATTGTACTGTATATATTGCCTTGCTGAAGTCGGTGGGTCTTTTGATGATGAAACTGGAGCGCTAACTGTCGCTATTGCCATTTCGGGCAGGGGCGGTATATCGATGCGCCCCGAAAGGTAAACGGTTTCCACGTGGTACTTGGTTCTGGAAGCTTATGTAGAAGTCCTTCCTCGGCTGGAAAAATGTGGACTTGGCCTTGTAGATGAAACATCCAGTAGCGAGAGCACGAATGCCCTGATTTTTGAGACCGCCTCAGATATGCACCACTGCCACCTGCTCTCAAAGTCCTGAGTCGTGAGCGGTAAGGTCGTGCTTGCACATAACCTGAAGTGTCACGCAAAAGATGAGCCCAGTAAGCTGAGAGACTGATGGACCAAAGGAGAGGACTGATGTAAAACGTCGCACGTCCAGCGTGTTTGTCTTCTCGGTTATCTCATACATACGGAAGAGCCCGTCTTTACACATTAAATCTGTCTCGAACCGAAAGCGAAAAAGAAGTCCCAAACTGCACACTAGTCAGAACAGAACATCCCTCTGAGAAAACTTTCTCCAGAAGGTAAAAGAATCAGTAGACAGGCTTCCCACCGCTCTGAGGAAGTAGGCCGTCTAGGTCTATTATGCCACACCGTCCGTCAATCGTTCCTTCGCTCCTTTCCAAAAAGAAATATCAGCCATCTGGTGTAGTCGCCGACTTCTCATGTCTCATCTTTGCCTTTTCCTGCCCCGCAATGCGATGAAATGGTGATGATTGCTCAGCCCGCGATGAGAACCCACAACAAAAAGAAAATCATCAAGACACCAAACATCTTCGCGATCAGCCAGCGGTTGCCTTGCACGCGACTCCAGTACTTCATCAGTTCTCGTTGGGCACCTTCGACATTATCCACGACATCGTCGGTATTTGCGTCAATGCGCTGGATCTGCTCGGCTTGTTCCGACACCATTTGCGCGAGTTGGCCAAAGATGCCGCCGAGCTCGTTGATTGTGCGTTCGATGGCTTCAATAGCCTCGCCTCGTTGTTGAATGTAACTGTTGGATGACGACCCTTCTTCCATTAGTTGTAATTGTTGTTGAGAGGCTTGCATTGGCGCTCCTGTGCCAGAATATAATGCTGATCCTCCCGAAGGCTCCAGAGAGAGGACATCTTGGCCTTGACTTGAAGGACCTGTTTGTCCGGGTCTGGGACTTCGCCCTCGACTGGGTGTCTGGTATAAAGGAGAATCGGTCCTTCCTGGTTCTAATCTTTCTTGCGCGGCACTTGATCTCCCCACTTCGCCAACGAAATTCTCCTGTCGACTTCGGCTGGCCTGGATATTCTTGGTGCGGACCTCGAGGACCTCTTTGAAGTTGACAGCCACATCCGCGACTCGCCCTTGAAGCAGCATGACCACATTCTTGTTGTGTTCACCCTCCTGCTGCGCACTCGAAGCCTGTCCATTCTGTGTTCTTTGCAATTGCTGTAGGTTTCCAATCTGCTGGTTCAGACCTGCCAGATCTTGCTTGATGACATATGTGAGTTCCGCAATTTCCACGGGTCTGTCATCGAAGAGTGTCTTTCGTTTCGCCAGCTCCCCCAACCTCTGCAGCTTGCCCATGGTGGCGCTGATGCCTCGGCCAATGGCAGCGGCGTTTCGCGCAAACTCGCTGCGCTGCGCTCGCGTTGGTGGTGTCGCAGTGCCATTTTGTTGGGAAATCAATGGTTGGGATTGTGCGCCGAGGGGTTGTTTTCGCTGTCGAGCGAGAGATTTCTGTGCCTGTTGAAGGATGGAGCGGAACTCGGGGGTGCGGTCTTGGATGGAGGCGTGTGAGGCCATGGTGAGCATGATCTGGGTGGTGTCGGAGGTGGTCGGCAGGAGGTGGCCAGATGGCCGGGTCGGATCTGTTCGAGCGCGGTCTTTGTTGTCGCGGGCGGAATGTGGAAGCGGAGCGGCGGTGGTGGGCGGTAAGTGGGAGGCGACGGTATTCTCAGTCGGGATGCGAAAGGGCAGTGAGGACAGATTTCTTTTTGGTGGTGCAGCAGACGTGCATGAGGGATGCAGGGAGGGCTAGAATAGAAGGCGCGACGAAGGTCTGGGAACACGTGCGCCAAGAGAACGCGATGGACGTATACTCTGCGGCGACGACTACTATATTTATGTACTACAGATGCCTGATGCCTGTTGGTGCTATCAGGTATCACGGGCATCTCTACGTCTGATTGACGCGAATGTGTGTCCAGCAGATCGCACATCGACAAATGCAGGCGAAAGTGAAGAGGGCGTCGTCATCGGGCACAGCGCAGCGGTACAGGTGCATGTCTCGGCTTGCATGTCCCTGCCAGCCGCTGCCAACTTGTGAACAACACCACCCCATCTCATTCCCGCCCTCTCGTGGCCATAATATCTAATACAGCATCTGGTGTGTCCATTCGTATGATTGCGCGACCATCGTGACGCGCATTGTACCTCTGCCCGTCCGCCACCGCCGTTGGCCGTTAGTTGTCCGCGGAGCTGGAAACAGCAGCACTGCGCCTCGACATCGACGCGGAGCTTCACCCATCTCCCCCTGCATAGTCGGCACGACACCTCGGCCATGATCTCTGGACACCTTCACGACTCCCGCTGAACATGGCCAACAACGGGACTCCCACCACGCCCGGCGGGCCGCTGTCCTTCAAGACCGTCCCAGGGAGGCATAGGACGCAGAAATGGAACACGGCGCCAAAGAACACATATGACGGAGACGATTGGGGAGATTATGACCCGTATGATGAGTATGGGGGCGGGTATGAGGACCCAGAACCTCCGCTTCCCACACAATCATCGGCTTTGCCTACACAGAAACTTCGCAAACACAGCTTCGACCGGGGAGACGATGGCGCGCGATCCGTCTCCGCTCCTTTTCCCGCACAACAACAAGCACCAATCACTGCGAGTCCCATAGATGGAGGGAGCAGCGACTTCCCTCGCAGCAGATCACGACCGCGCGACTTCACGAACCCCGACCAGGCACCAGCACCGCTCAACGCGTCGAGAGAGGCCGTCCCTGCTCCACCGGGTTTCTTCCCGCCGCGAAAGACCAGCATGGGAGCGAACACGTTTGAAGCACAACAGCAGGCAGCAGAGGCACGAGCTATCGCCGAGAGCGTGTCCAGCTCAGCGGCCAACAATGGTGCAGCTTCATTGACCGACGGAGCTCAAACAGACAAGCCGCTGCCCTTCATTCGTCCGAGCGACATCTACAAGCGTATGGATGAAGAAAGACGGCGCGAGAGTGAAGACAGTGGCAGGCCCAGCGTTGATGCATTGGAGAGGGTGACTTCGGCAGAGCAGCGGAGGAATGATTTACCACCGGTTCAAGAGCAGGCAGAGAAGGTTCAGATCCAGTCGTCAGGCTCAGATGAGCCTGACCAAACCACCTCTTCTACACGAAACAAAAGCCCCACACTACCGCTGGTGTCACGCTTTTCAGGCTTTGGGGACGACATTTTGACCTTTACAGGTTCTACATCGACAGAGCAGACATCAAAGCCATCGCCACCTGGTCTGGATACGGCCGGTTTGGGAACGGCCTCCAGCTCCATTCAGCCAACGCCCACCACCACTCATCCACCTTCAGCCATCTCCCGAGCCAGCGCTGCAGCTGAGCAACACGGAGATGATGGACTCCAACACACTCCATCTGTTGGCTTCCGCTCGGCGGTGCACCAAGCCTTCGACCAGAACGACGCGTCCCTTTCGCGCGACAACTCAGGGTCTACGCCAAGCACCGGCGTTGGGCGCAGTGATACTTCTTCCACTGCAGGCATTAGCCCTATCATGAGTCGTGTACCTTCAGCCGCCACTGCAGCGTTCAGTCAAAGACAGCGAGATGGAGTCACCCCTACTATTGCAGAGGAGTCTACGACGACGCCGACTGCTTCAAGGCCCGGCTCCGATTTGGTGGAACGGGTAGGGCGACAACCTCCTGCAGATAGAAGTGCAAGTGGTGAGCGTGTTCCGGCAACTTTTGAGCCTGGCTACCGACGTAGTCTGGATCCTCCATCATCTGGCACATCTCCAGCTCGTACACCTGCAGTGGAGACCGTGGAATCTCGCAGACTCAGTACACCTCTATCAGGCGTCATCGGTGCCGATGATCCAGATGTGGCGGACCAGGGTGCCGAAGTTGTGAAACCTGATCTCCACCCTGTTGAAACGCTGGCGAGCAATCCACCCACTTCTGCGATTCCGATTGCTGGAAGGGGGCGAAGTAACACCGACTACAGCATTCGTGAAGCCGACCTCGCCAACACCATCAACTCATCCCCCGACAAGGATCCCAGCTCGCCTGAACTGGCTGAGGCGGCGAAGGAAAGCAGAGACAGTCGCGATCTGTTCCTTCGCACCCATGATATGCCTCCCGCTACAAGTCCTGTGAGAACTGGCACTCCTTCCCGGTCTGACAGCCCTGCTAAAGGAAGGGTACGTGAGATTGCCGATAAGTACCAAGAAATCCACGAAAGTCGTCGCGGCTCAAATGCCAGCATTGGCTCAAGCAAGTCTGGCTGGAGCACATTCACCGACGATGCAAAGCCGAAACCGAGACGCGCAGGTACTGGGCAAAGCGGACTCGGACAAGGCCCAGCTCCTCCGAGACCTGAAATTGGGAGAGAAGAGAGCTTCAAGCCGGACTTACCTGGAGGCTGGATTAACAGTGAAGCACCTACGCCAGCGGTTGAGACCCCACCAGCAGTTGCAACTCACAACATTCCGTCACCTGATGAGCCGATCGATCTGACGCCGACAACTCAGAAACATCAATTACAAGGCCCGGCCACGAAGTCTCCGATCGATGCCACCAAAGAAGTTGGCGATCAGCTCGGAGCGGCTTTCATGAGTCAATATGGTGTTGGCCATCAGACACGTGATTTTGCATCTAAGGAGGCACCTGCGCCGGTTGACCAGTCAGAAGCAATGCCCAAACGTATCCATGGAGAAGTCCTTCCAGCACCGCCATTGCTGCGACAGGAAACCGACAGCACTGATGCGCCGACTTCTGTTTCTTCCTCGGCTGCTCCTACACCTCTTGCTAAGGACACACCGCAGCCTGCCGCAGGGAACGGCAACCTAGGTACTGAGTATTTCAATACAGTCGCTCCACTTCGTGTCAGGAGTCGGGAGCCTAGTCCCGAGCACAGCGCGCCTCAGCCACCTAGCGCCAGTCAACCCCTCCGACGCACCTCCAGTGACTCCGCAGACGATGACCGCATTCGCGCTGAAATAGTGCGAAGCCTGGACAGCTCCGCGGACAACAATGTGCGCACGCAAGACGCGTTGAATGCGCCAGACAATGAGAGACGAGTCGAACATGGCGAATCTGCATTGCCGGCCGCCGCTGCGACTGCCGCTGCGGTAGGCGTAGGTGCAGCAGCTGTTGCGGCAGCTTCGACTTCCACCCCCAAGACAGACTCGACCAGACCAGGCCTGCTCAACACCCGATTCAGCTGGGAGATGAGCGAACCAGTCAAGGAAGAGCCCATGAGTCCCGAAATCAAGCCCGAAGCAGCCTACGAAAGACCCAGGAGTAAGCAGTCGCATATCATGAATCCAGGAGAAACACCAATCACTCCAGACACGCCGGCCGTCGAGCAGAGACTACCCGAGCTGACAGGAACGATCGGCGGACCACTCTCAGTGCCTGATGTGGGGAGACCCGAGGCGGCAGCAGCAGAAGGAGAAATAGTGCGATCTCTCTCACAACGCGTCAAGGGCCCTGTGTCGCCTGTCGCAAAGACACAGGACACTCTCAACATTCCACAAACCACTGCTGAGAGCGGCCAGTCGCTCCATGAAGGGCAGCCCTCGCCTGTATCGGACAGAAGCCCGCGGATCCCTTCATACTATGCCGAGTCGACTCAGGACACGGCTAATGCAGCGCCATCCACGGCATCGCCTCAACCGCAGAGCTCCGCACAATTCCAGGGTCAAATTCCGGCCTTCCGGAACATATTGCAGATCAAGGACGCCGATGAACGCATCAAGACTTACAATAGCACCCGTCAAGTGTTTGCTGACATGAATACGGGTCTGGGAGACTGGCTACAGAGCATGACGGCGCGCCACCCCGATGTACAACAGACAGCCGAGCAAGGCAAACCACCACCGCTGGAGCCAAGCGTTTCTGCTAGCAACACCAATTCGTGGAAGCGAGGCCACCGCGCCGCCGCACCTAGCATGAATTTGTCTAACCTGAAGAATCGTTTCGCGTCCGGTGGCCAAGCCGAGGGGTCAGGCCGCACCGCATCGGCGGGAGGTGGACCCAGTGGGCTATCCAACAGTGACAACGCTGGTGGAAGTGGCGGCGTCGACCTTGACCGTGTGCAGCAAAAGGGCAAAGAATTCATGAAGAATGCCGGAGTCTTCGGCAGCAAAGCCGGCGCTGGTGCCAAAGGTCTACTGGCGAAAGGCAAATCGAGGTTTGGTGGAAGCGTACGTGGCAAGGAGGTATGATTCATTTCTGTATACCCTTTCCACACATCATCACTACAAGCACTGCAAGCACAACAAGCACAACACAGCGCCGTTTTCACTCTGGTCAATCTGTCGCTGAGAACTCGCGCGCTCCAGGCATGAAGTAACTGGGCGTGGAGCTTCTCCAAGCACACGACGGTTGCCACCATAATACGTTTTTGGCGACGAGATACCCCGAAGCAGAAGAGAGAGAAGGGCTTGCAAGACCATGACAGTTGCTATGATACGTTACTGCACGACCTCTTCTCTGTTTTGTATTATCGTTATCAAGAAGCATCTCTAATGTCGTTCTGGTGGATCCACTTCATCCCCACATTTCAATCACCTCCTCGTTTCTTTCCCCAGCATATCATCACCATCCCCGCAAATGTGCGCGTATGTCAGCTTACGGTAAGTGCGCGTTTAGGACTCTACTCCGCCCCTGGCTGGTGCCTCTCGACCCCAGTACAATCGAGCCTCATCTTCGGTTCTTGCAAAGTTGAGATCTGTTTCGTCTCCCGCGTCACCTTCCAAGTCGCGGAATCGTATTGGATCTGGCAGCCAAGAGAACCGCCGCTTGTCCACTGCTGCTCCGGCTGCTGCGAATACTGTTGAACAGCCCAACGATTCGCCCTTTCCTGTACCGGACAATAACCCGAAAGCCCCGGGCGCTGCCGATGAATTGCCGAATAGTACTGTAGCTCCAGCTCCTGCGGCACTTGTCAAGGATGAGAAGACAGCTTTCGAAGGCGATGTGCACAATGAACGGGGGGTGTTCGAGTCGCGGGCTCGTTTGACGAACTCGGGAGACGTGCTTGCGGCTGATCCTGATTCTGGTCTACACGGGAGTGCGATCTCGCAGGGCCAGGCTCCTCCAGGTGCGACGCACTTGCAGATTGAGGACGAGCGCGAAGACGAGCGCGAGAGAGTTGAACCAGATGCACCAACGACCACGATTGCAGCTCTGGCAGAACAAATCAGCGAAGCAGAGACCAGAAGTGAAGCTGTCAAGGAATTGCAAGAAGCTGGGCCCGTTCTCGAGGATGTCACAACTGCATCTCCAGTATCAATTTCTGGTCCCACAACTTTGACAGCAAGCACGCACATCCCATCTGCAGCTCTCCCGACGGCCAGCGATTCTCCGGTCCCAGGGCATCAGCATACTTCATCATCGGATTCCATCGATCTTGCATCCGCTCTCACTATGGCCCCTAACATCCCCAAACGGTCGTCCACGATGGACCCTGCGATTGTTAACCCCGAACACAAGAGAAGCTACACAGCGGACCCTAACACGATTCCACTACTCAGTACACCGGATTTGCCTTCCACGAGTAAACGGTCTCCATCCGCAACTGCTAACCGACCAGACGCTGCGCGCAGGACTTCGACTTCTGGACTTCTGGCGCTGAGGAGTAGTGCGAGACGGGAGGGCAGTGCCACTCCGACCAATGGATCTTCTTCAAGCCGGGAACCTAGTCGTGGATGGACCCAAGGTGGTGCTGCGAACCCGAGGCCTTTGAGTGGAGTCTTCGAGCGCTTGAAGGAGCGGACGACAAGGAGCTGGAGTCGTAGCAGGAGTCGCCCGCAGAGTTTGGTATTCTGGAAAGGAGGAGCCGATGGAACGTCCTCTTCTGCGGATGACATTGGGGCCGAAAAGGGAGAGGTGGGAGATGCGGCCAATGTTCCTGCTGCGCATCCGCAATCCGCTCTTATGGATTCCAGCGATGTTGCTGTGGACCCTACGAGGTCTGCTGGGACTGCTGATCCGTCAGGCTCTCTTCCAATCCACGGCAGTCTCCCGGGCTCACCGCAAAGGATCGAAGCGTGGAATGAACCGGGCGCGAAACTCCCGACTCCTAAAACGCCGGATGCGAAGGGAAAGATTTCGCCGCAAGAGCAGGAGCGACTGGGTGTTTTGCCAAGTCCGGCGCCTACTGCCGCGACTTTCGCTGATGCGGAACACATGCGACGTGGAAGTAGTATTGACGTGGAGAGGCAGAGAAGGAAGAGAAGCAGCGTTGGGAACAACAGTGCTTTCGGTAGCGTCAGCGAGGAAGCGAACTGGAAGAAGGGCTTGGAAGAGAGGTATGCCGGAGATTCTTCGTCGACGACAGTAGACGGAGGTGCATTTGCTACTGCTGGTGTTATGACTGGAGAGCCTTTGGAGACTGTGCCGAGTCAAGAGGAGTTCGAAGAGAAGACTGCGGGGGTCATGCCTCCCACGCTGAAAGACGACGGTCCGACTTCTGCTTCTGCGAGAAGTTCTCCTACCAAGCGCCCGATGCAAAGTCAACGCAAGGTGTCGGACATTTCGACTCTGCCCTCGCAGATGCATCGGAGAGCGGCATCCGAGGGAGTTCCGCCTGTCAAGCAGACGTTTTCGACAACGATCCCAACCAACGAAGGGTCGAACGCGAGTCCAATGTTGAGCGGAAATGAAAGTCAGATCTCGGAACTGTCAGATGTGGAGGTCGTGACGGCGGAACCAATGACGATGAGGCCTGTGGAGGCTGTCGTTGTCCAGGGTGGCGAACAAAGCGCGGAAGAGGAGGCTACGCCGACTGCGAAGAGAAGTGGGTCATCCAGGTGGGAGAGGGAGATCGCGGAGCAAGAGAAGGAAGTGAGGCGATTGGAGAGAGTCCAGAGTGCGGAAAGTGGTCGGAGCGTTGCGCCTGGCGAGACAAGTCCGCGGAAGAGGCCAGCTGGAGGGACTTTCGCTTCGATCATCGCTTCTGCTACGGCAAGAAAGGAGAAGCTGCAGAAGCCGCAGCTTGTAGAGGCGCAGCATAACCCTTATGTGCTGCCTTCTGAACAGAACCCGGGGGCAGCATCTGCTAGACCTACGAGTGAGGGACAAGACCGCGTAGGAGACAGGTGGGAGGATGCGAGAAGTGAAGTTTCGGCCGAGGAAGGTGCTTCTGATGACAGAAGATCCAGCGTAAGCAGTTTCGGAGAGGGCGAGAACGTTCGGCCTGCCACGTCCCGGACGAATACTGGATTACAGCCTGCGGCCGCTGAGAAGGACAAAAGAGCAGCTACTGGGCAGTCCTCTCCCAACGACGAAAGGAACATGCCGTCTTCCTTCGAAACTGTGCGCGCCGCGCCTGAAGCACCACAGCAAGCACAACAACCGCCACCTCTAGTGATTGAAGAGCCCATGACTTCTCAAGCTATCCCTGCCGGCCCGACAACAAACACCGCTTCTCCCACTTCCCCGTCCTCCGCAGGCCTCATGCCTGGCGTCCGACAACCCAGCCTCGGCACTACTGACTTCCAGAAACGCTTCTCTCAACGACTGTACGCGCAGCGACCAGACATGGGTGAACGACCTATGTCGTACATGACTTTGCCCAGAGACGAAGGCGGCTTTGTGCAAGAGGAAATCGATACGCGAAATGCTGCTTCGGCGTCAACGAAGAGTTTGGATGCTGCGTCTGCTGCTCCTGCTGCCATTGCGAACGCGAACAACGTCGAAAAGGAGAACGATCCGCCGCCTTTCATTACGGAGGATCTGAGCGCTCTGAGTGGTCCTCCGGCTGGTACGGCGCCCTTTCAGCAGCATCCGCTATTCCGACAGCATGATGCTGGGTATTTCCCTGACGGTTCTCAGCAACCGATGAGTGCTGGAGCCCGTATTCCTGGGAGGGATGTGATATCTGATGACCACGGGTTGGAAGACGTTCATGCGTGGGGCGACAATGTGGTCACGACGCCGCAGGGCGAGCATCCTCCTAGTGGCAATGCTTCGAATCAGCCTCCTCATGCGAGGAAGAAGTCTGGAACGTGGAAGGCTGCGTTCCGCAGTAATAAGCCTCTGGCTAGTTTGGAGAATTCAGATAATGTTAATGCTGGCGTTACAGCCGGAGGTGAGGAGATGGATCGCATGGATACTGTTAGGAAGGTCTCTGGTGGGGCGAAGAGGACCTTGCAGAAGCCGCAGCGCGCGAGCTCCAGTGCGGTCAAGTTGTCTTCTTCTGGTGCCGAGGGTGAACCAAAAGAGAAGGAGAAGAAGAAGCGCTTTTCGGGGCTGAAGTCTCTTCTCGGTAGAGCAAGCACGTCTGCTGGCACGGCTGCCGCAATCGAGACCCGACCTGGTCATGCTCGGCATCAGTCAGAGAGAGAACGTTCGCGTACGAGAGATGAGAAGGGAAGAAAGTTGACGAAGGCTGCACCGCCGCTCGCTCCTGCCGGACCAGCTCCGCTGCAGTCCCAGTGGCATCCAGGTAATTCGGCGACTGTGAAGGGTGGTGTCGGGAGCTACGCGGAGTATGAACATGCCAGGAAGAAAGAGATGGCAGCTTTTGCTGAGCAGAGTGAGAGAAGCCAGAGAATCTTGGCGAGGAGGGAGGCGGGCAGGCAGGATATGACCATGACCGGTGCCGGAGGACCTCAAGAACAAGCTGAAATGATGTCGCCAACCAACATTGTTGATGGCGCTCCTTCTCTGTCGCCACCTGCGGACGGCTGGTACGGACCAAGTGCGAGGAAGACGCGTGTCGACGAGACGGAAGAACAAGGCTACACGATGCCGGAGTTTCGGAGAACAGATCGACAGCAGGTCGCTGCTGAGCAGAGACGTGCAGCTGCTCAGACAGGAAATCCTCTGCCCTTGAGAGACTACGCTGCTTCACCTCCACCTGCGATCGATGATCAACAAAGGTCGGCTCCCGGGACGAGAGATGGTAGGTTTGGCTCGATTGCCAGTGTGCCTGTCTCCGGACGATCTGAGTTCTTCGCCACAGGACAGAGACCTTTTGGCAGCGTTGACTCCAGCGTTTCGCCTGTGCGACAGAGGCCGTTCGGAAGCATGTCCTCTGCGACCATCTCGCCTGTGCACGGAAACGCACCACCATTGCAGATCCAAACCCAGGGACAGTTCGGTCCTAGCCAGCAACAGCGAGTATCCCCGCGCGACAGAGTTATCTCGATGGGCACGGAAGTTGCGAGGAGCCCGGCCAAGGAATATCGAGACCAGCAGACACCCTTTGCGATTACGCTGCCTGGAGCAGGTGAAGCCAGTGCAGTACAGTCGAACGATGCTGCTTGGAACGAAGCACAGGCTCGGGCGGCATATGACGGGCAACAGCAGTATCAGTATGCTGAACCTGATTATGAACGAGTCCAGTATCAGCAGCCGCAGAGCCCACTTTACTCCGCAGGTGGCGAAGGCAGATATCCTCCCGGACAGCGACCGCACAACGGCTTCAACTACGAAGGCCGCGATACTTATAGCCAACAGCAAGGGTATGACTACGACCGAAGGATGCCCTCTCAACCGACTTCCCCAATGTACGACAACAGCCACTATGCTCGACAACCTCCACCACAACAGCGCAACTGGATGTCGCAGCAAGTTTTCCAGCAAGGTCAACAGTACTCGCACCCCGCGCAATCACCCATGTACCAGGCACAACGAACAGAACCTGCTAGCCAGTCGGGTTGGTTCCCGCGACATCAACAACAGCAATTACAATATCACGAAAATGAGCAGCGGCGACGAAGAGCGAATTCTATCGAACAACAAGAGCAGCAAAGACGGAGAGCGAACTCTATGGAGCAACAGCAGCAAAGACGATACTACTCTCAGAATAATGGAGGAGGGGACCTTCCGCATTACGCTCCTCCACAGCAGCAACTGCCTAAACCTAATTTCTCGCATCCTCCTCTCTCGGCTGCGATGCAACAGCAGCAGCAGAGACAGTTTATGCGAGGGGAGGATGGTGGTGTGGATTATTATGGCGGTGCTGGCCCTGGTCGTGGGGGCAGGAGAAGAGCTGGAAGTGGGTATAGTGGACGAAGAGATGATCCGGCTGTCAGTGAGGATGAGGTGGACATGATTATGAGAGGGGCCAGCTATCCTGGTATGGAATGGGATCCTTATTCGGGGAGGAGGTAAGGTGAGATAAAATGTCATGACGGATTGTGACGGGATGACGCATGGGATTTGGTCAGGTGAGAATGGAAATACTGTCTTGCATGCATGGTGAAGGAGTTGGATGTTTTAAGAATTTGAGGATCGTTTTGATTCTCGGCATGCGAGCGACAGGCGTGATTTTGGGATGGCGAATGGTTTTTGGATCTGGTTCGGGACAATACTACGACAGAGGGAACCATAATGTACAGATAGAAAGCATAACAGAGCGACGAGCATGGAGATGGAATGGAGACCGTTTTTGCTTTCAGGGCCATTCCGAAGAAGGATTCGGTTCGATCTGCATACAGCAGGGAAACGCCAATGTGCTGGAAAGTCTAATCGCCGTAGACCCCATTTTGAAATGTGACCTTTACGTTCAACAACGATTTCTCTGCTCAAACTCGCAGACCTCCAATTTTGCTGTCTGCAACTCAACCCACGTGGGTGAAAAGGTAACAAACGGTCATCGCGAAGGCGTGATTGGAGCCAAGCGAATGTGGCGTCCACGAGCTCGCCTGGCGTCTGGGCAACAATGCGAACATTCCTCGTACTTACAAGATCGAAAACCAACTTCAATTCTTTCCCTCCCAGGATACAATTCCCATCCCGAATCACGATAATAAGCCATGCCGCTTCAGAAGCTGCGCACCCTCGTAGCGCAAGGCCGAAAGGCTTTACTCCCGTCCGGAGACAGGATCTCCAAGATCCCCGTCATCGACATGCTGGCGCATAACTGGCATCTCGGACTCACAGCTTTCGGTGGCCCAACAGTACATTTCCAAATTTTCCGCGATTTATATGCGGCGAAATATAAATGGCTCGATGATGCGGCATATAATGAGCTTTTCGCCGTTTCGCAAGCACTTTCTGGACCGGCGTCAACGAAAATGTTATACGCGATTAATGTTATGCATTATGGATTCTGGACTGGACTTGCGGCATTGATGGTTTGGTCTTTGCCGATGGCTTTTGCGGCTTTTGGATTGGGGTTGGGGGTGGGACAGATTGAAGATGAATTGCCTGGACCGGCGTATGCTTTGTTGAGTGGGTTGAATAGTGCGACTGTGGGGATTGTTGCGCTGGCTGGAATGCAGTTGAGTCAGAAGGCTGTTACTGATACTACGACGAGGGTCCTGGTGTTCTTGGGGGCGGCGGCGGGGATGTTGTATAATGCGCTTTGGTTCTTTCCGGTTCTTATGGTGGGCGGTGCGTTGACGACGTTGGTGTGGGATTTGAAGTTCTTGCAGAGGGGTTGGAGGAAGATTGTGAGGAGAAAGAGGGAGGAAATCGGAGGAAGTGAGGACTTGGAGATGAGGGATGTTGGTGTTGCCAGTGGGAATGGTGCGCAAGCGTTCTCTTCTGTGCATCAGCGAAGTGGCGTCAAAGGACCGGAAGAAGCTGTCCTGGCTGAGACTGATTCTTCATCCGAGCCGCAGAGTAGACTTCTCAGGTCTTGGAAGATCGGAGTGGCCATCGTTGGTGCTTTCTTCGCCTCCTTCATCACCGTCATGGTCTGCCGTGGTATCTACAGCGGCGACAACCGAGGCTTCGATCTCTTCTCCAACCTCTACCTCGCTGGAACAATCATCTTCGGCGGCGGTCCCGTGGTCATTCCTCTTCTTCGCGACTACATTGTTGCTCCTGGCTGGGTTTCCTCTCGAGATTTCTTGCTCGGTCTTGCCATCACTCAAGCTTTTCCCGGACCAAACTTCAACTTCGCGGTCTACCTCGGAGCTCTTGCCGTCCAAGGCCAAGGTCTACCTGCATTTGCCGGATCGTTCATCGCTTTTGTCGGCATCTTCACGCCTGGCATTTGGCTGGTGACTGGGCAGCTGGCAGTCTGGTCTTCGATCCGCAAGATCCAAGCAGTGCGATCCGCGCTGCGTGGCACTCACGCCACCGCTGTCGGTCTCGTCTTTACGGCCGTCTATCGCTTGTTCCAGATCGGCTACCTGGACGCTGATGTTCGAAATGGTGGCAGCTTGAGCAGAGATCCTTGGTGGGTGGTGATTGTGGCCACGGCCTTTGTCGGCGGCATGCATTTCAAATTGTCGCCTCCGCTGGCCATTCTTCTGGGAGCTGCAATGGGCCTCATCTGGTATGCCGTCGTTCGAGCTTGAGTCAGTCATGTATTTGCAGATTCGCAGTGGACGTTCGGTCGTCCGTCCCTTGCCAAAGCTTCTTTCCTGATGATGCAAGGACTCACCGGTGACAAGGCGCACGGTCCACGTCGACGCCTGCCTATTGCCTAACCACTGATTGTTAGGACAGGAGAGTGGATCTAGAGGAATGAAATTTTGGCACTAACGAAGTCTTATTTTATTGTATACCACACTCATGGGATCTAGGCTCACAGGTTGCTCAAGAACTTGTTGGAATGTGCTCTCAAGGCTTGCGAAGGCGGCCATGAACAAGTACTACATGAGCGTGGCAGCATATAATGGCCTTTTTATCGCTCCCAGTGATCGAAGTCATTCGACAGTATTCATCGCAGACAAGCCACAATGTGGACACACGACTTCCAGCTGACTCCAAGCATTGGAGCCGCCAGGATCGATCGCTACGATTTCGTGCCATCGGCCAATTTGTTCGGGACGCCAGTAGCTCGACTACACTTCTTCGACCTAACACCAGAAATCAGGACTCTCATCTACCTATTCCTTCCACAAACAGGCTTCGGATTCTTCGGCGATGAAATTCTAGCCGAAACGATGCTCGGTGCCCACAGTATCGCCTTCAACCCCCCAATCGCAGCCACATGCCGGTTCCTACGTCACGAAGTTCTCCAGTCATACTTCAGCCATACCACCTTCCGTTTCATGACATCGGGTTCGTGGGCTTTTGGCGCATTCCCGTGGGTCGATGCACAATATGATTTTTGCATTTCTCACATGAATAATGTCATCTTCGACAGCTTGACGAGCCACCATCCAAAGGGAATAAAAGCAGACCGCAAGAACGGAATCGAAGCAGATCCTGACAAGGAATTTGAACACGACAACGATACCTCTATCAGACACTATGACAAAATCGCGATCGATGTCCGTCGGGGCTCTGTCACAATTCAGCCGACGCGTCTGCTCGTATGCGATGTTCTAGTTGATTCGCATTTGACGTGCGGTAATTGCGATCATGTGGAGTATCTGGACACGGCGGCGGCCAGGATGCAAGATCTGTTGAATCGTCTGCCGATCGTTGATGGGTCCAGAAAAATGGACAAGGAAACTCTGAAGAGAATGATGAATGTTGCGATCGGTATCCAGGTCGATGGCCAGGTGGTGCATCCTGGTATGGATCGGTCGCTTGTCTTGACTGATAGGATTCGAGAGGAACGGCCGATTACGAGAGCGCAGAGGCGGGAGAAGCTTGAAGAACTAAGGCGTTGGGGCACGGGCGACGTAGTGATGCATGGGTGATGAAGAAGTTTTTCGAATCTTGTTGGCTACCCATATTGATTCTGTTACTCTAAATGGAAGCAGCTTCGAAGAGCCGTAGCACCGCGAGCGTGGCCTAGAGCATTTTAACGAGCAGGAGGACTGTGCTTCATTCGAAGATGATCTTGCATTTTGGGCAGTCGCTTTAGCACAATGCGAGTCACCATTGTAATGAAATTGCATCAAAATTGCAGCGAGCCTCAAACCGCTGTCTCATGGAAACGGATCATACTCTCCATCTCCAGAACAAGCAGCCTCCACATCGTTGGCATCAACCTCTTGCACAGCCTTGCCATCAGCACCAAATCTCAGCAAAGTCCCGCCAGTGCTTGCTGTCGTATCGTAAGCTGGCCAACTCGCGTTTGACAGCCCATTCCAAGGATCGCGAACAAAGTCCAACAGAAGATCCTCCATCGTCTCGCTCGTCTCGATCTCGAGTGGGGTTGCGGGTCCGACTCCATCCTCATACGTGCCAAAGAACATGACAAGGTCACTCGAGTGATAGGCACCCATCCCTGTTGAGCATCAAAGTCAGCATGGCGTTCTTTTGTAGGCATTATTCAGGTATGACTTACAAGGCAGAGGGTCTTGATTCGTCCAGTTCCCGGCATACTGGTACCTGTACGTTGGCAGTCCCAGGCCATTCCTCAATGCACCACTTTTGGCAGCGCCGCATAGAATTTGCAGTGTAGTCTGGTCGGCTTCTGTCTGGTTCACGCCTCTCTGTGGGTCATCGGCAGGATACGTGCTCAGGCTTCCACCCTCGTTGGCAGTAGATGAGTATATCATCGGAGCTCGCGTTACACGTTGCTGCAAGTATCGCTCCGTGTAGTTCGAGAAGACAAGTTTCTCGTCAGCAACAGTCGAGAAGGATATGCCAGGCTGAGTACCATTATCCTGATATCGGCCCAGGAAGTTGATGATGTCGTTGTAATCGACTTTTTGCATGCACTCAAGTTCTGCAGTAAAATTGCTGGGGAAATCGCATCCGACGTTCTTCGCGACAAATGTGAAGTTGGAATGTGTGGCATCTGGCACGGATGGAGCGAAAGCGATGATGCTTCCGGACTGGGCGAAGAAGCCACGAGCGATGGGATCATTGTAAAAGGCATAGTTATGAATGTCAACCGAAGCTGCTCCAGCAGACTGGCCCCAAATCGTGATCTTGGAGGGATCTCCGCCGAAAGCTCCGATATTGTCCCGTACCCACTCGAGCGCGAGGCGCTGATCCAGCAAGCCCAGATTTTGCGTTGAGATGCCTCCAGCATTGGGGAATCCCATGATGTTCATCCTGTAGTTGATCGTGACGACGATGTGAGATTGAGACCGTGAAACCCAGCGACCAGGTAGTTGACCCGGAACCAGAATGCCATTTGTTTGAAAGCCGCCTCCGGTCCAAAACATGGCGACGGGTAAGCGAGAAGCGTACGTCGCATTGGCTGGAGTCCATATTGCGAGCTTGAGGCAATCTTCAGTGGCGAAAGGAGCAGATATTCCTGCTGTGAGATTTGGTGCTCCCCATTCCTGGAGATACTGAGGAATCTTCTGGTTCCAGATGGTCTTTTGCGACGTCACATACTGCGGACAGGCTGGAGGATATTCGGTTGCTTCGATTCTCTCCGAAGACAGTGGGACAGCGAGAGGTGGTTTGAATCGATTCTGACCTGCTGTGTCCTGCCCGAAGGGTACAGATAGGAACTCCCTCACATTGGTGTAGTTCGCATTGATCCGACCAGTGATGAAGCCTGTCGAGGCACGTACAGTGAGGGCCTCGTCGTTGCCAGATGGAGTCGATGTGACCAGCCTAAGCCTTGCAAGGAGGATTAAGCCGCCGAAAACCTTCATGTTTGTATTGTGCGAAAGACGAGGAAGTTTTCACCTTCAATTTTTCTTGAGTCTGATGAGTGCCGTCCTCGCGCCTCATAGTTGCCGAGTACATAGCCGAAGCACTCATTCGCATCGATGCGTGCGAGGCGACGAGAGGGGTACTCCTGTTGGCTATAATCCGGTTAAAACTGGGCATGACTCGGAGTGCAATGCCGTCACAATGCTACTGATTGGGCTCCAGCAGTCTTTACCTTCCTCGAGTAGCTACAGTCTCTAGCTCCCGACCATGCACCCCACCATTAGCCTTCAGGCCCCCTGCGAGCTTGAACGAGCTTGTCTCCACTTCATGTATGCGGACCTCTGTCGCACTATCCAATTCAAACAGCGTAATGGATTAGGGTGGATCTCCGGATGTGCGCTGTCCAAATGGAAGCCGAGCTGTGAAGCACATAGGAGGCATGAGATTATAAAGAAGAGGGCAGTGCATGCACATGACTCTGTTCTCAGCCAGGCTCTGGTCCGCTGGTTGAAAGGCACGATGACTCTGAAGGAAATGAAAAGTCGAAAGAGCGGGTCATGCCTACCTGTTTTGAGCGACAAGACTGGGAACCCATGTTCGAGATCTCCGCGCCCGCGAGCTCCGCATAGGCTGGATGCGCAGAGGCAGTGGACCGCGTGGTCTGAAGTCCCGTTGACCTACTTTATGGCCTGGTTTGTCCGGCTCCAATCATGGTGGCTGGCGAGCGTGTTGACGAAGCAAAGGTCTCAGCCCGTTTCCATGCTGTTTCTTCTGATGCGTGGCAACTACTCTTCACATTGCATCTCCACTGCGATGAGCTTCGCAGCGTCGCAAGCTACTGAGTGAGAGTGACAAGTGCGCCAGCGAGGATCATGCGATGCAGTTGTGACTCGATCTTGTCGTTGTCGGCACGCTGCCTTCAGATGTGGTCAGACCAGCATCAATTGACGTGCCCTCGATGAAGATAAGTGAGGGCTCTTGGCGGAAGCATTTTGTCGACATAGAGAGCATCTTCGTGCAGAGGACGCGTAGTTTCAAGCTCTGTCCCGTGTGCAGGGGTTTGTGTCAGGACGAGCTTGCCATCTTTGACACCTTGTTGTGGACTCGAGTTCGACATGGCCGAATTGAGACTGCGAAAAAGAAGACATATGTTGCAACTCATCGCCGCGGTCTGGATCTCCAGTTTGACGTGTAGTGCTTGAGCGCGAGGTGCAACGATGCTTCGAAGCTGTTTTGGCGGGGAGGCTCGAGTCTCAATGTCACTGTCGGCTATTCAGGATGCGCTGCGCTCGGCAGCTGGGTTGACAGAGCTCGACGCGTCTTGAGCGATGGTCAGTGAGCTGCAAGCAGTCAAGATGATGCGCCAGAAGCTGCTGATCTTGGAGGAGCTAAGCCTCATGTCTGGATGCAGTGCGGGTGGTCTTGCTGGACCACTTTGCTGGACCATTCACGCGTGGCCGGCCACAACTTGAAGGTCAGGTGCTTGTTGTATTATATGGAGAGGACCAGGGCGGACGCCGCGCCGCGGGCTGTCGAATCGCAGATCCATCTTCGCGTTCGCTTTGAGCGAGAGTGCAGGAGAATTCAAACGCGTGCCAGACGCGTGGTAGCTCGGGAAAAACAATGCTCGCGTTCGACGGCCGGCGTCATCGCGGAGCAGGAGAGACATGGTGTCTCGAATGGGGGTGGTATGTTCAGTCCACCAGGGCAGGCGGACAAGGAGCGAAAGCAATGTTGTCGCTGGATTGGAAGTGTTGTAACAGCGGCTAACGCCAAGACGCTAGCAATGCTGACTAATTGGTCCTTCTCCATCACTTGCACCATCACAAGCTGAGCATGAACTCCATCAGCACGAACTCTAAGTTGTCTGTGGGAAAGAGTGGCTGCTCTCAGCAGCCACAATTTCCTGGAAACTCAATGCGAGAAAGCAGAACACATCATGCACTCGTGCCCATGGCAAAAAGTTCTTGATTGACTCCGACAGACCTCTTTCAACCATTCTTCTAATACGCAGCCTAAACTTCCTGAACATGACAAGAGAGCGTCCTGAGTACCAAAAAGCAATACAGAAGATTCCTGTTCTCTGCTCACCAGAGTGTGGTAGCTGCATTGGTCGATCAAAGGCATACCATCAAAGCTCCAACAGCGATCGCGGCCGCTGCCAATACGAATCCTTGGCCATTCATCCGGTGACCGAAGTGCATACTTCCAGATGCGCTGCCCACAGACACCGACGCAGTCTCTGTTCCTGTTGCTATCGAGGTGTCAGCTCTGTACTCGCCAGTCTCCGTGGGAAAAGCTAGATCTTTTGCCTCATGCCACCGAGGATGAGGTCGATTCGAGGAACACGAAGCGCATCCAGATCTCTTCTCAACATTGTAAACAGGCCAGCTGAATCGGCCACAGTAAGAAGGGATGGTAGACACGGATTGGTCTCGAAGATCTATGCCGTCTCATACCAAGACAACACGTCCGTGGCCTTGAAAGGGTAGAAGCACACTGGGGTGTTTCAAAGTGTTTACCCACCTCTTTTGTTGAGTAACTTCCGATGGCCCTCTGCCGTAGCTGAAGCTGCGTCTTGTGTAGTAGCTTTGTGTTTGACTGGTGCTTTTCGCGCTTCATCACCATTTTCATCCCGATGGAAAGCTGCACTGCTGTGCTTGTTGCAAGAATCTTTCTTCTGACCATTCGCAGCCGTCACCACGCAATGTGTGGGAACTAGATGTCCGGTCACAGTGTGAGTAGCGGTGGGTTCCTGGGTCGCCAAGTCCTGCGCGTCGTTGACCATGTCTGCGGTGTTCCATTTCTCGTACCCTTGACGAAGGCGGTCCGCTGGATCTTGGGCGGGTTTCACTTCATCATGAATCGCGCCATGATCGAGGGGGGAAAGCTCCACATGGTTTGGCACGCGCGCTGCACCGGCGACAGCCTGCAACAATGGGAGAGAAAAGAAGATGGCGGAGGTCAAGTGCATCATGTTGAAAGTGAAAAGAGTAGCAAAAGAATATTTAGCTCGAGGAAGTTCGGATTCTGGCTGAAGGAAACTGATGCAGTGGATATCGCCATTCAACATCTGCGTTATATAGGTATGGCTGGATAGAAGTTCTGTCCTAGAGCTGCGAAGCCGAAGATACTGTTACACAACTTGAGGCTGAGTATCTCAAACAAAACGGTACAGCTGAGCCTCGTGGCGTTGTTACACAGCAAGTGCGGCCCCAGGTACAGACACAACAATTGCTGTCGTCACGTTCGCTCGCATTCAATAATGCGAGCTGGGCATTACGAGGCAGGCTGAGACTACGCAACGAGGGATAATCTTTGCAGGTGCGCCCCGGCTCATTGGCCTCCTTTTCAACGTCCGAAGCCACCAACACAAGAGCATGCTCGTGTGGCTTGCCATGCTCCTCTGGTGCGTCAAATGGCGCTCGCATCGTTATGTTGTATGCTAGACAACATGTGCATGAACGAGAATACCTCACCGCGCCCTTCGCCGCGCGGCGTATCGCCTCAATTCGTTGCCCTAAGCGGTGCTCGACACCACCACATTCATCTAGGATCGACCTCAGCATACGAGATCAAATCATCTGGGCGTCACATGCGATCCGTTTTGCACCTACTTGAGGCTGTACCGCACTCTCAATCGATCCAATACACGATCCCGTGCCGTGCCGGATCTCCAGCAGGGAGGGAACGTGCAAAGTCGGGCAGTGCAGGGACTTCGACATTGATTGAGCTCGAACCCATAACGACCAAAAAGCTCGGTATCAGCTCCATATACCATTACAGGTTAACAGATGCAAACATTTGAATGAAGCACCCTTGGCCGAGGGCTTCGGTGCGGTATCGTCCACTGAAACATCCGAAACTCCTGAACACCAAACTAAACCAGACTTGCGGAGCTCACAGATCTGTCATGCCAATTGTCTGGAAGTATGACCCTTGCTGGACAGATCCAGTGCTTTTTGCGAGCCATATCTTCAATTGATGCATAGCCTGGTCATGCGAAGCTGACATTTGCACGATACAGCTCGCATTACTCTCATTGGCTCTTTAGCACCCTTGCGCATTACGGTCGTACAAGATCTGATCCTGCTGGAGTATTGTTAGAGCGGTTCTGACGCCACTGTGGCTGTGGTTGCGAGTCCTAGGAAGAGCAGGGCGAGTTTCATCCAGGACCACGGGCTCGGCTTTGCATGTGCAGTATGCATGATACTGCAGAGAACGATGGTAATTAATCTGCTGCTTTCTGCTTTTTGGAAGCGAGCCACCAAAGAATTCTGTCTTTACTGATCAGTTTTGGCAGCGTTGCTAAGCCGACTGGCCTGACGTTTACCAGACCAATCTTGCGTAGCTTCGGTGTCCTCGCATTGTAAGAGCTATTAGCAGACTTTGCCAGTCAATGCCATTGCAATACTGCTCTTGAGACAATGGCATGATCAATTACCGAATGGATCTTTGCCCATACGCGTCGGAACGCGTATTCTCAGAGCGGCGGTATGTTGGTGCAAAGCAATTAGTCTTTCAACGGGTTGGCAAAGCGCGCTGGTGGCGGGGAAGGTATTTTCATCGGGTTTTCGGGATGGTAGCAAGATGCAAGCTGCATGAAGACCGGCCGTGAATGTCATGAATTATCGAATGTCGATCCATTGGGATCGATATGGGGTATCATCTTGATTGATTTGGTCTGACAATTCGCCGTGCATTATGCCGTGCACATAACAAACGCCCATGAAGAGGTAATGCTTGTCCTCCTTTCGTAGTATCCATGGAACGCTATTGCCGAGCGGCAAGAAGAGCAAGTCACCGATCTGAAGATGCTGCGACCCAAGCCCCATATAGCCTTCCCTAGTGAAGAAGATCTTGCGAAAACAACTGTGAAACTTGAAGTGGTATAAGTATTTCACGCTCTGACCAGCGCCAGTGCCTTCGGCGTTCCGAGTCAAGCTGACGCTGGTCATCTCGGCAAGTCGATTTGCTGTGCCGGCTAGATCATCTTCTGCCTCGACCAGAAGATGGCTTTCAGCGCCGGGTTGCAGTGCTCCCGCTGCAAGCGTCGCCGCGAGGGCCATGAGAGGCGCTTGTCCTGAGTAAATGCCCAATGCTGTCCTTGCGCGCGGCAGCGCATACTGAATAGCAATCGCAAGCTTTTTGATGGCGAGGTCGCCGTCCTCCTCGGCCGTCCCTTCTAGTAAGATCTCCGACACCTGATCTACGGCATTCAGGAAGACGCCTTGACAGCGGAGTATCGGATCAGTGAGGTCTGTTTCGAAAAATTTGGGCGCGTCATTTCGAGCTGCTCGAAATGTCCACCAAGGCAGACCAGACGGGTTCTTCAAACGATCATAAGCATCTTGCCAAAGCGGCAACCAAGTCGGCCAATTGTTATCGCGATACCAGCTATCAGGTCTGTTACCACAGGTCCTCGCCCATCGCATGATTTCGTAAGACTTGTCTTGCGAGAAGGCTGTCCTCGTAGCTTGTATGTAGACGATTTGAAGCGGTAAATCGTAGTTGGGCCGAAGTTCACGACTCACAGAAGCATGTGCAAGTCCAAGGACCGCATAGACTTTGTCCCGCATTTCGGAATTCGCGTGGCTGTGCGTGACCTCAAGCAGATATGTCATTGGCAGTCCATCATAGCATAGACCTTTCCGGCATCCACCTTCGTGCGCAAGATCCAGTTTGCAAGCATGCCACACTCGAAGGTTGTAAAGCGTCTTGCATCGGCTGATGCCCCGAGACAGAGCGTCTCTGTTGATCTCGAAGCTGCCACTATGTCTCTCTACTTTGACCAGAGCACGCGCCACTATGATGGCATCTGTTAGTGTAACACTCTGTTCGCCATAGAAGGCAAGAGCCGTCTTCGCTAGTGCAGCTTCTTGAAGAATCCAAAGTCTTTTGAACCAGGAGCTTGAATAGAACTCAGCGAGTGAAGCTCTAGGCAAGTCACACAAGTAATCTACCACTGGCAAAGCTGTATCGTAGTCAAGCAGTTTGTCCAGTCGTGCACGCGAGCCTGCCGCTTGTCGGATGGCGTTCGCTGCAGCCGTGATCCCTGTCATGATCTCCGAATCGCCGTCAAATGATGGTCCCAGAAAGGCCAACACTTGTACCGCCGTTGAGTAGACGTCAGACATGAGGAGGACCTGCTGTGCTCTCTCTTCTCTGTCGCTGAGATTGATACACACAGCATCGATCCAGATGAAGCATATCAGATCCTCTGATTCAAGGAAGGATGCAGTGAACATGTGTTGCACAGCCTCTATTGCCGTCTCTAGGAGAAGCACGCTCACCCCATCGAGCAATTTGTGCTGGACGCTATTTGGATCGCCCCAGACATAGCTGATTGCAGAAAAGGCTGGAGCATTGTGTAGGGGTACTGTGACCAGCGAAAGAGAGATGCCGCTCCAAGTCGCAGCGGGAGATGGTCTTGAGAGCTTTAGTAGGCGCACTTCATTGATCGTAGCGTCGAGCGGGTAGTAGTGGTAGCTTGTGCAGGCTGAAGGAGAGTCATCCGGCCTGCCAGACATGCTGGCCTGGGCGGTATGCAATTGTGATCCTGTAAGTCAGTGTTTTTCACCTTCAAATTAGTCACAAAACCGGCCTGTCAAAGAATCCTGCAATAGAACTACAGTACCTCCTAGCTCATCTGCAGACAGCATTCGCCTGCAAGGCCGATGTTCTGCGTGCTCTCTATCAGAGCTGAAGCTGAATGCCCTACTCGCAGATCTTTATCGACGACAATGCATGTGCTTTGCTTGCTGCACGTGAAAGTCGTAAGGAGAAGTGCAACAGCGGATCACAAGACGATCGTTCATGGAAAGAGGTTGGTAGAGGAAGCCGCGACTTTTGCTTCACAGCATGCCGCTCTCACTTCACGTTCCACGCCAGGCTACCAAACTCACGGCCCGAGTGCTTCTTCCGAACGACGACATCGGCGGCCACAACTGAGTCTATGAGTCGTGCTTTCACATGAAAGCCAGACAGTAGGTGAGAGGTATTGTCTCAAGCTTCATTCAATTCCCAATTCTCCGAGAGTTTGCAAAACAACACAGCTTTACAGTCATCCAACATGCCCATCACGGAAGGCGCACCGATCCACGGCAACCCCGCTCACCTACTGCCGCCGTCATGGAGGAAGTCCATTGCTCTCTGGCTTGAGGAGGACACGCCGAGCTTCGATTACGGCGGCTTCGTGGTTGGCGATGGTCCAGCAGAAGCTCGTCTGCTTGCGAAGAGCCCAGGCATTGTGGCAGGTGTGCCATTCTTCGACGAGGTGTTCAAGCAGCTCGACTGCACAGTAGAGTGGTTTGTGAAAGAGGGCGATGAGGTAGGCAAGGAGAAGAAGCAGCATGTCGCAACTGTCAGAGGTCCAGTACGTTGCGTCTTGCTGGGCGAGCGTGTAGCATTGAACTTGCTCTCAAGATGCTCAGGCGTGGCATCAAAGTCACACTCGCTGCTCCAACTTCTTCGAAAAGCTGGATACAAGAACATCCTGGCAGGTACGCGCAAGACCACACCGGGCTTCAGATTGGTGGAGAAATATGGCATGCTAGTGGGAGGATGCGACCAGCACAGACACGATCTCAGCACCATGACTATGCTGAAGGACAACCACATCTGGGCATGCGGCGGCTCAATACCGACAGCAGTGGCAGCTGCAAAGGCGGCGGGTGGCTTTGCTGTGAAGGTAGAAGTCGAATGCCAGTCTGAAGAGGAAGCAAATACGGCGATCGAGGCGGGCGCGGATGTGGTCATGCTTGACAATTTCACGCCAGAAGGTGTGCGCGTGGCATCAAAGAACCTGAAGGACAAATGGGGCAGAGGCGTCAATGCGCGCGCACTTGTGGAAGTCTCTGGAGGACTGACTGAGGAGAACGTGGCGGACTACGTCTGCGACGACATCGACATCATCAGCTCTTCGAGTATTCATCAGGGTGTCAAGCATGTCGACTTTTCTCTAAAGGTCATTCCGAGAGAAGCCTCAACGGCTGGGAAGCTGGGCAACGGCGAGTCGGCTGAGACATGATATGCTTTGACCTCAGTTGTAAGTTTTGGCCGACATCAGTAGCAAAGCTTCGGTATTGAAATGTCCTGAGCAGCAATATCGCGCAGACCTGAGCATGATGCACTTCCGCTGCGCTGCTCTGGTCACGCACTCGGTACTGCGCCTCAGCCTGTCTTCTTTCCTTAACAGACTACAGCTGTCGCCAATCTGAACGAAAGCGCGGGTGCATTCCGCGACCATCGACGCCGACTCGAAGACATTCACTGCTGTGAGTCCCTTTTAGGCCTAGCGGGTGAACAGACGCCTGCGCGGCGGACATATGAGCAGCGTCGTTCTTGTCTGTCCCTCCTTCCCCAGTAACCGCACTGCATCACATCCAAGATGCGGTTCGAGTTCACGGGCGCACCACCAGCGCTGCTGGCCGCGCAAGCCGAAACATCTCCTTTCACTACCTTCTCGGCTGCTACTTCCTCGCCGGCCACATCCAGCCGTTCCACGCCAACCACATCATCCCAGCCAGCGGCATTTGGCAAGAGCAGCGTTCTCGGCAGATCAATTCAGTTTCCAGTCTCCGCACAACCCAGCGCCAATCCGCCGCCAGCCACCTCGAGTGCTTCCACGTCGATCACGTCAGGACCGGTAGTCGGATTTGGCAAGAAAAGGGTTTGGGACAAAGCGGTTCAGTTTCCAGTCGCCGCGCCACGCGGTGAAGTGCAAGATGATGCGGCACAAGGCCTCCTCATCAGAGCTCTTCGGCGATTCGGGAAATCGAAAGCCTCGCCTTTCGCTGCGAAGGACGCTGCGGCAGACATAGCGCTGAAGGGACATCTCAAGAGCAGCACACAAGCTTGGGTGTGGGAGCGAGGTCTTCGCAATGCAGACCCAGAAGTCCTTGCATTTATTGAATCAACCTTCGGCGGACTTGTCGACAGGAATGCGCCAGATGCTCCTTCAGGTCGCTCATCACCCATCCCTAATGCCGACACGGAACCAGATGCAACAGATGCAGCAGATATAACCGACGATGAGGAAGACATTGACGAGAGGATCAAGAATTTCCGCGCCATGGACTACAAGATTCCTCGCTCTCACCCACGCATTCAACATTACGGTGACACCCTCAAATGGAAACTGCTGGATGACGGCTTCATACATTACGAGCAAGGCGCTTACGTGCTGGCGAAAATCATCATTGGCAAGATGTATGCTCGCACATCTCCTTCTGACCTGGACGAAACCATAAGGGACGCGCTGAGCTGGGGCACACTGTACAACATCACTGAACTCACAAACAGCGTACTCGGAGCTTTTCGCAACATCGATGATCAGTTTCGCCGCGGCGAGTTGGATTCCATGGAAGTTGCAGAAGCAGACCACTATGACGGCGAAGAGTGCATGGACGAGTGCGACGATACGGCAGATGGCCAGATCACAGATCTGCTTGTGTACGAAGACTTGACCGGTGACGAAGAGACCTATTTCCGCTTCATGGATCTACCTGCCGAGCTTCGTAATCGGGTCTACGTCGAATTGCTCGCACCAAATGGTTTCATCCTTCTTTCACGTCTGGAAACCCCCAGCGGATGCAAACCCTCCAGGGAACTCCTCGTTGAGTCCGGAAGCGAGCTCGAGATTCTTCGCGTATCCAAGGACATCTACAAAGAAGCCAAGAGTATACTGTATCGCGAGAATACAGTCTGTGTGGCTGCTGCAATCGAGGTCTCGACTTATCCATGTATCGACACGCGACTCCTCCCCAACAGCAAGCTACCCCTCTTGGCATCAGTGACTCTGGTCGTGGACTTCCGGGCTGATGGCGAAAAAGACAATGCCTGGATCGATCGTGTGCATTGGCAGCAGCTGCAAAGGTTGACGACTCTCAAGCATCTTCGCATCTGCTTTGTCGAGTCGGCGCGTCTGCAGGACGAGAATTCCCATAAGAAGCTCATGCTGAAAAACATTCTCGAACGCATCCCTGCAGATTGTCAGCTCACATTCGAATCCGAGGGAATCCCCGAAATCGATTTCGTGCAGGAAGTCCTCGAAGACCACGAAGGTGTTGCAACGGAACGTCATAGAAGTTGGTCAGAGGACCCATATGAGGTTGCTGGAAGTGTCTTGGAGCGTTTGGTCAACGACATCAAGAGCACGGAGGGCTTCCAGGTGGGCTGCAAGAGTGGACATGAGCGAGACTATCGGTTCCCAACCAAGCCCGTCATGAAGACTCTGCAGCAGCTGATCGAAGAGGGTGCGGTGGATCCGAAGATCGTGCTGGGAGGCGGTAATTGATGGCTGAAAAGATCGTTGGATGTTGTTGAGGAAGGCAATGAAATTGGAGGGGTAATGCGGCTTTGCAGATGACCGAAGAGACGCAGAATGGGCACTGGCGATGGGCAGACACGACCGTCAATAGGCAGCCAGCTGTATCTCTTTAGACCGCTGGTGGGTGCCAATGTAACGAATGCTTGGCAAGACATAGAACACGCAGGGTACGAATGTAGGATGACTGTAATGGGTCGTGCCCTAGGAGACGCGTAACTCCTGCTACGACGCGTCGCATGAATCGGAACCATCTTGCTGACCGTAATTGCATCCCTCGTCACTTGCTCAGGTGTTGTCCAATGCTTCTGGCACATGCACGACGCGGTGGGCGGTAAACGCCACGTTGTCGGCAGTTTTGAACGTCATCCGGCCGGCCATGCGCCCGAAACGAAGCGACCCTGCCTTTGCCTGCCTCAGCCACTGTGGATTTCTCGTGAACTCCTCCCCTCCACCGCCTCATACCCGGTAAACAAATCCGACCTGCGAACTTCGACATAGTCATAGGAGGCTATCCAACTGGTTTCACCTCCTTCCCACTGATTCAACCCTCTCCCTATCTTGACTACGACACAGTCAAATCTCGGCCTCGATCTGACGACTTTCCCGCTCGACCACGTCCACGTTTCTCCCAACCAAGGAAGCCAAAGAGAACTAGGCGTTAGCGACGCTCCAAAATCGAAACGATGGCTGCAGAGAACCCACACTTCGAGCCGAACCCCAAGTACGATCACTACGACTTCCCAACAACCGCACCTGAGAACAAGCCTGGTCACCCGGGCCACACCACGAAAGAGCAAGATGCCCAGGTTGAGCAGCTGCGGATGATGCTGGAGTCGGAGGGGTATACCGAGAGACTCGACACTTTGACCCTCTTGCGATTCTTGAGAGCTAGAAAGTTCGATGTTCAACTCACCAAGGAGATGTAAGCACAAGAGCGGGAAAAGGCATTGAGTGACAGCTGACTGACCACGAACAGGTTCGTCAAGAGCGAGGAGTGGCGCAAGACCTTTGGTGGTGGTGTGGACAACCTTGTGAGGACATTCGAATACAAGGAGAAGGAGCAACTGCTGCCCTACTACCCACAATACTACCACAAAACCGACAAGGATGGCCGACCAGTCTACATTGAGAAGTACGGAAACATTGATCTCGAAGCCATGCGGAAAATCACCACCGACGAGCGCATGTTGGAGAACCTCGTTGTTGAGTACGAGAAGGTCGCCGATCCCCGTCTGCCCGCCTGCTCGCGCAAGTCTGGCCAGCTGCTCGAGACCTGCTGTACGATCATGGACTTCAAGGGCGTGGGTTTGATGAAGATGAACCAGGTTTACGGATACGTTCAGCGTGCTTCGGCTATCAGCCAAGACTACTACCCTGAGCGACTCGGAAAGCTGTACCTCATCAATACACCTTGGGGCTTCAGCAGTGCCTTCGGCGTGGTCAAGCGCTTCTTGGACCCGGTCACTGTTGCGAAGATCCACGTGCTCGGTGGTGGTTACCAGAAGGAGTTGTTGGCACAGGTGCCGGCCGAGAACCTGCCCAAGGAGTTTGGTGGCACTTGTGAATGCCCTGGTGGATGCCAGCTGAGCGATGCCGGTCCATGTGAGTACAATGTGAAACATTCATCGAGGTGATGAGTTGCTGACATGCATAAAGGGCACGATGCACAATTCGCCAAGCCAGCGAAATGGGAGACCGAGAAGACAGAGACCAAGCCCGCCGATAACACGATCCCTGCAACCGAGACGCACACCGGCGAAGGCGCCCCAGCTGCTGCTCCTCCTGCAGGCACTACCGCTGCACCAGCTCCAGCCGGAGACCGCGTTCCAGGAACTGAGGCTCACACTGGCGCTCCAGCACCACAGTAAAGAGCCAGCATCGACAAAATTTCGGTTGAAGTGCCAGAGATACATACAGTGTAATGAAGATCAGTGAGCATGGATAGTGGAGCATAGTGAGGCGCAAGACGACGGCGCGTGGGAGGCTATATGATATCCAGAGTCGAGAGCATCAAAGACAGCTTGCTTAGAGGGCACTTGTGGGTGGTAGGTCTCGTATGCACGTTGTATGGTACAGTATCACAATTCAACTTGGTGCGGTATCCATTTTTGCTGTTTGACGAGAGCTCACTTCAGTTCAACGTTGCTGACTCCGGCTCACGGCCACTACACAGGAAGGTCCGATGAAGTGATGCGCTCCTCCTTCATGCAGCAGTCGTGACTGCGTTCGGCATCTCCTGCGCGACACGACGCCTCGCTCTTCCTTCAGCGACCACATCCGATGTCTTCCAACTGATCAGGAACAGTCCGCAAGAACGATGAGATGCCGCGGCCAGTACGCTGCAGACTGGCTCGTCTTTCCTCTCCACTGCATTTGTTGACTGCTTCCACCACCACTGCAGCCCGCCTCGCCTTCATCTTCCGCCAACACGCATTACTCGCCAGCTCGCTGGTCTTCTTGGGAAAGTTGGATAGAGCGCCTCTTCGTCGTTCGTTTCCGCCACAAGCTACAGCAAAGGCGGCACAATGCCTTTCACCGACACCGTGTCCACGCTGAGCGGACGCAACTCGCGGGCCAGCAACGTCTCTGGCCAGTCCCGCTCGCAGCATCGCTCTCCACCGACGAGCACCACCGAGCCATGGTCCAATGCAGGAGTTCTGAGCATGTTAAAGACTTCAACAGATACGGGCGATATTGGTGCACTTTCATTCAACACATCCCGTCTGCCTGGCATGCCCTCTGCTCGGCACCGCGGACGGCCGTCCAACACGTCGAAGCAGTCGGCTTCTGGTCATCCTCATATCACGAGTCTCTCATCGAATCACAGTTACGCCCCATCCCAGACTTCACGCGTCAGCTCGCAGTGGGATAATGCTTCCATGACCCAGCGTCGAGGATCGCTCACGAGCATGCAGAGTATGCCTCCGTCGATGCCACCACTTCACACTGGCAAGCCCGCGATCTCAATGCAGCAGCCTTTACAAGATCTCGATCCTCGAGATAGCAGATCATATTCCATGGGCTCGACCGTGCCTACGGGCCAGCTGCCCCGGCTTCGCTCAGCAGCCAGTTTGAAGAGCCAAGGACACGAACCAAGACACATGAACGCTATGCCACCAGGCCCTGTGCCTCCAATGCCGGAGAACCGGTCGCCTTTCGTCTACCCAACCAGACTGAAGCGACCGGGCTTTCGTTCTCCTTCGCCAGCACTGAGCGACTCTTATGCTGGCCCTCACATGGGAGGACCACAAATGTCACGCAGAGCGCACGGCCCTCAGCCTCCGCCAATGACCGCCTACAATGGGTACAATGCTCCATACATGATGGACTATAGCAACCCGCAGACGAGCATGCGCGGTCCCCCTCGTACTGCAGACAGTTCGCCGGGCCCAACGTATGCGCATCCACAGTATGGATATCAGCAGGGTCCGATGCGACCACCTCCTCCAATGGCCATGCCACCACCAATGCCACAACCGTATTCTCAGCAATACTCGTTGCAGTCTATGGGTCCTCAGATGCCACCGCGGGCTCACTACGGGCCCCAGTATCCGCCTGGTTATGCCTATCCACCATATGGCCAACCACCTCCACCAGCGAGGGCCCGTGGACCACCGCCTCCTGCCAATGTCGGACCCATGGCACATCACATGTTCCACAACGCAGCTCGAATGGCACGTAATCTCCCGCATCGTACTGACACACCGATGACTGATGGTGGCCCTCCATCTTCTGATCCCGCTTCCGCGAGTTCAGCTCAGGACTCTTCAAGTCCTCCAACACCAAGGGATGCAACGACGGTGCGTGTGGTGGTCGACCCCGCCTTCATCGAGCCCGAGCTGCTTGATCTGCCTGACTCCAGTGAGCCCATGCTGCCTGGCCACAAGTACTTTGAGTACGCAGACGGTCGCGAAGACAAGCAAGCTGAGGTTCCGCACGCCTCAATACCTCCCTCTGGTTTTGTGCAGCGCGTGAAGGCCATGCTCGAGTCGAAGGCCGCATTGGAAGCCGCACAGCAAAACGAGCATGACAAAGCCATGCAGCTGGTACACCCAATGCAACTCTATCGTCATGAACTGGATGTGGAGAATGAGCAGGAGGGTGAAGTGTCCGATCTTGAGCTGCACGAGATGGCCGCTAATGAAACTCCCCGTTTTACCATCATTGAGGAATTCGAAGCACCTGTTGAGCTTCCAGCATCGCCTGTGAAGGTTGCTGAACTTGACGCCACGGAAGTCACCTCTCGCATCACAAGGGACATGATTCGAGCTGAGCTGTCTTGCATTTCCACCCCGGACAACACTCTTGATCAAGCACAGCCCGATGAGTCGACCGCCAATGTCATCAAGCAGCTCGTGGAGCGAGGTGATGAGCCTTCGACAGGGTCAGAACCCGTGAAGCAAGAGCCAGCGCAGTACGGCCACTCTCGTCGTTCATCTCGCCAAAGTGCAGTCAGCGCGAGACGCCGACAAGATCTGATTCATGAGCCTATCACAGAAGCATCCATGGAGGCGTCTTTGCCCAGCGCTGCGGACTATGCCATGCGGTTCCAGGCACCTGTCGACACGACGCATTCGTCTGATGAGACTCAGTCCAGGGATCCATTCGCGCTCGACGCTGATACTGTTACGCTGCAGCACCAGGCTGCGGCCAAAGAAGCAACTCGCACGGAGCAGATGGAAGACGGCAAGAAGACACCAGGCATCGAAACAGCACGACAGAGTGTCTTTCTGGACCTGACGCCAGTGAGCCCATTGAAGCCGGGTGAGGAAGTGAAACGCTGCTCTGCTGTCAGCCCCGTGCAAGAGGATCCTCGCGGCATCGATGAGACCTTGCACGTGGCCGGCAACGAGACCGAGCAAGAGCAGCCCCCAACAGGCTTCCACGAATTTACCACAATCGACTCTCGCGTCGCTGAAGCCGACCTCGTTCCTCCAACTCCCCGGACGCCCAAGACTTATTCAAAGTCCGTCCAGCTCCATCGGCCTAGCCCACATTCTACCGACGGCACAAATACATACAGCAATCGTTTCTCACTGCCCGGTGACCTGAGCACTGTCGGCGATACCACACTGCAGTCCGCATCTGACATGGTCACCGATGTTGCCGTACGATTCTCTCTTCCCGGTACAACGGTCACTGTCGGCAAGCCACAGATCATTGAAGTGTCACCTCGTTCGACTCCTGACAAGCCAAAAGAGGAGTCGCCAAACTTCCAGCCGCATTTCACAAAGCAAGCTGGGTTAAGGCCAAGTCGTCGTAATTCAGTCACATTTGCTGATGAGATTGCACCTCTCAACATCAAGAAGGCGGAGCCAGCCAGATCCGAGGTATCTTCCAGCCAGCATAAGTCGATTATTCGCAAGCCAGCTCCACGTGATGACCTTCATCAGTTGCAAAAGACCTTACGGGAAAGTGCCACGGACAATGCGTCCAACTTCAACCATTCCACACATGCTCGTTTCGGCAGTGCTCATTTACGTCAACTGCCAGGTCTGAAGGAGGAGTCGATTGAAGATTTGAGCAGTCCCGAAAGAAAGCGTGCAACCAATCATGCAGAATTTGCGCTGCCAGCTCGCATCGCTGCGGTCAAAGCCATGCAAGAGAGGCGACTACAAGACTCTGGTGACAAGGCGAAATCTCGGCGTACTGTTCAGAAGCACAATAGGCCTCTTGCGGACACCAGAGATCTTCCATCACTGAACTTCAGTCGTACGGATCTCTTCGAAAAGCTAAATGATGCTCTGGAAGTGCGCCCAGTCAAGTCCATGGATGTCATTCGTCGACGCGATTTCACAGGCATCCATTGCCCATCTCCACAACGTCCGATGAGCACGGAACCTCTTCGCGATCGATATGCCAGCTTTTTCAACAAGCCTGAAGACTTCAGTTTCTTTGAAGAAGTCGACACCACTGATGACGAAGATGAATCTGAGGCGGACGACTTCGTGGATAACAGCAAGGCGCTTGTGCCTGTCGTGCAAGTACAAGAAAACACCCAGGTGGAGGACGAAGATCCAATGAGCGGCAATCGTCCTCTGTCTCCAGAAGACTTTCTTCACGTTGCACATCAGGCCAGTCGGCTTTCCATACCATCCGTGGCAGGTCTCTCTGAGCGAATCTCTGAGCTCATTCCTGGACTGCGCAATTTGTCAAATTTGCGATTAGACTCTTTGCTGTCGTCTGAAAACACCCCACCAGCAGGCACGACATCCAATGAGTTTGGCAGGCCAGACACCGTTCTCACCAACCGCACTTCTGCTGGTTTCCGCACACTCGCAGAGCGCGCTGAGGAGATTGTGGTCAATGGCACACACGACTCTGCCGCGCCATCCGCTCTTCACGCATTGCTCAACAAAGATCTCCCACCACTACCAGGCTCGGCTTCTGCCGACGAGTTTTCTGGGATCAACTCGATGGATGGCAAATCATCATACTTGAGCGGGTCCGTCTCTGTACCTGTTGATCTTGGCAAAGACGTGTCGCGTCCAGTATCTGCGCTTCTTCGCACCAGAGCGCCCACTACTGAGCAAGAGGTCCAAGAGTTGCTTCCGAAGGGCATAAACCCACTTGCTCGACTTGGGAACAGACGCTCCGCCATCTTGTCACAGCCAAATAGTCGTCCATGGAACGTTGACAAGAACTACCCTTGGTCGGGCAATAAGATCGAAATCGACCTCTCGGTACCTTCCCCGGCGCATACTCGCACTTCCTTTGCCAGCGATGTTCTGCGCGAGCGCAAGACCAGATCCCTTGATTTACCGAGCAGCTCGAGATCTCCCACAGGCAGCAAAGGCATCGACACCGGGTCGATCACTGCTTCTCCCGCAGGATCTCGCTTCTCAGTGACCACTGAGCAATTGACCGGAGTCAGCACTGCTCATCTAAGACACAAGTCGAAAAGATCAATCATCGGTTCCATCTCAAAGAAGTTTGGCATCACTTCGGGACGCAACGCAAACCTTGACGATATCGTGGGCAAGAGTTTGCCTGGATCACCAGTTCCTCGCCAAGCTTCAGTACTTTCTCACAAGCCAGGTGACCGGTACCCGACCAGTAGTCTGACTCCTCCCGCCATTGCCGCATTGGATGAGGTGCGCTCGTTCTTCTCGGATAACAGCTCAGAGCGTCACCGTACGGCATCTTTCCGCAAGCGCCTCACGCAGTTCAAAGGCAAAAGCAAGACTCCTCGCATCGAGTTGCATCCTCCTCGCACGACACAATCTCTGGACCTTCAAGGTAACACCGAATACAGCGCCGGTTCGATCAACGAAGCCCGATCCGAAAGTGCTGCCATGCATTTGCAGTACGACGCGGCCGGCATGGGCAAAGCCGAATTCCACTTCAAGCGCTTCGGAGAGAAGCTCCGTCGCTTCTTCCATCGTGGTAGTGAACTGTTCCGGAGCATCAGTACGCGAGGTCGGCCGAGGAGGAACGAGCCGAGAGACGAGTGGCTTGCGGATTCGCTGTATTCCGGTGTGTAAGAGACCTGCCTGTGTCGTGAGTACCGTTGGAGTTTCCCGCAGAGCAGAGTTGCTTACTGATTCTACGCAGGTCCGTTGCCGATGCATGTTTGATGGTGGGATGGAGGACGTGTTGCTCTCTCCTTGTGCCGGAAGCAGGAATATGTGTTTGGTATCTCTGATGGAGCTTTGTTATCGTCAGCGATATTTGGTGGTCCTTGTTTTGTGGGATTGAAATGCATGTGTTAGTAGTTTGTTGTGAGATAGGTTCTGTATGGTAGTGGTATCATTATACTTGTTGTCTCACATTAGTCGCTTTCATTCCATATCGGATCGAGAGTGAGATTTTGCAGGTGCCACAAATTGATTCGTTCATTCATTCACGATTCTGCAAATGAGCAATTCTCTCTTGCTTTCTTCTCTCATGTCTCCGGTGATTTCTCCTTCGGCCTTTCTCTGGTTTTGTCAACCTCCTAGCTCTCCTAACATTTTGCTTGAAAAAAAGTTCTTCTTCTGTGAGAAGTCTTCCCTCCACTTGAGCTGCTTCGTACTGCTTTTTGACGCGTGCCGCTGCGATTTCGAGCTCGATAAGTTCTCCATCTCCCTCCGCTTCTCCACTTCGAGAGGCATATTTGAGAGGTGTAGTGAGAACGAAAATTTTGTTCGTGCTGGGACAGTGGGCTACGTTGCCGTGTTGGAGGGCTTCACGCTTTAGGGCAACAAAGTCGATGGTTGGGGGAGGCTCTGCGGTGGTTGAAGGTGAAGCGGTGGGCACTGCCTGGAGTGGTGAAGTCGAAGGTGAATCGTGTGGTCCTGAGTTTGTGGAGTTGTTGCTTTTAGGGTACTCTTTCGTTGGCTGCGATGTGCCATATCCTAAAGCGTTTTTGTGTGTCCGGAGAGGAATAGCTGGTAGCACTTTGATGCCATTTCCGGTCGACTCGAGTGTGGCAGGCGGTTCCACTGTCGGGGCAGGGCTAGATGCCTTCGCAGATGTCTTGCTGCATGTGGAGGACGGGGATATCGGGTCTGCGATCTCCGGCATATTGATCTCGATGGCCGCGAGTGGCGAGAATGCGATTGTCGATGGGACAGCTCCCTTTGACTCGCATGCAGAATGCGGTATATCCGTGCGAGGGCCTAAATCCACCACAGACGTCTTACTGTATGAAGGGGCCAGAGGTTGGATCTCCGCAATCTTCGGCATATCAATGTCGACAGCCTCGCGCGGCGTGAAAGGGGTTGTCGGAGCAACAGTGTTCAGCGAGCTCATTCCCATGTCCTGCCACTTTCTATGAGCGGCCATGGCCCTCTTTTTCCGGAGCGTTTGCATAAATCTAGCCCTGTTTGGGGGCTTGATCCAAAGGCCTTGGTTGTACTTCACACTTTGCTTCTTGTCAGTGTCCCCAATAGCGCTCTGGACGCCTTCTCGCGCTTTTGCCATCATCATTCGCCAGCGGTCCTTGAACACTGGTAACACTTGCTTTTTCCACAGTGCCCACACGGCTTGGTCGAGCTTCTCCGCGACTTGCGCGCCCTCGATGCGCTCTACCACGTGCAGAATATATTTCACTCGTGTTGTTGGTGGTCGCTGATATTCCTCCAGTGAACGCATAATGCCCGCAACAACGAACGCCTTCGCCATGACCGGAGTGATCGGCATATTGTGATTCCTGAGATATTTGTAGATCTCCCAGACCCTGCGATATGCAACGCGAGGTGCGACAGCAGGAGATGTGGCTATTTTGAGACCAGCAACTTCGATGAGCTCAGCACGCTGCTCGCGAGCAAGAGCATCGCGCTGAGTTTGTCGATGCAGGACGTGCCAAAAGGCGGACGCGCTGAATTTGTCTGCTACTGCACAGCGCAGAAGCAGGTCCGGAAAGTCGTGCAGAGACAATTGCGGCGAGGCTTTGAACACTCGCACAGCAAAAGCCAAACCCGCTTTGCTCCTCCTCCGGACAAAATGTCGCACGAGTGGAGCTGAGAGACCCGTTGGCACTTCGAGTGTTGGATGTCTCTGCAGCTCGCGGAAACGATAAAACAGTGTTGGTGCACCGCAGGCCCGCATCAAGATGGTAAACATGGAGATGGTGAGGCTGGCGTAGGCAACACCATTGCTCTGCAAGGCATGAAGAAGCGCGATTTCAGACGACCACTGGCGAGCCCTCCCAGCTCTGGTCTTCGCTTTCGCCGAACGGAAACGGAGATATTCTTTCCTGATCGCATCGACATCCGGTCTTTGATGATTGAAGTGGTAGCGTTTGCTGCCTTGGAAATCAGTACGACTTCCAGATGCCTGTGACGGCAATCTAGGGATCCAATGCTGAAGCAGCATCTCGCATAGATTTCCGGCTCGAGCGTTGAAGACGCAAAGGTGACCAGCCAGCAGGGCAGGATCCGGAAAGTAGGATGCCAGCACTTCATGGACATTGCGCCAAGAGTCGACGATATTTGCGCATCGGAACGACAAAGAGCGACGCAGACAGTATAGCCAATTCATGAGACTTTTCGATGGTCCAGCGCTTAGGCCAGATTTCTCGCACAGGCTTCTGGCCACACTGCCGGATATGTTTTGCAATGTCTCATGTTTCATGGCATCGAGTATGCGAGTGATGGACAGCGAATCTCTCTTCGCGGAGCTCATCAGAGATGTCAGAATGTCGGGCAGAAATTCGTCGTGAAGAGTTCGTAGTCGGACCTTTTCGGCAATGAGGTGAGCGACTGCTATTTTGGCTTCCTTGGTCACATCTTTGTCCAGCATCCATTCGCAAAGTCGCAGAATGTTGTTGGCTTCGGGTTCATCGCTCGTGCTCTGCAGAAAGTCCATCACTCGGCTAAGGTCCTTCACTTCCACGATGTCCGACTGTGCTTCCTTCAACAGCGCGTCAAAAGCAACTTTGCTCACAAGCACAGCATCAACGTTCTCGTCGGTGGCCAGAAACTGTCCGAAAATGTCTTCTTTCCTTTTTACGCTCTTCGGAAACATCCAATGCTCGTCTTTCTTCACTTTTTCTGCACCTGGTGGCTTCCATTTCAGATCTCTCGCAGGGTCAAACTGCCTCCCTCCATAGCCTCCGAAGCCAAAAAGAGCGCCAAAATCAGCTCCACTCGCTGCTACACCCGCTCCAGTAGCACTCATGCCAATTCTCCGCTTGGAAAGTCTCCGATGAGCCTCCAGTGGACCAGGTACGTTGCTCCCATAGCGGCGGCCCGTTGTGTGATGCGCATTGGAAGCGCGTAAGAAGCGGTGCCATGCTTCGGTAATGACCTCGTCCGTGAGCCAAAGATACTGCTCAATGGGAGCAGGCCTCAGTGAGGGCCTGCATGGCATTACCAGAGAAAAGGTGTCGGGTGGTGGTTGTGGAGCTGTCGCGGTCAATGGGTGAAGCTGGGCGCGGATTGCGGAGACAGCGGAGGTGGGAGTGGTGGCTGTTCTCCCAAAGCCCAGCTCATTGCTGGAGACTGCATCAGAAACAGGACACCGCCCCGCGATGATTGTACGAGCGCTGCGACTGCGGCATGGTGAGTTGAACAATTTGTATCATTGTACTGCATTGATGCTGATGAAGCGCAGGCCGCATTGCCCTCCCCCGGCGCATACACACATCGTCGAATCGCCTCTCCTCGCTCGAATCGACGGTATCGCCCAATGCAGAAGCTGGCGAACGAGTAGGAATTCCACAATTCGCCGCGACGGCGAAAGAAACCATCGGCCCCAACACCGTCGTCGACCGCTCTGTGCCGCTGAACGACCCCAATCACCCCGTCGCCCTCGACTACGCCTTTTTCCAGCACAACAAAAAGTACACGTCCGGTGTAGGATCAACCATTGCGCCGCACTACAAACCCCATGAACTCCTCACGAAACCCCCGTCACCGCGAGATATCACCCTCGAGGCCCTGATCGCCGCGCAAACACATATCGGACATGCAACGAGTCTGTGGAACCCCAGCAATGCACGCTACATCTTCGGTATTCGAGGCGAGCACGATCCCATCCACATCATCTCTCCCGATGCGACTGCATCACATTTGCGAAGGGCGTGCAAGGTTGTATCAGGAGTGGCAGAACGAGGTGGTCTGATTCTCTTCGTGGGAACACGACAAGGACAAGCGCGCGCCGTTGTAAAGGCTGCCGAGCTTTCAAAGGGCTGCCATCTGTTCACAAAATGGATACCCGGAACCATCACAAACGGACAACAGATCTTAGGGCGATGCGAGAAGAGAGTGAAGAACGAGTTGGATGAAGATGTGACGGAACAGTATGGCTTTCAGGATCAATTGTTTTCGAAGGCCGCTATCAAACCTGATTTGGTCGTGTGTCTGAACCCATTGGAGAACTACGTTTTGCTGCACGAATGCGGCCTTAACAACATCCCCACCATGGGCATTATCGACACCGACGCGAATCCAACTTGGGTCACATACCCCATACCAGCCAACGACGATTCATTACGAGCCGTGCAGTTCATCTGTGGTGTGTTGGGACGAGCGGGCCAAGAAGGACAGGAGCGACGTCTAAGGGACGCTCGACCGACATCAAAGCGTCCCGGTGGCTTCGTCGTATACCCTGCTGTTCATGGCCTACAACCGCCAGAAGGTGAGAGACGGAACCAGAGAGGCGGAGCCAGAGCTGTAGGAAACGCACAGAGAATGAAGATTCAGTCAAGAGCAGACGCGGGACAATTCGCTGCAGCTGAGCAGGCTCTCGACTCACAAGACGAGCCTCTGTTCCCAGACGACTTCGAAGGCACCGATGTGAGACAACACGAGCGCGATCAGAGTCTGTTGGACCAAGCCGAAAAGATTCTTTTCGAGAACGAGAGTACTGCGACTCCTGCGGCCAATGCAACCGGAAGCAACATCCCATCCTCCGCCTCACAGATCCCGTCAGCAGAGCAAATGAGCGGAATGGACACTCTCGAAACCCAGCAACCTGAAGACCTCGCCGAGTCGATCTCGAATGAGGAACTCGACATGTATGCCCAATTCAACGACGCCGAAGCACCTGATCTCTCCGCTGTCGACCAATCTCTCGTCAACGAGACCTACGCCTCTGCCGCCGAAACAGATACCGCCGCCGAAGACGCCGCACAGTTCGGCATCAATGCCGAACCTGGGACCGGCTCTGACGACCCTGTCTACTCGCAAGCTGAAGCTGCCTCGGAGCCGCCAAATGATACGATCGAGCAGGTTGGAGAAGTGGAAAAAGAGCTTGGGGAGCAAGCGCCAGACGTAAAAGTTGCGAATGAACATGGCAATCCAGAAGTGCAGGATGCCGATGCGGAGAGTCAGAAGGAGGTCGATAACGCAGTGGACAGTGCGAAGAAGGAGGAGAAGAAGTAGACAGGGCACAGGACGAGATGTGTAGATATACCATTATCCAGACAAGAGCAAAAGAGCAGAGCGAGAGAAAATGTATAGATATGGATATTGTGATGTCAGCACTTTTCCAATTCTCTACGGTTCAGTAGGAAAAGGTATTATTCGAGGCAAAAGGGAATCAATTATTTGTCGAACTCAGGTCTCCACATCAAAATGGTATCGCGGAGGCAAAAACAATCGGCCTCGGCTGAGCGTGTTGTCATCGACAGGTTTCTGAACGCCTCATATCGGCCGTCGAAATTACCGGTCATGTGTCCAACAATCCAGCGGCTCCGCAGAGATGACTTATGGACCTACCGCTAGACCAAGGACAACGTTGCAGGCCGAAGCTAAGCAAAAGAATATCAACGTTGCTGGCAAGCTCTGCTCGAGCGGGAAAGAACACTGGTCGTAAGGACCGGTCTGGACTGCAAAAGGTTGTAAGAGAAGAGAGAAAGGGGCACTATCAATCGTGCGTTTCATCGCCACCCAAAATACCAGGAAGGAGGCAACAAAAACAAAAACAATCGACCTTGATCCTGTAGAATGTGCGAGTTCCCAGGTTGCGACGATGCTCTATCGTTATCTGCCATTTGAAATCCACATTGGGGCCGGCATTATCACGATGAGAACGACTTATAGGCGTACCACTCGGCCAAGGACGACCGTTGCGGACTACAAATCTCGAAAGCTAATGAATGCCAGAATGAGTATTTGCCAGTAATCGATCGAAAGAGGCGAACTCGTGCTCTGATTAAGTGGGAGAAGCTGAGTGTGGCTGAACTGAATGGCAAGGCAAAAATGGATGTTGGTGCAAAAGGACAAAAGCGGAGGCAAAACAATTGCTCTTGAACCTGGCGCATAGGTCGCGAAATAGCGGCGACTAAATGACACTACATCGTTGAGCGACTACCAGGCTCTGCTACCTTTCGCATCAACGTCTTAATAAGACGACTTATGGGCATACCGCTCGGCCAAGGACGATCGTTGTAGACTCTGACTCCAGGAGGCTGATAAAGCTCAAAGGCTTATCCGGGCGAAACGGGGACGGAGACATACTGGGATCGTAGTGTCAAGCATAGCCGATGGCCAAATTCAAAACGAAAGGGGAAACAGCGAAGGCAAAAGACTTCTGACGAAGGGTCATAACGAGGCAAAACAGTCTGCCCTCGCTTTGCGGATTGCACGGGGGACCTCAAGCAGGATAACGACGTAAGATCGTTAGGCTACTACATCGACTAGTTTAGCACGAGCATCTCGAAAAGATGACTTATATGCATACCGCTAAGCTAAGGTCGATCGTTGCTATCCAGTCCGGTATGTTGTTTAAGTATTCTCACATCCCTGGACGGAAGAACGACGAAACAAGTACAAAAGTTTCTCCTTCTATCTTCACCCTCATATAGGTCATACGCGCTCGTATCGGACGGAGTTGCAAAAGGAGGGCAAAACAATCGCCCGCAGCCCGCGAGACATTTCAGCCAACTGCTGAAGACCTGCTGGAAATGTCGAGTCGTCGTAAGTCTGCTCGAACTGCCTATGAAACGAAGCATCTCTATGAGAAAGACGACTTATAAGCATACCGCTAGGCCACGGGCGATCGTTACAAACCTCCAATCTCAACACCATCAAGTACTCTAACAAGCATGGGGGAACGACAAGAAACTGACCAAAGGAATTGTTGGCCATACCCGAGAGTCCTTCTTGTAAGCGGGTCCAATTCGAGACGTGCGAAGCCTCTTCCTTTGCTGAGATATCCCTTTCTCTGCCTGTAGCAATAGGACTGACGCGAAGGCAAAGCAATCGCCCTTGGTCTTATAGATAGAATCTCGAAGAACGACCTCATCAACCGAGTTCCAACATCGGTCAGCAGGCGTATCGAGCCACTTGTAGCACAAGCATCTCAGTCATCAGGACGACTTACAGGCGTGCCACTTGACCAAGGGCGATCGTCGGAAGCTTTCTTTCCAGACGCAGTCAAGTACTCTCACGATTGCACACACGGAAGCTCTACAAACAAAAGTACAGTCCATGGCACTAGTCAGGCCAAGTCACATCACATCTCTCATCGCACTCACCCTCGTAGACGGCTGCTTACCGATGCAAAGGAGCATATTCTCCAATATAACAAAAGCAATACCAGAGCAGAGACCAAAAACCCAAAGACAATCGCCCTTGGTCTTACAGAAAAACGGCGAGGAGCTGGACTGATGAAGGGAAGATCCAACATCGCTGGACAGTTGTACTCACTTGCTTTTTCACAAGCATCCCAATTATCAGGACGATTTACAATAATACCACTTGACCAAGGGCGATCGTTGAGTACAGACTTATTTCAAACGATAAATGTACTTCCACGGTGACACAGAAGGGAAAGAGACAATCGTCAAAACAACCGTCCCAGATGATATAGGAGAAGAAGACTGACAGCTATATTATGAGTCCAGAGAGGTTCGTACAAAGAGCTCCTTTTCCGTATAAAGACACATGTGACTAAATTACGAGAACATAGACGAAAAGGCAAAACAGTCGCTCTTGATCTCGCAGACTAATAACAGCGCAACGTGCAACACTACGAACGACTTCAGATGATCGCTCGTTGAACATGCCGTCTCGGAATACTTTCTGCGCTAGCATACCTTGCTGAGGGAATGACTTATAGGCATACCGCTAGATCAAGTCACGATCGTTACAACCTTCCAATTTGAGGCAATACAAGTACTCTCACGAGGAGTCAAGAACGTGACAAAAAGTGTCCAGCATGGCCATACCTCAGAGTAATCCGCATTCACATGGCAGGCAACGATGTCTCTATCCAGCACGACTACTTATCTGACGCATCGACTCCCTTCTCCGAAATAACAAAAGGAAAAGAAAAAGGAGATCAAAAAGCGCAAAAAATCGCCCTTGGTCTCGCAGACGGTGGAGCAAGAGCAAGAGCACAGCACGGCGATATGTCGTTCAGTGGTCTATATTCAACAACCTTAGGCGATAGCGTCTTTCTCTGATAGACGACTTACAAGCGTACCGCTAAGCCAAGGACGATCGTTGAGGTGTGCCTTTACAAACCTAAATTACAGGTTGGTTGGTGGAAGCATTTGCTCACGAGGACATTGTTCAGTAGCACATGCTCATGCCTGAGACCTCAGAGAATGTAGTGAAAGAAACCCGGAACGTCAACTAGTAGGAAACAGATCGTATCGTGTTTGATCACACATTGCATTCTTCCACACAATAAGCCATGCTATTAATGCTACAGCAGCCTCCGAAACCACATTCGTAGCTGCAATAGCAGCAGCGGTAAAAACACCAGTAGCAGACCCATCAGTAGTAGCAACCAGCAGTAGTAGCAGTAGACCTAGTTATACATACACCATGAGCAATCCCTAGAATTCCGTAGGGGGGTCTATAAAACTGCAGACCAGAGAAGCTGTTCATCGCCATTCTCTGCTCGCTCTTCTCGCTGAGGCAATAACAGAGAAAATGGGAACGTATCGTGAGAGCGCCTGCCTTTCCAGTCCTTGTGCGCCCGCATAAAAGCGAAAAGTCGCGCGTGCCTCTCAAGCGGCTGAAAGGAGACGTGCTGAATGTTGGTATCATGACGCCAGAAAGAAAAGCAAAAGAGGCCGAAGCCGCATAGCGTTTGTGAAATGGGAGTGCTTGAGCCTGAGCTAGCGCAGTCCTCCGAGAAGGCCATCGTGGTGCAGATCGATATCTGTGCTAGCGTGGCTGGTAATACGGCAATGGGTAGTCCTATACCTGCACGCCTTGCTGGCCTGTCGTACCGTTCGAGTAAACGTGATGTTGTGACGCCAAAGCAGGCTGCTGCGGAGGCGGCTGCTGCTGAACCATCGAAGCCGGAGTCGCGGAGTTAGTCGTAGACATGGGTGTGGCCGAAGTCCCAGCCGGTGCATTCATCATGCGCTCTCTCTGCGCCTTCTCCGCTTCAAGTTTCTCCTTCTCGGCCTTCGTGATCCTCGGCTTTCTAGGCGCGCCAGGAATCTTACCGCCTCTGCTACCACGACCTCGCGTTGGTGCGTTGGGATCTCTGACCTTCTCGGTGGTAGTCGTAGTAGCACTCGAAGCAGCAGTGGTGCCGCCTCTACCGCGACCACGTCCTCGTCCACCGCCACGGCCTCGGCCAGAGGGTGCTGCAGACTCGACATTCGCAGTTGTGCCCTCCGGTACCAGCTTGCCAGAGTACACGAAGAACCCATCTTTCGCCACCGCGGCCTTCTCCTGCCAGGCAAGCTCCGTATCATCAATGAAGTCGTCATCTTTGTCGTACTCCTCCACCTTCCTCCGCCTCTTGCGTGGCTTGGCGTCATCAGCACCGGTGGCAGACTTGCCTTCGTCGTCCATGCCACCCATCTCAATGTTGCTGTCTCCATCCATATCTGACATCAAATCAACAGACATGTCGTCTGCAGAACCTCCCTCGAGCTTGTTCTGTGCAGCTGCGACTTGCAGTAGCTTTGCTCGATGTGCTGCGGCTCGAGGATTGATTGCGTCTTGACCGTACTTCTTGAAGATCTCCTGTGCAATGTTGACCGTGTTGCCTCCATCTCGGTTCAGCGATATCCGAATCTCGATATTTGGTCCGCGGATCTCTGACTCTTGTTTGGCTCCAGGTCCGCCAAAGAGATTGTTGCTAGCCAAAAGTCCAGTGCCAGCAGCTTTGGGTGATGCGGCCTTCTTCTCCTTGGGCTGAACTTGGGGAGTTGGCGCCGATGACGACGACTTTGATGGTTGCGTCTTCATTGGTACCTCACACGTCGGTCCATCAATGTCCATCGCGCCGACTGTTTGCGGCATCGGTTGTGCTTGAGGTGGTTGTTGTTGAAGTAGAGGTGCCGGGGTGTTTTGTGGTAAAGATGTCTTTTGAAGAGGTGCGGCGGGTGCCGCCACTGGTGGCGTAGGTGAGTGGTGTGCAGAACTAACAAAGCTAGGCGGCGGTTGTGCGTATGTCGTTGTTTGTGAAGTGTGCGACAATGGAAGTGAAGGTTTGCTGGGGGGGTCAATGAGGCTGTTGATGGATGGTGAAGCTGATGCACGATTGTAGTTGGGCGACAGGTGTGCTACTGGTTCACCGTTCGTGTGCCTCGTCGGCGCAGGCGGAGGTCCGGAGGGGCGTGCAAACGTGTCGGCAGATGGAGGTGCGGATTGTTCACCACTTGACTGCTTCGTCGGCGGTTGCGGCGGTGCTGCACCGAGGATGGAACCTCTGATGGGATCAAAGTTCTGACCACTTGAGTACGGGCGGGGTGTCGGCGGTTTCGATGCAGGTGGAAGACTGTCGCGTATCAAGATGTCGGGCTGATTCGGTCGCTGCAGAGGTTGCGACGCCAGAATGTGTTGTGGTTGCGGCGGAGGTGCAGTCGTGGAGGCAGCAGGCTGTTGATACTGCGTGACCATTTCGGTGAGGGTGGATTGACGAGGTCCACTGGCAGAAGCAGATGCATCAGGGGCAATGGCAGCAGGCTCTTTCTTCTGCCGCTTGCGAGGTGCAGGTGCAGAGCCATCTTCGGCCTTGACCTTGGGTTCTCGCGGCTTGCGAGGCTTCTTCTCCTTTGGCTTCTCATCTTTGCCTTCGACTTTGGGTTCTCTGGGCTTGCGTGCTCGCTTTGGCTTAGCAGTGGTGTCGGCAGGCGTGGGTGTTGGTATAGCATGCGCAGGTGCGGGAGTTGCCGAAGTGGAAGATGCAACAACACCTTCAGCAAATGCGGAGGCGGCAGCAGCAGGTGCGCGGGTGGTGACGCGAATTTCGTCGAGCGAGCTGGTTTGCGGGGACTGCACTGACGACAGGGACGACGTCTCGCTTGCAGCGTCGTCATCGGCCATGTGTTCCGAGTTCATGGCGCAGAATGGTTAAATCGACGATACACGCCAAGAAGATGGTATAGAACACGATGCAAACACTAGGCAGATGTGCAGGGTGCACATGCGCAGTGCGCGCGTCTGGTTCTGGCGCGGCTCAAAGGGTGCTCGAGGGTGCTCGCTCAGGGCCTCATCTCCATAAGTCGAAGCGGCCAATAAGCGTGGGGCTAGCGAACGTCGCAGTTTGGAGCAGCGACGACGACAACACCTTTTGCAGGATCACGGCCGGCGGAATGGGAATGGGAGGCGATGGTATAGCTGGTGCGTTGCGTCTCGTTGCAGCGGTGCGGATGCAGGTCGAGTTGGGTGCAGTTCGATGGCGATCGGAGGTGCAATTGATGAAAACCCGTATGGCAGCCAGTTGCATACACGCAGAAGTGCAGGATGGGTGGGAAAAAGAGTCGAGAAGGGGCGTGTCGAGAGTGCTGGAAAACATAAGGGAAAGCCGCAGCACGGAGCACACTTTGACGACTTTGGACGGGCAGGCAGAGCGACAGCAGCAACTTGACAGAATCCGCGGGGCAGCAGCCGGTCGTCGGAAACAACTGTGTCAGAGCGCAGCCAGCGAGCCAGCAATCTTGTCGCGGCCTTGTGCCATCGCCCTCCTCCCGACAAAGCTAGCTGGACACCGACATATCAGACTCGGCAGTGCTATTATCCCGTCCTTTGTCGGTATCTTCATTGTTGAGTCTGTGTATCAACTTACACATTCGTCTCATACTACTGTGCATCTGGTATCAACTCCTCCGCGCCCTCCATGGCCACTGCCGTCGGGCTGGGCGCTGGCGAAGGGGGTTCCGCTTGCTGGCCGCAAGTTTGCGATGCGCTGGCGGGATTGGCTCAAGTTCCATCGTTGGCATGAAGGCGTGACCACGGCAGCACTCTGGAACATTCATTCCGTGTCATGAGATCTGCTGTGAATGTCGACCTGTGCCTGTGACCACTGCGATCATATATTGTGCAGTCTTCACACTCGTCACATGTGCCATGTGCTCGTGTCGTTCTTTGAGTTTCGCAAATAGAAGCTCCACTACCCACTAGCGCAATCCAATCCCAGGGCAGGCGCGGCGCGGCTGCCGATCTGCGCTAGAAGCTTAATCGATAAAGGTACACTAGCCGCGCTTCTCTTGGAACGATTTTCAGGCACCACAACCACAAACATCATGTTCCGGGGCGAAAAGGTCCATATCGATCTGGGCTCAGACAGTGAGGATGACAAGCCGCAGAAGCCCAACATATTGCCCGGCGCATTCGTGGGAGATGTCTTGGAGCGCACTCCTGCCGCGCCCAAGCCACCAAGCGCCCCTGCCTTGAAGAGCAAAGGCGGCTTTCCTGGGCACCAAAAGCGCAACGTGGTGAGCCGCTTCAAACAGCAAAAGTCATCAACTTCAACTGCCGATTCCAAGCCGCAGTCATCGACTGTCGGCATCATCGATAAAGATGCGTCGAGTGGCAAGCCCAAATCATGGGAAGAGGAAGAGAAAGAGCGGATAGACCGCGAAAACAATGACAAATTGGCAGCAATGTCTGCTGAAGAGATCGAGGAGGAACGCAGAGAGCTAATGAACCAGTTCAGTCCGGCGCTATTACAGAAGCTTCTAATGAGAGGTGATGTGGCGAGTGGCAGTGAGGAGACAGACCTTTCATTACTACCGGGCGAAATTCGAGAACGACCGAGCGAAGCGCCTCTACCACCAGCGGATGCCGTGGAAATCGAGATACCTGATGTAAAGCCTCGCGCGAAGCCTGCAAAATCAGTCGCATGTGCAGAGGAGCCAAATTTCGAAGACGCAAATGGCGAACAAGATGTGAAACCTCAAGAAGCGGAAGTTTTGCCACACGACAGCGTCCACTTTCCACGCCCAGATCAGCCCCCTGCACTCGATCCATCCTCAGAAACGTTTCTGGAAGACCTGCATCAAAAATACTTCCCATCGCTGCCTTCAGATCCAGATAAGCTGGAATGGATGCAAGCATCTTCCGCCAAAAACACATACGACCCCAGCGCAGACGCACTGAACGCGAGTGATGTGCGATTTTCCTTCAGAGGCGATATCATACCACCAAGCAAAGCAAAAGAAATTCCAGTCACCCTTGGCCTTCATCATCATGGCGATGCGCCTGAAGCGGCGGGCTACACGATCGCAGAACTGGCACATCTCGCGCGATCGAGCTATCCGGCGCAAAGATGCATCTCATTCCAGACTCTGGGTCGCATACTCTATAAGCTCAGCAAGGGCGAATTCGGTGATCCTGGCGAGCCCGAGCATGTCCTGGCTGGTGATGTCGTTGAAGGTCCAGAAGACACATTTGGCGAACTAGCACGAGGTCTCTGGAGAGAGGTGGAAAGACTACAAGTCATACAGATCCTCGTAGACGAAAGCGAAGGTCGTGGACTCGATGGCGGAAAACACATGAGCGCAAAAGCCTACGCGACAGAAGCTGTATGGCTATGGCGAAAAGGTGGAGGTCGCAGATGGGATGCAAAATAGAATCAACCAGCATCTAACAGCAGCGCTTTCTACAACGCCGCCTTCTCCACCAACGCCCACTTCCCATCGCTCTCCCTATTCCTAACCTTCCCATCCCTTTCCAACTTCCTCAAAACCTGCTTCAAACCCCCCTCCGCCGGCACCCAAAGATGCTCCGGATACTTCGCATAAATCACCTTCACCATCTCCATACTCCCCCACCACTCATCCCCACTCGGACTCTTTCTCCCCAAAACCTCCAACGCCTCTGCCTCCCTCTGCTTCCGATGCGCAATATACTCTTTAATCTTCCCCTTCCCATCCTCAATCACAACCCCATGACTCGGATACGCCCTACCCTCAAAGCCTTCCGCCTCCAACATAACATTCAAAGAATTCATGTATGCGGCCAAATCTTCGAACACTGCTGTTCCGTGTCCGAGAACATTGTCGCCTGTAAACAATGCTTTCTCCTCTTCGAGTACAAAACACATATGATCCGTCGTATGTCCCGGACTATGCAGTGCTCTCAATTTCGCTCCTTCGACTTGGAAAATTTTCCCATTTTCAAATCCCTCCTGCCCCGCATCAGGATTATTCTTCCAAACCTTCAACCCCTTTCCTTTCTCCCCCAATAATTCTTTGACTTGCTGCACACCACCAACATGATCCGGATGCCAATGCGTCAAAATCACACTTTCGAGTTCTACATCTCCTTCTTCGTGCAAAACTTTTGCGAGGGATTCTTTCCAGATTGGAAGACCTTCTGCTGTGTCGATGAGGATACGACGTTTTCCTGTGCCGATGAGATGGGTGTTTGTCCCTTGAAGTGTGAATTTCGAGGGGTTTCCGCCTAGGATTCTGATGACGCGGGGAGAGAGACGTTCGATGTTCGGGATGTCGGGAAGTTGTTCGGTCATTTTGGTCTTGTTCTTGAAAGATGACGAGGAAGTGGTGAATGTCTTCTTGTTTTGGTTGGAAGGTATGCAAGTCCAGATGATTCTCGTCTTGTTCGAGATATCGAGAAGTGGCGAGTAGCAGCAACGAATATGATTGCCGAGTGAAATCCGAAGTGAAAGTCTTGCCGCTGAGTTGTGTAGAAGAAGCGAGGTCATCTACGTCTTCAATTGTCGAGCAAGTCTTGTGCAGTCAGAAGTGCATGTATACTTTGAAGCTTGAAGTCGATCTCGGAAAGCGATTGCGACAATAATGATCAGTCAGCATTGCTCATAGCTGAAGTGAAGAGCAAGAAGGCGCAATCCAAGTCTAGCCGAGGCCTGGCGTGCCGAGCTAGTGGAGAGCTCTCACGCCGAGCCAAATCTTTCCACCATTTCAGATACGCATACTTACTGCTACTGAGACAATTACTAGGGACTGATTGAACGCGTAATGAGTAGTGAATTCTGTACATGAGCCTATATTTTCAGGCAGCCGAAATGTGGTATCTAGTAACGCTGAGTCTCGTCGTCCTCCAAGAACATGTAACGCGTGAAAGTGCTCATAATGCAACACGCTTTCACTCCACAATACTGAGCGCTCGTTGGAAGCTATCATCTGCGATGACGTAGCATCACGAATCAAGCAAAGCTCACTAAGATCTGTTGTACGTGCCGAGTCGTGCGAGAATGTCTGCCATGTTCGGCGGCGCAGGAGGCAAGCCTGAAGGTGGTTGCTGAGCAGCCGCTGATGCCTGCGGAGGTCCTGGAGGATACTGTCCCTGATACTGTTGCTGCTGTGGCGGTGGGAAGCCGGGTTGTGCGTATGGATGAGCACCAGGTACCTGAGGCGAAGCCGTGCTCAAAGTGGACAGCAGATTTTGCAGATTGCTTGCGTCTGCTTTGGGCGGGTATCCTGGCGGGTATCCTGGAGGCGGAGGGTGGGGCGGTGCGGCATTGTATGGCGCCGGCGGTTGTCCGTAGCTGGGAGGGTATGCCGATGGAGGAGGTGCACCGTATTGCGCGGGCGGAGGCTGCTGTTGATACGGATACGCTGGGGGAGCTTGGCCTGACGGGGCGTATTGAGCAGGAGGGGCGGCATACGATGGTGTGCTCGGAGGTTGCGCAAGGCTGTTCCTCTCTCTCATGACCAACTCGGCGCATATGGGAGGATCCAGATTGTCGTACTCCTCGAACTGAACATCTCTGTTTCCTCCCGCGCGCTTGAATATTGTCAGGCCAATCCTGCCAGTATCCTGGTTGACGCGTCGCAACTTGCTTATAGCAAGCACGCCTTCCACAATCTGCCGTCTAATGACCGCATCCTCGTTCAGTCGAGCAGATATTGTAAGAACGTCGACCCGCACGCCGCGAGAGGAGAAGGCTTTCTCGACCCACGACAAGAAGTCGCGCTCCAACCCTTCCAGGGCGATGATTTGCACCTCGGGCACGTCTCGAGGTTGTCTCCGAGGAAGTGGCAGGTCGTCATAATCGGGTGATCGACGTGAGCCGTGATCTCTATATCTGTCGTCTCGTCCGTAGCCGGGAGATCTGGATCTCGTCCGGTATCTGTCATCGCGCCTCCTCCCATAGTCGCGAGGCGAAGGCGATCGGTTGTAGTTTCTTCCGCCATCTCTTCCGCGACCCCTGCCATTCGAATTGCGATCATTTCGTCGATTGTCGTACGGGGAGCGTGAGCGGCGGCCTTGATTCTGGTTCTGTTGCTTGTCACGCGGTGGCTTCTGAGGTTTGCTAATCTCAAGGTCTTGTTTGGTCAGTTTCAGTCGCTATGTCCGCATATTCACTGCAACACTCACGTATGCGTTTGTCACGGATCTGTCGCCCTTGCTCGGCGCTCAGTGCGCGCATGCAATCCTCGACCCTCAGAAATTGGACGAATCCGTATGCCTGCTTGATCGATATCTGTGCAATCTCTCCGAAATGATGGAAGACGTGGAAGATGTCACGTTTCGTGACCTTGTCGCTAGAAAGGTTCCCTAGCGGGGCTGTTAGCTTGATGGAACGATGCTACCAGTAAGGGCACTCACCAACGAAGAGACGCGAACCTGGAGGGAACTGGTCCCATCGGGCTTCATTGACGTAACGACGCTCCTCGTTCATGAAGTAGTCGTACTTGCGCTGCGTCTCGGGCGTCCACGGAATGTCCTCTGTGCCTGCAAGCGGACTATGCTCGCGAGGTTGCTCTCGTGTCGGCGTGAATTGAGGCTGTTGCTGCGGCTGTTGCTGGGCATATGAAGTTGGTCCATTGTTGGCCGCAGAGACTGGCGATTGCTGATTTTGGTATTGTTCGTTCTGACCAGACGTCGCTTGATTCGAAGCCGCTCCCACAGGTGGGACGAAATTGTGACTCTGTGCATCCGCAGCGTTTCCGGTGCTGTTGGCACGGTTGTGCGCCTGTACTGCTGGGTTCGCGGCATGTGGATGATAGTCGCGGATATGCTGCGAGTGAACGTAGGCTGCATTGATCAGCGGCTGATCTTGTGGAGGAGGTCGAGGTGGAAGACCACTAGGTGAGGCGAGACCTGACAAGGACGCAGCAGGGTCTGCTTGAGACTGCGATGGAGAGAGGGCGGAGGCCGCATGCGGGCCATTGTTTGTAGGCGTAGAGTTGGCTGCGGGCGCAGCAATAGAACTCGAAAGCTGGTCCAGCAAGGCCTGAACGTTGACTCCGCCAGGGATTGGCGTGGACTGCGACGGCTCGGTCTTCACCTCACTCGCTTGCAAGGCATTGGCATTCTGTGCGACTTCAGCAGCACTAGCGCTGGGATCGGCAGGCGCATCCTGGGTGGATGTGATATGAGGCTTGTTGTCGTTGTGATCACTAGAGCCGGCGTTATGTGAAAAACCGTTGGAATTGGTGGTTTGAGCATCAGCTCCATTCGTAGCTGTCTCGGTGCTATTTGAGGCATCATTGCCGTTTTGTTGCGCGCTGACCTCGTCTCGGTTCAAGTCATCGCCATTGCCGCCGGTCGAGTACGGGGAGGGAATGGCGACGTTTTGGTCGTCTGGGTCGCGCCAAGCTCCTGGTCGAAGCTCGGTGTCGTGCATGGCCGCATTGTTCATGTGCGGCTCAGCTTGATTGAAACCGACATCCATCATTTTATCCAGAACAGGGATGGACGTGGGCTGAGGGAAATGTAATGGCTTTGGAGAAGCTGGAGAAAGCAGAGCGGGCTCACTGCGTAGCCAGGCCTCTTCGGGTGGTTCTGGTGGTGCTGAAGATCCAGTGTCGTTGGTGGTCATCGGGATCAAAGGCGCATCCTAAGCGCAGCGCGAGAGACGGTCTGGGAGCATGGCAGAGTTAGGGACGAACGACGAGGAGTGGCGGTCTGGGCGACGATGACTGGAGTTCACAGCGCTGGGCTCTGGGGCTGGAAGTGGTGGTGGTGGTGTGCAGGGCAGACACAGAGACGTTCAACAGCAAACGACCACGAGCGCGCCAGTGGTTTGCCGCGTATAGCGCAGCACGAGCAGCGAGGCGTTGGCGGGCCAAGATCTGAGCAGTATTTACCTGGGTGATGGTGGTGCTGGAAGGCGGTGGTAGTGTTCAGCGAGGAAGAGCGCCTGCGATGTGGCGGTTCTCGCGGCCCGGCGTTTTGCGCGAGAGAGGCTTTCCAGGCGAGCACAGTGTGGAGACGATGGGCCGAATGCTGCACGACGCGCGCGAGAAGAAGAGCGCGCTGGTATGGTATGCCGTGTATGATGGTGGTGACGTTCGGAGGATGATGATGGCAAGACCTTTCACGACATGCGCGCACATGTACTTGCCGCAGAAAACTCGCGCCACGCAGTCGTGCTTGCCCTTCGCTTTGTGCCAAGCATGGTGCGGGACCTTGACTCAATAAGGCAGGAGCTAGCTCACTTTCGGCAGCATTATCCCGCGCCAAACGTGCGCCTGCGACATACAGCTTGAACTGCTTGCACGAGCTGTACCTTATGGCATTGCTGTTACGCACGACATTCCGTGCTGCCAAAGCTGCCACTCCTGCGCCAGCATGGGGCATCAGACAATACGCTGTCAAAAGGGGCGGCGACGCCGATGAAGCTGAGCTCCAAGCAGCTCGCCAATGGCTCTCCAAACTTGACCTGGACACGATTCCTAGGGACATTTGCGAAGTGAGCTTCTCACGGTCTTCTGGTCCAGGCGGGCAGAATGTCAACAAGTGAGCAGCTCACACGAATGAGGTGAGCAAGACACATGACTGATGCAGCGATAGAGTCTCATCCAAAGCGACATTGCGCATACCTTTACCCTCACTGTTGCAGCGAGTGCCGAAAGTGATGCATGCACCAATTGCAAATAGTCGCTACCACGCTGCCAAATCCGACGACCTTGTCATCCAAGCCGACGATTCGCGAAAGCAGAATGACAACGTCAATGCATGCTTCCGCAAGCTGCATGATCTGATCGTGCAGGCAGGTCGTCAGACGGTACCTGGCGAGACGAGTCCTGAACAGATCAAGCGGGTCGAAGAGCTTCAAAAGGCTGAGGCTGGAGCGCGTCGCAAGATGAAGGAATACCAGAGCAAGAAGAAGAGCGCACGCAGAGGCGGCAGGGGTGGTGACGATTGAAGTCATGCATTAGCAGGACCGATTTCTACGACATCACCCAGACCTTCCCGCCAAAATCATGGGTGGAAATTGAATTCGATGTCATGCACGACAAGTTGACTTCGCCTGCCTTGGAAGAATCACAGGACCTCAAGGGTCATTTCCAGTCCTTTTTGACTGCACGTCTCCTCTTGCCAAGGCATACAGCTTTGTGCGCGGTAGTGGCGAAGAAGAAAGATGCTCCGCTTGCCGAGTACTTCACCATCTGCGCATCACTCGCGCTATCGCAGGGCGGATCCACCAAGAGACATGAGTGTCGCCTGAAGTTCTACGGCCAGCCAAGCAGCAATGGTCCACAGAGCGCAAGCGCCCACGGCTCACCCACCATGGCCTCCAGACCCAACATCAACACGAATAACAACCTCCACCGGACTCTTGTCATTGCTCCTCCTTTGCCAAGAGCGGCATGAAAGCGTGTACAGAGACCAAAGCCTCTCGATATGGCGTACACCACTCTACATCACCGTCTCTGTGAGACATCTTCTGTGTCGCCGAGGACTTGAGGAATGGTGCACAGATCCCAATTGTGCCAGTCACCAACATCTTTCCGCTCTGCAGTCAGGTCGTTGAGGTGCTCTAGGAGCGCTTCAGTAAGGCTATCTGGAGAGCATGGGATGGCAGGTGCTTCCGCCACGAGATGGCAATCCGGCGTACCTCCCCATGTTGAACCACGCAGTCAGGGCTCGGCTCCTCACAGAGTAAAGCTGCCAGCAACGTGCTGGCTAACGAGCCCATGCCCATTTTTTCAGCAGCACCTTCCAGCTTTTTCGGGTGGCTCTGGCCTGTCATGACAATCACGGACAATGCCATACGGTGTGGACGTAGGAGCATAGAATCGATGTCAATGGAGGCGGTTACGGTCACTCGTTTCGAGCTCTACGAAGACGTGTTCGGCGGCACTTCGCTCTCTCCTGTCATCGAGTCCATGTCTTTCGCATCGCCGGCGAACTCAGTCGACCTAGCAGGCGGCCTGACGGTCGATGAAGAGCAGCTCAGATGTTGTTGTTCAGTCCCAGTCGTCAGTGGACCTTGTCCATGACTATCTACGATAGCAACAGCTGAACCTACTTTCACGGAACGCGTCTCGTTCAGCAGTTAAAGACTCCAAGTACTATGCAAGCAAAACAATTTCTCATCACTCTTTTCACCCACTGTCTTCACGTTCCCACCATTTAGATCTATCAATAATATTGCTTCCTTACGACTATCGAAATGCATGCGCGCGGCTCGGCCAGAAGGTCGGCCCGACGGCCGCTCATTGAAGCTCTTGCTTGCTCGTGCAGCAAGCACGCTGCTCTCTTTCCAGAAACATTGGTATAGCTGCTGCGGGTGAGAAACACGCCAATGGTCGTAGTCACGGCCTACGAATGCGACAATGTTCGATTGCCTCTGGTCCCAGCCTGACATTGATGATTCCTGCCAAGTCCATCCCGCTTCTGCTATGGATGATGCGACCAGATGCCGCCCAGATCGAAGATGAACTGACATCATCATTATGGTTGTCATGACGAGGTGCCATTAGTCGTCTGGTTGATGTGGTAGCAACGATTGAACTTATTCATTATTACTGATTCCATTGATTTCAACAATGCCGCCCAAGAAGAAAAGTGAAGCGAGCAATCACAAAGATGCCGGCGACCACGAAGATTCCGCAACCAGGCAGGAGAAAGACCACAAGCCGCAAGACAATTCATCCAAGAAACGCAAAGCTAACGTAAAGTCTGACGAGCCTGTAAAAGCCTCTCGACGCTCTGCTCGAGGCACACCAAAATCAAAGCCATCACATTCTCAACTGCTCAACTACTTATTATCCCACGATGCCGAAGAACAATGCCGCCCACCAGACGAAGCAGAAGACATCGATTCCCGAGGAGAAGACATCAAAACATACTCTGCATCAGTCCTCAACCCCTTCGAAGAGCTCACATGTGCCATGATCCTCTCTCGGCCTATCTCCCATCGTCTAGGCCTACGATCGATTCGCACAATCCTCAACTCGCCATACTCATGCAATAGTGCCAAAGCCGTCAAGAATGCTGGAGAAGAGAAAGTCACGCAGGCATTTTATGATGCGAGGACACAGCATAAAGATAAGACGGCTGCACAATTGTATGAGTTAGCGGATACGGTGCTGGAGAAGTTTACTGCAGAGGGCGATGAGCAAGGTACGCAGTTGGGAAAAGTGCTCGAGGAGCATAAGGGAGATGTTGATGAGGCTGTGGAGGAGTTGAAGAAAGAAATTAAGGGCTTTGGTGCGACTGGTATTGAGATTTTCCTTCGTCGGGTGCAATGGCTTGAGGGGTGGGATGCACGTTATCCGTATATTGATTCGAAGACGCAGAAGGCTCTTGAAGGGCTTGGTTTGCCTTCTGACGCCGATGATCTCCGCGACGCTGTTGAGCAAGAATGGAAGACGCTGGATACAAAGCATTTGGCTGGCGAGGATGAAGCTGGTCGGAAGCGGAGAGCGTTCGTGGTGATTTTGGTAAGAAGAATCACTCGAATGTTGTTGTACAGAAGGACTGATCGTGATTACAGGAGCGCGCATCGACAACACTTCTGGAGAATAAGGTCGATGATGTTTCTGCAGCTGCAGCAGCTGCAGCTTCGGAGGGCTGATGAAGCGACTTTGTGTTCAAGATCAAGATAATTGGTCATGTATTTGCGTTGAACTTGTAAAAGCAAAGCAGAAGACCTCTCGCGATGACTCCGTACGCGTTACCAAAGGTTTCCAAAACCGAGATGACCAACACATTCAGCATCGCTCTCATCATCTCAAATCATGACCGCAGCGACAAAGCCCACAATACCAAAATCGAGCTAATTCCCACCTCCCCGCGGCATCTTCTCATGCTCCCATCCATGTGCGAAATCCGCACTCTCAGGAACCCCCATGCCCCACCCATTCTTCGGCGTCCAATACTGAATATCCGCCCACTCCGGCCCCTCTCCACAAGGCAAAATACCAAAATTCCAGCGTCCTTCACAGCCCATGCCCGTTCCCGTGCAGCTCTGAGCCATATACGGAATTTGTCCGCCGAGCGCCCAGCGAGAGCCATCTTGAGCAGTAGAAGTTTCGACAAAGACGCGACAGCCGAGGACACCGTAGAAAGAGAAGATTTGTAAGACGGCGTTGTCGGCTTGGAGGGTTCTGACGGCGTTGGGGTTTGATCGGTCTACGTAGGATGCTTTTGTGCGGAGCCAGGTTTGTGAGGCGAAGCCCGGGTTTGTGGCGAGGTCGTCTGGAACTTCGGAGTCGGTGTAGCTGCCGTTGTGGAATGTGCGGAAGTGAGTGTAGTAGTTTGAGGCACCGTGGGTGACGGTCGATACGAGAAGTGTTTGGAGTTCATGCCCGGGGGAGGGTTCGTTGATTGCGGCGAAGTGGTAACGTTTGAAGTCGACAGCGTTGACTTGTAGAGCGGTTGATGCAGGATTACGTGTCGTGGTTTGGGCGTTCAGCTGGTAGAGATTGATGAAGCCTTGCCAGTTGTCGAAGAATGAAACGTGAAGATCGGGGAATTGGCCTTCGATGACAACGCCGTGTGTAAGTGATTGGCGTTGACCGGGAACGAGTGAGCCACCTGGCTGTTGAGCTGCGAGAACGACCCAGTTGTTCCGTGTTCTGGGCATGTCGAAGCTGTACTTCAGCTGTATTTGCGTCCACGATAGTTGCAGGTCCTGGTTGCCATCCTCCGATATGTTGTATAACGTCACCAAATAGTGATTGTCAGATGCATCCCATTGCCACAAGTGCAAGCCGAGTTTATCCTCTAAATTAAAATGGCTCCCTATGATGTCCTGAGCAACCCATATTCTCTTGATGAAGCGAGCACCATCGTTGACCGGGAACGATATGCCAGGATTGATACGATCTGACGCTGGGCTGGCATTGTTCATGATGGATTTCCACATCGAGAAGTGTGGATGGCAGTTACCGTTGTTGTCCACCGACAAATTCCAGACAAACAACTGCGGATCATCAGGCGTCGTGTGGTAGGTAAATTGGTCCACGAAGAAGCGCGTGTATGTGAAAGCATGCGCTGCAGTGGCACCAACGCCCTGTCCGACTGTGCGGAGAGCCTTACGTCCACTGAGGCCATGTGGCTCTGAGTATCCTGGTCTGAATGTTGGGAGGTTCATCAAATCTCCGGACCAGCCCAAGGTATTATTCGGCCGAGCCAGCCTGGCATATTCCATAGTTAGGGCATTCGTCGACTTCGTGCAGTGAAACCGAAAGTAGGTGTCGTAGCCTCTGTACATGCCAGTGCCTTTGTAGCGGATCCAACTCAGGACGTTACTTTCTGACGAGTTCAGGGTGGTACCCGAGCTTTGGACCTCTGTAGAGAGCAAACGATTCTGTATACTCAAGCTGGAACCATGTAGCGTGCCCACAGGGCCCTAAGAAACATCAGTGTCAGCTGATACCTCTTCGATGATCGGAAGCGATCGCATGTACCCATATATTGAAGAACGTATCGTATCCTGCACCTCGCGACAAGTCTTGGATCTGCACAAATCCGCCAGCTAGAGTTACCACAGAGCGGGTGATTGGATATAGATTCGTAAGTGCCCAGCTGCGCACGGCTTCTCGTCCAGGCTCTTCACGCTCATAATTCGTGGATTCAAAACGTCTGGGGTCACTACGATCGTTATACGACTGTCTTTGCGTCATCTTACCATTACTCTCAAGTTTCCATAAAGCTGCTGGTTGATGAGCGTCGAAGAGACCTTCGAACGACGGAATCCATCTGCGGACTCGAATCAGTGTCTCGACATTCCAATGCGGTCGCAAGAGTCGCACCGGAAAGCTGCATAGTCGCCTTTGGATTTGAGGCTCTTAACCCAATCTTGTCCTTCGTTAGCCGCACGCCAGATTTCGTTGACCGAGGCTTGGACGCCTTGCGTTCTGACGAGGTCAGCATTTTCAGGCTCTTCTACGCCCCTCAGTGCAACTCACGCCATCCAGCGATTTGGCCTGTTATGACCTGTCGTGAACTGCTTGTCACCATAGACCATCCATTGGTAGCCTGCAGCGTTTTTCGCCACTACGCCCACAGCGCAATCTTCATCATGCATGAGGTGTGCCACAGCATCGTACTGGCAATCGTCCCACCAATGATCTGCCAAGGGTATCAACAAAGTGTGCATTATAGTGGTTCTACCAGTACCTACTCCAAAGAGCGGAGAATCGGTTTTGATGCAATACAGCGCGGGGAGTTCTGAGATGGCCTGCCGATCGAGATTAGCCAGAGGACAACTGTTTCAAATGGTTCACGATACCAGCAGAGAAGAGGTCGGTCAGAAAATGGCAAGCCATAGCATCTGCGCGATAGGCTGTGACCAAATGCCTTGTTTTGACGTCTCCTGACAAAGAGTGTGCTTGAGCTGCCATGTCTAGAGCGTAGCCATGCGTTGCAATGTATGCGAGCTTTGCATCGCTGCCAAAGTGGTCCAGGTTGTTCCTGTAATGTACACGTTAGAGGACTTCCAATCGGTGTTCGACTCGGATCATAAAATACCATGAGATGACGCCATATTTCATTGACCCTATTGCATCTTTAAACTTCTGGCCGTAAGTGTCTCTCTTCTTATTGTACTCTTGAGCTTCCACGCTGCCATTTTTAACCCATGTCGATAGATCGTTGGATTCCTCGTCAAGCACTTGGCTGATCTTAGCCAGATAACCTTGCGTGTCTCTCTCCAGCGACCATACGTTCAGGCTAGCCTGCCTCTGACGATGCGCTGCGTCTGACCTGGAGCTGATCGGATGGTCTTCATCAGCATAGAAATCGCCGAATAATGCGATGAGGCGTGGGAACGTCCAATCGATACGTGATGCGAGAGCAGGATCTGTCGGTGCCAGATGATAGGATGATGCAGAGACTTCGTAAGGAGTTCCATCACTGCGAGAAAGGGTGAGAAGCACATCTGCTCCAGCCTGCATATGCTCAGCACCTGTGAGGTGTTAAAATATAGTTTCTGGAGAAGTTCTTCAAGGGCTATCAACCTTCAAGCAGCCGTATTGGGTGCACGGTGTGACTGCTTCTGGTCGACTCGGGCGCCAGGTCTGCCAGGTCTGTTTCAGCCATATCTGTGCTTGTAATGATAAGTCGTCAAGTGGAAGGTGATGAGTTCCATCGTGCTGGACTTCATTGTTATTAAATGCTGAAGCAAGGGAGTCCAGACGCGTGCGACTAAAAAAATCACTGCTGTGAGAGAGCTGCATGCCGTCCTCAGCTAGCCACTATTCAATGGAGTTGCCCACTGGGAAGAGCTATACAGCGATCGAAGGTCATTCAGCAGCCAGCCACTGTTGCACTAGGGCTGCAGGATAGCTCCCTTCAGGTAGCCACAAGGCTGAAGATCTTGTTTCCACACCGACTGCGGGAGAACGTCTGGCGCAGTTCTTGTTAGCAATCTGTGCTGTACAGCCTTACCGGCAGCGGTATACGATCCCGTGCGTGCGTTGCGCCTTTCGCTCTAAGGTAAGGCTTGCATCTGCGTTGCTTTTGCAAGCGGGAATTTGTGAGGCATTGTAGCAGTTCTCACTCCAGCGCGACCCGCTTGGTAGCACTTCTTGTTGAGGGTCGCCGCACCATCAGCGCAGCTCGAGCGGCAGGCACCGTCTGTGGTGGTCGTAGAGGAGACAGACGTCGACACGAGCTGCAGACGGCGCAGCAGAGGTGTCTGCCCAGCAACGGTATGAACACGCGAAGACAGCTCGCCAACATGATTCGGCCTGGTGGATAGCAACATGACATTTTCAGCATGATGGCCAAGAACATATGAGATGCGGTCGGCGTCTGGCGTGAGCAGTGGTCTAGTTAGCTTAGTTGTCAAGTTTGGTTGATGGCTAAGATGGAGAGACATCAGGGTAAGTTCGGCCGAGGCACCAAAATCTCCATTCCATATCCACAGCGTCCACAATGTCTCCGCACCGACCACCGCGTGTAGAGTTTGACGAACTGACCTATTGGAAGACAAGGTTTGAGACCACTGGCTCGTACCTGATTTTGGCTCCACGCACATGCAAATGCAAATGGGATCGTCGGCTCTCAAATCATGCCCAGGACTTGAGTCCGAAGTGTCTCCTACGAGCTTGATGATGAGGTGCGACTACGATGCCTACGCTGCCAGAGGCCTGGCATTACGGTGTTGTGAATGAAAGTGGGCTGTGAAAGTGTGAATATCATTAACTTTGGTATCGTCTTCTCGTAAGGCTCGTCTCGTACAAGCTTTGAAGTGGTGTGACTGTGCAAGTGACAGCCAAACAGCAAAATGGGTATATTCTCAACAATGGCACGCAAGCAATTCTGTCATAATCCTCACCGCACTGGCGCAGGAGCTGGTACTGCTGCTGCCGGAGGAATAGGAGCAGCAGCAGGAGGTGCTTGAGCAGGCGGTGCTTGTGCTGGCAGTCCTTGTGCTGGTGGAGCTGCTGGTGGAGCAACTGGCGGAGCTTGCGCAGGCTGAGCAGCAGCGGCAGGTGCCTGTTGTCCCTGCTGTGCTGGCTGTTGCTCTTGCGGTCGCTTCCCATCCGCCGGCGCCTTACTACATTCCGCCAAGTCCTGCAACAGATCCCCAGCATGTACATCAATCACCCCAGCCTTGCCGTCTTCAATGCCAAAAGACAAGAAGAGCGGATCGTCGACATACCCATGATATGTCTGTCCCTTGTTCTTCCAACTCATACTCGTGAAGAATATTTGCTCTGTATGTCCCTTTGGAATCTGGTCTTCATGGCCACGATATTTCGGACTGCCGGAATCTGCGGTGAAAGGACCGCGACCGTGAACCCAATAAGGTCTTTGACCGATAGCGTGGATGGGGAAGGGGGAAGTGCGTTTGAAGAGCATAATGTAGGGTTCGTAGATTCCGTGGAATTCGCGCCAGGCTTTCCAGTGGAAGATTGTCATGATGAAGGTGTTGCTGTCGGTTGGTGTGCAAGTGGGGTCTGCGCGGGCGCACATGGTGATGGAGAGCGAGTTGGTCGCTTGATGAATGCCTTCTGAGGCGTATTCGTAGTGTTCTACGGGCGGCATGAAGGCGTTCATGCAGCGCGCATCGCCTTCTACCGTTTGAGGTGCGAGGTCTTCGCCGACGTTTCCCACTGGACCGAGAGCGGCGTAAGATCGTCTGGGCCAGAGGTCGTTGTGGACGTAGACTCCACCTTTATCGTCCCAGAAGACGAAGAAGTTCTTCTCGAAGGTGTGCCAGGGCTCAGGTCTTTGCAGTTCTGTTGCTTCCTTGAAATATGCGATGTCTGCTTGTTGGCTCGCTGCCTGGAAAGGTGGCAGCAACATTCTCCCGTCATGCATCCAGATTCCTAGACAAGCATGGGCAGACTGAGATCCGTACATCACGTATGGTGCATCTGGGCCATAGAACATGCGGGCGTCTCGCGGCCCTACAACCAAGTTGATCCACGCATTCCCCTCTGTGCAGTTGCCAACAATGGAATCGGTCACCTGCATCACTGTCGGTGTCTCTGAGCAGACCAGTTTATCCATGAAGAAGCCAGCAGTACAGACCAGCTCTTGGTGCTCCGCCGTCATCTCGTCCGATCGCTCGTGTTGCGCCACCACGACCCATCTATCAGGCTCAGTAGGATGCGGTATCAGATTGGGGTTGTATCCGGCTTCACCACCCAACCAGACCAGCCAATACTTCTTCTCCGGCGAAGTCATCGAGTAAATCTTGCGATAATGTGGTGTCCGCCGCCCATACATATCCACTCCTGGCCCTTCATCGATGTCGTCCACCGGTGCCGCATTGTTCTGTGTAGGCAATAAAATGCCGCCCGCGACCTGTTGCGCAGGTGCTTGCAGCGCAGGCTGCACAGCTCCCGCAGGTCCTGCAAGCGGTGGGCTATCCGTTCCTCCCAGAGTCGCCTTGAACGCCTCGAAATGGATCGTATCCGCACCTCTGCTGCCGAAGATATAAGGCGCGTAAATGATGCTCAGGAAAATCAGCGTGGAAATCGTGATCACCCAGAACCTTCGCGTCCGCACGCGTGGTGGCAGCAGCGCCGTCGCGTCCTTGAAATCCCTCGGATCCATACCCGTGAGCTGGTGTTGTCAAAGGCAAACAACAATGCCATCCTACGATGTAGTCAAGTCAAGAAGGAAAGAGAACACAAACAACAAGAGTTAATTTGCCTGGATCATCGTTCTCGGTGTGGCTGATCGTCTGAATGGCATGTTCCGCCGCGTGCGTTGCTCTGAAGCTACCGACGGGCGTGGCCAGAACGTACCATTTCTCCGCAAATGATAGGCGGGGATCAAATCTTCTCTCTTTACGACGGAGCCAGCCTTCTGCACGCATGCAGGGCAGCATCAGCGGCTCTGCTGTCCATGGAGCGCTCCGCGTTTGGCGCAATTTCAGCAGGCGAACGTTGCGGAGTCGTTGGAGGTGAAAGCCAGAACGGGTTTGGTGGAGGAACGAGGCTGGCTGGATTGGGAGGGGAAAGGACGTTTGTGGGTCCGAGAACCACAACCACGTCCACAATGGTATGTTCTCTGGGTGAGCTTGTACGAACGCCCATCTTCTTGTCTAGTTCTTCGTGCAGGTGCATACTAACTTCTACCTCAGCAAGCGCGATTGGATCTCTGTATTTGACGGAGAACGATTGCGGAAGAACGACAGCTCTCTCAGCGAGCACCAGCCGGTAATCTGACAACGATTCGATCGATACCATCGTTGCAGCGTTGAAAGAGCAGAAATGAGAAAGGACTCTTGATCGCCCAGCTGTACAGACAACGAAAGTGATCAGCACACGCCTCGACGGTATTCTCCGGTTGCCAAATTATGCCTCTGCAACGATTAACAACACTACGATGATATCCAATGGACCCGCCGAATCGTCCAGACTCTCAAGTACACGGCACCTCGACGGCCTCCGTGGTCTAGCTGCAACGATCGTCTTCATTCAACACAATCTTTCTAACTTCACTTGGGGATTGCATGACTTTGGATTCGGCCAATCTGGAAAGCATTACTACTTCATCTCGCTTCCGTTCATTCGAGTCTTCTTCAATGGAGGTGGTGCGGCAGTGGTCATCTTCTTCATCCTTTCAGGCTATGTCCTGTCGGTCAGCCATTTGCGAAAGTTGAAGTCGTGGTCTCCCTCAACGAGCTCCAACGATATTCGGACATGGCGATGGTCGCTGCTCAGTGCTGCCGTCCGACGACCAGTCAGGCTGTATCTGCCACCTCTGGTGATCGCATTCATGGTAGCTCTGATAATCCACATACCAGGACCCATCTTCGTACCTACGCTCGTACTGAGTCCGCACGAAGGAGGCCTTGGTGCAGAGCTAGTACAATTCATCGTGAAGAGCGCGAAGTTCTTCCAGCCTTTCCAGGTTCATAGCAACAGCGTCTTCACCTGGTACACCTACGACATGGCCATCTGGACGATTCCTATCGAACTCAAAGGCAGTATACTCATCTTCGGCCTGTTGGGGCTGCTTTCGTTATTCGGTCTGAGAGGCGCAGGTCCAATACGAGCTGCGAGCATCGCCGCGATCATGATCGTAATAGGAGGAATCATGCTGAGCTTGCCATTCAAATGGAGCATGGCATGCTTCTTGTTCGGCATGGCAATTGCAATTGTTGATGTTTGGGACGTGGATAGCAGAGTCTTCCGAGCTCTTCCATCAGACCACATTCGGACCGCTGTGCTACACATCCTCTTCTTTGGGGGATGGTATCTGCTCAGCGAGCCAGCACACGATGGCAACCCTTTCACGACTTACCAGACTCCAGGCTGGAAGTGGCTGTCCACATTCATACCCAAAGGATACAACCAGGAGAATTACTATCGGTACTGGCACAGCTTCGGCGGTTTGCCGTTCGTATACGGCACTCTCCGGATTTCCTGGCTTCGATGGCTGCTGTCCAGAAAGCCAATTCTGTTTCTCGGAGAAGTCAGTTTCATGCTGTATCTCGTACATCTACCACTGGGCGAGATTTTTGGCGTCCGAATCAATGCTCTGTTTGGTGGACCGGTCAGCGAGGATCTCAAAGGCACGTTCTGGGACGGCTCGCTTGCGATTCCAGATATTGGACCTTTTGGTTTGAGCACGCGACCTTTGGTATGCTTGAGCCTGTCGCTTGCGATATACCTATTTTACGCGTACTATGCCACAGAATGGATAGACAAGCCGGCTGTTCGTCTCAGTAGGAAACTGGCTGTCAAGCTTCGGCTCCAATCCGATCGGACAGGACCGGTACAGGAGCCTTTGTTGCCCATGGCCACGGTAGATACTCTGCGGCCTATAGGGCGAGGCGTAGCATAATCACTTGTATAGAATAGAGAAAACTTGCTCGCTCGGTGCCAGTATTGTCCATTGCGAATTTTGATGTTTGCAAGGTGACTCGATTCCCAATCTGACGTGAGGTCTAGAACGGTTTCGGAGTTGTTTCTTGCTTCTTCAATTGGCCGTGCTTCGCTGCTGATAGGCAATGTTGCTGCATTTGCCTGCGGACAATGATGTCGCGTTGGTGTTTGTGGAAGTGGAAGCAGGAGTGAGAGACTGATTCGCGAAAATGGAAAGTCCAAGCCCCGCACTCTTGGGACAGAAGCTCCTGCATGTGCAGCAGAGCAGTATCGACAATGCCTCCAACTGCTTCGATAATGTTTCGCTGCCAATTGATAGCAGGTCTCACACATGAGGATTGGCAAGTTTCTCATCACAGCAGTCTGAGCCTATGAAGACCGTCTCTGTCCACTCGCATATTGTGATCCGGGGAAACAGGATCGATTTAATGCCCTAAACTATCCCATTGCGCAAAACGCTACGCTAACCAGAGGCCCATTTGCCGACATAACTTTCCTTTTCCAGATCGTTCCCTCTCAGTCCTCCAGAGCAGGCACATACCTCTCCACAAACGTGCAAATATCCCTCAAAACCGGCCCGCTCAAGCTGTGGCCTAGACCCTCATACTCATGCACTTCCAAATCACTCCCCACACCCAGCTCTTCCAGCCTCTTCAGAGTATCTTTCCAGATTCTCCCTGGAATCATCTGATCTTTCTTTCCTCTCGCCAATAGAATCGGCACTTGACCATGTACAGGTGGTAGCCCTGCCACGGCCCTCATATCCTCCAGTTTCCTCCCCGCACTGAGAGGAAGATAGCCCATGAGTCCAACAATGCCACCTAGTTTCCCAGCATACTTCTCGCTTGTTAGATCCGTCAAAAGTGCCATTGCACAGCCTTGTGAGAACCCTCCTAGTACGATTCGGTTTGGTGGAATACCCTTCTTCGTGCATGCGTCGATGAGCGATTCAATGTACTTGACTGTTGCGAGCATCCCGTCTGCGTCTTCTTCGGGTGCGAGCTCTGGACGATCTGGTGGGAAAGTGGAGAAGGAGGAAGGTGTGTACCAGGCTGTGGTCATCGCTTCGCGGGATTCCATGGCATTTGGAATGATCCAGTGCATGTAGGGAAGTTTGTGGGCGGATTGGAATTGCTGGGGCACGGCTAGACAATCATCTGTCAGTGCAGCCCAAAACAATTCAATAAACGGTCTCTCACCTTGTAGCCCTTCGGCATTGTCTCCCAGCCCATGAATAAGAATGAAAGCTGCTCCATGAGCTGGATCCGAGGCAGGCTTCTCAGCTGGAATATAGATTGGGTCCTGACGTTTGGGTTCTGTCGGAAGTGTCATGCGACGCTTCATCGGAGCAATGCCGTCCATGTTGTCGACGTTTGGAGTTGGATTATGGCTGAGAGTAGCAGCGCTCATGATGGAAGGTCTCGAAGCGGAGAAGAGCTGTAAAGTAGCAATGTGCGGTAACCAGTAGCAAGCAGGCGGAACCTGGAAACAGAAGAAGATCTTGGACAAACGACAAGCAGCGCTCTGAAGAATAGCTATTGGAGCTGGAGATGGAGAGAGTGAAGACGGTATTCACGGGAAATGGCAAATGCTTTTTCTTCTCCCTGCTTGTGAAGACCTAGCTTGTGAGTGATTACGCTTTGGCTTGCCGCTATCATTACTCGTGGCCTCCGCACGACCGCAGATGGGGCTGGCCCTGGGTGTCGTGAGCGCGAGACATCGTGCAGGGTGGGGCAAGAGCAGAATGCACGCTCGACCTCGGAAGGAGTCGGTACAGATGCACGCACTGGACGTGTCAATGGTTCCGCGCGTGACGTAAGAGCTGACCAAACACGTTAGCGCGCGCACGGATGCACGTAAGTGAACCCTCTTTTTCACATGCACGACACGACGCTGTCGCGTGCGAGCGTTTCGAACTTCTTCGCGGATTCTTCGGACTGACGTTGCTATGTTGAACTGAGGCTTTTTCTTTACGGCAAGGAGCTGGGAATTCGGCATTTTGATGGGACGAGATCGACTCGAGGATGGCGACTCCTGGACTTCGGTTTCGAACGCCGTACATCGAGGAGCTGCCTATCGGACAGCAAAAACAAGCGCCGGGATTCGCGTGGGTAGCTGTTGCAGGTCCGGTTGCAGACCCGTCGAAGAATTGGGGGACGACGAATAAGAAGAGAGCAAGAGGAGCAGGCGCTGGAGGACAGACAGAGGCACAGAAGGAGGCCTTGAGCGCGAAGCAGCAGAGACAGGTGGAGAGGAAGATTCGGGAGTTGAACAGCGATGGAACGAGAGATGTCCAGATACCTGCGCCCAAGGGAGAGATAGCGAAAGGAGGAGGGTACAGGGTGGGAAAGACGCCAGCTACAAAGAAGATACTAGCCAGCGGCAAGACGTTCCAGCATTACTTGGACGATGAAGAGGCAGAAATCGCGTTGAAAGGCAGACGAGACTTGGACAACCTGCCTGGACCGAAGCCAGACTCGCAGCGGGCCAGTAAGACACCGATTGCGAGACGGAAGCCTTCAGGTCTGCAGAGGGAAGAGAGCAGTACAGGCGGCAGTCCTGCACCGAATGCAAATGCCCCACCTGTTCCGACTACACTTGCGCCACCCATGCCTAGCGACCTGATGGACCTCGACGAAGAAGACGACGACGCCCTCGATCCTATGCCGACGCAAGCCGAGATGGAAGCGCTGCTGAACGCTCCTCCGCTCACATACAACCAAGCACGATCAGCTCCACCGTCCGCAAGTGCACCTCCCCCGCGCCAGTTCTGCGAGACGTGTGGGTACTGGGGAAGAGTAAAGTGTATGAAATGTGGCAACATGACATGCAGCGTGATCTGCAAGGATACCCATGACGAGCACAAGTGTCTCAAGTTCTATGCATAGGATGCTGGAGATGAGAGGCGCGGTGTTCGTCGTGTGAGGTTCGCATGAGAAAGGGAGTTATTGGAGTTATAGTTGCATTTTGAGATACCCATACTAGAGCAGGACAGCAGCTCAGATTTGTAGCTTTGGTCATGGCTACCACTGGGGTACGTTCGTCATCGCGCCAGGCCATCGCAATGCAATAGCGATACTTCTCTGAAGAGGCGGGTTTTCTTTGCTACCCAGCTTGGATATGGACTCAATTGTATCGGACAGATCTGGATGAGTCACCACCACCTTCTGCTAATAACTTTCGGTCAACGTAGTTCCGACCGGCCTTGATCGAGTTGACCCGTTGGCAATGCCTGAGAATCTCTTGAGCTTGGTCATGAGAGCAGGCAATGGTAGCTGCAACACTCTGATGTTCGTCGATCCAGTCGTGGCACTCAGTGGAGAGGTGCTGCCGTTCAGAACGATACTGGAGTAGTGGAGAAGCATTCTTCGTCCGCGCTATGCTTGTGGTACCAGCATCTGTCCTTCGAAATTCGCTCCGCCAGACCATCCGACATTTTGAGAGACTCAATAGCCAGAGTTCGGACAAAAGAAGCGGGCAATTCGTTGTCTCCGCAAGATTCCAGAAGTCCCGAGTGATGCTTGAATATATCAACGAGAAGGTTTCGTGCCCCCGAGTGCTCTGGAGTTCCGTCGTAGACAATTCGAACTGCAGCGTGAAGCTCGGCATCTCGTAATGTCTCATTGGCTTTCTCTGTGCGCGCAGCGACAATCATCACATCCATAGCGGAATGCTGAAACGCCTTGTCCATAAACTCTTCGCCGAGAGTGACGCACTCTGCAAGAATGAGCCAATCACTCGAGTCGGCGACGGTACCTTTCTTCCATAGCTTCTTGCCATTTGGCGTGACCTTGCTGCGATACAACCAGTTGACGTACACTTGGAAGGCTTCCTCGGAAATGTGAGAGAGGTCCACCGCTGCGTTTCCTTGTGACCACTCCGGTTTTGCCTTCGACTTGAAAAACTCCGAGGAGCTACACAGGACGGCTTGGTGTACCTTGAAGATCTTGAGTGACGGAGAAGCAGCGCCGCTCGTTGTTCCTACTTGGACAGTGACAATGATGTCGCCGGACCTGCGCCTTACTGTTAGCGCTCGACTCGATCAGTCCTTATGTGCCAGGTCGTGGACATACTTGATACAATAGTCGCGCTCAATAATATGCTTGGTTTTCTTGCGGGACTTTGGCGTGGACTTTGCTGGCTTCTCACCGAGATAGTAGGGTCCTGGTACGCCCGTGCTACGAAACCTTGCCGTGGCCTCCTCGATATAGAAAACGGTTCTGTTTACGTCGCCATATTCAAGTTCCAGAAGTTCTCTGATCAACAGCTCCGGGCATATGAATCCCAAGCGCTTTTTGACCTCTTCAACTTTCGCGTCGGTATCCATCGCTTGTCGGTCGCGGCGTCTGATGTTTCTTGTGGTTGTTGTTACGAGAAGGTGGAAGTCGGACGCAAAGTTGGACACCACTCGAAGAGCTTTTAAGGTGGTCGGTGCTGCAGCAGTCTGCACATGCTGCCTGCTGACGCGTGAAGTGAGGCACGACACATTTCCTCAAATTTCACGGGGCTTTCATATGTTGATCACTTTCTGGCGATGATACAGACGACTGCATTATAAGCCGAGCAGCCTTCACGTGAACACGAATCTTTGCACAATGCTGTTGGTCAGATGCAATCCAACGGCACATTTGTGGTCAGAGTTTCATTGCACTGACTCCACGTTGACTTCAGGTCTGAACGATATATTGCATCGAGTGCGAGAACACAAGACAAGACCAGCGAGAATCGTATGCCTGAGGTATAAGGATTGTGTCCACTTCCACAACCACTGCTTCTTGCGAGAGCCGTCTATTTATCGTTGCAGCTGAGGTCGTGTCCTCTCGACGACATTCGCTTTTGAGCACCCACTAGACGACTAGTAGCGATCATGGAATCAGCATTGCTCGTTCCACAACATAGTTAGGAATAGCGTCGGAGGGGCTTGACGATCGCGGCAGTGGCACTGATAGGCGCAGAGGTGGCGCAGTGCATCAACAGGGCTGAGCGGAGGGGTTTTGCTCTGCCACAGCGTGACCTTGAGCCGTAGCTGTTGCAGCATTCTGCATCCTCGCAGAATATCGCACTCATCGCGGGCATGTACCAGCGATCGCATCAAGATGAGACTGCTGCATGTTAGGGAGCTCAGGTTCGAGGAATTCTTCGACGACAACATTCCGCCATATGCCATCGCTTCGCACGTATGGGGAGCAGAGGAGGTAACCTTACAGGACATTCAGCAGAATCGCGCTTCATCGAAGATCGGCTACGAAAAAATCCAAGGCTTCGCCAAATTTGCACAGGAGAACCTGAAATCCATTAATTGGATATGGATCGATACCTGCTGCATTGACAAGACGAGTGCCGCGGAATTATCAGAGGCCGTCACAACTTGATGTTCAAATGGTATCGCAATGCTGAGATATGTCTCGCCTATCTCGCAGACGTCGAATCGGTGAACGAACGTCGCGAATGCACACGGAGCAAATGGTTTCGGAGAGGCTGGACATTACAAGAGCTACTGGCCCCAAGCGTGGTCGTGTTCTTGACGAACGCATGGCAGGTCATCGGGAACAAGGGCGCTTCCGTGCATGAATCGATTCTATCGGCTGCGGGTCCTGGATTGGAAGCAAGCATCGCAGCGGCCACAAATTTACCAGAGAATCTTCTGCACGACTTCGACGTTAGCAAAAGCATACCTCAAAGCGAGAAGCTGAAATGGATAGAGGGCAGAGACGCGACTCGCAAAGAAGACCTGTCGTACGCTCTCTATGGGATTCTTGATGTTTATCTGGGCGCAAACTATGGTGAGGGGCTCCGAGGTGCGCGAGATCGCCTGATAGCAGCGATGCACGAGCGAGAGGGTCGAGAGAGGCGTCAAGCAGAGGAGTTTCACAAAATCAAAGCTTGGCTCGACCCGCCTGATCCATGGACAAACCATGAGAGTGCGCGTGTGGGACGAGCAGACGATACCGGAAACTGGTTGCTGCAGTCATCGCTTTACCACGATTGGAAACTCAGCGCCACCCGCTTGCTATGGCTATATGGCAAGGCCGGTTGCGGAAAGACAATCCTTTGCTCGACAGCTATTGAAGACATTCGAGCCTATTGCGAGAAGGAGGACGACGTGGGCTACGCAACCTTCTACTGTACCTTTTCCGACGCCCGCAAGCAATCTCTTCGAGACATGCTTATATCGTTTGTTGCTCAAGTCTGCTGGAGAGAGCCTGGGCTGGCATTGTTGCAGAACTTGCGAAATAGACCAAATCGAAGCTCGTTGAGCGCCGAAGAGCTGGAAGAGATCTTGTTGTCGACACTAGGAGCGTACAGAATGGTGTACCTATTGATAGATGGACTCGACGAGTGCCCTGAAGACAACAACAATCAACTTTGTGTACTCGAGTTCCTGGGACGCGTTCTGCAGAAGGCAAGCAACACACATATCCTAGCAGCAAGTCGCGATGAGTCTAGCATACGCTCGTCGATGCAGGCATCAAATGCTACGCAGCTTCCTGTCGATGCACACGCTGTCGATGCCGACATACGCAAATACATATCGGCGGAAATTCTACGAGACCCGAAACTATCTCGACTGCATTCGGATACGAAAGCTCAGATCGAGGATACACTAACGCAACGGGCTGATGGCATGTGAGTTTGGACCAACGTGGCTTCGTTTCTCCTATCTGACGAGGCTTAGGTTCCGCTGGGTGTTCTGTCAGTTGCAAGAAGTGAAGAAGCTGAAGTCGACGAAGCCTAAATCCATCGAACAAACATTGTTCACTCTGCCCGCAACATTGGATGCTACGTACGAACGAATGCTCACGGCAATAGAAGAAGATATGCGTGGCGACGCGCTTACGCTGCTGCGTTGGATAGCCTACGCACAATCACCGCTCACTCTTGAGCAACTCGTCGACACTACGATTATTGACCTAGATCATGAGGCATGGGTCGATATAGATAACCGAGGAGGCCTGGTGGACACGCTTGAGATTCTTTCAGGATTGGTCGTGACAGGACCTTCGAGCACTGAATATGACGATTTTAGTGATTTGACGGATGATCATGATCATGCTGCTGGATATCACTCTGTTCTAGACGAAGAAATGACTTGGGAAAGTGACCGTGGTGCAGTCAGATCACGCATTGTGGATCCAACGACTACAGTCAGGCTTGCACATTTCTCTGTGAAGGAATATCTCGAATCTACCAGGATTCTGAAAGGCGATGCACGAGCATTTCGGCTACACAGCGCCCAGGAGCACGCAATTCTTGCCCAAAGCTGCCTGGCATATCTTCTTTTCTATAGCAGGGAAGCTCACAAACCACCCTACCGACGTAATATGACCACCCTTCCACTGCTCGAATATGCAGCTGAAGAATGGTACGTGCACTTATCCTTGCAGAGAACAAAAGCCGTTGCTCGCGAAGCGACATTCCTTCTGGAAGCAGACGCGAAGCACGACTGGTGGCTGTTGCATCAACCCGACACCCTATGGAATGTCGAAGATTGTGAAGAGGGATCAGCTTTGTACTACGCGAGCTACCTGGGCCTTGAGCCTTTAGTGGAGACACTTTTAGACGCAGGTGCGGAAGTCAATGCCTGTGGAGGCTTTTTGGGCACCGCGCTGAAGGCAGCTTCAAGCGCAGGCCATGAGACGATAGTACAGATGTTAGTGAATGCGGGAGCGGACCTCGAAGCGCAAGGAACTTCGAACGGCAATGCGCTACACGACGCAACGACTAAAGGCCACGAGAGGGTCGTGCAGATACTACTTCAGGCAGGCGCAGACGGACTACATGAGTTGAGAAAACAATGTTTCGAAGGTCGTTGGAAGGCGGCGCAAATGCTTCTGGAGAATGGGGCGGGTGTCAATGCAACACGAGACCAACTTTCTGACGAACTGATTCAAGCTTCGGATTCAGGCTTCGTCGAAGTAGTGGAAGTACTCATCAAGGCAGGAGCCAGTGTCAATCGCTACGGGTCGAGGGGCAGTGCACTGGCAGTGGCATGCTTCAGGGGCCACACAAGGATAGTTCAAACACTCATAGAAGCGGGAGCAGACGTCAATCTTCGGGACGGAGCTGATATACGTGGTTTGGGGAGAACACTTAACGCGCTTGAGATAGCTTTAGGGTGTGACAATTTCGAGCGGAGCGTGAAAGTTGTGAGAATGCTCCTAGCTGCAGGAGCGGTGTATCAAGGACCTATGGAGGGACGACTGAACGAGGCACTCATCAGAGCATCGGGTGCAGGGTCAGAGATCTTGGTGCAGAGGCTGATACTTGAGGGAGCAGACGTCAATGCTCGCAACAAGATCTGCCCGATTCAACAAGGCTCATCGCGAAAGTGGCTTTACACTAACGAGACCGAGACCAACGCTCTTCGCCTGGCCATAGTTAACGAACAAGAGAAGATAGTACAGGACTTACTGGCTGCAGGGGCGGACGTTAATGAACGAACAAGGGATTGGAAGGATCCTCAGGGTTTTATGTACGAAACTGCGATTCAATTGGCCTTCAATTTGCGTAATGATAATATAGTGCTGCAATTGCTAGCTGCAGGAGCTGAGGTGAACGGCCGAACACTGAGTTGGGAAGATTATGCCGGCAATGTATATGACACTGTGTTGCAAGCGGCAATGGTGCGAGGCAATCCGAGGATGGTGCAGGCGCTGATAGATGCAGGCGCAGAGATTGATATGAGCTTAGATGGTTGGATACACTACGTCTGAGGCGGATATGACGATGACCTCCTTGGCAGAGAGCCTGCTATGCTAGGAGTAGCTTGGACCTACAGGAGGGTAAGCAATGGTGAAAATACTATTTTGGGGCAAAATCAGATTGTGCAATGTTGGAGCAGAACGCAAGATGCAAAGGATCACTTTTTGTGATGACGTGCCTTATGCAGCAAGCCACTAATAGATGTCGTACTAGTGACATATATCCCTAACAAGTAAATTGTGATGATCTCTATCGTAGATCTACTAAGACTGACCTCATTTCCGAAATGTTTGTTCGCGAGCGGCCGCTCTGTTGCATTATCACTAACCCAAAGAACCCAAACCTTAAACTTCCTCTCCCACCCAAAAGACTACCCTAGCCACAAAATCAGCACCTCCCTCCCCTCCCTCCCCTCCCCAACAAACCAAACTCAGACTCACCAATCCAATCTAACTGCAACAATTCGTACAAACTGTCCAACACGCCTGTCCTTTACAGCAACGTGTATTATGGTCGCAAACCTTGCAACAGTCCCCACAGACATCGAATTTCGGTGCAACTGGAGATCTTGCATTGAGTTTTTGAATCTCAGTAGGGTCTTCTAGGCCTTTGAGGTCGGGGAGAGCCGCTGTGAGCCGGAGGAGGCCGAAGAAGAGTGGGATGAGGTGGTGGAGATGCATTGTAGTGATGCGGTGGAGAACTTGTGGTGAGTACCGTGTATTGTTTGTGTTCGATGATGAGTTGAGTTGAGTATAGCTTGACTTTGCAACAGAATAGAACAGATGTTAGAGGGGTGGAATTTATATCAAGTCTGCGCGTCGTTACTATGTTTTTCATGAGATAGATTCGTCCACTTCCAATATTTGAGTTTGGCCTGCAGATCTTAGGGCCGAAGCATAAAATTAGGAGCCACCCGAATACGAGAAGTTATGCTCTTGGCTTATGCTCTTAGGGCTGGCTGACTATACAGGTCCAAGCTGCGCAACCTGCTCGTTGCTCATGGCAAACGACTCCAGAGCCAGAGCATGCAACGTAGGTATTATCGAAGTGCAACAGCTGCCAGGAAGAGAGGACGGAAAAGAGAGCAGGCCGAAATGCATGGGTATAAACCTGCGTTGCTGGTTGGCATCAGAGTTTCTCTCGTACTCATGTTTGAATCCTCGTCTTGAAGAGGATATCCCACAGAACCACGGTGCGTTGTATTACACCGATGGTAGACGTGTGTTCCTTGCTAGGGTTCTCTCAATCTTTCCGGTCCTGTTCCTCGATGGGGTGACTCGTCTGCCAGTAGCTGCCGGGTCATAACATTCCTCAAAGGTCCCCGAGCGTGAGGTGAGGTCTCCCCAGAACGATGACCGTGTGTTCGCACTCCAAAATGCGATGTCCTCGTCAGGCTTTCCTGCAAGACACTGTTGCGAGGGAAGATTTTAGCGAGGACGCCCTAATGATAGAGAAGCAGACACACTGTTAAACGAAGAAAATCAACGAATTCGATTAAGCTGCTTTGATGAAAAGAATACAAAAGTCCTCGAAATTCCACTTCCCTTGAAGCTACAGCTTCCTTCCCGTCTCCTTCCTACACACAGACCTCCTAACCTTCCCCTCCTCCTCATCCCCATTCCATCTAAGGCGTATACCCCGGCGGCGGCGGCGGCGTATATCCCGGCGGATTCTGCGCAGCTGAGCTTGTCGTAGTCCTCCTCGTCGTAGTAGTCGTAGTAGTAGGCCCAACATACCCCGGCGGATTTCCCGGCGGTGAAACCGTAGTCCTATAAGTCGTAGTTTGAACCACACTCGTTCTCTGAGTTGTAGTTTGCACAATACTCGTGCTGACTGTAACTGTGACTGCTGGAGGAGTCGTGGTGCTTGTAACTGTGACTGTTGAAGCGGGGATTGTGCGGGTTACGCTGTAAGTTGTGGTTACAGGGGAGGCGGTGGAGATTATGGTGCTGCGGTAGGTGCTGACGAAGGTTGAGACGATGGTTTGGCCGGGGGCTGTTGAGACGATGGTCGAGCGGTAGGTGGATACGATGGTCTGCGCAGGTGCCGTAGAGACGATCGTTGAGCGGAGGGTGGTGACGACGGTCGAGGCTGGAGCTGTGCTGACCCGGACCGAAGTCACCTGTTGTGTTGCTGTGACAGTTCCACCTGGAGCAGTGGAGGTCACGGTTTGTTGCAAAGTCGTAGTTTGAGTGTTAGTGCCAATCGAGTATACGGTCGTTGGAACGTGAGCTACGGTAGTCTCAACGATCGTGCTGCCTGGTGCGGTGGTGACTTGCGTGTAAGTGGTTCCACTTTCGACGATGGTCGTAGTGTAAGAGCTTGCTGGAAGAGTCACTGTGCGCTCAACTGTGGTCTGAACAGTCGAGACGTAAATCGTAGTTGCCGTCTCGGTTGGTCCCTGCTGAGTCGTGGTGGCGCTGTAGGTCTCTGTCACGCTGATTGTGCTGGCTGGAGCTGTCGAGATAACGGTCACAGTCACCGCCGTGCTTGCTGTCACGGTCTGCGCAGGCGGAGTAGGAGCAGTCAGCGTCACCGTCTCTCCCGGAGCCGTGGTGACTACAACAGTCTGTTGAGTCGTTGTCACAGTCTGACCCGAAGCTGTGGTGACCACGACAGTCTGCTGAGTCGTCGTATAGGTGACCGGCGGAATGCCGCAGGAAGATGGCATCGGCAGACTCGTCACGCCAACACTGCTGCAGAGGTTGCCAGCAAATGAAGCGACTTCAGCACAACCAGTCGCATTGCAGTTTTGGCTGACACAGCTGGTAAGTCCATCGAGGTATGCGGTGTTCCTGCAAATGCAGTTGACGTCGCCCTCGGCGCATCCGCCGTATGAGCCAGCTGTAACGCAAATTTGCGCGCAAGATGGGACGTCTGTGACCGTGGGAGGGCGAGCTGAAGTTGTGCTCGCGGCGCACGATGGCATTGGCAAGCTGGTGACACCAACGCTTCCGCAAACGCTGCTCGCAAAGTTGACGACGTCCGAGCATCCGGTCGAGTTGCAGTTCTGGCTGACGCAGTCCGTGAGGCCATTGAGGTAAGCCGTATTCCTGCAAATACAGCCGACGTCGCCTTCTGCGCATCCACCGTACTGTCCTTGGGTGACACATCGCTGAGCGCAATTGGGTACGTCGGTAACCGTAGGTGGGCGGACAGTGGTTGTTGCAGCACAAGAAGGCATAGGCAGACTTGTGACGCCAACACTTCCACAGACATTCTTTGCGAAGTCGACGACGCCTAGGACCGTATGTCAGCTCGCCGCATCGGCAGTACGTCGATCAAGACGACTCACCTTGGCAGCTCGTTCCAGTACACTCCCTCGACACACAACCCGTCAAGTCCTGCAAGTAAGGCGTGTTGCGACAAATGCAAGCCACATCGCCTTCAGCACAACCTCCATACGAGCCTTGAACAACACACCTCTGCGCGCAAGAAGGCACGTCGGTGTAAGAAGGGGGTGGAGGAGCACATGAAGGCTTCGGGAGGTCGAAGACGCCCACGCTGCCGCAGACTTTGGTCGCGAAGTCGATAACACCTGTGACTCTCGTCAGTCATTGGTCCTTCAGTTGAATTGTCAACGAGTGAGTTCCACTTACTCTGACAGTCGCCCCGTCCAGTACACTTCCTCGCAACACAAGTACTCAGCCCCTCAAGGTAGCTTTTGTTCTTGCAGATACACTTCACATCGCCCTCAGCACACCCACCATACTGTCCCGGCGTGACACATTCCCTTCCACAAGGAGGGACGTCGGTGACAGAGGGAGGTGTTGGTGGTGGGTACAGCGTCGTAGTCTTTGATGGAACACCGCAGGACGCGTGAACAACGACTGTGATGACATTATGGTCCGCTATACGATAGTCAGCAAAATGTTCACTCCGCTCGAAGCATCAGTACGCATCAAGAATCATTGCTCTCGTACCATATTCATTCTCGCACTTATTACACCCCTCAACAGCAAGAGCGAATGCTAAGATCGCCGCAGCAGCGACTCTCCACTTAGATCCAGCCATGATTAATCAATCGATTGTGCAGAGATGCACTCCTCCAGAAAACGAATGTGAATGGTTGGTAGGCGGTTGCGCAACGTTGGCAGCGCACGCGCAAGAAAGACATTGCCAGAAGGCCATGCCATGATTCTCTGTTATCAGAATGATATACCGACAGCACGGTTCTGTTATGGCCGTGGCCCGTGGCATGTGCTTGATTCTTTCCTATTGAGCTGCACTCATTTCGTGAAGCAAGGGATGCGACTTCTCTGCCGCTTGCGCCAAAGAGGCGCGCAAGAATGCTGCTGAGATGCGGTCCCGTTAGGACTGACGCTTCAGACGTTTTCGGCCTTGAGCTGATGGCATTCGCAACAGCCGCGCGGCCGTACTGCTATCGGAACGAGTATGTCAGCGTCTTCTGCTCCCATGTAGCATTGTGCGCGCACATGTCGGCAATCGATCGATCTCAGTGCACGTCGGTCGAGGTTCAGGCTGATCGGATAATTGAAAATGGGTGTGACGGGTCGCTTGCGCTGGAATACAATGCTGAGCTGATCTATCGGTACCATGTCCCGCTGAACCCTGAGAAGGCATGTGAGCTCCCGGCAGATAGCAATTCTGAGCTCGACGAAGATCGCATGGACTGCGGAGGCGAGGGAGGATACAGCATTCTTTCCTGCTCTGATACAGACACCGTCCTGGAGCTGCGCGCACTGTTCGCGTACGTTATTTCCGACACATCACCATGTTCTCTCTTCCAGGGTCGGACCAGGTCTGACTTGCGGAACGCATATCGACGTTGCTTATGGACCACGATGGCTGCGAGGGAGATCTGGATGAGGTAGCTATGAGCAGGTTAGCGGCGATCGCAAACGTGTGAAGCGATGTTGTTTGGGGCCACGTGCATGATAAAAATTGTGGGTATTGCTGCAGCAGGTGCAGATGCGCTCGCGTGATACCAGCTGAAGAAGAGCTCGTTGTTCTCGTTTGTCTTGTAGATGCTTGGACAGAAGTCTGGTTTGGAGCTCGCGCGAAGAGTGCTGACACATGGCTGCCAGAGGCCCATTTGCGCCGCCCATATGCATATGGCGACGCTCGATGAGATCAGCGCCCATACCGGTGCCAACCGATCACTCCACAGGCAGAAGAGTTCCGTGATGGTGGTGATGCTCAGCACAAACGGAACTGTGCACCAGAATAGAAGGAGAATACTACGGAGACGTGAGTGTGGGTAAGGACCGCGCTCCGTTCGACTTACGCCCGATCCTTGACAAAGTCTCGGTCGTCTCCATTGAGTTCCACGGCAGCTGCGTTGAAGATGGAGAGGATGAAGACGGCCAGAGTATTGGCAACGACAAGGGCAGAGACTATTGGCATGCCGACACGGCCGACGAAGCCCTTCCAGGGTGCTCTGATAGCCATCCTTGCTGCATGCGTGCGTTGGTGGGAAAGCTGAAACGAGACGCCGCGAGATGCACCGTTCTATCTTATACTTGACGATACCGACATGATCGCAAGTCGTTCGCACAACGCCATGCCAACACACGGGAGCGCAGGGTCAAAGCGGAGGATTGCAAAGGCATTTCGCACGAGGCTTCGCAAAGCAAACATGCGGCGGAGCTTGTGCGAAGGAAGTGATGAAACGTGCGATCTGCATGCTGCCAGCGACTAGGTGTTGAGCATGAGTGCCACAGAAGTCATGTAGTGGCCGCTACAAGATGGCAGCACGGGAAGGTGCTGCGGGGAGGAGATGTGATGTGCTTGGCGGGTGCAGAGGTCAGCGAGATTGGTTGTGTGGTGCAGCAAGGCTGAGATGTGCAAAGTGTATAGAGGCTCCGCCGAGTTGAAAATAGGTGTCGAAGGATGCACTGCGCGTGGAGGTGTTGGTTGTTGACGAGGCGCAGCAATTGAGTTGGGCGATCCGGCGTGTGAATGCAGCCTGAGGCAGAAATGCTATTCACGGTGTCAATATCACAACTCGCAGATCGAGTGGTGAGAAGTGCTTGGAAGGTCGCACTTTGAGACGTCTGCAGCAATCAGTGTGGCAGGTCCCAGCGAAGCGGCAGCGTGTCAGCTCACGTCTCATGTGGTGCTGTGCTCTTCTTCAGCAGGCAAGCTGCATGCGCTCTCGATCTGGAAACATGCTCTGCGGTGACCATCGGGGGCATGTCTTGGACGGCCAGCGCTTCCTCGGATGGAAGTAGGCAATGCTTTGCGCAGTGCTGTGGTGCAGTTCGCTGTCGTCGGTTGCAAAACCTGCTGGGACCCCTGACTAGTTTGCCGATGAGAGATCTCTGTGCGACGTGCCGGACAGATCGTGGTGGATCTGGTGCAACGCTGCATGCACGTCGAGCGAGGGTGCGGTATTGCTGTATCGATCCATCTCGTCAGTCCACTGCCACCGCATCATCGCACTCTCTACACCGGCAGTGCGATATTGCAGAGTGCTCGTGGTTGCAATCTTCGGCCTCGCGGAGACGTGATGATGACGCCTCGATCGTTCATATACGCTCCCAGAAGTGTCGCAGGATGCATCTGCCAGCGGGCGGGCGCTGTAGCCGAAGTGGCCGTCGCTGCAGGGCCCAGCATCAGCATCTGCGCGGACAGCTCATCCATCGCCCATGCAGGTGCAGGGCAGGGCAGGGCAGGGCAGGGCAGGGCAGGACAGGCGGAGCTCGATAGCGGTGCAGCGGTCATGCTGGTTGGCGAGTGGTTCGGGTGCTGCAGCACCTCACCGCAGACCGCACAAGTCGGCGACGACTTCCAACGTCGCTGTCCCGATGGATGCTGTTCGCGGAGGAGAGATGCGGCGCTCTTCACTGCCGGGAGCCCATCGCGCCTTCTCCCGATGCAGCGCGCCCGTCCCATCTGGCAGGTGGGCATTACGTCACCCCGCGGTGGGAGAAGCGAAAGTAGAGTTTTCGGCAGGAGCAGATCGCATCGGCCATCTCGCACGCGTGCTGAGATTCCAGTCCTCGATCCACCCTCGATGGAGCTAAAACCTGTCGCCGACAAGGGCACGCATCGCATCGGCCTGCACGCAACTCTCGTTCGCTGCTCCAATCTCTCGTCTCCTCCTGTCACTTCTGTCCGCCTCTTCGGCAATCCGCGAACTCTTGCCACCGCTTTCGCATCTCCGCCATCTGTGCTTCGCTTGGACAAGATTTTCTCTCGATCGCTGTTGCAAAACGCACAGTCTGCAGAAATTTTGAACCACTGCAGCACAGCTCCGCACCGCAGCCATGCCCAAGGCCCTTCAAAAGCGCGGTCGGCGCATGAAGCGGAAGCACGACGACGAGCATGAGGATCCGCAGACAGAATCTTCCTCCAAACGGCAAAAACCAAATGACGAGGTCGAACCCATGGAGGACTCTGCTGAACAGAATCTAACTCTGCACGGCTATGACGAGGACATGTCGAGTGCATATCCCGGTGGTGCAGAAAAGGCCTTCTTCGGTGTGCTCGACGAACAGGAACAGGAATTTTTCAAGAACGCCGACAATCTGCTGGAACAGAACGACTTCCCCAATTCCGAGGAGCGTGCGGCATTCCTGCAGAGTGTTTTCCGAGAAGCAGACGACAAGGCCCTCAAACTTGCACAGAGCCAGTCGTGCTCGCGAGTACTAGAACGCTTGATCAAATTGTCAAACGCATCACAACTGAAAGGACTCTTCCAAAAGTTCAGTGGCAAGTAAGTGGTGAACTCCCGTATCCTGTTTGCCATCACACGCTAATTCATGCCAGCTTCATACATCTCTTATCGCATCGTTTTGCATCGCACTGCTGTGAATCTCTCTTCACCTACGCCGCGCCACATGTTAGCGATGAACTCAAAGCCAAGCCCTCTGACCTCAAATCTGAGAATCCCGATGAGGTCTTCGTTTCCATGGAGAACCTCTTTCTGCACACTCTGGCCGAACTCGAGGGTAATTTCGGGTACCTGCTGACGGAAAAGTATGCATCTCATGCACTGCGCATTCTGCTACTCGTACTTGCTGGCGAGCCGATTTCTACCGAATCCATGAAGAGCTTGCTACGCAGCAAGCGGAAGGAAGGTGCGCCGGGGAAAGGCGGCAACGAAGCGACAGGGAAGACTCGACCAGTGCCGAAATCATTCTCGGTGGCCCTGGAGAAGCTTATCAGTGACAGTGTGGCTGGTCTCGACACTGACAAGCTTCGGGGTTTGGCCACGCACCCTAACGCCAACCCTACGCTCCAAGTGCTCCTCACATTGGAGCTCACACACTACGGGAAGCAGCGTGGAAAGGAGGAAAAGTCGATCATTCGGACTTTGCTACCCGATGAGGTGTTTACGGAAGATTGTGACAGTGCGAAATTCCTTTCTGGCCTGGTTTTCGATCCCGTTGGGTCTCACCTGGTCGAGAAGATCATTCAACACGCCCCTGCCAAACTGTTCAAGAGCATGTACAAGACCTTCTTCAAGGAACGTCTTGCAACACATGTCCGAAACGAAGTGGCGACCCACGTGGTTTGCCGTCTGCTGGAAAGGTTGGGCTACGATGACTTGCTCGAGGCACACGAGATTTTATTACCTGAAATACCGGGCCTTCTCCAGAAGCACTGGACGGCAATGCCTCAAACCATGATCGAACGTTGCGCGGTGCGAGATATCGACACACAAGCGATTGCGGTGCAGATCGACCAGTTTTACTCCGGCGAGACGGGCTTCGACATTGTGAAAATGTTACACGTGGACGACGAAAGGAAAGAGGACGCAGCAGCATCAGCCAATGGCCAAGTCGGTACTGGGTCTAACATGACAGCAACTTTCTTCCCGCGGCCATCCGAGACCAATAAAGTCCAATTCAACATCCTCGCGCAGGCCATGCTTATCGTACCGGGGTCGCTCAGTGCACTCGTTCTCGATTCATTGACGGCTCTTGACAAGGAAGTCATGTTGAAGATGGCCAAAGATTACATTGTCACGCGAACTCTGCAGCAAGCACTTACCACAAAGAATGCGTCCATGGTGCAAAGAAGAAAGCTTATTGCGCGCTTCCAGTCTAACATCGGCGAGATGGCTTTGGACAAGTCTGCATCGCATGTTGTAGATTGTATTTGGGAAGGAACACATGGACTCGCGTTCATCCGCGAACGAATCGCGGAAGAATTGGCCGAGAATGAGGCTGCGTTGCGCGAATCAGCATGCGGCAGGGCCGTATGGAAGAATTGGAAGATGGACATCTACAAGCGGAAACGACAAGAATGGATTAGGCAAAGCAGGATCAAGGCCAGCAACGACGGATTCCAAGCGTTCTCGGAGATTGAAGCTCGAAAGGAAGATGGTCCGAGAAAGACACCTCTGCAAATAGCCAGGGAACGCCACGCGCAGAAGAAGATGAAGAGCGAAAAGGAGGAGAAAGAGCCCAAGAAAGAAGCCGCTTCTGAAGATGGTAGCAAGAAGGCGAAGAAGGAGAAGAGGTCGAAATCCAGCAAAAGCTCTCATGGCTCTCGTGGATCGATGAATGGATCCAGCACGCGTCCACAACGCGTGCAGTCTGCCACGGCGAGCTCGTAGATTGACGAGCGACATCTTCAGCATCGGCCGAACCATCCAAGGAACTCTCGGCGCCACTCGGACTAGAACTAGTGGATCTTTCCCCAGATCCTAGCTCATCGCGCATTGCATCATCTCGGCTGCAAAAATCTGTACAAAGTAGTGCGGATAATTAACACACCTTGTGCCACACTAATCATCCTACATTCACTTTAGACATCGTTACTAGTCTCGCCCTACACTGACGATCTAACTTGCACTGACTCGCTGCGATCGTTCTGTCAGCTATACGGCGATGACGCACGGACACACCAATGGCGTGGCGAACGGCCGCAACAGTTCGCAGCAGTTCGCAGACGATAAACCTCTGGACCGAGCGAAGGAGGCAGAGGATGTGGGTCCTTCAGCCTTGCTATCACTACTTCTTGCTGACCTTCCCGCCAGTTTCTCACCGCAGTCCAAAAACTAGTCGTCAATTTTATTCGCGAAGCAGACAATGACACGAGCGAAGACTCCTCACACCAAAACAAGAACCAACCCAAAGAATCCGCCCTCCTAACTCAGCATTCCCCCACCCAACTCCAAGCCATCTTACAACCTACTCTCCCCACCCAAGGCCTCGGCCGCGATGGCCTCCTCTCCACAGCCCAAACGATCCTCTCCAACAGCGTCAACACCTGGCACCAATCCTTCCTCGACAAACTCTACTCAACCAACACCCCCGTCGGCCTCGCCTCCGACCTCCTCCTCAGTGCCCTCAACACCAACTCCCACGTCTACGCCGTCTCTCCCGCTCTCACCTTAATCGAGAAAACCACCGCAAAAGCCCTCGCCTCCCTCTTCGGTCTCACTGGTCCTTTTGCGGGAGGTGTTAGTCAACCTGGTGGTTCGGCGGCGAATTCATCGAGTATGGTTATTGCGAGGAATAATCTTTTTCCGGAGACGAAAATCTGCGGAAATGGAACTCATAAATTCGTGATTTTTACAAGTGAACATGGGCATTATAGTGTTGAAAAAGCCGCGCAGATGTTTGGGTTCGGATCAAATGCCGTTCGGTCTATCCCGGTCGACGAGGAAGGGAAGATGATTCCCTCGGCCCTCGAGACTGCAATCGAAACTTCAATCAAAGCGGGCGAAACGCCGTTTTATATCAACGCTACAGCGGGAACGACTGTTCTTGGTTCATTTGATCCTGTTGACGAAATCGCGAAAGTTGCGAAGAAGTTTGGATTGTGGTTACATGTTGATGGGTCGTGGGGTGGGGGGATTGTGTTTAGTGAAACGCAACGACAAAGCGGAAAATTGAGGGGAATCGAATTGGCGGATTCGATCACAATCTGCGCGCACAAGATGCTGAATATCCCAGTGACTTGTTCGTTTTTGCTGGGGAAGGATTTGAGACAATTTCAGAAGGGGATGACGTTGCCTGCTGGATATTTATTCCACGACAATGACGAGGATGACGAAGACGACGACGGATTCCACGACAATGAAGGAAGGGAAGATGAGGAGACGGACCAATTCTTCGACCTCGCAGACCTCACACCCCAATGCGGCCGCCGAGCAGACAGTCTCAAACTCTACTTGGCTTGGACGTATCAAGGCACCATCGGTTTCCAAACATCCATCGATCATGCCTTCGCAATCGCAGCACACTTCACAACTCTCCTCGCGGAAAACAAGAATTTTGAGCTGGTTTCGAGAAATCCACCGCCTTGTTTGCAGGTGTGCTTTTATTTCAATAAACAACTGGACGCTCCTGAGAAGAACAGTAAGACGACAGAGAAGATTTGTAAGAATTTGATGAAGAGGGGAGAATTCATGGTTGATTATGCTCCTGGTGAGGAAGGGAAATTTTTTAGGGTTGTGGTGAATTGTTTTACGAGGAGGGAGACGGTGGAGAAACTTGTGGGGAGGATTGAGGAGGTGGGGAGGGAGTTGGGGTTCTAGGGGGAAGAAAAGAGAGTGGTGAGAGGGTCGTTTGGTCGTTTGGTCGTTTGGTATTGTTGACTTATCAGGCGCCGAGGATTGATGATAGAAGATACAGCATGCCATTGGGTTGATGGTGCCAAGATGATCAACATGCATCCTAGCCAGACCTCACACCAACATTGAGTCATCAGGATGAGCCATAGGTAAACGCAACCGGGCCGGTGAAAGGTTCGGGGTGTTGGAATAAATTGCAACGACCGGATGGCTATGATTCTGCAGCTGTATCAGTCCTCCATCGCGATATTACCGCGAGCACACATCCAGTCAAGCCCAACCTTTACCGCAAAGCCTTTGTCCTTCCCAACATGACCCCCTCAATTCCCTGGCGCGATATCAAAGCTCTCTCCTTCGACATCTACGGCACCCTAATCGACTGGGAAAAAGGTCTCACGCAAGCAGCACGAAACTCTGCTCTCGGACCTTTCCTCCCAGCCGACCACAAAACGCTCGTAGTCGACATCACCAAGCATGAAACGGCTATGCAACAAGAGTTTCCTACGATGAAGCAACCTCTTGCCATCACCCACGCTATTGAACGCTACGCAGCCGAGCGCCGAATCGTCGAGGACGGTCACCTCACAATTGAAGATGTCAAGCAAGCCGCTGAAGAGATCGGCTCCTCAATCGGCTCCTACCCAGCTTTCAGCGACAATCTCCACGCAATGCAACGCCTAGCAAAGCGCTACAAACTCATCGTCCTCTCAAACGTCGACCACAGCTCTTTCTCTCAAACTCTCACCGGACCACTACAAAATCTGCCATTCGATGCTGTATATATAGCAGACGACATCGGATCATATAAACCCAATTTGAATAATTTTAAATACTTGGTCAATCATCTTAAGCAAGATTTTGGAATCGAACAGGATGAATGATGTCATGTTGCGAATTCTCTTTTTCATGATCAGGAACCGGCGAAGGAATTTGGTTTGCCGTATAGGGTTTGGGTTGATCGGAGGGGGTTTGCGGGTGGGGAGGCTGAGGGGGCGGAGGAGAGGTTGGGAATGCAGGTCAGGGTGGAAACGTTGGGGGAGTTGGCGGATGTTGTGGAGGGCGCGTGGAGGGAGGGGTGAGGGTTCGGTGGTGGACTGAGCAGGCTTGTGGAGAGGGAGGTAGGATTTTGGGGAGGGAGGCAGGGTGGTTCGTGGTGTGGAACCATCGTTGGGAAGAGATGAGAGGACTAGATCACCGACTTTGGAAGACCTTGATATGGAAGTGTTGATACTCGCTGACTGTGCTCAATAAGGGGGAGTAATTCCATATCGAACTTGTCTCCAGAGGTTTGTAGATCGATGTTCGAGAGTCTAGATGCGGACCGTCAGAATGCTTATGATGGCGAGAGAAGTCGAGAGAGATTTACCAAAGCAACACATGCGATGCCAGGCCTACTGCCACTTTCACTTCAGATCGCCCCCGATGTTCTGCATTTCGGAGTTCCTTCTGCGAACAGCCAAGACTTCTGGTCCGAATGCCACAACGTACAAGCACTCTCTAGCCCATGCGAGCACCCGGTCTCTGACTCTGCGTTTGTGAATTGTTGCAATGCTTCGGTCGTCGACAGAAGAGGCTTGATCGATTTCGATCCCGAATTCCGTCAAGATGAGATGGAGCTTGGATTTGTCGGACATGTTATATGTCGTCCGTGGTTGTAAAGGTTGGGGAGGCAGCGATCAATAGATCTGAACTGAGAATATCGCTTTTCAAAATTTCACCGCGATTGTCATGGGAGAGATGAAACCAGCGAGCAACGCACAAGCGTGTAGGAGAACTATTAATGTATCTTTGTAAATGCTTGTGACATTGGAACTCCAAGCATTATTAGCTCTTTGACTCGCAACCATGTTCAACTGTCCCACGAAGCCGGTGCAAGCCAGACTTTGCAAGAATCACGATAAGATAAAGTCGTGGTCGGTATCGTGAGGTGACTATGGAGGAGAATCGGTGCAAGGAACTGATCTGAGTTCGTAGACACGCTGCAGAAGATTACTGATAACAAGGAAAAGAAGCTCAAACCAAGACCGTTCACTAGGATGGAACGTGTAGGGAGAGGCTTTGCGCGTGGGCAAAGCGTGTCACACCTGTGGTTGACTACATGAATCATGACTACAACCAACAACAGTGGCCGTTGACTCCAATCAGTCTTCTGGGGTCTGGTAAGGATACACCCTTTCATGACCCCAAATCGTCGAAATACAGTAAATGCTACCATTGGCCTGGAATGACCCAGCCATGTGTTTTCGTGTCAGGGAGCTCGCCGGGACATCCGTGAGCAATGTACTGAACAAGTATAAAATTTGGCCCAGTCCAGCATCTTCGTCACTCAAACCATTATGAGCGTCCTCAGAAGAACTAGACCTGTCCTCACAGAAGAGCTCTGACCTTTACGCACGCATTTTCGGCTCCATTCCTCAGGCAAGAGATGGAGCTGATCGGATATCACTCAATAAACGGATGATTTCCTGGACCGTCCGCGAAAGCACTGATCTGACGAGACCGAACATGCGACGGTACAGCCTGTCGTACATATGGCATTGCTTTCGACTTCCACCGACAGAGAATTTCTATCAGAGAGTCAAAGAGCATCCCGAATGTCCGGTTTTGTAAAGTCCAATGATGTTGATGGAGGATTGTACCAGGAACCACCATGCAAAATCAATGGCCAAGCTTGAATTCCTGGCGGTCCGAATGGATATGAGGTTAGATGACTTGATGCTGTTTGTTCACGTCCTGCTTGAGACATGTAGTATAGTGCAGTGCAGTGTAGTGCTGTAGTGCAGACAGGACGGGGATTACGGCTGCAGCGGGTCGTCAATGGGCGTAAGCGTGATGGTGCAACGGTCGCTGGGATACTAGTACGCTTTTATGTTGAGATCCGATCGGCGTGGAGTCGATGATAGAATGGCGGCAAAAGTATCAGGTTCAGGCGTTGAGAAGTGCGGTGCCTCGATGACTTTGAGACACCCTGTGTCGAGCATTCATACCAGTACTCTCTCGGTGTGTTCATGATGTGTTTATCTACAAACAATCAACAATGCATTTCAACAAGTAACTCCGATACCTGCCCAAGTACAACAAGGAAGAAGCTGCAATGTTGGGAAAAAGGCCCCAGCACAGGGTCATCGTCGCTCCGCCCAATCTGTTTAGGTCTTGGTTCTATTCATCTTCCATCATCGTCTTTCGATGATCATTGGCAGCCAAAGATCTTGCTTCGTAGGTAGGGAGCTAGTCGTTCCCCACAGCCGTCTTGTAATAATGCCACTGGCTCTTCTGCTCATTATCCAAGTCGAATCAGTTGCCGTGTAGCGCCAACCCGTGCAAAGTGCAGCAAATCTATCGTCATCAGTCATTCCACCAACACCACTCCACTCTCATTCGCATGCTCTCTTGCCCGTCTCTACATCGCCCCATACTCCTTCGGCTCTTCCAATTGATATTGACCGGTTTCCAAACCCTCCAACGCCTTTCGCCCCAAATCGTTCAATACCGCCTTCCCGTCATTCTCTGTGACGTTTGTGAAATACCTCGGAGTCCACGTTTCTCCCTTCGCCTGCCTCTCTGCTGCCCGTTCTCTCTGCCTCTCCTCCAATGCGGTCTTCCTTTCCGTCGCAGTACCAAACTGCTTCTTCTCGATGGCCTCGGTCACACCACCCCAAAACTTCCGACTTTCATTCGGCAATTGCAGCTCCTGCGGCGGACACTTCTTTATCACAGGCACCAGCGGCGTAACATCCATCAACAGGATCCTATCCGACTCCTTCGTCTTCTTGAACTCCGTATTCCCTGGCGAATACCACACCTTCTCCGTCCACACGCCCTCAATCCTACCAACAATCTGCTCTTTCGGCACATCCTTCAACTTCGTCACCGGGTCACTCTTCACATCCGCAGGTCGATAAACAATTCCCTCAACCCGATTTTGTGCCTTTCCAAAATATCCTTCTTCATGGTATTGCAAAAATGTCTTCAACCCCGTCTTCGCGCAAGTGATCGTGCAAACGTCCGCGACACTAACGTACAGCCCCGAAGGACCCCTCAAGAAACCCGTTAAATACGCCGCGGGATGTGTAAGTTGGTATTCTTCTCCATCGCGCTTTTTCAACTTGATGAATATTCCCTGATTGAAATTCCCGGGTGTGACTTTGACGCTCGTGCCGGTAAATTTGGCAGACAATTGATCGTATCCCGAAGCTTCAATGCCCTTTTCGGGACAATCGTAGACGAAAGCCGAGATCGGTGGGTGATGGCTTGTTTGTTCTGTGATGTAATTCACTTTCACTGGCTTCTTGTCTCCCGTTGTCTTCTCTGCCTCCGCCGGGTCTACTTCCCAAGTACATCGGAAAAATTCACCCAAGCTTGAATTGTATGGTTTACAAGGCTTCCCTTTGACATATTTCAGATCTTTTGTGAACCAGAAACGCAGGCAAGCCAGCATGCGTTCGAGAGGATCATCGCTGTCGCCAATCGCAGCGAATGTTTCAGGTCGATCGAGATAATGCCAGTATTCGAGATTGGGGATCGGTTCGAGGAGTTGGGCGGGAAGGGAGAAACGGACGGCGGCGATGTCGGTTACGCCGAGGAAGCGGCGGAGGATACCGAGGAAGGTCTTGAGCTTTGAGGCATCGGAAACTTGTTGGCCATCGGCGACGATGGGGGCTTCGGTTTTGGAGACTGACGTTGATGAGGAAGCGGTGGGTGGGCGGGACGTGTTATTGCCGCTGCGGTCTTCGTCCAAGCTGGTTTTGGCGCTGACCATTTCGGGCGTTGTGGAGGTGTTTGTGTTGGTGCCCGAGACGGGAGCGGAGGTAGCGGTGGTGTCTTCGGGGGCGCTGTCTTTGCCCGATTTTCGTGAAAGGAGGCCCATGTTGGGCGGTGTATGAGTTGAGACTTTTGACTAGTTTTGGTGGGGTTGGAGTGGAAGATGCAGTAGCGGGCGATGGGGCGGGAAGGACCCTCGATTGTGGCAGCTCTGGCGCGAAGAGTTTGTTAGGGAGAAGATAGGAGAATAGGACAAAGGACCAGCGTCTATCCTTTCCCAACGGCGTCTTTGGGAAGATGTGCAGGTCGCAGAGTTGGCTGTGGTCGTTGGAGCACTGACCGACTGCGGCTCTGGCGTCGACGTCACTCGTGCTTCCAAGCGAGTCTTGTCTCCTCGTTTATCCTCTCCACAATTGACAACAATGCCCGGAATGACGATGGAATACAGTCTGAACGAAGACGTCGTGAATGTCTCCTGCCTATGTACAGCAAGGGTATACTCATCAACAACCAGCCACACAGGGTCTGCGTAGTGCTGACCGCCTGGCTTGTGACGGTGATGCACCAGAGTTCGACAGCATCAGGGCGGCGAACGCTATCCGCGAATCAATTGTTCACGCCTTCACTTCCAGCGCCACACTTGGCTGCGGGGCGCCACTTCGGTGCGCACGCGTCGTCCATGGGTGACCTGGTCGCGGAGGCAGTGTGCATGATCATCGCGGGGCGCCGCCAAGATCACCTATACCCGTGTGCTACTGTCTCTCACATGCGCACTCGTCACGGCAACGTCCGTAGCGCAGCTGGGAATATGTCTTGCATACGATTGCAGGGGAACAGAGATCCAGGTGAGGTGCTTCAATCTAGTACGGAAACAAATTTACGCAATGCTTCATCAATCATCCCACGGCCGCCACGGCCCAACTGCAAGCGCATTTGGCTGATCCATGAACAACTCCACCTGAAACGTCTCCTCCAGGTTCTCTGAACTAACATACATACGGTCGAGCACGAGCATGCAGCCTTGAGATACCAACATGCGATCATTCGGTCCGAGATCAATCGCGTCCGTTCTCACGGCGCCTCCCGAGGTATCACTGTACTCTCCATTGTTGCTCTCGATCCGGACGAAGCGCGAAGGTCCTCGACCATGCTCGACACTCAGTCTCACATGTGATCGGCTTCCCGAGCGACCGTGACCGGACATGGGCGCTGCCTGTCGAGCAATTGCATAGAAGTTCACCAGACGATACGGCACCATCGGCGCGGCGATCTTCGTCATACCCTCTTTGAAAGCCGCCCCTTTGACCTCGAATCGAACCCTGCCTGCGCCTTCCCGAGGGAGCAGTTTGGCAAGTGTTTGCTCCGCAGAGTCGATGCGGAGAGTAAAGTCTCCCAGCTGTTGTGGGTCAAATGTACTGCAGATGGCTGTATATTTGCCCGGATCGAGCTCGTCATGCTCTGCAATGCAGCATCCCTGGCGGTACACTGTGCTATCGGCGATGATATCCTTCTTGCGCATGTTGAAAACCCGCTCGCCTCCGCTGTGGAGAAGACGCACATTGACATTGTATTTCGGATTGGATGCCTCGAGCAGTAAGCTGATGTTGGTCTTCTTGGGTACTGTAATGGTATATTGCGGGTTATCGCAATACGTCGGATTTTGTGTATTGCCGCCGGCGGACTGCTGTGTCCACGATCCATTGACGTGTGTGAGGTGCGCGTAGCGCGGAATTGCATGGTCGAGCACAAGAGGAGAGTTGCTGAACGTGCATATCGTGAAGGAGTGCTTGTTGGCTGGCAGGTCCTGTTCCAGAGGGACAATCGTATACGGCTTGCCAGGTTCGCAGTTTTCAAGCTTCAATAGAGTCTGTGGGCTGTCCACGTACCAGCCTTTCTGGATGTAGCGTTCTGATAACATGACCTTACGACCTTGAGCAGCAAAGGCTGCTAGCGTGATGTAGCCGCTGAGGTCGATGTAATGCCGACCACTCTCGATATCCTCGGCCGTGGCATCTTCAGGTACGGAATTCTGAAAGTGTCGCCAGAGAAGGATCCACACATCCTTGCGTTGACTTGTGGTCACTGTGAACTGCGGGTTGTGTTGCAGGCTTGCAGTAGGTCCGCGAGACTTGCAGAAGCCATTGTCGTCATGAGTCTTGGAAAAGTCCCATTCGAAATGCGCATCTTGCCGATACTTGAACAGACCGGGATTCCAGTTCAGGTAGACAGACTCAAAATATTGCTGCACGCTGTCCAGGTCCATCCAGAAGGTGCCGGGAGGTAGATCCTTTTCATTGAGCAGATCTCGAGGTGAATCATTAGACCCAGTCTCCTCATCGAGTGAGATACGTGGCCCTTCTGGGGACATTTCTTGACTTCTTTCACTTCTCCGTGATCTGCCACGCCAACTCGTGCCTTCAACCCATGGATTCTTGACTAGCATCAGACGTTGCCCACCCACTTCACGCAGGTCGAGAACAGCATAATCATGCTCACTCGCAAGTCCAAGGGCCCGTTCGGTCTTGTCCGACATCTTGCCAGTGCCCATTGTGACGAGGACATCGCCATACGAGAACGCATTGAGCATCCGCGACCAGAGCCTGTCGAGCTCCAGATCATCTCCTTGCAGGTGTATTTGCTCTGGTATCCATCCAGTGAGAATCCACAAGTCGGTCCCACTGTTGCTACCAGGAAAGTCGTAGCCACCCCGGACCTTCAAGTACGCCTTTTCGATGAGAGCCGGCCATAATAATCCTGGATTGTTCCGGTCAATAACGTGAATGACACGATTGGTCGAGCTCGTGGGAATTCGATCATCAATGACAACTCGTCTTTGACATCCATTGAAGTTCATGCTTACGATATATTTGCCGTTTTTCGACATGATTGGTTCACCAGTTTCGAGGTTAAAAGGATGCATAACATTCTGCAGCATTCTGGGGTGTCCATTCTGGACACGAGCAACGCCAGCGCAAAGCGAGGCAACGACAGAGCAATCCGTCGCTGCATCCTGCACCAAGTCAATGTTGCGAAAGAAGCCCATGGTAGGTCCGAGATTGGTCTTGTCGCCTTGAAACCAAGATGGCGGAGGTAGTGCATCTTGTGGACGCTTCCAGCTGTCAAGGACGTCCTCCTGGAATTCGGACAATGGTAACTCTGAAGCCTCGTCGCTTAAAGCAGCAGTCAGTAGTAGGGGGGAATAGTGGAACATTCAAGGAGACATACAAGAACAAGTCCTCACCGTCTGCCAGCTCGAACTCTTTCGGTGAGGGGTCACTACTCCATTCTGGGAACTTGACTCCGTTGAGGAAGCCAGCTTTGGTGACAATGATCTTTTCTCTTGTAGAGAGCTTGCGAGAGTTGAGCGGCACTGGCAATTGTCTCACCTTGGTTGCCGCTGCTGCTTGAGTGGCAGCAGTCGTTCGCGGCGTCGGAGGCACTTCAACTTTGAGCCACGCAGGAGGCGACTTGACTCTTGAACGCCAATCCTCGTCATGCTTGATACGTTCTGCCTCTCGCATGTACTGTTCTGCTCGCGATCGACAGGCAGCTCGTTCAGCAGGATCTTGCGCCAGCGAGAGCGCCTTCATCGAGGTCTCGGCAGCTTTGATGGCAATGTCCAATGCCTCGCTCCGGCTGCTTGCATGATTTAGTTGGTCTTCCAGTCTCTCGGCGTCCCGTCGCAGCGTCGCGAAGTCCTCTGGCGTACTCATGATGGCAGCCTCCTCGCACCGCCTTTGCCACGGCTGAACGGACCGCTGCTGAAGTTCAATGCAGGCATCCAGGTGTTATCATGACGCGGGATCTCCGAAAGTTGTCCGAGAGATTGCAGTACTTGTTGTTGAGCTCGATGACTGTCAGCACGCTTCCGTGAGCAGCATGTCACCAATTGAGTTCGTCAGAGCATAGTGTATTGCAAAGACGATCGGATCCGAGAGCTGTAGTTGTTGTATAGTGGCAGCCGTGAGGTCGAAGTGGTTATCGCAGCGCGGACCGCGTGGAAGGAGAAATGACGTGCCACAGCGATCCCTGCTTGGTTTTTGGCCGGCAGCAGGACCGAAGTCGTCGCTTTCACAGGGCCGAGGTCTATCGAACGGCACACAGCATGGCTCTCGCAACAAAGTCGTGCTCTCTCGCTCGCAACACCGACTACCGGGTTCGCCTACGACCTCGTCCAATACTGCCCGGATCATAGTTTCCTGTCTCCACGAACACTTCCCATGACCGGCAAGAGCACTTTCTAACACACCCGCTTCGGCTATCGCTATCGGTTGTCCCTCGGCGCTGTGATACGACAGATCTATTCTCCGGCAAAAGAGCATAGCACGACAAAGAGACGACAACGTGCGCAGCGACAACGATATAGATCATGGCACCGGCTCCTTCAAAGCAAGAGCTGCCAGCATGGGGTCTCGCACTGGCAGGCTCTGCCGGAGCTCTCGTAGCAAACAGTGTGGTCTACCCACTCGATCTCGTCAAAACCCGACTACAGACACAAGTCAAGCGAAACGCCAAAGACACTTATGTTGACGAGGAGGGACATGTACACTATGATGGCACAATGCATGCGATACGACATATTGTTGAGGAAGAAGGTGTATCAGGACTCTTCAATGGCCTGGCAGGCAACTTGATTGGCGTCGTGAGCACAAACTTCGCATACTTCTACTGGTACAGTCTGGTGCGAGAAATGTATCACGCGCGGGTTGACTCAAAGGGAACGAGCACAGCAGTGGAATTGAGCTTGGGTGCTGTAGCAGGAGCTCTGGCGCAACTGTTCACAATTCCGATTGCGGTCGTGACGACAAGACAGCAGACGCAGCGAAAAGGCGAGAGGAAAACTATCTTGGCGACAGCGAAGGAAGTCATCGATCAGGATGGTCTTGCTGGGTTGTGGAGAGGCATCAAGGCTTCGATGGTCTTGGTCGTGAACCCAAGTATCACGTATGGTGCTTACGAGAGGTTACGCACATTGATGTTTCCTGGAAAGTCGAATTTGGCGCCTCATGAGGCTTTCCGTGAGTCGAACTTCATTTCGCCTTCCGAGTCTGACCTTTGCTAACCATGTTGGACAGTTCTCGGCGCCCTTTCCAAAATGCTCGCCACTATCGCAACACAACCCCTCATCATCGCCAAAGTCGGCCTTCAGTCCAAGCCTCCGCCGCAACGCATGGGCAAGCCCTTCAAATCCTTCCAAGAGGTCATGAGATTCACCGTCGAGCGAGATGGCATCCTCGGACTCTGGAAGGGTGTCGCTCCTCAGCTCATCAAGGGGTTCCTCGTGCAGGGTATTCTCATGATGACCAAGGAACGAGTCGAATTGCTTTTCGTGTTGTTGTTCAGAGCTGTGCGAAAGATGAGACAAGAGCAACTGGAGAAGCTGGCGAAGATCGCCGCGGAAAAGGTGGAGCAGGGCAAGGCTGTTGCGGCTGGTGCTGTGATGCAGGGCCAGGCCGTTGCTGGTGGAAGCACGGAGAAGGCAAAGGCCGTTGCCGCTGAGACTGCAGAGAAGGCCAAGGCTGTCGCGACTGAGGCCGCGGAGAAGGCGAAGTCTGCAGTCAAGTCTTGAGCGAAGCTTGAGCGTGCGAATTATTAACGAGGTTCAGATTGACGGGAGACTGGGCCGGCACAAGATGTGCGTGCCGAGCGAGCGCAGAGAAGTGCACAGGTGCAGGCCGATGGGGATGGTGGGAGACATACTTGCGCGGCGTTTGGAAGGAGCATGCAACTGACAAAGCTCCGGATTGAACATTGTATTGGCATATGAACCTAGGACTTTGTGGTGGATAGGGCATTTCGTGGCTGATCTTGTACAGCGAGAAATCTATGACCGTGTGAAAGAACATTGCTCGCTCATGGAGTCAATCGCTTGCTGTGTTCGAATTACCATAAGGCTCTTCGCTTGCTAGGCTTGCACGATGTACAGATGTGATGCTCCTACCACGAAGCTCTGCCGTATGCTCTCATATGTGGTCCACTGCTGCACTTCACCCACCTGCTTCTGCTGATCTTTCACTCTTTGGTATCTCCTCAACTTCATTCGTCTCCTCCTACTTCTTCTTTGGGATCTCAGCCTCCAGCGCTTTCACATATCCTTCCAGTCTCTGCACGGCGGATTGCAAGGCCTACGGATAGCACAACAAGATCAGCTCCAGCATCCCTCGCAAATCGTCTCCGCACCAAGCTGCCAGATCGTCATGCAGGAAAGAGGAAAACTCACATAGATATCCTCCGTCAACAGCTCATTTGATACCTTGTACTGATCCACGACGTAGTAGTACAGAGCTCCGCCAGCGCCTACTGTTCCGAGAAGGAAGCCGAATAATCTGTCGAGGCAGAAAGCCATGGCATTAGCTCGTGCACTTCAATATCCGTTATATACCACATCTGATTTCTCTCCCAGCTCGTTCCACAGCTCAAGACGCTATTCAAGCATATATCGCCCGCGCGCATAATATTGGGAGCGCTCCAGCTCTTTTCACGTGTGTGAAGCTCCCTTCAGCTATCATTGCTCTGTATGTTCCCAATCCCAATAGTCTCTGTACATGTCTTGATTTGTAGTAACAAGGGAAGCAACACTCACGATCCCCGGAAAGCTCCAATAGGTTTCTTCGGCGAGATGACCGCGTCTGCGCGCAGAGTGCGGGAGGTCTGGAATGAGCGTGTCTGAGCAATCGCGTTCGTAATCGGGCGACGGGTGAAAGCGCGCATGGCGGTTGAAGGTATTCTGGACGCCATGGTGAGGAGATCTGGGTATAGTGGTTGGAGAAGCAAGAGCAGGATAGGCGTTGTTTGCTCGGATGGAGTTGTTGTTCGGCGGATTTGGTTGGTCGGGTCCGAGGTCCGGTCAGCTCTCAAGGTGAGCTTGATTGTTGGCTGATGGGGTGAGATGTCTTCACTTCCACGTCACATTATTGTAGGCACTTGAGCGGAGCAGGCACGGGATAAGACTTTGAAAGTGGACAATGATCTGTGGCATAGACAGGGGAAACTGTAACGGACTTGAAGCTTTTCACGTATTGTAATTCTTTTGACCACCCTGTGTTGGCCATTCGCACAAGTTCTATAGTACAAGAAAGCGACGTTTCGACTCGCTATTGCAACAAGTCATAACGCCTGTCGTCCGCAGGTCACTGTCATCGTTGGAGATCTAGTGATCACCGCTCCATGCCACACATCGATGCACTGCAGTATTCAACATCCAAGCACCATACTACAATGGTCGGAACTTCAAGTTCAACGTACCGTTCTGATGAGCAGCGCGAGTCTGCTCAATGGGAACACTGGCAACCAATTGAACAAGCTTCGCTGGATCAAGCCTCGTGCCGATGTAGGCGTGAACAGGCGGAATGCTGGACAGCACATTCAAAACCGCGACTGGGAGAGGAGGTGGACCAATGGGCATAGGCGGCAGTCCTGGCGGTGGAGCAGAGATTCCAGTTGGCGCAGGAGGACCATTGACGGGGACGAAAGTCTTCGTGGCGAAACCTCCCTTGCCGGAACCGGATGTCGTAGCTGCGAGGCGCACTCCAGGAGCGTTCTTGAGGGGTGATTCACCGCGCATGAATTTACGGTTAGGGCCATCATCGTCAGACTCAAGAGGACGTTTGGGCGAAGCGACGTATGGACCGTTCGGACCAAGTAGAATCTCGGGTGCAGCACCGCCCATCTTTGGGGAAGTTGGCCCCTCGATGCTCGTAGCTAACTGTCCTGCCATTATGTGCTGGGCGGCAGCACCCGGTGGCAGGGACGAAATAGGCTTCGGCTGTGCCTGGCTCGGACTGATGATGATTTGTGCATTGATCGCGTCGAAGGTTGGCAATTCCAGACGATGAGCAAAGCGAGCTATCTCAGGCTCATCAGGATATATTTCAGCCATGCGCTTCTCGATCTTGTGAATTTGTGCCAGGTCGCCATACTTGCTTTCAAAGTCATGCATATAGCCAATCAATGGGCGACAACTGTCTTGCTTCTGCTCGTGGGTAAGCTCTGTGCTTCCCATAATTTTTGGGATTGTGGACTCGAACACAACTCGAGCGTTTGTGACGTCTTGTGTGCTGATCAGATGCTTGATGTACTCGAGGATGAAAGCAGTGTCGGTGGGGAACAATCTCATGCCACGCTCGAAGATCTTAATAGCGGAAGGGTCCCGGTAGCATTGCCATTCCATCAAGGCGGCTGCAATGTACACTTCGCTTGAAAGCGGTCCGCCTGGCCGTGCCTCGCTGAAGATTGCTCTTGAACCTTTGACATACGGCTTGGGTTGCTCGTCATTTTTCTTCGGTGCACGTCCTTGACCTTGCACACGACGGAAAGCCCGCATCTTTGCCACCCAAACGTATGATATCGTGCGCTTGAACATGTCAAGGTGCGCCGCTGATGCTTGTTTTACTGCGTCGATCTGGGCTTTCTTCTGCTCTGTGCGGGTCAGAGGTTTCTCAGCTGGTTCATCCTCGTCGTCATCCTCCTGTGGATTCTGTGGCTCTTCTTCCGGCGGCAGTGAGTTGAAGTGCGCTTCGATCTGAGCAAGGGCCACCTTGTCTTTCTCCATCGCCTTGTTACGGAGTGCGTAAAGCGCGGCATGCACGTCGGCGAACGGCTTGTCGAGTCTGTCGCCGTTGCGGATGAGAACCTCCTCAGTGTTACCGGGTTCCAGGTCGCTCTCGATACGGTCTGCCTTCATCATGGCGAGGAGCACAGATTCGGGGTTCATCTGCATACCTTTGTCCAGAAATGCGTCGCCACGTGCGATGACATCGACGATTCCCGTAGAGAAGCACCATGAGGCTGCCTCGAACCAGATCTGTGGATAAAAGCATAGAAAGATCGTCGCTTGATCATAGGCGTAGATTACTCGCTTCCGCCACTCCTCATCCTCGGAGCCTTTGTATACCAGCGGATCCTCGTCACGTTCCCATGCAATCCACGAACGCCATTTCTCTACTTGCTCCCCAAACTCATCTTCCCCAGCGCAGCCGTAGATAGGTGGCAGCCGCGGTAAAGATATCCGATCGAGTCCTTGAATCTTCTGTTCGAGCTGCATGCGCGCAGTTCGAGCTTGCATGTAGTGCGGACTCTGCTCTTGAACGTGTTTTCGGCCTGTTTGCTTGTGGATGCTCATCTCAAATGCTTCATACTCCTTCCACAACTTCACAAGCTCGGAGTGAGGGACCTTTGTGGCTCGCTGATATGCCTTGCGGACCAAGTCGACTTTCTGCAGATCTTGCCAACCTTGTCCACCGAGCGTTCCTGGGCCATCCTTAACAAAGTCCACGTATTCTCGCCAGAGTTCACCTGCATCTGGATCTATGCCAATCGCGCCCAGTGTCGCTTCGAACGCCGCAAGATGCATATTCCGATTCGCACCAGTCGAGTCTCCGACAAGAGGGTGCTCTCTCCGGACGGTGTCAAGGTAAATCTTCCACAGTGCTACATGATAGATTTGCTCCTTTGCGAGCGCAGTATTGACGACCACGCTCACATCATGCCGCCGGTCGAGATCACTCTCGAACTTGATCCAGTCCTGGTAGAGCTTGACCTGCCACACGTCAGCTGCTGCGTTATTGAATACGCAGAATCCCAAAAAGTCCTGCGACCGCTGCACTGGACTCATCCGCGGAGCTTCCCTGTCTGATCAAGATGTCTGTCCCATCATTCCATACATCGCCGCCGCCATTATGGTACACCACACTTTCCACTTTCGAAGCCGCTACAGATCACGCCCCCGCCGCGTCGCCAGAATAAAACCAGTTTGAAAGGGGGAAAATGGGTACGTACCGCTGTCCGAAATACCTCAGAGAATCTCCGATACACAGTCCTGACATTGTCGTACTGTTCCTTGGCGGCGTAGTGATTGATGAGCTCGTACCATGCACCAATGTCACCTTTGGGGTCATCTTTGATGCGGTCCTCGAGCTGTCCAACCTTGTCATGAGGAAGTCTTGCCGGTGGAGCCTGTACTGCAGGGAGGCTAGACTGCTGCGCCGGAGGCTGCGGGGTCGGCGCAATGCTCTGTTGAGTGGGTTGCGGTGTCGGCTGCACAGAGGCCGCGGCAGACGCTGTCTTACCCTCTTGACCTGACTGTGGAGCTGTCTGCTGCAATGTGATATCTGGGGCAAGTGGAGTACTAGAAGATGCAGAGACTGGAACAGTGAACCCATTGAGACTTGAGCTTGCTTCAGCTGTGTCAACATGTGGTGCACTATTTAACGATACATCCTGCGCTTCAGACTGCGCGACAGCACCAAGACCAGAGTGAGCGCCTGTATTGCCGTTAACCTGCGATGGCGCCGGCGGCGCGCTCGTGTCTTGTTCATCGTCACTCTCTTCCACTATGAAGCCAGCGACTTTGGTCTGCGACTTCGGGGCTGTCGTTTCTGCTTGCGTAGGAGTTTGCGGCTTCGACTGTGCTGGTGTCGACTGCGCGGCGTCTTCGCCATAATTCATACTCGAGGGGTCGTAGTCGTCGTCTTCGTCGTTGGCATCCTCCTGCTGGCCGCCATCGTCGCCATAGCCGGCCGGGTCGTAGCTGTCCTCGAGGTCCTCAACGGCAGCGGCATCGAAGGTCGGTGGAGCGGTCGGATCGTACTCGTCGGCCATCTCTAAGCGGCGCAATGCGCCTCGGGCGCAACGAGGATGTTGAGGCGCAAGCGGTAGACAAAGGCTCTGCGCAGGTCGATCTTACCAAGATTCGCAGACAGGTTGCGCTGAGCCGCGCCTCTGCGGAACAGTACACAAGAAGATCGCTGGAAGGTGGTGAAGCGCGCGCGATCAGGAATGTGGTCGAACAAAGGCGAGGGCGGCGCAAGTTGCAATGTGAGTGATGTGATGATGTTGGTCGGAGAAGTTGTTGATGCCGCGACAAGGAAGCAGCTGCCGCGGGAGCTGCCGGCCGCCGGAAGTCGCCAACCTCACTTCCGCTCTTGTTCAAACAGTTGGCTGCAGGAATATTTTCTATTGTCATATGCAAACAAGGCCCAATTCACGCACACGTCCCGCACGACCATTCAGTCACTCTTCTCAACTTCGACACCAAAGGAGAACTATAGAGGAACGCGGGATTTATTGGAAATGTTTGCAGCCTGCCTGCTCTCCTGAATATCACGCATAAAGACCGCCGGGCTCATTCCCGACTGCAAACACTTCCGCCAGGCCTACGTACACATATACGGTCAACATGTCTTCCTCGAGACGTGCTACCACAACTATGCGGATACCGCCCTTCTTTCGGCGCCTCTTCAAATTTACGTCTATGGACTTCGAGACAGCAATTTGGGAAATGACACATCTAATCATAGCTCCGAAAAAAGTGTTCCGAAACATCTACTACCACAAACAAACCAAGAACTCATACCATCGAGCTGATCCCGCCTTTACCTACCTCTTGAGTCTATTCCTGTTCCTGACTGGGTTGGCGTGGGGCTTGGCATATGCTGATGGATTCGGGAGAACTTTCCGAGTAGCCCTAGCCTTCGTGCTTGTGCACTTTCTCGGCACTAGCCTGGTCGTCAGTACTGCAATGTATTTCCTGGTGGGCCGGGTATTGGGGAAGCGAAGACAGGGGCTGTTTGGTCCTCCGAGCGGTGGAGGCTTGGGTGCCGGTGATGAAGGGCTGGAGTTTGGCTATTGCTTTGACGTACGTCTGCAGCCAGCAAACTTCTTGGCCAGATGCTTACAACTTGCAGGTCTCCATTCGAGCGTACTTGCCAATCTGGACCTTCCTTTACGTTCTTCAATTTCTACTCATGCCTCTCATCGCCCAGGATTATTGGGTGTCAAACCTATTTGGAAACACAATGTACCTCATGGCGTTGAGCTACTACTTTGTCATCACGTTCTTGGGCTATAATGGTGAGATTCGTCGACGCAATGCGTTACGCAGGGCGCTAACATGCGCTCGCAGCGTTACCATTCCTAAGCCGCACAGAAGTTCTACTTGCGCCGATCCCGGTCCTTGTAGTCCTCTGGCTCATCAGTCTTTTCACATTCGATTGTGCGACGAACCTGGCACCCGTGCTATGGTGTGGTGTCAACTTAAGAAAACCTGTATAAGACAATTGCCGTGAGTTGGGGGAGGGACCTGACTGCAAAGAGCCGCCGATGAATGTCCATTGCTCAGCGATGCCTGCGCCGGACTGATGCCGGCCTGAAGCGCCAGATATTTCCCGCGCAAAAGTTTCGATCTGCACAGCGGCACGCAGTGCCTTTCTCCCTTCGCGCGGAGTGCAATCCGGACGAGTATCCGAAAATCGAGGCACATAAGTACCAACCGAGCCCGGCTCCGGTCCGCAGGACTTCATCTGATAGCTGGAAATTTTCAGGATAGTCGGCACCTGATCGCTAGACACAAGTATTTCTACCTGCTTCGCTTGACAGGGGTTCGGCATACAGCTGTCAGAAGCTTCAAGCTTCGTCACGCATGATTGCATGTGGCTCGCTTCGGGGCCTGGTTGTGGACACTGGCGACTGTCGACTTTTGTCATCGGATGCTGAACACAACCAGTGTACACGCGCACGAGAGTGCATGCTCTACGAGCAGGCGCAGGGCTTGCCCACCTCTCAGGTGACGCCATCTGCATCCAATGAGTCTCAGTAGCCAACACCCACACACTTTATGAAGATGGCGACTTTGCCACATCACAGGCGCTGATCCTGCGAGACCAGTCCACATCTGACTTGCGTTTGCCTGAGGCCTCAGCACAGCGCGCCAAGCCCGGTTGTCCCTCCTGCCTCCTCTCCTCACCGCTGTTGACCACTTCACTTCACTCGGTCCTCTCTACATCGCTTCACAGGCGGCACTTCGACGGTCACGAAGATTCGCTTTCGTCTGACATGCAGCTGACAGCGCGAAACACTGATCACAGCTATCCGCTCATCGCCAGGTTGCACACCGCCCCAAAGAGCAATCCCTGCCATCTTTCGCACAAGCGACATCCTCTTGCATACGACGCATGTCTTCCAAGACCACGACGTTCGGTACGGAGCCCACTTTCTCGACACAAGTCCGACTCGTTCCGAACATGGATCGTTGTAGCAACTGGGAGCCTTGTCGACGTGATCATGCAAGCCGCTCCTCTCGACATCATCAACAGACCTGCATGGAGGAACTTGACATGTGAATACCACTGCTCGGTTCGCCAGCAAGGACGCAAGCTATGAGAACCACAGCCAGCTCAGTCGAGCCGGTCTGATGCTGGACGGAGCTAGCTGGGTAGCAACGCTCTACACAACGTTGGAACCGGCATGAGCTATGCTACTCGCCAGAACAGCCTCCGCATCGTCGCGGGAAACCCCCAGGGCTAATCGCACGTAATGCTTTAGCACAGAGCTACTGGTGCACTCCGTGGCAGGACTTGCAACACGATATCCGAAGTATTTCGTTATTGGCTGTTGACGATGGCGACAGCTGCGGCTCGCAGAAATTTTTCACTTCATCGGTGTCCCCTCCGCAGTCGAAAGAATCGTTCCAACTGTCCGCGGGACTCTTCACGACGGGCTACAACAGCAACAGCGAGGCGTCTAGAGCTGGAACTTGGGATCCGGACAAGCATTATCAAGATGTTGAGATCATGACGCTCATCGCAGCGGCACTCCATGTTTCTCCAATTTATCCCGTGTGCGCAAGACCTGCTTTGAAGAGTGCGGCTGTTCTCGTTATAGTCGAGTCAGTCGGGCTGCAGCATACCACAGTTGACTCCAGTTGATCTACACGGCCTACCTTTCATATGCAATGGCACCAATAGCTTGTGGCAATGGTGCAGGGCTCTGCGACGAAATCCTGCTGCGATTCGGCCTAATGCAGATCGGCTACACCTCAGATTTATGGCCGGTCGCTTATGCAAAGCTATCACCACTCCCACAACTCTCTTCTCACAGTCCCGCGCGTGGATGAGGAGAAGCGGAGCTCATGATGCGAGGATGATGCCGAGGAGCAAGTACCCACTGCTGCCAACTGTCTTGCAGCCTGCATGACGCAATTGATTTGGCTTGATCCCAATAATTGGCCAAGATGTTCTCCGCGATGTCGCAAGGCTCTTCCGAGACCCATTGAGGAGAAACACGAAGAGAAGTGGGAAGATGAAAAGTATTGGTATTGCAAATGCGCGCTCATGAAATTGGAAAGTCGAATGCAAGGGACAACACACAAAACCCTGCAAGGTCGACGACGATCTGCAGACACCGATCTATCTTGGTAGAAAAGCGCGCTAAGATCTGGCTCTTCTGCAACCCATCTGCGATCTAATCGGGAGAGGCTCCGCAGTACCACACAATTCGATGGCTTGGTCGGAAGGGTCCCAAGCAACGTGCTCCATGCCGCCACGCGCGTGGGCGAATGAGTGCCCCGCGACGCGCTCATCGCGTCGTCACATGCAGCTGTTTGTACGACATCATCACTCTACTGCGTCGTAACGCTACTCCATATCGAGTCGACATGGCCTTCTGTGTCTGCTCACACTGGTCGGAGCTGGATCGCTTGTCCTTTGTCTACCTGCAGCTAGACCTGTCGTTGCACCGGCTCCCAGTCGAGCTTCCGGATGCTCTTGTGGACCTGCGCGGATTATGCCATTGCTCAGACAACTTTCTGCGACCAGCCCCAGGGTGCCACTAGCAAATTGTTAACGCAATCAACATGGAATCGTCCGGGTCGAAGGAGCCCACTGCGGAACTATGCGACTTCTGCAGGAGGTATAAAACCTCTGCGAAGCCGCCGAAGCTCTGCCTTTCTCTTCCCCCACACGAAATCAACAATTGAACAGTCGAGCTCTTTCCTTAGCTCCTCAAATCGACTCACGCTTTCTTTCGTGAGTCACCATTCAGAATGTCGGATCTCAAGGCTACCGTGGCGGAAACGTCCAATGGCTTTCATGTTGAAGGTTACGAGAAAATCGAATACGATTTTACGTTCATCGACAATGTTTTCGATACAAGCAAGCCGGAACTTGCCAAGTGCTATGAGCGCTGGGGCAGGGCCCTGGCAGTCATGGACACCAACATTTTTAATGTCTACGGCGAGCAGATGCAGCGGTACTTTGATCACTACAACATTGAGCTCCAGGTCCACAAGACCATGATCGGCGAGAAGGCCAAGAGCATTGATACCTTCTTGAGCATCGTGGACTCGATGACCAAGTTTGGCATCTACCGAAAGGTGAGACAGTTCTGTTGTGGAGGGCAAAAATATAGAGAGCTGACAGCAATCTTAGGAGCCGGTTCTCGTTATCGGAGGTGGCTTGGTCACCGATGTTGCTGGTTTTGCTTGTGCCGCTTACCGCAGAAACACAAATTTCATTCGCATTCCCACCACTGTCATCGGCTTGATCGATGCCTCAGTCTCGATCAAAGTGGCTGTGAACTACGGCAACTACAAAAACCGCCTTGGCGCATACCACGCGCCGATCCACACCTTCCTTGACTTCACCTTCCTCCGCACTTTGCCAGAGGCACAAATCCGCAATGGCTTCGCGGAGCTGATCAAGATCTCCTCTTGTGCACACTTGCCAACCTTTGACTTGCTTGACAAGTACGCCGAACAGATCATCAAGACTGGCTTCGGCCGCTCTGATGATACTACCGAGGAGATCACCAAGGCCTGTGACGAGATCAACAGAGCTGGCATCCACGAGATGCTGAAGCTGGAAACTCCAAACTTGCACGAAATCGGCCTCGACCGTGTCATTGCTTATGGTCACACGTACGTACAATCTCTGTATCACGAGTCTCTCGTAACTGACATTTTTACAGCTGGTCACCACTCCACGAGTTGGTTCCCGATGTTCCCCTTCGCCACGGCCACGCCATCTCTATCGACATGGCATATTCTGCCACGCTTGCCCACATGCGTGGCAACTTGCCAGACAGCGACTACAAGCGTCTGCTCGACTTATTCTCCCGCACTGGCCTCTCCATGGACCACGAGGACTTTACCGAAGAGGTCCTTGAGAAGGCTACTGCTGCTATTCTGAAGACTCGTGATGGCAAGCTGCGAGCTGCTATCCCGAGTCCACTTGGTAGCTGCGTCTTCTTGAATGACGTTGAGAAAGAGGAGATGAACGAGGCGCTTCGCAAGCATAAGGAAATTTGCAAGTCATACCCACGTAATGGACTGGGTATCGAGGCCTTTGTCGACAGCAGTGACACTGGTTACACTTTGAACAACAAGGCAGTCGATGCCACTGCAGGCACCAATGGCCACGCCAATGGCTCGTCTGCTGGTCTCAAGAAGATCAATGTTATCAATGATGACACAAAGCAAGCCATCACCAATGGTACCAATGGTCACACCAATGGTGTCAACGGACATGCCAACGGCAATGGAGTCGCCGTCAATGGCGTGAAGGCTGCAAAGAAGGCAGCATCGGGACCCGAGGGTGTTGATGGCCTCCAGAATGGCGTGAACGGCCATGCCGTCGATGGAACGAGCTAAACAGTTCTCTATAGAAATAGAACATCATAGCTCAAGATGATGATTACACAGAAGTCTCTCGCAGAAGAGAGCTACGAATTATTCATGTTACAATACCATTGTTCATCACTATACTACTGTACCGCGTTTCAAAACATTGACATAATCATTGACTTTTCGGCGTGTTAATTGGAGTGGGGCAAAACATCCCACTTCCAATATACAATCACGCAACTTTGCGACTGACGCGTAGAAATATTGGATCAGCATCTCCGTTAAATTCCCCGGTCGTGCACGTCATCCTGAGTCTTTCATGCAGCCACACTATGCCCTAGCCGCAATATCAGCTTGTCCATGCAGGGTCAGAGCTTCTTGCATAGGCACGGCTTACAGCTCTGCGAGCTCATGTCAAGCCAAGCGAGCACCTGAAAAGTTGATCCTTCTCACCGGCATCTCGAGAATTCGCAGGGCAGGCAAGGCTGAGGAAAGATCGCCCCAAGCACGTCTCAGCTCCCACCCTTCTGGCAAGATGGTGCTCAATGCTCAGTCACCACGGAGCTTCCACGCGGCACAGAACATTTCTTTGATCCTGCTCAGTCTGGTGTTCTTGCCGTTGGACACCACAGTCCTCGTCCTCAGTTATGTCATCCGATTTGTTTCTGGCAGAGATGAAATTTCACGCAGAGGAACTCGCACAACTCAACAGTCATTCACCAGCGATGGGACACTTCCGCCAAGAAGCAAGAAAACAATCCTCGTCACAGGTGTGGGCATGACCAAAGGCCTTGTCCTTGCTCGAGCATTCCATCAAGCCGGTCATACTGTCATCGGAGCAGACTTCGAGCCCGGATACGCGTGTGGTCGATTCTCAGCTTCTCTCAGTAAATTCCACACCCTCCGTAAACCTTCCTCCAAGTCATCCGGACCCTACGTCCAATCCTTACTATACGTAATTATCAAAGAGAAAGTCGACCTCTGGGTCAGCTGTTCGGGCGTAGCCTCTGCAGTCGAAGACGGCGAAGCAAAAGAGATCATCGAATCGCGAACGAAATGCAAAGCCGTCCAGTTCGACGTTGCAACAACGACAATGCTGCACGAGAAAGACAAATTCATCAGAAGAACAGAAGAGCTGGGCCTCACAATCCCCGAAACAAAAACAATAACAAAACGATCTCAAGTCGAAGACGCTTTACAAAAAGCCCCACAAGGAAGAAAATACATCATGAAAACCATCGGAATGGACGACAAAGCTCGCGGAGACATTATGACACTTTTACCAAAAGAAGGCGGCCACTCAGAAACAAGTAAATACCTCGATCGCTTGAGAATTTCTGAACAGGAACCTTGGATCCTACAACAATTTATCCAAGGAGAAGAATTTTGCACGCACGCGTTAGTCATCAATGGGCGAGTTCGAGCATTTGTTGCATGTCCTTCTGCGGAGCTGTTGATGCATTATAGAGCTCTACCTTCAGATTCTGCTCTTTCGAAAGCGATGTTGAAGTTTACGGAACATTATGCTGCGGCTGGAGGGGGAGGTTTTACGGGACATTTGTCGTTTGATTTTCTAGTGGAGGATACGAATGAGAAGGATTCGGGGAAGATTGTGTTGTATCCGATTGAATGTAATCCGAGAGCACACACCGCAGTATGCTTGTTCAATCGAGCTGAGGATATGGTTCATGGATATCTGGAACTGCTAGATGGAGTCTCGCAGAAGGATGGACCAGAGTGGTTTGCGAGTCCGGTGAGGAATGATGCGTATTATTGGATTGGACATGATCTGGTCACGCTTGTGTTGGTTCCTCTATTGGAAGTGCTGAGCTTGCAATTGGGGGTGCGAGAATTCATTCGGAATGTGGCGACTTTTGCTGTACATCTTCTGACGTGGAAGGATGGGACGTACGAGGTCTGGGATCCATTGCCGTGGTTCATGCTTTATCATGTCTATTGGCCGATGCAGTTTCTCAGTTGCTTGAGGGAAGGACGGAAGTGGAGCAGGATCAATGTCAGCACGACGAAGATGTTTGAGTGCTGATCTGTTGGAAGCGTGGAAACACCACCGGTATCTGGATACCGACCGGAGGTTGCATTTGCATTTACATAGCTTGTTGAATGGCATGCGGAAATTTGGTAGTTGGTGTTCTCGTCGAAACAGCTAAAACTTCACCCAAATGCTCTGAATTCAGATCATTGGCCCGGCATCAAAGTCCTGGTGGAATCAATTCCCGCAGGTCGATGGGAAAGGAATGATTCGGATAGTCCACCATGAATCAGAAAACTCGGACATCGATCGAGTAGCGACACCTGGCCCTGTCAAAAGAGTAACGCCTCGTATCATCATATTATGCTCGTGATTAGCATTATGTTAATCGTTATTTGTTGTGTCCAACGTGTGCCCTTGTCATCGCCTGATCTTAGCAAACTCTGTGTACCCATCACTGATCATCTGATCCACAGCGGAATCAGGACTGATGCTTGCTCGAGGAGGCACATATCTCGTGCCAGGCAATACCACCTTTTCCGGACCCATCTCATTCTTCCGCGTTGCAGGTCTTGTGTCCAACTCGCAATGTGTCCTATGGATCCCCAGACTGGCAGAAGAGCCATGCAATTGTCTTGCACGATACATCGGCGAGCCATTGCTATTCTGCACTCTTAGTTCGTATAGAGACCGCTGCTCAATGCCCTGTTCCACATCCTTGGGCGGAGTCGGTTCGCACGATATCGGCCGTCGCACATTCGTCAAGAGTGCTTTGCCTGAAGCTTTGCTGTAGCATCGTTGAAGCAGTCCAGCAGTGGCGGGCATGCAGGCGCAAAGCACCCCGAGATTTAATTCGACATTGCTCCATATCGCGATGGGGTTGTAGTACCATGTCATATTTGTGGCATTGCCCCATTCCACGAGTGTGCGGAGCCGGAGAATAGAACAGATGGTGACGAAGCCTCCGAGAGCGAAAGTCAAGACTACTGCGATCTTCTTGCGGGTGGGTATGCCCAATGCAATCAGGCGTGGTAGTGGTAGAACCATGCATAGCACATCGAAACCGATCGTGAAGCCGGCGTTCGACCAAATCAGAGCGTTCTGGTTGATGCAATATCCTCTGTAGTCATGATTAGCATGCGATGCGAGACAAGTGGCAGCCGAAATCGTACTCATGGGTCCCGTCCCACTTGAGCCAAAAGTATTCCATGGGTTGACAACCAAGTCCGAGAGTCGCTATCGCAACTACCGTGAAAGTTGCCAGGACTGCCATGAAGACGATACAAGTCTTGCGAAACCAGCCAAAGTCTGCTGGCCACATTCGCAGATAGAGAAGCAGGATCGAGACTTTGATCGTATTCACCTCGAGAACGTACAGCCACTCTGAGATGTAGAAGAATTTCAAGATCTTGCTGATTTGGTAGTTCGGGTGCCGTAACATCCAGATGTCTTGTCCAAGTCCTTCATCAACCATAATCTGTAGCAGTCCATTCACCGGTACAAGGATGAGCCAGCCAATAATTATCGTCCAGTCGTCCCAACCATAGCCAGTTCCACCCAAAGCACGCATGCGGGATAGACATCGAGCGAGTGTTCCAAATGTGGCGAGCGCAAACATGGCCCAGCATACAGATCTCGTGAGCGGGCCTTGATCACGAATCGGTTCTTTGCAGGTAATGGCTAAGAATTTTCGTGTTTGCAGGCCCTGGACAACACTGCAGTTTCGCGCTAGGCACTCTCCTGCGGCATCAGCGTAGGCTTCGCTGGCACACAGACAGCGGCGATCTGTCGAACCACTGCATTTCGAGGCCGGTAGCGCCTCTGTCAGGCAGTTTTGCTGCGGAATGTCAGCGAAGTAGCGGAGTTTCGTATGGTCTTCCATACCGCACATGTCGAAAGTGTTGGTAGGGGCGGATATGCTACACTCGCACGCTTCGCGAGCTCGAAATTCTGTGTGTTGGCGCCAACACTCGTGAAAAGTATGGCAGTTACAACGGCGACATAATTCAGCAGCATGATCGCTGAAAGCTGCAACAAAGCGGTCCAGATTGTATGAGAAGACAGGCAAACTAGAGGAATTGCACTAACGGCAGATCATGCACCTTTTGTCGCCTACCCAACGTTTCCGTAACAGTATTCCCTGCCTCACCATGGAGCTCAGAGGTAAGACGGGTAGAACGACAGCTTCCGAGTTGGACAGAAGGCTGTACTGAGCGATCTTTCCCAGCACTCTGGTAAGACCGCCATTTCCCTTTTTGTGCACTTACGACTCGGAACGTCCTAGAGGAGGAGGTTGACAATGGTTCTCATGCCTATGCCCTGTCACTCGGGACCAGTAGCCTGCTTCCGGGAGCAGTTCCTCATCAGCAGGAAGCGTGGATGCCGCTGGCAATTAAGCGGGTCCGAGACACGCGTGGGGGCGTTGTAGTAAAATGCGCCATGAGCCAAGTGATCAGGTCTGCATTGTCTTGATTCAGGCGTCTCGGTGTGGTGGTACCGGGCTGGCGAGCAGGGCGAGGCTAGCACAATTGTGCCTGGCGGGTATGCAGTTTGCCCTTCCGCGTACGTGGCTGGACATTTGTTGAAGGTCGTCAAGATGGCGTGCGATGCATCTTCACGGGGAGCAGTGCGCAGCCTCCAATGTGGAGATTCGTTGGAAACGTTCCCACGTGTCGTCGAGAATAGAGATATCGAAGATGGTGTGGCGATGATGAAAGGAGGAGAGATGGTCTTCAAATGGCAGGCGATGTTGTCGGATTTTCTGTTACTCCGGATGCCGAAAGGAGTACGCAGTCACTGCATCTTCCTTTGCTTTCCATCTGAGGGCACATGTAGAGCCCACGACTTCTCTGGAAGTCGTACTTTGATGTTCCCGAGGAACTGGTCATCTCGCTCTCTCAAAGGGCGCCAAGTTTCTCCCCAGCTCCCGCACGGCCGTCTCAACATGAGCCAGACTGGCATCACACACGCGTTATGAACGCGACGACATCCCAGATCGAAAAACCTCAGCTAACCGTTGCGGAATCGGGGCATTGCAACTTGATGGGCTGTTCTCTCTTCCGCTTTGAAACTCAACCGCGCAAAGTTGATGTCGTTGGGCTCGTGACTGCTCCTGGAGACTAGATTAGGAGCCCAAGCTTGACCCGTCACTTGACTCCTGCGTGATCAACATCACGATTCCCGTCTTTCTGCCACAAAAGATCCCATGCTGTAGTGCTGTCTGCACGATACTGCCGTCGAGTCAAAGTTTTGAGCTTGTTGACAAGTGGCAGGCAGCACGTGGTTCGCGGTTCGTGGTTCCATGGGACTGAGCCTACATCTTGTAAACTTGGGGCTCATTTTTGCACAATTTCTTCGACCTCGCCGACCACATTCCAACCTTTCCTTCGCTCCACACGAGACATGGCAACAAGACGAGACTAATGATGTGAAGCATGACACGAGCACGAAAGTCACATCGCATCGGCACGTGTCGCGAAACTGAAGTCCATAATTGAGCTGTCTACACAAGATTCGTCCTTGCGACGACCTCTTCAGCCACAGACGATATCCATCCAAGCCCTCTCTCAGCGGGAATTCTGCCCCTGCCGACGACGTAGCCGCCAAGAGCTGGTTGTGCGTCGGTGTGGTGGTCGGAGGTTCTGTCGTCGGACGAGTGGAGAATCTTCGATCATGACATGCTCGTGATGCGTCGTCCGCCGAGGATGGTCGCTTCATCGAGGTGGTGCGAGCTGTGCTCTCGTGGTCGAAAGAGCTAGTCGGAACTCTGGAGGTTGCCATCGGTGGGTGAAAGATATCTGCCACGTCAGCCCACATTGAAGGGACTGGTAGGGGGCATTGTTGCTCAGGACCGTGTGAGTTCTCATCACCGACCAGAGGCGAACCCCAGGCCTCAGAGTTGACGTCAATGTCGGTACCATCATCCGCTTTTCAACCTACCTGGCAAATGTCCGGAGTCCTTGATGGCAACCCCGAAGTCTGGTATGGGACGGAAGAGGTCGGTGGACCTTTCGACATGAGCTTCTCCTGGCCGCTGATGAGAAAGAGCGCGTGTCGCGAGCGTCAGGAACATGAAGCTTGTGTATGCGTCGGCTCGAAACGACTCTGAGGTCAGAGAACGAATGTTGGTTCATGTAAAGGTCAAGAGGGTGTATGAGGATGGGAGTATCGAAAGGAGTGGGAAGAGAATGAAGAGCGGAAGAGAAAAGATGAGAGCAGCTTCAGCGCTCTTGAAGGAAGCGCACGACATTGTTTACGCGGTCGCAAGGAAGCCAACAGCGGTGCTGGAGGTAGGTACTCGATCAGAACAGCAGTTGCTAACGTTTCAACCAGCAAGTCTCGCCCGTAAAGCGCAAGTACATTCATCGGCTTGAATGCAAGCACGAAGCAAAAGATCGGTTTTCGAGGCGCGATTGCAGTCCCTGCACGACGCTCTTTGTCGTCGCTGCTCGCCAAGCACAACAAGTAGGAACTCCCCAGCAACAGATGTCTATTCATCCGGAAGGGGCTGAAGGCGTGCCGTAAGAAGGTCATTGAGGGCCTGGCCCTTGCCCGGCAACACGAAGAGCCTGCTCAACTCAAATGCGGGCGGGCGTGCGCTGTTCATGCGCTCCGAGACGGCATGGACAGAGCAGTTACCTCGGATTTTGTTGCACAAGAATTGCCTCGCCATCACTTTAAGCAGAGCCTAATCACATTTCGTAGTCTGAAAGCATATCTGGCTTGCTGGATACAATGGTTCTCATCACACTCTCGGACGACCACTTCAAGAGCCCTGCTCTCCTCCAACACCATCATCCGCAACAAAATCATACTTCCCCCTCGGACTCTGCGCAATGAAGAACACGAACTCTTCATTCTTGCTCTTATTTACAACACGATGGACATCTTCTGGCCCCACAGCCAAGAAACTTCCCGGCTTCATCTCAAAGTCTTGCTTCACGCCATCCTTTCTCCTCGTCTCGATTACTGCTTCACCCGAAAGCGGCATGAAGTAATCCCAGACGTGAGTATGTTTGTGAATGGGCACTTCGCCGCCATTGGGAGAAAGTCTGATGACGGTGAACTTCACCTCTCCGGATGAGTGGATCAAGGTAGGATGCCAGCCTCCGGGCTTTGCGGCGACGCGAGTGACTGATAAGAGGGATGGAACGAAGTCAGGCTTTGTGGCGTTGGTGATGGGTCGCAATTGTTGGCGAGAAATCGGCCTGACTACATTGGATGCCGGCTTCATAAGCATTGTAGCCATAGCTCGGACCCGGAGTCCTCGTTGATACTTCTGCATGATGAAGCCAGGTATTGGGAGAGTGGGCTTGAACTACGCTATATTGGACACTGGGCTTCGGAGAAGGGACTGAGGTCTTGTCGTTTCTCTGGACTATCTGAGCAAGTACTGGCTGCCCGATAAAGCTGTGCGAGTTATGTCAGCGTGGTATGCCTGCAGCTGACAGCAAAGAGCACACAAGTCGCGTTGATGAGCTTCCAAAGTGAGCTCTCACTGCTGGATCTTGGAGTCCACCCTCGATGGCAAAAGTTGCGAACACCTTGTGTCAGTCTCCACATTAAGTATGCATTCCATGCTCCTTACATGATCGTTTATAAAGCAGTACAGTCCGCAAGTTCACGGTCCGTCTCTTCATCAACCATGTCACGGGAACCCTATGGACAACTATTTCCGCAACTACGCCCAGTGCGAAAGGAACAACAATGCAAGATCCGACTCCAACCCGACAATTCTCAGCTCTCCTCTCTTCTCTTCAGCAAGCTCTCCGCTGAACTACGCGCTCTAATCTACTCCTACATCTTTGCCCGCCAAACAATCCACATCAGCTACGAGCAATGTCTCCGCGAAGACCGCTGGACCCGTACGAACAAGGTTCGCCACGACTATACGCCCACGAGAAGAGCAGAACACGTGTTCACGAAAGTGACACCTCACATCTGTCGATTTCCGTACGACTGGGAAAGACGGTATACTCTGAGCGAACAGCGGGCCGCGATTCCCAGAGAACTTTTCGAAGACGACGCGCACCTTTCTACGTTCGCGTATTGGCCGGAAGCGATCAGTGCGTATGACCTCCAGCATGCGCGGTGCAGGATGGGGGTGACGAACAGCGAACGGTTCCGGGAGCTGGGTGTCGCAGTTGAAAGTATTGATTTGAGCTTGTTGCAGGTTTGCAGACGACTTTACCACGAGACGTGGTTCCTACCTTTCGCCAACTTCACCTTCGAGTTCAATTCTTACTCGCAGAGTGTGCGCGAAGATTTCTTGAACAGGACTTTGTATGGAGCATCAAGTCCGAGCGATTGAGAGGGTGCATGGTCATGATCTGATGGAGCTGGCTGATTATATCGGTGCTGGCGGTTTGTTTAGCTCTTTTCCGGGTTTGAAGCATCTGCGGCTTTCATTCTTGAATGGACTCCGTGCTGACGGCTGCGACGAGGCTTGGGATGCACTGTGGAAGGCAGGCAACTTGCAGAGTGTGGAGGTCATTGCTGGTTATGATAGTGACAAGGAGCAAGATAAGAGGGCATCGAACAGGAGGAAGGCAGTTGCAGCGGGGATGCTTCTGTTGGGCAAAGAGCGTTGGCGACGAAAGCAACTCGTCCGGCCAGGAGCGGCAGAGCTCACGAGTCTCAGCAGGAAAAATTTCTCTATGCCTTTTGGAATCAATTTCGATATCTGGACGGTGTGAGAACACTCAATAGGTGGACATCTGCTGGGTTGCTCTGAAACATGCTTCCGATGTCTGCACTCCAAGTGAGACCGAAGGAGAGATGTCGTGGGAGCAAGTGGTCGAAAAGAGACTGTCTGACCTATGGGGACTGACAGTGACTTGAGACCAATTCACTGTTCACCCGCAGCGGCGATATTTCTACTTACATTACAAGTCGAACGTCATCCAAATTTTGATTGGGAGGCGACTTCCGCGATGGTTGATGGTTCGCAGCCGCCCTGTACGCTGGCAGACGCTAACCCGGGCAAGAAGCATGCAGCTCAGCGCATCGACAGAACGTGGGTACCGGAAAGACGATTCACTGGAGGTCTGCAGCTTTCCATGTACGCTCCGTCCGACACTCCCCGGGCAGAAGCTCATACAGGCAACGCCTCTTCATCCAATTCCGTACAGGAGCAGAGCAACCAGAACCAAGAGGTTGGCGACTCTACCGGCGACAAAAATACACGGCAACTCCACAACGACAAAGCTGTACCTCTGTCTCGCATTGGCTCTCCAGAATCACAGAAGCGCAGCATTTCCGGGGCCGACCAGAACGTTTCTGTACAAACCACGAGGGAATTCATCGATCTCACCGGTACCCAAGCCACCTCTACCCGCATAACCGAAGATGAATGGAGGAAAAGAATCGGACTGCCTGCAATCAAGAGGACGGAGGTGGATTTGACTAAGGGGGATGACAAGCATGACCCGTTCAAGGAATGCTGATGGAGACATATGGTGTTCCTGTTGGCGAGGTGGTATGATCGACCTTGGGAAGATTTTGCGAGCTGGAAAGCGATAGTGGAGGGAAGAGCATGATTCAAGCTCTGTGTTTGTTTGGTGTGGGTGACTGGCGCAATACATTGATTCTCTTGTGGGTCATGAATGTAGGGTCATCACAGTCGAGCACTGTTCAGAGGAATTCGTAGTTCCTTTCATCAAGGCGAGAGATTTGGGGCCTATCGTTCTGAAATGATTGGAAAGGGATGTTGTCGACGGACATTGGCGAGAAGTTGAAATGAATGAGAGAACAAATAATGCCAGTAGATGTAAGCGGCATCTCAAACGACCCCAACACAGACCCACTGTTCCTGCCACCTCGAACAAGGTTTCTCCAGAAGCAGGCAGGCATGCCTTCCGATTTGCCCGACATGCATACAGCTCGGGGACATTGTACCCTGTGTACCTGCCTCAAACAACATCCCAGAAGCAACAACGACTTCTCTCCAACTTCAGTGTCATCTCGACTTCCTTCTTGAAGACCTCACCTCAATCCAATCCAATCCCGCAACCGAACGTACATCAAGTTTCAACGTCATGGACCCCGCCTCACCCCGCACCAACACCGAAAGCTGGGGTGGCGTCTTCGGAGCCAACAAGAATGTCGCCGCCTGGGCATTGAAGCCAAACACCAGACCTCTTACAGTCTCCTCAGCTCCATATACCAAACCACCGAAAGATTGTGTCGTCATCAAGGTCTTTGATGTGGCAATCAATCCCATTGACTGGATTCTGCAAGACGATGATATCTTCAAGTTGAAATACCCGACTGTGTTTGGTAGTGATGCCGCAGGAGAAGTTGTCGAAGTCGGAGAGGGTGTCGATGATCTGAGATTAGGTCAGAGAGTTATTGCGTAAGTTCTGTTCCATTTCATTGATGAGACTCCGGTAGCATTACTATTTGTTTGCCAGTGAATGCTTCAAAGTCGACTCCCTAGCCACATATCAACAAATGACCACAATCACAAAATGAGACCTCACACTGACACTATCAAAAAAGCCACTGCGTCCGCTCGGACTCCACAGACCTCCCCGTAGGCTCAACGGGCGCCTTCCAAAAATTCGTCGTCGTCCAACGTCAAGCACTCTGTCCACTGCCCAGCGACATCTTCTCCTCCGTGGGCGTCGTCCTCCCCCTCGGGATCTCCACCGCATCCGCCGGCCTCTACCAGAAAGACTTCCTCCAACTCCCTCTTCCTTCAAAGGACCCAAAAGCCCTCGACCGCATCCTTCTCATCTGGGGCGGAAGTTCCTCTGTCGGATCCTGCGCCATCCAACTCGCGATCGCATCAGGCGCGACAGTCATTACGACATGTAGCCCGAAGAATTTCGATTATGTGAAGAAGTTGGGCGCGGCAGAAGTGTTCGACTATCGGGCCAAGGACGTTGAGGATCAGGTTGTGAAGTGGCTCGATGGAAAGACGGTTTTGGGAGCTTATCATGCTGTGGGAGCTGATGGCGCGGTTCAGGCTTGCGCGAGGATTGTGGATCGGAGTAAAGGGAAAGCGATCGTCGTCTCTGTGAGAGGGATCCCGGATGACGAGAAGATTCCAAAGAGTGTGAGGACGCGACAGAGTAAGTTACCTTCTAGCTTTTCCGCTGTTCGATCAAGACTTGTACTAACAATGGGCTCTCTAGTCTCCGCGTCTAATATCTTCACAAATGATGTCGGACCTTTCATCTGGAAAGAATTCCTGCCTGCAGCTCTCAAGTCGAAACAGATTGTGCCTGCTCCAGAACCTCAGATCGTGGGCGAGGAGCTTCGCTCCGTGCAACTCGGCCTCGACACGCAGAAGAAAGGCGTCAGCGCAAAGAAGGTCGTGGTATCTTACATCTCATGAACGACTCCCGGAAAGAGGACAAAGCAATCAACGATATACGAAATAATGACATTACAAATTCATATCTCTTATCCAACATATCATCATTCCCTTTTCTTTTTCGTAACGCATCACAGCTTCGGCTCATCGGAAATCTCCCCACTCTCCAACTTCCTCTCAATATCCTTCGTCTTCCCATGCAAACCGAGCGCATGCGTCAACCCAGCCTGCGACTTCAAAGTCTCGATCTGCCATCTCCCAAAACTATAATTCACCGGACTCTCTCCACCCTTGAATACACACAAATCATACACCAAACCTCCCAACAAAGCCCCCGTAATCGTCGCTCCCCAAGGCCCCCACAACCACCAATGCTGCCTCACAGCAAAGATATCAGTTGAGTAGCCCACCGTGATAGCCGCCAACCGTGGCCCGAAGTCCCGAGCAGGATTGAAACAGCCACCTGTACTAAACGCGAGCGCCATGGATACAGTAGTCGCCAGAAGCCCAATGATGAAAGCATGCATACCCGCTCCAGGAGGAGAATTATGACTATCACCCAACGCCATAATGGCACATCCAAAAACTGCCGTTCCTAGCATTTCTGTGAAGAAAGCTGTCGAGTTCGATATCCAGTCTTTGGGCTGCGAGTAAAAAGCCTTTCCCGTCGACTCCGCGATAAGAGCTCCGTCGAGGTGCATAATATCGTCTCTGTAGATGGCGAACGCCAGGATGGCGCCTGTGAAAGCGCCGAGAAGCTGGACGAGAATGTATATGGGCACGCGTCGTGCTGGGAAACCGCGGAAGATCGTGAGCATGATTGTGAGGGCTGGGTTGAGGAAAGCGCCTGAGCCGCCACCGGCGATGTAGATTGCGATCATGACGGCGAAGCCTGTAGTCCAGTAGGTGGATTGCATGTCGCCGGTTGCGTTTTCGGAGGTTATGATGTTGAGGTTTACGGAGACGGCGAGGAAGATGTACACTGTTGTGCCGAGCCATTCGGCGAGAGGACGTTGGAGGTGGAGACGGACGAGGGCCCAGTAGTTGAAGGGACGGTCTTTGGGGTCGAGGTCGGCAGCTATTGCTTCGTTGGCGAGGACGCCGCGGTTTTCTCCTTTCGAGTCGAAGTGAGATACGGTGCGTTCTTGTATCCAAGGTTGATGGACTGCGGATCTGTGGTCATCGTCGTCGTCCTCGTCGGTTGGCTGTTCCTTGATCTTTTCTAGTGTGCTTGTCTCTGGATCGACTATGACTAGGTCAGCAAGGCCATCTTCAGATTGATGTGAATACTTACAAGCGTCAGGTCTCGGATCGCGAGGATCACGTTTCCCTTCTTTTGGATCGCGCTTGTGTTCACTCTGCTCCTGGCCCTGCCTCTCAGCTGCAGGAACCTGTGGTGCAGCTTCTGCCTCGCCCTTCTCCGGAGCCGGAACATTTTGTGGGTTTTGGCCCTGTTTCGGTTTCTTCGCACCCCATCTCACTTTATGGGGAAAGGTACCAGCGAGAGAAAAGCTCTCGTGTCGTGGCTTCTCGGTATCCATCCACTAACGCATATCAGAAGCCGTTGTATAGATTCCGGTGTCAGGGTCCCTCCATCGTGTACACTTACAGGGTTGGCGGCAAAGTAGTCTTCGTCGTAGTATGTCCCATGCGGGTCGTATCTCTCAGACTGTTGGGCATTCGGGCCAGCCAGGCTATAAGCTACATCGTGACTGACTTGCGTCCCGCCTGTTCTGGTCGACCTCATAGTCGACGTGCGTCCTTGGGCCGGCGGCCGTGAATGTCGAGCTGACATCACCGTTGTCTGAGATGGAAGCAAGGGAGGATGAAAGTGAGGAATGTGCAACTTACGGCTTCTGATCGAGGCTGTCACCTCTACATCAGCATAGCAGATGGAATAACGCACAGCGCGCCACAGTACTGTGCAGAAAACGGTGGAGTGGCGAAAGGTGATGCTAGTTTATGTCGAACAAGTGGGTCGTTTGCAATGTTTTCGAATGATCCCAGCTAGGTAGCCAAACACTCTGTGCACGGAGTTGAGACATCATAGCTCCGCTTGTGGTCCGCACGTGTGCTGAAGCCATGCCTTTCCACTTTAATCGCGATGCAATAGCAGTTGCCAGCAGTGTCGAATGCTGCTTCATAGCTGTAAAGGTGCAAGAACACAGCGGGCAGAATACATCGATCCATCGTAGTCATATCGGCCCGAAGATGTAGTGTGCCGGCATCCCGACAAGTTGTGGATAGCAAGCCGCGCTACAGGCCACAGGCCACCGCTCTTGTCAGCATATCGCGATCTGCAGAGTTGGGGTGTATCAGTGCTGTGATTGAGAGCGTCGAGTGACCAAAGTATGACTGCACACGGCCCACAATGCGCACTATCGGTCCGCTCCGCCCGTACAGTCGATCGTGGTTCATTGCTTCACGGAAATATATTGTCCCAGTGTGGTAATTCTGTGGAGGCACATGACTTGACACGAGCGTTTGCATCAGACTCCTCGAGTCATTACCAAGACACCGTCTGGGGAAATCGCATTTGTCACTGGCTGAGCTCGGAGACTGATTGCCCGACTCGCTGGGGAAGTTCACAGCTGAGGCGTGAGCACCGTTGCGGCTCTTGTCCTTTCGGTCCAACACGACGAGAGCTCGTGCCTTTCGAAGCACAACCCAGGAATCGAGTCTGGCTTGCAGGACATGCAGAATTGGATATGGGCAGGTCGACGCGTACGCAGGAGCTGAGCGGCTGCCGAGTGCCATTCGAGCCGGCAGTTCACTCGATGTTTCAGTGCAAAAGTCCGAGCCAGCCACGGGTCCTAGCCATCGGGTTATACCAGTGCGTCGAGACATCGAACGAGGCACCCGACCCCGCGGAATGAATGCTATGGCATTTCCCACGCCGTCAAGTGACCAGCTTACGCGCTGCGACTACCATGGACGCGTATTCCAGCCTCGCCCCGCCATCGTCGTTGTACTATCAGACATCGGCAGTCCTGCGTCGGAAGAGGCCGAAGAAGCCTCCGCGTTTCTTCTTCGGCGGAGCGCTATCGATC